>OX443561.1:131632190-132861053 GCA_949372485.1 Cheilosia soror | reverse complement strand
TACACTCAAAAAACGTGACGGTTAAAAACAACCGAAATGTAGTTAAAAATAACCGAGTGATGCTGTTAATATAGCTCCTACAGTATTACTCGTTTAAAATTAACCAAGACAATTCGTTTATTGTAAATTGGTTAAAAATAACCGAGTTGCCCACTTCCCCACCCAGATCTACTCGGTTATAAGTAACCTAGTACTACTTGGTTAAATTTAGCAAACATACTCGGTTGAATTTAGCGAACCTACTTGGTTGAATTTAACCAACCTACTCGGTTGAATTTCGCCAAACTACTCAGTTGAATTTAACCAACCTACTCGGTTAAATTGTGTTCGTAAGCCAACCTACTCGGTGTTCGAAGCCAACCTACTCGGTTAAATTCAGCAAACATACTCGGTTGAATTTAGCCAACCTACTCGGTTAAATTCAGCAAACATACTCGGTTGAATTTAACCAACCTACTTGGTTGAATTTTGCCAACCTACTCGGTTGAATTTAGCCGACCTACTCGGTTAAATTCAGCAAACATACTCGGTTGAATTTAGCCAACCTACTCGGTTAAATTCAGCAAATATACTCGTTTGAATTTAACCAACCTACTTGGTTGAATTTTGCCAACCTACTCGGTTAAATTCAGCAAACATACTCGGTTGAATTTAGCCAACCTACTCGGTTAAATTCAGCAAACATACTCGGTTGAATTTAGCCAACCTACTCGGTTAAATTCAGCAAACATACTCGGTTGAATTTAACCAACCTACTTGGTTGAATTTTGCCAACCTACTCGGTTGAATTTAGCCGACCTACTCGGTTAAATTCAGCAAACATACTCGGTTGAATTTAGCCAACCTACTCGGTTGAATTCAGCAAACATACTCGGTTGAATTTAGCCAACCTACTCGGTTAAATTCAGCAAACATACTCGGTTGAATTTAGCCAACCTACTCGGTTAAATTCAGCAAACATACTCGGTTGAATTTAGCCAACCTACTCGGTTAAATTCAGCAAACATACTCGGTTGAATTTAGCCAACCTACTCGGTTAAATTCAGCAAACATACTCGGTTGAATTTAGCCAACCTACTCGGTTAAATTCAGCAAATATACTCGGTTGAATTTAACCAACCTACTTGGTTGAATTTTGCCAACCTACTCGGTTAAATTCAGCAAACATACTCGGTTGAATTTAGCCAACCTACTCGGTTGAATTTATCCAACCTACTCGGTTGAATTTAGCCAACCTACTCGGTTGAATTTATCCAACCTACTCGGTTGAATTTATCCAACTTACTTGGTTAAACTTAGCCAAGGAAACCTTTTTTCCAGCCGTCGACAGCATCCTTTTGAAACGTCCATGCACCTGAAAACTTAATAATTTTTAAGAGAGAAACAATCTAAACTATGCAATTAAACACTTTGAAGTAAAACGTTTCGTACATATTTATTTTTTAAGAATTAATTACAAGATTTGGTATTAAAAACGTGATAAAAATATAACCAATCGTTCTTAATTTATAATGTGTTATCGCACAATTTACATCTTTTAAAATGTAATATTAACATATAAATATTTTTCTATATTTTTATCGTATTATATAATATTTATCTAACATAATCATTGTGAAATGATTTGTACGTTTGGTACATATTTATTTTTTAAGAATAATTTACAAAATTTGGTATTGAAACCGTGATAAAAATATAACCAATCGGTGATTATTAGTCCATAATATATATATATTTATTCCGTTCTTAATGTGTTATCGCACAATTTACAATTTACATCTTTAAAAATGTAATATTAACATATGAATATTTTTCTACTGCATCATTGTGAAATTTTATTTTTTTAAGAAAGTTTATGTTTATTACTTTATAATGGGCTTCGTAAGACTACGTACTGCCTTCCATTTGGTAAAATATTTATCGTGTTTGGAATTGGTGAAATAAATGATTCAAGAAACAGGCAAATCCGTTTTTCTATTGATGGAGCTTCTACCTGATATGCATAATAATGTTCATCAAAACATAAAGTGTCCACTAAAGTTCCAGCTAAGATTAGGCGATCGGACTCATACAAATATAATTTGTCCAATACGAAAAAATCATAAAGATAGCAATCTGAACTTAAACTTTTTACTAAGACTGATCCTTTTTTATAATGTATAGAAGACATCGTCGCCCAATTCACTCTAGTCAAAGTCTTTTCAGGGTCCAGTGGTAGCTGGGAATGCAAAAAATTAAGTTCGGGTGACAAGGGAGATTTTATGGGGCCTACGTCAAGTATGTTCGAAAGTTTCCCCCTTAGGAAGATTTCATTTAGTTGAAGTTGATGCTTAATTGCTAAAGTTAAAGTGACATTTCTTCGATTACATGACGATCTAGCTGACATTTTAGAATGTCTGTGCTTAGCTTCGAACCTCATTGACCACAGTGATGATAATGGACCGTATTTTTTTAAAGCGGTGTGATAGTGAAGCAGGTTATGAAACTTTGGTTTAAGAGAGTCTTTGGTTATTTTAATATATTGTTCATTAAGTTCGGCAACTAACACTTGCAATAAATCTTCTGTTCCAACTGAAATTCTCACGCTAAGAAGTATGTCAAGAATTTTTCTTAATGTTATGTATATATTCCAAATAGCATTGTCTCTTGGTACAAAATCGCCTACAAGTAATCCAAGAAATCGTAAAAGAGTAAGCGTTTCTCCAGAAGATAAGCGCATATTCCCCCTCTTCAAATGTTCTTTTTCGATACTGCAAGGTTTATTTTTACTATCAGGCCCATATGCAAATGCTAATAATTTGTCATTAAAAAGAGATAAGGAAAAAAGTTTATTAGTTTCAGTGTACTCCAAAAGTATGAAATTTAAAATGTATTTTGCAACACCCTCTAGCACATCGTGCATAATATCAGCACCAACCTGCTGAAACAAGTCGAAGTTCTTAATGTCCAGAAAAACACATTTTTCCTTAATACCGGTTAAAGAAACATCATTTAAAGCAAGATCAGCTTCATAGCTATCAATTGCCCGAAGAAGTGATGTATCCTCATACAGTTGCTCTTTTAATATTCGCTTTGAAACTTTGCACACTCTGCAGGAAAAATTTGCAGAGAAACTCTCTACGAACCCAATCATAGAATGTAATCCTAAATTGTCGCCAAGGATTAGAGCAAGCTCAAAAAATAAAGTTCCCTTGAAAGTTGGAATATCTATTTGTATACCTTCTTCGCTTAAGAAATTAAATTCATCAATAACTGGTTTAAATATAACATTATTGCCGAAAGATACTCTATCAGATGAATGAAATAGCAAAACAAGAAATATGTTCGAAAGAACTGATGATCGCCAAGGCGGAAGACACGGAATTGAGACGTAAACTGCCCCTAATTTATGAATACCAGAATGACTTCCAAGAACGTTTCCAATCTCGTAATCATCGAAATACATAAATAAAGGTAAAACTATTCGATTCGAATGATGCGTTACTCTGTGTTTCCAATAAGTGCCTTGAATAAAATTTTCCATATCATCTTTGTATTGAAGACTGTCCATGTATTCCAAAGTTTCGGAGAGTACGTTTTTTAACGAAAAAAAAGATTGCATTACATGTCTAAGAGGAATAAAATGTTCTTTGCATTCCACAGGTTCCATACGTATTAACCCATTTCTTTTTATATTGTCGAATCTCTGGCCAATTAAAATTCCTTGGGGTTCAATATACGATCCTCGTTTAGTAAAATAAGTAATCCTTTTTCGTTCTGTTTGTAAACATTTTAAGGGGGAAATGATTAAAGGCACGAGTGCTTCGACTAATGATCTTGAAACATCATTGGATAGGGAGCTTTCAAGACTAACTTCATCAACGCAGTTTTCAATAGCTGAACTCAATGAACCTAAAAAATCGCTTAAGCCATCAACTATTTTTTGTACTACATTTCTAGGCAAAAGTACATTCGCATAAAGAGATGCAATCAAAATCGATAATGATTCATTAACCGGTGGTGCTTCTGTTATTTCAGACTTTTTGACTTGTTCTAAACTCTTATGTGAAGGAAATACAATTTCATTTGGTTCAATTTCATTAACATAAGAGCTTGAAGGTTGATTTAGACTTTCAGAAGCGTGTTCTTTATTAATGTGTCTTCTGAATGAATTGAAAATAGAAAATGATCGTCTACAATTTCCTTCCGAGCATTTGTAGTGTATAAACTCGTGGCCGTGATGATCAAATTCAAAGTGCTGTCTTAGACATTTTGGATCCTTAAAGTCGGATCTGCATAAAAAACAAACAACCATTTTAAAATATCTAAATGCTTTGCGCCCAAATGGAAAAAAATGTAAATTAACACTCTTCAATCCCTAATTCCCCTAGCAAACTATTAGATGCAGTGGATTCTTTGTCAAAGTCAGTTATTATTTTATAAAATGCTCTTTGAATAAACACCCATGCAGATTTAGATTCCACAGGATATTTTGCGTTCAACATAAATATAATTTTAAAACAAATATCGACCGCCTCTAAGATAGTCGGTAGTATATATTTTGTATCGTTAACTACAACAAAATAACTACTTATTTTATCTAAAGACGCACCATTTATGAGGATGAACGGTTGAAGAGTCAGTCCGAATTCCGAAAGTTTTTTACGCCTTATAGAGATCGCTTCATTGATCTCCGCATCGCTGGAAACATGAGTGATGAATCCGTCGCGGGCTTCCGATTTTGATGGCCGCCAAACCTTCTTGTTGGTCCCCTTTAGGCGTATAGTTGATGTTGCCAAAAGCGATGGAATCAGCAGAAACGCACCTAGGTTACTTATATCTTCAGACACTGAAATTTAAGAAAAACAAGTTGAATTTTACTACTACATTAGGGTTGTCAGAAATAATTTGAAGAAAGTAGTTATCGTGCATGAAAATCCCGGACACAATGATACTAGACCTGATACACCGAATCTTGAATACCCTTATTATAATAAAATAATAAAATAATAGGGGTATTCAAGATTCGGTGTATCATACACCGAATCGTGAATCTAAATGTGTATTTTTTTGTAATTGAGTGGAAGAACAGTACAAGTACAAGGACTTCTTGTCTAAATATTTCCTGTCAGTATAGAATTTTGTGAGTTATTCATTCATGAACATATTATTAGGGAACAGGGATACTTCAAATCCCTCATACATTATTAGACAGGAAAATAAATAGTTTTTCCGTGAAACAGTTTTTTCTGTTTTTCTCAAAAGTGATATGTTGTACATGTACTATTCTTCTACTCATCAATTCAATTATTGTCGGGTGATTTTCTGGCACATATGAAAGTGTTGGAAAAAGAAGTTCAATAAACTCAAATCTTAAAATATAGATATTTCCTTAGTTAGATACTCCCTATTTTGAAACTTCCAATTGGGGAAAGGGGGAAGAGATAAAGAAAATCAATTTCAATTTCTGGGATTTTGGAAATTTGGCTTGGGACCCGAGTATTGGCGAATGGCGACACAATATACTTTTTATTTTACAAACAAAAAGATTGTGTTATAAATTACGTGAATTTTGGCATTCACGAATTTTCAAAATATTGGAAAAAGTTTTTCTCGGTGAAAGAAACACTGCCGCATTAAAAGCGGTAGAAGGTGAAGAGAAAGCCATCTCCTTTTTAAATGGTATTAATGTGACTGGTATTCTATATTCATTATCGAGCATTTCAGAAAAGAACCTATTTTATATTTTTAAAGTAAGATTGCATTCGATTTTGAGTACTGTGTCACTAAACTAGTAATTTTTTTATTCAGAGTTTTCGAACCTTTATTTTGTCGATTATACTAAAGTTGGTATTACTATTGTACATATATAAATATTACAATAATATGTTGAAATGAAAAAAAATTAAAAACCCGGACATACAACATCCACATGCGAGAGTTCTAGCACGGGTACGCTAGTTTACGAAAATTAAGAAAAAATGAAAGTAAGCACTCACAATTCTCCAGCGATAGAAGGTTTTGCAAGTAGATATCCTTCGCATTTGCTTTTTTTGTAGCAGTTCTGTATATGTTTGTTTTTAAAGATGGAAAGTTTTGCATCAATCCTGTAGAATGATCGCTGTGTAGGGTGTTGAAATCCTTTTCCAGCTGTTAAAAATTAAATTGAAAATATATTTGGTGAAATTATACAACAAATTTTTACGAATAATAAGTAAATAGTTTGGAGGAAGTCCCAAATTGTTCTGGCACTGCCATTTCTACAACATTAACAACAGAATCAGAATGCATTTTGTATTTAGTGTGTAAGTTGAATCGAATATTATTACCAGTTTATACCCGAGCACGTTTTTTAGAGCCGGAAATTCGTCAAAATAGTTTGATATTGTCATCTCCTTCAAAAGTTCAAGGCGAGCACGAGTGGTTTTTCCCCATTTCTCCTCTGTAGTGTTCCAGGGATTGCTGGAATTCCTTAGCCACTTCAGATCTTCATCTGACGATTCTCCGTCTTCTACTATTTGGATAGTAGTAGATAGTAGACGATTTTGTGATGGAGTGGGAGATGATCTTCGACTCGAGCAAGGTGACGATGACAAAGAACGTTTCCGTTTAGATATTATACCCGTTTCACGGTATTTTCGCTTCAAATTGTTGATATGGTCTGGCAACTTTCCAGCCAATCGGTTAACGATCCCACGACCCGAATCCACGATTTTATTGTGAAAATACACAGACCTGTGTTCAGAAGGGAACAAATGAGCTATTTCATTTGTCCACATGCCATAAATTTTGGCCGTGATGTTTCGCTCGGGGCTGTTTTTTAGTATATGTGTGCATATAATCCGCACCAATCGAAGCCGTGCGACATTTTCAAGTGGCTTGGTCTTGTCTATTGCTAAGATACCTCTTCCCTCTAGGGAATTTTCGAGAAGTTTTTGAAGGTTCTAGAAAGACAATATAGTACTACGAATTAGGAAAATCTGTTCCTAGACACTGTTTTTTTTTTTTTTTTTTTTTTTTAATTGTGGTAACCATTTAACAAATTGTTTAGGTACATTGTAGTTACATGAGGACTACAAAAACTTCATAGCACATTATGATCTTCAGTAATGAACTAACGCTATGTTAACCTTTGCTGCCCACCTTCCAAAACGGAATCAATATGGCCGCGGTTCCGGTGCAAGTGAATTCTACCCTCGCGAACTATTTATGTATGTAGTGAAAACGAAATATTTATGGACACTAAGTAGTACCTACTAAGTTATCGCGTTTTGAATGCCCCTATTGGAGAACACAACTCAACTTAGTTGAGTTGAGTTGTCTTCAATTCAACTCAACTTTCACACAACCCAAACTAACTAACAACTTATAGACAACTGACAGACAACTTTTCTATCAAGGTTGTTTATGACAATACGGACAATACCGAATTTTGAATTACATAAAACCAGGAGACAACTCAACTGTTTCGTTGTCTTACACAATAGGGGCAGGCAGAAGTGTCGTGCTTTGGGAAATTTCACTCGCTTTCATTCGCTTACATAATTCGAACGAATAAATTTTATACAAATGAACCACAACAAAGGAAATGCGTATTTTTGAATGAGCTTTGCGTATTCGCGTCAGTAAAATTGGGTTATTTGCTTGCACCGGAGCCACAGGCGTAGGCTAATCTCAGATTTTATTTGTTATTTATTACAGTATGTTTTTCAACTTGTATACTTACAACTTCTTCTGTTCCATATAGAGATTTCTCGGAAGTAGTAGGTGTAACAATGGCATCTATCAATAAATTTGAACTTGTGGATTCAAATTTATCACTAACTTCAAAAGAAGGTAGCATGTCGTTCAGCAAAAAACTTACATTTGTGCTTTGGTCTTGGGAACTGGTAAAATTTGTTTCTTGAATTTCATAGACCTGTATATGAACAACAGTAATTGCTACCATCAGTAGATGTAAATATTAATGATTCTGTAATAACAACTAACCGAAGTGTTAGCAGCATTTGGATGCATTGCCTTTCGCCATTCCTCAAAATTTCGCATAAAAAGTACACGATGTCCTATGATTGGGAACATCTCCCTTATCTCGGCATGGCCTAGTAGCGCCAAAGATATTGACGTTATGGCATTTTCTGTCATATTGAAAACAATTCTAGTTTAGTTCTTATTTAACATTTTTGTATCTTTTATCAGAGTTATAAAAGAAAGAATCAAACGATTTGAACAAGTAGATTTTAGTGAAGTTTCATGAAAACTGAATTTGGTTTTTGCGTACCGTGTAACCAAAATAATATAAAGGGTATTCACTTAATCTGATAAATGTATGCAGCTCGTAAATGTATAAATTTCTGCGGTGCTTTAAGTGAACACCGCTCGGAAATGTCATTGCTTAAATAGCGTAAATTGACTGTAAATCTGGAATCAAACAAACAATTCATACGACTGTCTGTCAAAGTTTGACATTTGTGATTTGCACAACTTTCCGCGGTTGATTTCCCAGCCTAAATCGTCGCGGAAAATTATGAGGTCTGCGTAAACTATTAAACTATTCTCCATACAAAATCTGACAGTTGATTTACGAGGTGGTAAATTTATGCAGTTTATGAGGCTTTTACGCGTTAAAGTGAATACCCTTATAGTAATAGAATGATAAAAGATACTCCTTCGTATATATAAATGAATATATTATAAACATACCCTTGAAAACGTCAATATAATTTTCCAAGCCCCACTCTCGCAATAAATTGCAGACGTCGTCGTCCATAGCTTTATGTCTATAAAACAGACAATAATTCTTAACTATTTCAGAAAGCACGAACAAATCTTGCATTAAAGGGTTATTCTCCAGGGGTCAGATCACGTAATATGAAAAGGATCGAAGGACATCATTTCGACAATAGCAGTCTCTGTTTATTGCGACTGATATGCATAAAAACTATATCGTTCAGTCGTTTTTATTTTACGTGATCTGACCCCAGGAGAAGAAGAAAAAGTCAAATACCAGTAATTGCGCAGTTAAAATCCGATGCGTAATCAAACACGAATAATTTGTAACGGAATGAAAAAAAACACAAATTGCATATTGCAACTACCACAAAAATATTAGTATCTACGTAATATTATTGAATTATATGTAATAAATTATAGTTACCTTGGGTAAACGATGAAATCCTTGAACTGTAGGGTAAACGATGGAATAAAATACCACTGTAGGGTACAAGATGAAATCCTTGAATTACCACTGTAGGGTAAACGATGGAATAAAATACCACTGTATGGTACAAGATGAAATCCTTGAATTACCACTGTAGGGTAAACGACTTTGAATTAATACTGAAAGTATAATTTTTGTAAAGTTGATTCGCATTAAAATCAGTCAACTTGGCTTTGTTAAATTTAAAGTGTAATAATAACCGAGTGTAATTCTACTCGGTAAGAAACAACCGAGATCTCGGTTAAAATCAGTCAACTTGGCTTTGTTAAATTTAAATGAGTGAACTGTAAAAAATAACCGAGTGTAATTCTACTCGGTAAGAAACAACCGAGATCTCGGTTAAAATCAGTCAACTTGGCTTTGTTAAATTTAAATGAGTGAACTGTAAAAAATAACCGAGTGTAATTCTACTCGGTAAGAAACAACCGAGATCTCGGTTAAAATCAGCCACGGCTGGGTTGAAAGAAAAACGAGTTCAAACACGAATAATTTGTCACGTAATAAAAAAAAAACACAAATTGCATATTGCAACTACCAGAAAAATATTAGTATCTACGTAATATTATTGAATTATATGCAATAAATTATAGTAACCTTGGGTAAACGATGAAATCCTTGAACTGTAGGGTAAACGATGGAATAAAATACCACTGTAGGGTACAAGATGAAATCCTTGAATTACCAGTGTAGGGTAAACGACTTTGAATTAATACTGAAAGTATAATTTTTGAAAAGTTGATTCGCATTAAAATCAGTCAACTTGGCTTTGTTAAATTTAAAGTGTAATAATAACCGAGTGTAATTCTACTCGGTAAGAAACAACCGAGATCTCGGTTAAAATCAGTCAACTTGGCTTTGTTAAATTTAAATGAGTGAACTGTAAAAAATAACCGAGTGTAATTCTACTCGGTAAGAAACAACCGAGATCTCGGTTAAAATCAGCCACGGCTGGGTTGAAAGAAAAACGAGTTCAAACACGAATAATTTGTCACGTAATAAAAAAAAAACACAAATTGCATATTGCAACTACCAGAAAAATATTAGTATCTACGTAATATTATTGAATTATATGCAATAAATTATAGTTACCTTGGGTAAACGATGAAATCCTTGAACTGTAGGGTAAACGATGGAATAAATTACCACTTTACCAGATGAAATCTTTGAATTACCACTGTAGGGCAAACGATTGAAATCCTTTAATTACCTATGTAGGTATAGTTTTTATAAAGTTGATTCGCTTTCGATTCACTTTTAACACAGCAAAAACTTTTATTGCAAAAAAATTAAAAACACTAGACACAACCGAAGGGTAAAGCACAACCGAAGAATACAACCACCAGAAACAAACTGACTGTACTAGGTATTCTGTTCTGTATTCAGTGCGCATCGTACAGAAGAACGAGTAAAATCCAGTGTTGCCGCTAGGTTAAAATAAGAGTCACTAACCGAGTATCCAAAATATTATACATTAATAATTCTAACATATAATATTATTATCATAATCGATTTATAAATTTACACATTAGTGGAAGATTTTGAAACACATTTTTGTTCTGATAAGTATACATAATTGTAGGGATGTGACTGATATATTAGTATTCATTACGATATTACTAATATTAGCTAAAATTAGTAATATCCGCAAAGGTGTTGAACAAAAATATTATTTAACTGATATCAAATCGTCAGTAAATGTCACGCACTTCCATCCGTATTGGCTATTTCGGAGATCAAACAAAAAATCGCCTCAATTGAAGATTTCTTGGACGTTTTTTAATCCATTGACATCGTAGCCATCCTTTGATGGAATTTGTTACTTTATGGCTTGATAAAAAGAAGACGAACCATATTTTGGGATATAGCCCCAAAATATTAAAAATTTGAGTGATTTTTTTCACTTGGAAAAATTAAGATTTTAGGGCTTTCTGGTGACATTTCGAAATAAATATAGTATATATCCCAAAATATGGTACGTCTTCTTTTTATCAAGCCATAAAGTAACAAATTCCATCAAAGGATGGCTACGATGTCAATGGATTAAAAAACGTCCAAGAAATCTTCAATTCAAACGAATTTTTGTATACCCTCCACAGGAAGGTATATTCACTTTATCATTACATTTGTAACGCCAAGAAGGATTCACCGGAGCCCTTTAAAGTATATATATTCTGAATCAGGATCACATTCTGAATCAATTTAGCCATGTCCGTCTGTCTGTCTGTCCGTCTGTCTGTCTGTTGAAAACACGATAGCGTCCAAACGAATCGACTTAGGCGAATGAAATTTTGTGAGAGGACTTATTTTTACCGTCGTAAGATTGGTATTGAAAATGGGCTATGTCGGTCAAGTAGTTCTGGTACTTCCCATACAAAACCACTATTTGACCCATCTGTCTGTTGAAAACACGATAGCGTACAAACGAATCGACTTAGGCGAATGAAATTTTGTGAGAGGTATTATTTTTATCGTCGTCAGGTTGGTATTGAAAATTGTCTATTTCGGTAAAGTAGTTCTGGTACCTCCCATACAAAACCTGTATATTAGACACATGCGTGTAGGTGTACAGTACATAGATACTAACTGGTATAACAAACATTTTGCATGACTTTTCTGCAGTGGAGGGTATCAAAGCATCGGCCAGGCCGATGACAACACTTTTACTTGTTTTTTATTTGAAAGGTGTAAGTCAATCGCTCTGGCAGAATCTAATTTTTAGTTAAAAAATTTAGTTTTTAAAAATTATTTTAATTGAAAAAAAGTATCACTAGTACAAGATAATTAAGCCAACTACCAGAATTTCTACAATAAATGATTGTCAGTCTATGCGCGATATTTCCGCTAGATATACCTAATGACAATGTCACCAACACGGTAACCCTGGTCAAATCAAGCAGCAGCAGCATACATACTGCATCAAGATACTGCGTAGTGGATACTACAGTGCTGTCGAACGTTTGCAATACTTTTGCTCGGTGCGTAATGCCATATTGCCCACTGGAATGAACGCAAAAATATTGAAGTGGTTTTGTTTCTTCATGCGGTTTTCATTTTGAGTAATATGATGTGGTACTCGATTGGGCAGGCAAGCACACTTTTTCTTGATCTAGATCACTTTTTATTGGCACAAAAAAGCCATATTTTTGGAATCTAGATTACTTTTCCGAAACTCGATTTATTTTCAGAGTTGCTCGACATTTACCAATGCAAATGCATTTGAGTTTAACAGCTCGCAGAGTATGTTTACGTTTTAGTGAACTTTACCAACGTCATCGCAACATTTTACGTCGGCTTGATTTTAGTATCTAAATATAATTGATTTTTATATCAAAAATCAGTGGAAATTAAAAGAAAATGAGAAAAAAAAAACTTGTAAATCAGTTGAAAATATTAAAACAGCGTTTATCTCATACTATCGTTATTTTCTTACAAACGAAAAACAAATCAATTTTGGATTGTGTAAAAAGCAGGCAATGCATAAAGGAAGATTATTCATATGATGTGCGTGTTGAAATGTGAGAACCAATACAAAGACCTTGTTCAGTGTTAAGTCTGAAAAAGGAAAAAGATATGGAGAAAGTGAATAAATATATTGCAATTGCATACCTACTTGGTGATATGTTAAAACGTACATCGGTTCGGGCAATACTTTAGCAGTAAATTATTTGCCATGCTTTTTTTTGTATTGTTGCATCATTCCAGATTACGTTTCAGTTTCCAGGCGAATGATTATAGCCCTCTATAATTATTTCCACAAAAATATAAAAAACAATATTCCAAAAAAAAGATTTCACAGCACTCTTACAAATTTCAAACGACAGCACTGATGCAGTGCATTGCAACGAGTTGGTTAAATTCAACCAAGTATTCAGTAAGAAATAAACGAGTTTCTTTCAACTCAAGCAAATGCGCAGACAGTTAATGACGAGACTGTACGACTGTACCTTATATGTATGTAGTTACAAAATGTTCTGAAAACTTGTAAGAGATGTGTTCATCTGTTTGGTATTGTGTTTTTTCTCTGGGGCAAAATGCTGCCATGGTGTGTGGTGTCGGCTGTCGGTGTGTGCTATAGGTACTTATTGGTTTTTATATTTTTCGTCTCATCTGTGCGATGAGTAACGAAAAAATATAATGCAGGCACGATACGAAAATGACGCACCACGGGTAGATAAACGAATGTTTTTTTTACATGGTAGAATTCAAACGAGTTACTCGGTTAAAATCAATGAATAAGCTCGATAGCATATTTTGATAATTAACCGAGTGATTTGGTTAAAATCAACCGAGCTATTCGTTCGTAGATAAACGAATGTTTTTTTTTACTTGGTAGAAATCAAACGAGTTACTCGGTTAAAATCAATGAATAAGCTCAGTAGCATATTTTGATAATTAACCGAGTGATTTGGTTAAAATCAACCGAGCTATTCGTTCGTAGATAAACGAATGTTTTTTTTTACTTGGTAGAAATCAAACGAGTTACTCGGTTAAAATCAATGAATAAGCTCGATAGCATATTTTGATAATTAACCGAGTGATTTGGTTAAAATCAACCGAGCTATTCGTTCGTAGATAAACGAATGTTTTTTTTTACTTGGTAGAAATCAAACGAGTTACTCGGTTAAAATCAATGAATAAGCTCTGTAGCATATTTTGATAATTAACCGAGTGATTTGGTTAAAATCAACCGAGCTATTCGTTCGTAGATAAACGAATGTTTTTTTTTACTTGGTAGAAATCAAACGAGTTACTCGGTTAAAATCAATGAATAAGCTCGATAGCATATTTTGATAATTAACCGAGTGATTTGGTTAAAATCAACCGAGCTATTCGTTCGTAGATAAACGAATGTTTTTTTTTTACTTGGTAGAAATCAAACGAGTTACTCGGTTAAAATCAATGAATAAGCTCAGTAGCATATTTTGATAATTAACCGAGTGATTTGGTTAAAATCAACCGAGCTATTCGTTCGTAGATAAACGAATGTTTTTTTTTTACTTGGTAGAAATCAAACGAGTTACTCGGTTAAAATCAATGAATAAGCTCGATAGCATATTTTGATAATTAACCGAGTGATTTGGTTAAAATCAACCGAGCTATTCGTTCGTAGATAAACGAATGTTTTTATTTTACTTGGTAGAAATCAAACGAGTTACTCGGTTAAAATCAATGAATAAGCTCAGTAACCTATTTTGATAATTAACCGTGTGATTTGGTTAAAATCAACCGAGCTATTCGTTCGTAGATAAACGAATGTTTTTTTTTACTTGGTAGAAATCAAACGAGTTACTCGGTTAAAATCAATGAATAAGCTCGATAGCATATTTTGATAATTAACCGAGTGATTTGGTTAAAATCAACCGAGCTATTCGTTCGTAGATAAACGAATGTTTTTTTTTTACTTGGTAGAAATCAAACGAGTTACTCGGTTAAAATCAATGAATAAGCTCGATAGCATATTTTGATAATTAACCGAGTGATTTGGTTAAAATCAACCGAGCTATTCGTTCGTAGATAAACGAATGTTTTTATTTTACTTGGTAGAAATCAAACGAGTTACTCGGTTAAAATCAATGAATAAGCTCAGTAGCATATTTTGATAATTAACCGAGTGATTTGGTTAAAATCAACCGAGCTATTCGTTCGTAGATAAACGAATGTTTTTTTTTTACTTGGTAGAAATCAAACGAGTTACTCGGTTAAAATCAATGAATAAGCTCAGTAGCATATTTTGATAATTAACCGAGTGATTTGGTTAAAATCAACCGAGCTATTCGTTCGTAGATAAACGAATGTTTTTTTTTTACTTGGTAGAAATCAAACGAGTTACTCGGTTAAAATCAATGAATAAGCTCGATAGCATATTTTGATAATTAACCGAGTGATTTGGTTAAAATCAACCGAGCTATTCGTTCGTAGATAAACGAATGTTTTTATTTTACTTGGTAGAAATCAAACGAGTTACTCGGTTAAAATCAATGAATAAGCTCAGTAACCTATTTTGATAATTAACCGTGTGATTTGGTTAAAATCAACCGAGCTATTCGTTCGTAGATAAACGAATGTTTTTTTTTACTTGGTAGAAATCAAACGAGTTACTCGGTTAAAATCAATGAATAAGCTCGATAGCATATTTTGATAATTAACCGAGTGATTTGGTTAAAATCAACCGAGCTATTCGTTCGTAGATAAACGAATGTTTTTATTTTACTTGGTAGAAATCAAACGAGTTACTCGGTTAAAATCAATGAATAAGCTCAGTAATATATTTTGATAAAATTAACCGAGTGATTTGATTAAAAACAACCGAGCTATTGGTTGTATTTAGCCAACACTCATCGTTTGTTTATAACAGAGTGAATGTGAGTTTTCAGCAAACATAGATTCGTTTGAATTTTCATGAGTAAAACGGTTAAAAATAACCAATCAGTGTGTTAAAAACACGAAATAAGTTGGTTGATTTTAACCTAGATACTCATTACAATTTAACAAACATGAAAACTAAGTAGTTCGGTTAATTTTAACCGAACTATTTAGTAATGACAACCGTTTAGTGTGCTATTTTTAACCGTATTCATTTAACAGTATTAACTTGGTTGTTTTTAGCAACGAGTACTCATTTATTTTTAACCGAGATTTGGTTAATTTTAACCGATTTATTTTTAGCAGAGCAAAAATCGCACTCGGTTAAGGACAATGTTTTTGCGTGTACAGCTTTGCTGATGACAGCACTCTTATATCCTCTATCTCGAACAGTGGGCCTGTGAATGCGGCTTCATCACACAGTCAGAGACGTGAACAAATTAGTTCTCTAAATGGCGATCTGGACAAAATCTTGAAGTGGGGAAAAGGCAACTTGGTTGTATGTAATGCAAACAAGACACAGCTCACAACATTTTCTAGGAAATCTGCATCAACAGTTCCTCAGATCCAAATCGGATGACCATCCAACCCATCCCAAGGACTCTATGCACAAGTCAGGAACCACATCTTATATCGCAAGATCGGCGTCCGCTAAATTGAGCAAAGAGGTAGCCCCAAGCAACTTCTCCTTCTCTACAAAGCATAGGTTAGACCAGGCCTGGAATAGTGTTCCCGGAGCTCGGTCCCAAAAGATTCACTTAACCTACTTGACGGCATACCGAGACGAGCAGTTCGACTTATTGGAGACCCTACACTCACATCGAATCTACAACCGTTGGTGAACAGAAGACAAGTCGCTGTCCTTTGCTTGTTTTATAGGTACTTCCATGGTAGATGTTCCGAAGAACTCAAATGCATTATCCCTCGAAATACAACTTTTGGGCGCCTCACAAGACATCAGGCAGCTTATGTTCATGACCATACAATACACTTGACAACTGCGAGGACATCAACTTTCCAAAACTTTGGAACTCGCTTCCTGGGGATACATTTCCAGAAGACTACAATTTGCAGCAATTTAAGTGCAAAACTAACATACATCTGCAAGCATCTCGGGACGCTGATGCAGCGTTATAGGTTTGCCTTTCACGGGAGAAAGTATTTAAAAAATAAAGGTATCTGGTTAATGTATACGGGGTTAAAACAAACAGCTTTTACGATTCATACATTTGGGCCTTTCATACATTCACAGAGTATCTTCTTAGCGGCATAGGTACAACGTGGGCAGAATGAATACAAATCGCTAAGAGAGCCGCGGGGACAGTCACTAGAGAACCGATCCATATCTACTGATTTGAAGCTCAGAGTTTCAACATTGCGGTCTTTGAAAAGCGACTTACTGATGCTCAACGATACGACCTATACAGTTCGTAAGTCTGATGGTTATACAGTCATCTAGGTTAGAGTATGTGAAAAGCTTCTTAGCATCACATCATCATCATTACCTCAAGATAAGTAATAATTCGAGCATTAAGAGAGAACTTGTAGTTTTTAGAACCATTTTCTGATCAAACCATCAGGATAGCTGCATGAACAAAATGAAACCGTTTATAAATCAGCCAACTCGTTCGATCTGCAACTGCAGAGGCCTTTGTGTCAAGCATATAAGTCGTGAGGTGTAAATACGAATGAGGAATTTAGTATTTTACAATTCGCAGGTCGAATGAATTCCAGAACAATCAAAGATATGGTAAATGCGACTTCGAGTTCTGCCTTTAAGTAGTCGCCCATGATTGTCAATAATGCCGCAATTGACGAGGTTAGTCAGCATCAGTCATCATGTTAAAGCTAAACCTACCACGAGAGCAGCTATATAACATCACAATTCCATCTAAATCGTATTATTGTGAACAGTTTTGCACCAATGGCTGTAGTGGTTGAAGAAAAAAACCGGCTAGGCAAATCACGCCTTATATGTCATAGAAAAACTGCTGCAACGCATATCAACATTCCTTCTTGGCTGTCAACAGAATTACGTTTACCTATACCTAAGGTCCTAAGGTATAGCTAAAGCAATCAAGTTTTCATCGGCGTATACTCAGAGGCGAATCTGGTCGGACAAAGGTACAAGTTTTCGAGGACCAAACCGAAATTGAATGGAAAAAGTTCAGAAGGTAATGCCGCCCAGTATTTACCCCACTAGCGAATTCACATATTGTAGGTGCCTGGGATGGGATAAGGAATGAGCCGCTCGATTCGACTTGGAGTGTGAAACTAGAGGCAGAGGCAATAAGCTAAGCACCTGGTTAACTGAAGAGTTGAGGACTCGGTTCACCCTGAAGCGCGTCTAAGAATAAAAAGATGGTTGGTAAAACTGCTCTTGGGTCTGGTTGTGATATAAGGCCGATCGAGCACAACAACACATTTATGCTTTTAGGCTGCATCTTTAATTATAGAATATTTCTATAGAATATTTTTAAAGGAAAATGCATTTAAGTAAAAAAGGCATTTTTTTAAATTAATAGCTTAAGGAGGTTTAACTATTCTGCGAATGCATAAAGTTTATTAAATGATTTACATTGCTCAAATCACTCTCTAAAATGTAGACCAACGTTTTCCAGAAGCTATACAACATTTGAAGTGGTTACACCTTCAATGGCCTATATTACTTACCCCCGTATACCCATGTCTCTTGAAAACTATTTACTTGACGAATCCTATCAAAGCAGCCATAAAGCAAATCATGTTCACAAACATGCGGATTATCATCTTCAGTTCGTAGAAATTCACACCCAACACGGTGTAAATCTCTCGAGGGATACTTCCTGACACTCTGACAGTTAAGACCTAAAGATAAGGCCCCACCCTATACTTTTGTTAATAGCATGCGCTTTTCGCAGCCTTAATGCGTAGGTGACAATCGTGGACTCATATCACTGTCTAACGAAAACTATAGCACGCACACCTCTAAATTTCGCTCCCCTAATTAATTACATCAAGTTATCACACATGGTAGCCTCAAGCTAGAGATCTCTATCGCGCAACTAACAACATAATTATTCCATTAAAAACAAAAAAAAAAAAACACCTCAACTTACTGCCACGGAATCTCATTCAAACAGAAGCTTAGCAGCGAAACCTATTAGCTTCTCTGTCATCCACTTCATCACTCCAATTAATGGAATGAATCGACTGTGTAATCACCCCTGAAATAGTCTGCGTGCATGTGAATCTTCAATGCTTCCAGGTGTATATATTACCTACAGCTACAACGCGGCGTTTCGAACTTTCAGTGCGACTATCAGGGCCGCTGAGACCCATTAAGATAATTTTCTTCTTACCTTCGATTTGCGTCTGAGATACACATGTATCCGTGTGAACAATCGGCGGATTAAAATGGAAAATGCATATGGGATATCGTGCGTTGTTGTGATATCCACTTAAGCGGGCGATGAGCTGAGCATGAAAACAAACACAGACTCAAGCACCTAAGGGCGGTCGCATTACCATCTTTTAAGGTCTGTGCACGAGAGCGGGCAGGTCATTGTCAGGGTGCAACTATCCTGCGGAAAGAAAATTCAAGGGTATCTATCTATAGGTGGGTGGTTAAGCCCCCCAGCTTCATGACGACAAGGGTGATAATAGATGCCTTCAGCATGGTGCACTCAACGAGCACTCCCCTTTGTGCGGCGTCGTCGGACTTACGGCGGCGTTACCTTTGTGTTTGGTGCGCTTCACTGATGATGGGTGAATTCATTTTATGTTTCATTTGGGATAAAAGGACGCCTCATACGATAACAAAAACATTATTCTTATCCTAGATTAAGTAGACAAGCAGAACTAGGTACGTAATACGTATGCCGTGAATACCTCGTCGCTGCAACAAGACGTACTTCACATATGCGAATGTGTGTACTTGGGGTGGGGTGGCATTATTACTTTGGGGTGATTGTGCAATATTCCTCCCCCACATCGCTTCAATAGCCCCTTGTGAACTTTATATTTCGGCAATGGGATTGCAGGACGAAATGAAATTTATGACTCGGCATTAATTGTATAAGGACAACGTAATTGCGTCCATCTCGGGAGTACAATGTGCCTTTTAATTATGTGAGGTAATGAGATGTAATGTCGTTTGGCGATTCAGTGGGGTTGGCGTGGGTGCTTGCACTTATTTTACAGTGGGTATAGTGCGGATTAATTGGGATCTCGAGAACGCTGGCGGTGGGGTTGACTGCTGACAGATTTCTTGATGACCAACTTCTGGAATGATTAATCGAAACGGCTGCTAGTTTGGTTTTGAGGTTTATTTGCTTAGGGTTGTCGAGGATTGAGCATTTTTATGCAAGTCATTTGAAGGAATTATTCTTTTTTTTTATTAATATGAAAGCGTTTGATTGGCCGTAAGTATGAAATTCGACAGGGTACAACATGTGGCGGATGACGAAGTGGTTTATAAAAAAGGCGAGTTTGAAAAAATCGTCGATTTCAATACGAGTCTGTGATTAAGCAGGACATGTGAATATACATTATGCTCGTTGTGTTTTGGCGAATGTTTTTGTTTTTCTATCAGTTGCCATATAGACAGGGACCAAGAGATACCACTTAATCATGATATTCTATAAAATAGGCTCGAATTCATTTTAAATTTTGGCAGAAGTACTAATGTAATATTAGTGGGACTAAAAATGCTAGTGCAACTGCGAAGGTGCACCGTTTGGATTTCAGGAAATTTCAACGAAATTTGCAAGACGAAAGACGACAACCAGCGCAGAGACAAAACAGGGAATATAACAGAAGCCAACTAACAAAAAATTCGTGCAATATTAAGAACTAGTTCCAGCTTCACCCAGAACCATCTTCCACAAAGAAAGTCCTTTTAGTCGAGATGCTAATAAATTGCTTAACGAATTCACTCTAAATAAAAACGTTATACCACAATTTAAACAACCAATTTAAACACTTGATCTTGGCATTTTATAAAAGCTTAAGCCTTAAAATTTGGGAAATGTATGTATACTGCCTGTTTGAAGCATTCTACAACATGTGGGCGGGATTGGACAAAGAGGCGTAGTATTCCGATACAAAAAAAAAAACCGCAAACGATATTTTTCGATGCTCATGGGAGCCAAAGTTGTAAAATTTAAAACTTTGTAAAACCTGTAAGCTGGGCGGGTATATTTAGGAACAAAATAGAGACGCGTAAAACGCGTACTTGGTCACATACCCAGCTGCAGATCAAAACTTGAAGAACAATAATGTATATGGTGCAGGTAAACTTAAAAGGACAAAAGACAACTTAGCGAAAGATTCGTATGTCAGTTACGCATTCTATCCTTTTCTACGGATGTGAGATCGAGACTAATGCGATCAGTGAATAATGATGTAGAGAGCAAGTGAAAGTTATACAGCGAGAGGGGTTGTTCGATTGATGAAACGAAAACACATATATGAGCGAAAAGCGAACATCAGATAGGAAACACCTAAAGCGAAAGCTGAAGACATCAATTATAATACTAACTATGTATATAGATACTATAAAAGATACAGGGGAAAATGGACTGCAAGACTGGTTGGACACATTGCGGTAGGAACAGGTTAGGTTGTATAGCGTGTGAGCTTATCACAATAGACTAATATTGGGCCCATCGCTATCCCTTTACGGCCAAAACGTAAATAAATTCGCCCAAACACTTAATTTCCCTGCAGATAACCTAAAAATGGTTTCAATTTTGTTTAAGGGGATAACCTCCTCCAAATTGTCGAAGAAGTACCGTCCAATGTGTTTTCTCCTATTCCGAGCAATACCTTGACATTTACAGATAAGATGAATGATCTGCGGCATATAGGTCTTCGCAATACCTGCACGTGTCCGTATTTGTTAAACCTAATCTCTTAGAGTGTTTCCTAAGAAGACATCAGTGCCCGGAGATCATCATTGGTAACTTTGATCGGATGAGTTTTGTAATTCTACAGATTTTTTCCGATCTAACATAGCCCACAAACCTTTCCATATAAGACAATCTTTAGGTCTGCCCTATTTCTAGTTTTTTCGAGAATAATTCTCTTGGCCACGGCTATTGGTAGTCTAAAGCCCTCAAGTGCACTTAATTTCTTATCAGAGACGGATGCTTTAACGATAGCTGCTCAAAATTGTAAAAATAACAAGCCCAGCTGTACACACATTCTAGGAATGCAACAGATTCCTTACAGAGAAACGAGCCCTTGAAATAAGTATAGAATTGACGCAACCAACAGTAGCCTCCCCACGACACTTTTATTCGGATGATGTTTTTAAGACTTTTGCAATAGTTGAGTTCTTTAGGTGTAACTTGTGTTTTTTTCGGAGGTTAGAAACCTGACACTGCTAGTTCTGCAGATAGTTCAATAGATCCTAATATCCTACAGGCATCATCAGCAAACTAATCACTGAACCACTGCGTTCATTATAGCTCACAGAGCCTAAAAAAGTGACACTCCCTGAAAGAAGTAGTTCAGGGGTTCAATTCAGTT
The DNA here is from genome assembly GCA_949372485.1 of Cheilosia soror. Taxonomy (NCBI): domain Eukaryota; kingdom Metazoa; phylum Arthropoda; class Insecta; order Diptera; family Syrphidae; genus Cheilosia; species Cheilosia soror. The sequence continues at coordinate 132,838,981 of OX443561.1, read as the reverse complement.
CAGATTCGCCTAAAGCTGGGGAGGGTTTAATTCCAGAGAAGCCGATGAAGCAATAATGAGCATGTCAGAAAAATCGTTTACCAACTACCAACGTGTTGACAAGTTGTCATTGATCGCTCTATATTCAACACTCTCAACCATAGAAAAAGATGACCAACAGGAGCGTCCTTAATCGGTGGGAACTATTGGACTTGGTTCAGTTGCTCCTAACAATAGTTTTTCAAACGAATGGTGTTTTCTTCATTTAGCCAACAAAAAGCCGCCAATTACCCACATCGACAGGTGCCTACCTACTTTTTTATAAAGTAAGAGCGACAACAAGCATTGTCGCCAGACTCTTGGCAGCAGCTGGCGCTAGTAACTACCTAACAGTCTAAAAACTAAAAACAAAAAAAAATTTTAATATTTTAAATGTCCTTTTTATGCAAAATGGTCAGTCCAGTGAGGGCTCTTTTTGCGCTCTTCCAAAAACAATAATTTGTTCCCTTCAGCCAGAATCTTACTTTGAGCATTCGCTTTGTTAAAATATTTTCCAAATAAAATGCAACATCCCATTGTCTAACCAAACCACACATCCATTTATTTTACATCGATTATCTTCCTAATTCGAATGCAAGCAGTGCGCACACAAAAACTCGGATGAAAGGATTCTTAATTAACCAAACTTATCCATGAGTGAAATATCACCAAAACAAAAAAAAAAAACCGTCCTTATTTGCAAAATCAAAGCAAACAACAAGCAGAGCATAACAAACAGTGCAAAGCAGTACACACATGTCCTTTTCCTATTCGCAATTATTTTGGGCTAAATAATTGACTGTTGCAAAAAGCAAACATTCAGACGCATATTTTATATGCAGGCGGTCGTCATCTCCTGAATAATGTCCTCTGAAGTGTATCTATGGTCTGTGGATTGCATATACGAACAAAATTACAGTCTCTTTCTGCCTCTCATTCTAAATGAATGCCAAAGGATATAATAATTTAGACATTTTGTCATTTTGTGCAATTTCTTGTTTTGTTGCCTCATTTTCGTACATCACCCTCTTGCTGTGAATATTCTTTCGCAACAAAGTGCGGAGGGAAGTCGATTTCTCAAGAGATACATTCAAAAGTCGTTGAAAATATTGAAGTTAGCATGTTTCACCAGCGAAAAAATTACTTCGCTTGTGTCAACCCTCGAAATTTGCCAAAAATGAATTCCGTTTTGTTATTATGTGTGGTCCTTGTTTCGGGAATGCCATTCAAGGGGTGAATTAACAATCATTCAATGGGACCTCCTCGTCAACCCCACCCACCACGATTGTGTATCCGAGTTGTGCGTATGGATGTCATATATATTTTTCGTTTTGTTCATCTTTTTCTACATCTTTTGGCTTATCCCGTTTTTTTTTTTTTGTCGATAACAATCCGATGGCGATATGTATTTCTTCGAGGATAACATTATCGCCAGACATGCATCTGTTGTGTTGTGGTGACGAAAATGTTCCAAACAATGCATTGCATATTGAAAGGATGTTATCACCACCACACAAGGACCTGGAACAATAGCGGTAGGGTGTGACATTTATTTGATATTCGAATGAATGAGTTGTTAGAGAACAAACCCCACCCCCAACCGCACTCTACTCATTGTAATACGAAACGAAAATGACAATAATAGAGAGTTGATTTGGAGATACACATTAATTTTGGGATTTTTTTTTTCTGTTCGTCAGTAAAACTGTTTCCCATAATCCGATTAATATCTCGGGATTTTATGTGTTTGCCGATGGGACGACAACGACACTATTGACTACAACATCGGTATAGTTGTATGTCGATGCTGACAATTGACAGCGAGTGTTAATTCGTCATCACGATGTTTCATAATTGGATTTTTAGCGGGCCTGGATGACGGCGATAACTACTGTCGAGGGGCTTAAAAAAGATTGGAAAACGCACAAATCGCTTTAGGAGGGTGTAAACGGGGGCGTTCTCATATGGACTGCTGGTATGGAAATGGTATTAGGAAGTTCGCGTTAAGCTGTGTGTCGTTTGTAATTTGGTACGCTGTCGAAGCAATTTTTATTCTCACAGTTCGATGATTGTGTGCTGTTGCTGGCTGCTGGAATATGTAATTGGAGAGCTGTCGCGAATGTGAATATAGGCTTTCTGCTGATAAGACTAAAAAATTGCGTGAGAAATGCATTTTTGCCGTTTTTGTCTGCCGTCGCTAGGATTACTGAATTTAAAGCCATTATTCATAAACCAAGAGATTTAATTAAATCAAAGTAGGGAGCCCTAGGAACAGAAAAAGCTCTGTGTCTAGGTACCTTATGTAGTTGTACCCGCATCGCTACGTGTTTTGAAATGCAATTTAGAGCGCTCTCTCCCTGAAATATAAAAGCATTTTTCCTTTGTTACCGACGTTCATCCTTAGTAAGTCCTGGCGGAACAAATTAAAAGCGCCCTAAAAACCTTTGACACTTTGGACCAAGAACTGCGGCCCAACAGTCAATCCCCAGAAAACCGAACTGCTACTTTTCACAAATAAAAGGAAAATACCACAGTTTGTTACACCTTCTGTTGACGGCACACCCCTCAGAATATCTGATAGCGCAAAGTACCTGGGACTTAGACATAAAACTAAGCTGGAAATTTAACACCAGTGAAAGAATCAAAAAAGCTACAGTAACCTTTTATTCCTGCAGCATAATCTTCGGAGGTTTGTGTCTGGGGATCATCTCCCAAAATTAAGCTCTGGATGTACACGGCTATATATTAACAGCTATACTGACCTATGGCAGTCTAGCATGGTAGCCGGCAACCAATAAAGCCAAAGCCACTTACCTAAACACGTTAACGAAAGTTGAATGACTAGAGTGCATCGGCACCAATAGTGCGATGAGGACTACTCCAACCGCAGGACTTGAGTTTATCCTCAACCTGCTAGACATTCACATACAACTATCGGCCGCAATTAGTGCAATGAGAGTCAGACAATCATTAAACTGGAAATTGAATGAGAAGGGTCATTCGATGATCCTACAGAAATATTTTGGCCGTTTACCAGTCACTTCATCCCGCCATATCCCTATCCCAGCAGCGAAGAATAGAGTGACGGACTCGAACCTAATACACAAATAATAGCCGTTAGGCGTCTTCTCTGAATCGCAGGGTATATCAAAATCGATACGCCTCCCCGACAATAGCAGCATCTTCCAAGAAGAGGTCATGGCAGTGACAACAGCAGCCTGTCAGTCTGTGGTAATGGCAATATCACCCGGAGGTATTACGTGCTTTATCGACAGCTAGGCAGCAATAAAAGCCATAACTGCACCAGAAATAAAATTTAAGCTTATTAAGTTTTGTCGAAGAACTCAATGCGGTACACAGCACAAGGTATCACTCTGCTGAGTTCCGGGACATGAAGGCATTGCAGGCAATGAGAAAGCAGACGAATTAGCAAGACAAGGTTCGACCGCTGTCTCAGAACAATCTGAACATCCCGCAAGAGAGGTGGCGCTGCTAGATGGGCCACCTTAAATATTCGTGTAATACCACAAGAAGGCTATGGCAGTTCTTCAACGAAACCAAAACGGAGAATATAATGCGGAAATCCCTGTCCACCCTCGTAGGTATAATAACGGGACACAACACTTTGCGGTACCATATGAAGAAAATGGACTTAGCGGACGAATAACTCTGTAGAGGCTGCGATGACGAGGGAGCTCTTGAGGGTACAACCTATTTTCTATGTCATTGCCCAGGCCTCCAACATACCAGGTATAAATTCCTAGGGAGTTACTTCTTCAACGACCTAGACGAGCTTTCCATCACATCAATAGACAAGATAATAAACTTCGTCAAATCAACAAAGTGGCTTGTATGTAGCATCACAGTAAGTAATTGGAATACAGGGTTATGGGTAAGTGCCAACCTCTTCCTCTACGGACATCACAATGAGTCAATATTGACCTGAGTGTAGTACAGAGAAATCCTCGCCAGCCCATAAACCTAACCTAACCTAGGTACCAAATACCAGACATTTTATAAAGGTCTCTTGAGATATACATATTTCGAAGAAGACTAAAACTTTTACAGATCGAAGAAAAGTTAAAATTAGATGCTAATTCAGAAGGCAAAAGGTACATCGTATAGGGACTACTGTGCAACCAGCATAGGGAGGGGAGTGGGTGCAACCAGTTGTTAAGGTAGTGTCTTCAGAAAGGGTAAACCCAGTGAGAGACGATTTGCTCAACAAATTTGATGGTACCTACCTCTCTATGGCATCTAAAGCGTAAATCTTTGAGCATCTGCTGGATACTTATTCTATTCTGTGATACGTGGTAATATTGACTATCTGCTTATACTTCACTCAATGGTATACTGACATCACTTTCTTGAATGGGTTTGATATAAGGGAAACTATTTTATGCGGTTCGTAACTTCTGAAAGATTTGCCAAATTTTTGGGCAATCTTAGTTGAGCTTTTCCTATAGTTTATCACAAACTTGATGATCAGGTGTCAATATGACTCTGTGGGCTCTTAAAGACTTAATGCCTTCATTACTCAAATGGTTTCATCTGATAGGTTGCTGGTCGGAGAAATTTGAAAATGCGGACGAACTACCATCTTCTATAGATTCCTCAAATGTCAGGTAAGAAATGGAAAATCCAATCACACTGTAGATTTGTTCCAACAAAACTTGCTATCAGTGCTTGCTCTTTGGAAATTAATATCGTCGTCGCTGTAGGTCCGTAGAACCGTAGACCCCAGCTTCAAAGTGTGATAAATCGATTGACAGCCATTAGACACTCAAGTACATATATGGATATAAGGTGGACAAAGCTTCAAAATGCACACACAGTGCAATGAACACTTTTTGATCTCAACATAAATAAAACTCTTGGTCCAGATTGAATCTTCCCCTCATCGTTCTGAAGAGATGTTTTCCACGCTGGCAAAACCACTGCAAAAGCTCTTCCATCAGTCCTATTTTTTAGGGCTCTTCCAGAAAAAAAAATCAAATCTTCTTCTACCAATTAGCACTTAAGTCAGTTCTTTCTAAGGTCAGGAAAATCGTGAATCTGAAATCTTGAATCATGGAAACTCGCCTAACCAGCAGTACGGTTTTCATGTTAACAGATCCCCAAGTGATTTTAAGGCTTAAAAATAAATAAATAGTTGGTGCAACAGGTCCGTATAGGCACTCTAGGAATAGCTTTTCACAACCATTCGTTTTGTGGCCGTTTTTAATTTTTGGGACGAATGGAAGGGACCCACAATTGTATGATGAGTCCGAACGGCTGAATTGAGAAGCTTTTTTAGGCCAGTTAAAATCTCGGATGTTTGTCAGACGTTCTCGCGATTTTATTGCTTATCTAACCGAAAAGTGTAATCAATCTTTCCATCACTCCAGTGAAACGAAGATTGTTGGGCTTGATATTTTAAAAGTAATTGACAGAATTAGACATCAAGCTCTTTTGTCGAAAATACATCTCTTATGCAAGGGATTAGAAAATGTCTTACTGGCAGTTCAATTCAAGTTGTTTTAAATGATTTTAAATCTAAAACCCACCATATAAATGCTGGTAATTCCCCAAGGCTGCTTTTTATCTCCGACTTTCTTTCTCATCTTCTATCTGACACTTTTAATTCAATTCATTCCCTCGCTGATGACAACATCCTCAGCTTCCTATTTTCATTTTAGGACTCACGCCCCTGTTCTTCAAACGTATAACTGGAACGGCAACGAATGTTAAGCTCATTAAACTCCAACTTCGACAGCATTATAAAATGTTGTTTTGACAATATAGGGCGGAATTTACTGCTCTCTGCAGTCGGAAGACATTATACATGAATGGCAAAACCTATATGTGGTCACGACAGTCTTTCGCTGGAACGAAGTCATCAAGAACGCCGCGAAATGTTTATAGGTTTCCTCAAACGGTGCAAACACTAAGGTATTAAATCCTTCAATCCCGTAAAAGCTTTTATATTATGTAGGAACGTCATCGCATATCTACCCCACGCCACTCGATCATCAGTTTTTTCCGGGATCCTGAACTGAGCTGTAGCCTTAAAGATCTCATGACGTCTTGACAATGAATGTAATCATTTGAGGCTCAAAATTCGATGAAAACGTAGTGAGCCTCGACTTTCCAGACGTTGATTCAGTGTTCAAATGACCTTAATTTTACCAAACCACAAATCATACTGGGACATGTCGATTTTTGTATTGCAGAACCTCCGTATCGATCGCAACCATTTTCGATCTTATTGAGCTGAGTGAAGCAGTTTTTTTTAAACCTGGATCTTATACTTCTTGCCCATTCTGGCTCGATTTATTTGCCTCCCTACCCTTGTTTTGCGCTGCAGTATCTTAGCATGTCAATCTTTTATCATGTTAGTCATCAGAGTCAACTCAAGAGGGTCAAACAAGGATCCAGAGTAAAACTATAGTGTCAGCTTCATTGCGCTTCAAACTTACACAATTGACACTTCGATTTAATTTTTAGAATCGATAAAAAGCTAATTTTAACGATTTATAGAAGGTTACAGATACAAAAACCCATGCGGCTTAGCTGTTTTCAAACAGCCGATTACAAATCAATTCTTGGCTTGAATATCTTAAGAAGATGCAGTAAATGTTTATAGGATTACAAATATTGCTAAACTATCTGTCGAATGAATTATATGCCTATATACACAAAAGTTTATAAGCATAAAACAAACATTGCTCCGCACACACAGAGCGAATTCACAAACTTTCTATACCTGCGGTATGCGACCATGCAGAAAATGGAAATTACCAACCTGCGTCCTCAAATCTGCAAACATAACCCATTTGACATTCCTCGACAAGCCCAATCCCATCTCTTAATTGTTAGGCAAAAACACTTACCCTATATGCCTCCACCCCATCAGTAGCATAAACCAATAAACCAATTTGCCCATCACATCCATAAGCAAAGTTAACTTTCACTAAGTTAAACTCAAATCGCATTTTATTCCGCACCCAAGAGCAGCTACCTTCCTACCTACCTCCCGCATCTCACCTACCCCCACCCAGCCGAACAATAAAACTCAATTAACAGTTTAACATTCAATTTCCACAAGAGATTGAGGTAGACGCACAGCATCTGAGACACGGGGAGCGGGTAAAAGACTTTCTAACCAAAGTCAGCGTTGCCTCAAATTGACCTTCTAAAAGTTCCAAAATGCTATTATTGTTGACAAAACTTCCATCTGCAGGAATTCAATGAAACATTGCGCCTTGACTTCTTGGCGCTCTTGTCTCCTGCCATGACCACATCCAAATGTGTGTGTATCTCGGCTGCATTAAAACTTTAAGGACCGCACACATCTTCCATCGGCACAGTCATAAGTCTTGAAAGGCGACTCTGGTGGTGTATACGAGTACCATGTATACGTATGTATATCTAGGGTTACCCGCAAAAGTTTTCCCATGAAATTCCATTTCCCCAAAAATTCTATTAAGGATCTCTCTCGCACTGTAGCAGACAAATTGTCTCCAGTAGTTAACAGGAGGACCTCGAATCTTGTCGGTCCTGCTGCTGAACCAGTTTTCCCGAAAATTAATTTTAACTCGAGTATGCTCATATAAATTAAATGAAAATCTCACGACTGTCATCGACGATGTTGTCGTTGTTGTCATCAGGCTCTCTCGCATCCACGTTCTTGTGAAGTATGATGTTTTGGAGTTTCGTGTAAAGGAATTTTAGCCATTAGCAAGGGGGTGGGAGGGAAACTGCGAACTTCGTTACAAGCCCATCCACGATGCGCACTATTTTCTAGTGTTTTGTAGGATGGGGACGAAAACTTCAGCGAATCCTTTTCTGAGATCTACGAGCTTCAATTAGAATAGGGAGCGACCTATAAAACGGAAAGGCACTCTGCACGCGGAAAAGATATCTCGTTGAGACGCATATGAATTTTCCTCACACCCTCGAGATCTCAATAAACACCTTCTAACGTTGAAAGGATGTTATAACGTGTCGATCTGGAGTACGGAGGGGATAGACTGCAGACACATCTCCGAGTGCTTACATGTTGAAAAACTGCCAATGAAAATGGAATTTCCATGCTATCAGCATTGGGGTGTGAAAAACTGTGAAATTCTTCCCTGTACTGTATCCCGGGGACAAAAAAAAAGGGAACGCTGTCGGCGGCATACTCGTACTCATGCGGGGTGGGCTGGGGGACAGCTTATTGGAGTGTTTTGTGCGAGAGCAGATAGCAAGGGTAATTATGCAGTATTTTCTTAAAGCCGTACATACGTCCTATATTATGCACACTTCTTTTTAAATTAATTAATTTCGAGTAGGGCATCAGGAACAGGACGTGCGAACGAGATGACTACTAAGCCGATTTCGAAATGACGTAAATGGCTGACGTAGGACATAGCAGGTAAATTGAGTCTCTTTACGGTCATAAAGTTGACGGTACTTAACACATTTCGAATGGGCTGCCAAAAGGAGCAGACACACGGAAACTCGGAAAATATGGTGATAAGAATGGCACATCGCTCGGCTTAATTACTTGAGAATATTTAAAATAAGTAAATACGAGAAGGGTTCGTTAGCTTAATGGAGAGAAAGTAATGAAGTACGGGATGCGACAAAGTAAGATTCAAAACAAGCCTGTGATAGAATTTTGGGAAGGTACTTTAATTTTCCTATATATTCTCTTAACATCAAGGGTCTGGAGGTGTTTATTTGATTTTCCTTCGAGTTGGAAAAATCACTGTCATTCAATTAAAAGGCTTAAATGCTTAAACAAACTTACGACACATTATGTTTTGAAATTTGCTCCTTTTCAAGGGCACTCATATTATTTCAATTGTGACCTCTATATCAAAATCATAAGCTTCAGTTATTAAATTGCGAAGGAAAACATTTTTCAAAGCTCGACTCTTTAACAAGAAGAATGGGCACACTACCTGGAATAGGAAATTCAACCTGAAGTAGCCAAAGCTTTTAGAGAACTCCAGATTGAGAACACTTCACTGTGCATACATCTACCACAGTTCCATTGATGTTAAAACCATTGATGTATCAGTATATCGCGATATCATCAAGAAGGTTGTCGAAATTACCGTAACATGAGAAAAAAGGAAAAAAAGTTTCTGCGTAGAGCTCATATACGCAGTATTCCAACTCTATAAGACAAAGATTCTTAAATTTGAATTAACATCCGAATTTTTTAGAAGAAAAAAAAATAAGCAACTCTCTTAAGTTGGCCTTAAGGCCGGAATGCAGGTACTTCGGAACCGCGAAACCAACCAGGTCCACCTCGGACTGTAGCGCCATATAAATAAGTAAGTACAGTAGAAATCGTTTATAACGATATCGAAGGGACCTTCGAATTTCATCGTTATAACCGGTTCATCGTTATATCCGGTACAAAAAAAAAAATTTTTTTTAATCAAAAAAAGGAAAAAGTTCATACTTTATTGAAAAGTGCTTTAAATTTAAGAAAATTTTTGAGAAAAGAAATCACAAATTTGTTATTCTTTTGAACATTTGGTTCTAAGTGGATTGTCCATTACTCAAGTAGCACACTGGTGTATAAATTGGTGTAAATTCATTAATTTTGGTGCAAAATTGAGAAAATTGAAGAAAAATTCAAAATTTTGGTGTATTTGTCAAAATTACCGGTATAAAAATTACACCATTGTATTTTCTGTGCAAAATTTCAACATTTTTTTGAAATTCGGTGCAAAAAATAAACCGATGTTCAGCTGTTTTTATAATATACCATTTATGGTGCATAAAATTATTCGATTCTGAAACCAACCGACATGGCATATTTTGTACACTGTATTTTGTAGATAAAATACACTATTCGAAATGGCCAACTATATTTTGGTAAAGGATTTACACCTTGTGGAAATTAAATTCACCAAACTACACAAGTGTGAAAAATAAACAACAAAATGTTATTGAAATTATTCAGTCGCCATTTCATTCTTAACGAGCACTACATTTTTATATTAACAAATGTTAACAAAAATGAGAACCTTGAAGATTAATAATTATTTGAAGTGTTATCGTACAAGGAAAAACTTTTTAAACAAATTAAAAAACATTGTCAAACATTTTTGGAAATAAAAATTGTACTGAAAGAAAATCTCCATTGTATATTTTTTTCACAGTAAATGCTTTTTGGTTAATAAAATTCACACATAGAGGTTGGTGTACTTAATACACTCATTGGTTAAATATGCACTATTTGTATGCACCACACAGAGAGTTCGGTGTTTTTAATACCTACACTATTTGGTAAAATATTCACCATTGAATACACTACACAGAAAGTTTGGTGTAATTAATACACTTTTTGGTAAAAAAATGCACCACACCGAGATGGGTGTACTTAATATTAGTGATACAGTGTGGTTCACTTGTTTAGACGTACAAGAGTTACGTTTTATTTCTTGGTTTTTTTCTATTATGTGGAACAAAGAAAAAAAAACTTATTTGGCAGAAAGATACATTCATACACTATAAAACAGATATTACTAATTTTTTAAAACACCATGCAAAACCGTTTCCTTTTTTTTGGTTTACTTGAAACGCACCTGTTAAAAAGTTGAAAAACAACAAAACACCAAAGTTGTTTGCGATATTTTTATTTATTTTAGTCAATTTTCAGTTATTTTAATAATGTGTGAGGCAGTATCATTTGATATAAACTCAAAAATTATACTTTTCAAAGAGCCATCATGAAATTTTAAGGTAATTCAAGGATATATCTTCTTAAGAAGCTTTGATCGCCACAATCAACTCTTGATGTGTTGATACCTACTGATTGTTGCCTCAATAAATTTCACGGGAAAAGATTTTCAATAATATTAAAATTAGGCGAATGTGGGGGACAGTGCAATATTTTAATATTTTTACTGACAACCCATTCTTTAACAAGGCGTGAATTATGCGTATAGGCACGTTATACATCTGGAATATCCATGGAATAGGTCCACAAAGGTACTTTGTTACGGAAAAAACTGTTCCCAAAAAAAGTTTTGCAAGAAATACTAATATTTTATTGGAAACGATGTCCAATTTAAAAGCGCCGAAGAATGAAATTGCACCATAAGCTACCCTAACTACCCCTAATTTCAATGATGACGGTTAAAAACATATTTTCTTTGTGGATATCATGAAATTAATAGTTATAGTTGCAGGAGCATCCAAGTTAAACTCTTTTTGTTCGAAAAGTCGTCTTTGCTTCAATTTCTGGAGACCACTTTAATGTTCATATCCCATGCCATGTGAGTCCTTGAAAATTCAAGGCGTGGGTTTCTTGCATGCATTATTAGGCTGTGTTTTTTTTGTAGTTTTGTAAAATTTGGGTATAAAGCATAGAGCACAACGCAAGTGAATTTGCTACTAAAAAAACAGCAAATTCCATAATTTCGTTTGTAAATTGAGCGCCATAAGGCAATAGTCTTTAAATTTTTCGGCTTGTTTTGTGGTGTTAAAACTTTTACTATTCTTGCTTGGTAGTTGTTTCCATAAGATACCCTATTTTTTACAAAGTTTCTTAACAAGTGTTCACTTCGAGCTTATGAGCCATTTCACGATTTGAAGCGTTTCGAGAAGTAAGCATTAACTTTTTAATTTAACACTTTTCTCTGCCTATTTTAAAAAAATTTGTGCGCCTTTAACAAGTGAACCGCACTGTATTTCTCACAGTGGTGTATTTTTTATATTGAAAATGCATATCACGAAAATGCAAAAAATACACCAAATATTTTGGTGTATTTTAGACTTTTGTGCTACTTGAGTATTTTGATTTGAATTTGAAGCGACCCGTATATTATGTACCATATTAAGAATTACCCCAACGCATTATAATTGTTGCAAAAATCAACATTAACTAAATTCTTTAGATACCAGATATGGAAATCGAAAATTAAATTAACTTTAACCCTGTAGACCTGTAAGAACATCCAAGAACCGGTGACTGCAATCGCCACGAGAAATTTACATACCATCAATTGCGCTAAATTTATCCCCGGCATTTTATTTTCTCTTCAACGTTTTAGCAAAACTCAAGCAAACTTAAACAAAATTAGCCCACAGGATACTTTATTCTTGCTCCAGTATGATCATTTTTTGACACCATGAAATTCGTTTTTCACCACGATAGTTTCAGAAAATGATCCGGGGATTATTATTTAACGCAATTAACACGCGACTGTAGAAACAAAAAAAGAAATTTTTTACTATCGTTATAAACAGTTTTTAGACTAAAATCTGGTTCATTTTCATCGCTATAACCGATTCTATCGTTATATCCGGCATCGTTGTAACCGATTGCCCAAGGGCCCAAGGCTCAACCCATACAATCCGTCCGGCCGTTGCGACAACGTATTTAACTACTGTCAAATAAATAGAAGACCTATACCTACAACGTTAAGCTTTTAGGCGGCTCCCACAATGGGGCAAAAAGCAATAGGTAAGCAACTTAACCACTATCAAAAATTGTCAATAAGCATTGTATGTACTTCACTAAAAATATTTAGAATTATTTGCGACACGTCTGTATATAAGCAGGCTCATCCTGCTTTCTTGAAAAAAATTAAAACAAAATGAGGTAAAATATCTTTTAAGTCAGGTGTGAAGCTCGTCAATAATGATTATAATTCCTTTTGCAATAGTTTTCACAGTATGGTACAATATTTTACATACAGTGTATCTTCTAATTTTTCTTCAAAAATGACGATGGGCCCTGACTACTTAAATTCAGGGAGTTCAACTTTTGAGAGAAATTTAATTTTAAGCCACTAAGGGCCAGTTTCAAGACTAGCTGATAAAGTCTCGGATAGCCTATCCGGAATTCATATGCCAGATAAACTTTAACTTTCGGTTTCAAAGGTTTCGGATAGTTATATCCGGTTGTAGTGACTGTTAAAGCCTCTATCCGGAAGATAAACAAAATATTTATTTAAAGTGGCTGGAAAAAATATAGTTTTAGATTCAGAAGTGTCCTATCATGGATTTAATTGAAATCTTAGACGACGAATTTGATGAATATTACAACCAAATTACACGGACCCGTAGGAACAGAGTATTTTAAATTATTTTGAGAAATCCTCGACGATGAAGATTTCTGAATTTTCACTATTTCGTTTAACTTTATCCATGCTCACTGAATACCTTTCACCCTGGGCGTTGGAATTTGCCAGGGGTGCATTTTGTCTAATTTACTTTTCATTAATGACCGAAAGAATAAGATCGCGTATTCAAGCTGCAAGTTACATATGAAATTCCTCCGTTGTATTGCTGGTGTGCGTGTGACCCATAGAGATCGTATTGGAAACACCAGAATACGTGAGGAACTTAATGTGGAGCAGATACTTCTCTGTCCGGATCAATCCATGCTTCGGTAGTTCATGTTAAACGCACGTCCCAAGACGTTCCAAGACGTACTATGGAATCCGTACCATCAGGCAGGGGTCTTCTAGGTAGACCCAGGATGAGATGGTTAGATCAAGTCAATAATATCACTTCTACCCGTATGGTTTAGAGTCGATGGCGGAGAATCGAGACCATGGTGGGTCCACTTGGATTTGAGCAACCTACACCCACGATCCACTTAATGGATAAGCGCGAGTTACGAGCGGCCGCGACCGCGACCGATCGTACAAAAAAATAAAACAAAGAACATTTAAACAAACAAAAAGGTACGCACGATGCGATTTATTGTAAAGCCAAATTAAGACTGCCAATTTTGGTAAATACTTAAATGCTAATTGTATGTTGATACTGTTGTTGGGCTTCTATAAGATGTTGATTCTCTATTTAGTTGTTGTTGTGCTGACAGCATAATTGTCCATAGCTCATGCTATATGTACATGCTTATGTTATATGGCATATAACTCGCGCCATCGAAAATTAATGAAGGAATGAATTTGTCCATGCTAAATTACCAAAAATATAACAAGACAATTCACTTAAAAATGTGATAAATAATAAAAAACATCATTTCCACACCTATTCAAAAACTTAAACATTGAAAAAAATCATAAAGAAACTAGCTGAACCCCCGCCAGCTTCGCCAGGCCTTTTGTTGCTTTTTGAATTTTTTTTTTAAATTTTTTTCGGGCGACAATATTTTAATTTTTTTGGAGGTATTGGGGGAGCCACGCCCCCACACAGGAGCACTCTACGTTATCTGTAAGTTTGATCTCAATCTATTCGGTGGTTTTCGAAATATACGATTTTGAATGTTTTTTTTTGTATGGGCGGAGCCACGCCCCTTTGTCCGATTTTGAGCTTGTTTAGCCTATCACCCAATCACCGTAATTACCGACACTTAAAAAAAACAACAACATCGCTTGAAAATTACGGGCGACAGATGGAAACAGTTTTTTCCACTTTGTTTTATATACCTAGTAGATATTGCTCATACACATGAATAAATTTAATATTTTATTGCTTATTCTTGGAATCTATAAAATACAAACTTTTCGCAAATAAAATGATTGAAATCATTATTAAATGCTCTAAAAGTCTAAACAGTAGGTCTGGCCCTTTACTTTAAAATCTTGCGAATTTTTACTAATTCTTCGGGATTTCCGAACGGCCGGCGTCTTCGAGAGAGCAGGATCAACAAATTTCTTGTAGTAAGATTTGAAAAAAACTTTCAGTCACTTGACAATTGATAGCTGATTTGAAATGCTATTTGCCATTTTAGCACTATGCTATAGTTGAAAGACATTTGGCACATATTTTTAATTGACAGATCTGACAATCGTGTGAACCTGGCTTAACAAAGGACAGCAGCGAAACAGCAGGTGTCTTTTAGTAGTACAATGGACCAGTAGTTGTGTTTTGAGTGTTCCAGTTCGATAGCTGAATGCTGATGCTGAACCATTAAACAAAATTTGTTATCCCGATTTCAATTCGGATATATCTACACATTGCAATCCCCTGTTTTGGAATAAGTTGACACTTCAATTAAAGCATTTTCCTAAGACCCTAAGAATGTAAGTTAAGAAATTAAAATAAAAATGTACCCCCTGTCCAGAGCATGTTATCGTAGCCTCCCACGTGTCCCATTTACCCCCCGACTACATGCTGCTGGTAATATGACACCACAGTTAACCGCACTCAACATTTGCACGAACCCCACACCCCATCCGCAAACTATGGTGGCTGGTAAATTTTATAACTCGGTTAGCATTAATAATTTATGACTTTATTACTCCACGTTTGCATCATCATCCGCTTAGCGGGTGGAGGCGATGCGGTGTCTACCATACACACTGTACTATCTCAATCGCAATCTACCCTTCTGTTTCATTTTATTCGATGACTGGGGTGTTGAGCTGGTTGGGTTGATTTTAATTTCTCTGAAACAAGTCGACACTTTGCAGTTTGCCAGTTTACCGACTATACCAACTACCGACGATCCGCATTCTACCCTCTAGTGAGCAATTTTCATTTTCTTAAAATTAATTTTGATAAAGATACGCAATACTGTTATTTTCTATTTTTATTATTTTATTTTTTGCTTATAATTTCATT
The DNA here is from genome assembly GCA_949372485.1 of Cheilosia soror. Taxonomy (NCBI): domain Eukaryota; kingdom Metazoa; phylum Arthropoda; class Insecta; order Diptera; family Syrphidae; genus Cheilosia; species Cheilosia soror. The sequence goes on along the minus strand of OX443561.1, from coordinate 132,823,435 downwards.
CATTACAACACAAATCCACTTATCATTCCACTGTATAGTGTGGTTACAATGTACAGATGGGCTGGGGCCCAACCCGACTATACCGCTTTTGAAGGATTTCGCTTTTGCGTTGGAATTAAATTTGTGCAGCCGGTAAAAGTCTCTCGAGGACTGTAAATCATATGGCATCATCACCCCTTGGGAGTTTGGAATTGGAAAAATTTTCGTTTTAACACAACACTGAGCGGACTCCCCGCTGGTGATGGGATTTTTTGATCCCGATGACATTCGGGTAAATAAATCGTTGGCTTAGAAGTGGACATCATTTAGTTGAGCTGGTAGAATCAACAAGGGAGAAGGATATACTATGTGTCATTAAGTCCTTTATTTAAATCAGATAGCAAAGAGGATGACTTCATAATTTTGAAAGGGTTTTGGTTTTTTTTTTTGCAGGTACAGAGGTACACACGCTGCAATGTAGTTTTTCGATAGATAAAAATGCAAATTAAATTGCCGATGAAGATAATATGAATTTACTTTTGTGTTTTATCCTGTGGGGGGATTTTAAAAAGGGATATGGTTAACGAGATACATGTCTATCGTGATTTTGCGTATGAATGCAGGAATAGGAAATACCTAAATACTTCCTTGATCTGAAACATTCAACTGCAGATTTGCGTGTATGTGTTTTTTACAGGTTTGTTTTCCGAATTGGCAACACTTTTTCCATCAGCGACAACCAATCTGACAGCTGATAGCCGATTTGAGCTTATTTTGGTTTGCCATTTGAGTATAGATACTTATAGACCATTGACAGGCATATGTCTGGCATAATCATCGTCACAACATCTGTCTGAAACACTACATATTTCGGGCTTGGGCTTCTTAACCGTCTATCGTTCAGTTATGTGAAGACAGCGCTCTGGCATTGGTTTGGTCTTTGAAGAGAATCTTTCTTGTCGTCTCGAAGTTGAGGGGTAGATAGATTCTCTTGACCCGTCAAACCAATTTGCTCTAAAAGAAGCCCGCTAGCCATAAAGCCCGAAGTTATAAAGGAGAAGTAATAAGAAGTGTGCGGAGGGTATTTCGTCCTGCGAGTCTGTAGTTTTGATCCCATTTGTTTGGCCAAACCAGAGCAGATGTGGATCTGCTGTAGCATAATTTTTCGCTTGATCTTTCCCTAGGATGTCATCCAAGTTATCTACTCCTTGGAAGATGGTCTCTTTATGTACCTCGTAGTTGTTACTACCTATAGAGACGTTTTGTCCTAGATTAGACATTTTTTTGTATCGTGTCCTCGTTTAACGCTAGACCAAGTAATTTCACCTGTTCGAGTAATGAAAGTGCCTATAATGACCCTCTTGGATTGGGCTAAGATCTCCTCCACATACACCCAGAATAAAACTAAAGATGTGGAATCTAAGGACTTGATAGCTGCTTGGCTATCGAAAAAGTTGCGGATATAAAGGGTGTCTTTTTAAGAGGTATAGAACTTTAAGTTGCCAATACTATTTTATCTGGTGGCTATTTAGTCAGGTGTTAAGTGATTTATTTTTAGTTTGGTTTGGCATTTAAACATGAATAGAATGATGCCTGAACAATGCTTCCAAATTGTGCAAATTTATTTTGAAAATCATGGTTCTGTTCGAAGTACGTATAGCTATAGCGCACTACGTCCATTTTACGGTCAACATAATCGTCTCACTTTTGGTTGAATGGATACGTCAATAAACAAAACTGACTTTTTCGTTCATCAATTGAACAACCATGATGTGCAGGAGTTGTGGTTTCAACAAGACGGCGCAACATGTCACCACAATTGATTTATTGAAGGAAAAGTTTGGTTTCACGATGCGGACCCGTGAATAGGCCTCAAAGATCGTGCGATTTAACGCCGCTTGACTATATTCTGTGGGGATATGTGAAAGTGAGTGGGCGCAGTAGCGCAGTGGTTAGTGTGCTGGGCTACTGTGCGAGGGATCTTAGGTTCGATCCCCGGAAAAACACAACTTACATATTAAGGTTTTTTTCTACTGCGCCACCTGTCGCGAACGTCTGACAAACATCCGAGAGTATGACTGTCCTGAAAAAGCTTCTCAATTCAGCCGTTCGCACTCGGCATAAAATTGTAGGTGCCTTTCATTTGTCCCAAAAATAGAAACTCACACAAACGAATGGTTGCGAGAAGCTAGGCCTAGGGTGGTTAACCCGCCTGTTGCGCCACCTATTTATTTATTTATTTTTTATGTGAAAGTGAAGTCGCAAGTCTACGCCGATAAGCCCGAAACGATTGACCACTTGGAGGACAATATTCGCCGCTTTATTGCCGATATACGGCCACAAATGTTGGAAAAAGTCATCGAAAATTGGACCTCCAGATTAGGCTACCTTTAAGCCAGACGTGGCGGTCATATGCCAGAAATCATATTTAAATTATAATGCCAGAAGATTATCTTTCGAATAAAGTAAATTTAATGTCAATTTAAGAAAATCATCTTGTTTTATTCCATTTCAAAGTTATATACCTCTAAAAAAAGCACCCTTTATTTAGTGCATAATAAATGCCTTGATCCAAGATAGAACTTCTTTAATCGCCAAAAGTTCCGACTGGAATGCGCTACAATGATTAGGCAGACAGACGGACAGACTACAAGATTAAGTATAGTATAAATTAAGAATAGGCTAAGTATTAATGGGCATAATGTAGAGAGAGTGATAGGGCAAGAAGAGAACCCAAGAAGAAGTTGGCTTAGTTGTAAAAAAGTTAAGAACAACAAGGCCGCAGGCTCTAACGGTTTACCAGCGGAGCTCTTTAACTACGGTGGTGATGTTTTGGTAGCGAGCATGCACCGAATCATTAACCAAGTATGGGTGGAAGAAAACATGCCCGATGACTGGACAATCAGCTCCATATGCCCCATCTACAACAAAAAAAGAAGGTGCCATGTCTTGCAAGAACTATCGAGGCATATCTCTGCTTAATGTCGCATACAAGATCCTATCCAACGTAGTGTGAACGTCTTAAACCGTTGTGCAATACACTAATCGCCACGTACCAGTGTGGCTTCTGGCCCAGACCAAATGTTCGTACTGAGGCAAATCCTGGAAAACCCCAACCAACGAGTTTCAAGTCGAAACCCACCACCTATTCATCGACTTCAAAGCCGCGAAACTCCACGAATGACCACCCTAGTGGAGATCCAGCGAAGAATTACCCTAGGAAACCGTTGCTACTTCGGTTTGGCAAAACAATTGGGTTCCAAACTCTTAACTCGAAGGACGAAATGTGTGCTCTACAAAACACTTATCCTACCAGTTCTGCTTTATGGCGCCGAGTGCTTGACGATAAGTAAGAAGGGAGAGCTGATACTGGGCTCCTTCGAAGGAAAAATAATTTGGCGGATTTTTGGTCCTTTGTGCGAGGAGGGCAAACGGAGGAGAAGATACAACCGCGAACTCTATGAGCTGTACAAGATGTAGATGTAGTCCAAAAAGCCAAAACACGTCGACTACTTTAGCTCGGCCACATCGACCGAATGGACAATAATGCTCTAGCTAAGAGGATCTTCGAATCCCAGCCCCCAGGTTCGAGAAAGACAAGGAAGACCAAAACTCCCTTTCAAAGACCAAGCCAGGCGGATGCCAGAGCGCTTGGTCTCGACAACTGGAAGCATTGTAGAGGATGGAAGACTGCAGTGTCTCAGGCAGAGATTCTTTACGGGTCAGGAGCCCGATAAGTAAGTAGGACAGCATAATCGACTGGGCTTACCAAGGGTATTTCAATCAAACGATATCTTACTATCCTTCAAGATTCGTGGCAATCGTACCACAGTCACAGAGTAGGTACTATATAAGTACTCTTCAATTCGTTCAGCAGTTTGATTGCCGCGGAGCCGCCACATTTTCGAAATAAAAAGACAAAATATGGCGAAGCTTGATTTATTGGCGCAAAATTCAAATTCTCAAGTAATATGTTTGACTTTCTATACTCTGAAGCTAACGCTGTTATATATTTTAAGAGGTCTAAGCAGCTTGATGTGGAGTGTTATACTTTATACATAAATTATAAAGACCACTTAGATACTTACTTCAAGCCTTGATGGTAAAGCTTCCGCCAAAGACGTCGCGACTATAGAGCTCGTAGTACGCAAAAGTTAAAAGATAACCCCTGTCGCATTACTGCCATGCCAAACAAGCCCAAGTCCCATTTTTTCCTATCACCAACGTGACTAAGGACACAGCATCATTCTAAAAGCTCTCCGCCATTAGGCAATCTCAACTCTGTTCCCGCAAAGGTTAATTAAGCCCTCAAATATGCAAATCAAAAGATCAAAGGGACAAATTAGTTCTTCAAGGCACACTTTCATTCGTTTTTGCATGTCAAGCACTTCCCAATGGCGCACTTGAAGTTCCTTTGATACCCAAGTCGTTCTTAAAGCGAAGCACTACTGCATCCTTTTGAGACAACGACGCGCTACCACCATCATGATTGTGCGTATGCACACACTGCCCCAGGCTGTATCCAAACGACATGTCTCTATATATGAATCAACATCCTTTCAACAATGTCTGCTGTCTGGTGGCTTTTTCCTTTTGCCAATATGTACACATTCATCCTATATTTAACCGCAAGCAACAGACGAGAACTGCACAGGCACAGCACACTCTCCATACGCAATGAGGAAGAAAATAAAATGCCAAATCCGTACCATAATTGATCAAACAAGTCATTCGAATCTGTAATATCCCCGAAGGACTATCAATAATTTCGAAATAAAATTCACTTCATCAAAACAGCGCATTCTCCCCAATGGGACAAAAGAAAGGAGGACAAATTACATTGTTTGGCATTGCTTTCAAAATATTATCCCACCATCAAGCAGCGAAACAAAAACGGATCAAGCCTGTCAGAAAGGACCATCTAATGTTGTCACACCCTTTTCCATCAGTTTGCTGAGACAATACTCTCCGACCAGCATCATCAGCATCGATGGCGTAACTGCGCTTTTCTTGTTATTTTTCCTTAGAAAATGGAATACAAATCCAGGATAACAGAATTCTTACAGCATCAGGAACAGGAGCAAGAGCAACACCAGCAACAGAGGCAGTAAATGGAAGGACATTAAAATGATTTCATATTCGGTAACACGTTTCATTTCCACTTAAAAGATTATTTGTCCTATTACTGGGGTAGGGGGTGTACACTACACATACCCGGCAACCCCATAGGATTCATATTCTTCTCCATTTCCATCGCACACTTGAAGGATTTACTAAGGACTTAGTGTGAGATATTAAAAGATTTTTAATAAGGAAAACCGAGAAAATATGAAATTGTTTGCCTGGTCGTGGTGTTCTGTTGGTGCGGCAGTGGGTGTGGTGGGCGCTGCTCAGAGAATGTTACTTATATATAGAACAACGAATGTGTGCAAGGACTTTTGTGAGGGCTGGAGCTATAGAGCACGTGTTATTATTGCACTTGGGTTATAGTTGCCTTGCCTCTTGCCTGTCTGAGGCGAGGCGTATTCATTGCATCTGTCTTTTTGTGTTTTCCTGCAGCAGTACTGGGTTGATGGAGGCAATTCACTTAAGCCAGAAGGATCGAAAACGTTTTGTTTAGCTGTCGTTTAGGTATATTGTTGAAGCAACTCAGGATATGAAGGGAATTTCTGTGGTTACATTACTGGAATGCTGTTTTATTAAAGTTGCAAGAGGTAGATCGGTCTCATATCCTGGAAATGACAGTTTGCATGGTATTTAGTTTTCAAAATTAAAATTAAGGACGTCTTTATGGCCTTGGCAAGTGTCGAGTTTAAGGACGTACATGAGTGGAGTTCTGATGCTATTTAGAGGGTTTTTGTTTTGGAATTTACTCTAGGAGCCGCATTAAGATGAGGAATTTCACAGAAAACTTGTGGGAATCTATTTTAGTCCAACATAGCTTTAGATTAGATCTCTGAAATGAGTTATTGCTTTGTAGTTGGCACTTGGCAGAGTCATGTCATGAGATGTTCGTTTTTGAATTTTTACTTCCTTAAAAGATGAAGTTATGCATTCAAGCATTGCCGTAGTTTAATTACTTACTTTTGTTGAAATATTTTTTTTTTAAATCAAAGCAATTCATAATGTCATTATACCTCTACTGACCTTTGGCAAGCAGGCCAAGTTGTTGACAAGCGATCACAAAATGTGGCAGATAAGATAAGGTCTTCTGTTCAATGCTGAAGGTCTTCATTATTGTGGACAGGCTTTGCTGGAATTTTGATTCATAATTTAGTAGTAGGACGTTGATTATGTACATTTATTCACTAGGTACCGCATATAAACTTTTCCAGGAGGGAAAGTGTTGGGTGAATAATGTGAAGTAAAGTTTCACTGAACGCATCCATTTCGCAATACATCTTAATCTCTTAATCATTTTTCCGTGTGTCACTTTGACTTCGTTTCTATTGCATGAAAAACTTGTAATAAAGCCTTTTCTTTAAAATCGAACGAAATCGGCCCATCAGAAAGCAACTTTGGTTACACATTAAAAGTGACAGTAAAAGAGACATATTAAGTAAAATATCGAGTAACGAGTAGGGAAGACTGGGGCTAGTTGACACAAAATTTACATTTTTGTCTTGAATTAAGACTGATATCAGGACATATTTGTATTAAAAAAAAACATTATGTGGTCTTTCCAATTAAAAAACAAAAAACAACATGAGGACAATATATTCTTAAGTTTACTAAAGCACCTCGATTGTGTCAAATAAGCGGGGTAAGTTGACTTACGTTATGGGCTAAGTTGACCCACGCCGTTCGAAACTGAATTCCTACAAAAAAAATTAAATATTAAGATTAATTTATTTGTTTTAGTTTATTTTTCTGTAATAACATAAATGAATTCTGTACCTACTTAACAAAAAAGTGTCACCAGATAGGAACAATATTTTCAATATTAAGCACTTACATATGTGGGTTATGTTAAAAAAAATCTTTGTGGTTGACACGCGGGAACACAAAAAACGGAAGCATTGCTTTCCCGACCTTACTGTCACCGAAGTTCCTCTCTCAGTTGAAGTCACTGATCCAAGTTGCTTAACTCCACAGCAAGAGTCTACTCAATCGGGTGTATGAACTGTTGTGACACCCGTTTCGTCCATGTTCCAAATGCCTTCAGGATGCAGTTTTAGGCGCTAATAGACCGTTTTCATGTTCTTAAAAAAACAAACCGGCATTATGTTGATTAAAAGAAGTCGCTCTCGACAAACTATGGCCTTCACAGCGAAAGTGCTGGATGTCTGTATGTATGTACGTATGTATGTATGAATGTATGTAATAGAGACATTAGCACACGCCTCGGCCCTCATTGAAGCTAAGCTCTGGGCCTCAGTGTATCGTAGAATAGCGCGGACAAACTAAACCCGTAAATAAGCTGATTGAATAATTACAGAGACATAAATATTCAAGGTTCTTACATATAACCGTATTTATCAGGAACATAGGATGTGGAGGTCCCATTTATTGTAAATCTTGAAATTACTTCGATTTCTAAATCTCTTCCGTATAGCTTCTTCATCAGCTCGTTATGACTGTAGCTAATTAAGGAACCATCTTTTTGAATGACTCCATAATTTTTAAACTGTTTGATTCTTGACGCTGAATTTGAGTTTCATGTCTTTCTTTCTTGAAGATTGTATCAACTACCGGAGCGAAGTCTCGAATTCGCGAAAGTGCTGGATGTCTGTTTAAATATCCGAACCAGTCCTCCCCGGCAGACTTATTTTCAGTCCATGAGCTTGTTATTTTAGTTGTTTTTATGGCAAACTCGTATGCCAGTTTCCGAACTTGGAAGGCTGTCATTCCAAAATATATATCAGCAGTTGTGTTTAATTATTCAACTAAACATTGCTCTTCTGTGTCGGAAAATATTTGCCTAGTTTTTGAATGACCCACTTTTTTTAAACTTAATTCACTAAATTTCCTACAAGGATTTTCTTCCTTTTTCTTTTGAATCTTTTTTTACATATCTTTCATCAAAACAAGCCTACAGGCTCGTTCTATCACGCTTTGCTGAATATCTCCTCTTTCTGTTTTCCTTTTATAAGTCCTCATTTACTCTAAACCCCTAAAAAATTATTGAGTCAACTTACACTGAAAAAGATGAGTCAACTAACCCCGCCCGACCATCTGGCAATTACTCAATTATCCCTATGATGCCGCATGGTCTCCATCTGATCAGTGATTACAACTCCGTGCCGAGTAACTCCTTTGACTTTTGTTTGTTGTAAATCGGCCAAGCCTTTCTTGAAATGGCACAGCTGATAAAACTAGTCAATAATGATAGGTTAGGTATGTAATAAAATACGAGATCATTTGTGGCAGCAGGATCATTGATGACATAATCAAGGTGAATAAGTGTTCAAAGTAGATATCAACAACATATCAACAACAGGGCTCGGGCAATGGCATATAAAAATATTCACTCTATTAGATATACCTAAACATTGAAATCACCTATAATACTCAAAGGTGTGATAGTTTTATTGTGGGCCTGCACGATGCACCAGTAAGGTAGGCGTATTGTCATAAGCTCGTTTCGTATCTGATTTTCAAGGGCGATTAGCGAGTTCAGGCACTCATAGGTATGCCATTTTCTAATTTCAAGAAAGATTTAAGATTTTTTATCAATGTCGTAAATGTTGCAGCTTTTGACACTTCAACGGTGAAAAAGCATTTTTAAAAACATCAAGAAATCACGAACTTGTAGTTTCTGATGAAACCTCCTTTCAACTGGCAAAACCTATTCTCTTCAGATCGCTCCAAAAATTCTTTTTACAACAAAAAGTTCGACACATGTCGAAGCATTCTGAGTTCTGACTGAACAGCAACAGCAACTAATGTCGATTTCCATTATAGTCCAAGCGGCGACCGTCGAATTACTTAGCTCATCGAGTTAAAGATTCTTATGCCAGTTAGTCGATAGAGCTACTCGAGACTAAGAAAACGCACCCGGGTTGCCTAAAATATTTTGGTCAGATGACGTCTAAAACGGGTCACTTCCAGTGCGTTTTTTCGACCATAACTTAGTCCATCGAGTTAAAGGTTAAAACTTCTCCAAATTGTAGAGCTCGACGAGACTAAGCGAAATATATGGGGTTGCCATCTTTAAAATGGTCGGATGGTGTTGACAACCCCTTTTTAAGGGACCTGTTTTTCGACTACAACTTAGCTCATCGAGTTAAAGGTTGCCTTTAGTGCCAAATGAAAGTTTGAGGGCTGAAGCCCCCCTCCCCGAAAGTCTTAAACAAAAGACAAAAACTAAAATTTTTTAACTAATTTTTTTGTAAATACTTTTTCCGGGAAAGGCGAACCTATAACGCTTGAAGTGTCTACCACCTGTAGCGCCACCTATTTATTTTTTATTAACTCTGAAAAAGATTGAAACAATGTCCCGAAGCGTTATGGAGAATGCAAGGTTAAGTTCACTTGAATCCAGATAAGGTGATTGATCTCATATCAAAAAAAAAATGAAGACGTTTTCTGCTTTGAAAAAATGTGACTAATAGAAATCAATGAATTGGAATATACATTTTCAACTAAGCTTAAAATCTAGTCGTCTCGTCCAACACGACTTTTAATGGGAACGCATGTGTGTCCCATAGTCACAGCACTTAAAATTTGTTTTTGGTAACCAACTTTTGCTCACAAAACTGAATAATTTCAGAGTTTTGATAAAACCCTATTTATTGTTCTGTTGAAGCACAAATCAGATATCAGAACAACGACAATAATTATAGGTAAGGTATACCTATCTAACAACCAAGTGCCGTTTTAAAGAGACTTACTAATGAATTGTTTTCCCTGCCGAAAATTTAGCTAAATCAACACATAATTCACTAGGAAATATTTATACCTAAATCGCGAGATTTTTTTATAATAATTAATATATTATTGTCATCGCAGCCATTGCGATGAACATACATATATTATGAAATTCATCTCAAGCATTGACCACTAGACGAATAGAACTTAGTACATAACTTTCTTTCCTTAAATCCATTACATTACCTAGGTACCTATCTACTTACCAAAAGGCAGAAATAAATAAATACAATTTTTGAATTTAAAAATGTAACCGCAATAATCATCACCAAACTGTTATACATATAAATTTCTCTCTATTTACGCCATTTCCAAAACTTCACTAATATCCCGCTACGTGTCGCTGCGCATAACATAAAGAAAATGCACACAGAAGAAAAATGCACCGCTGCTGTCAGACAGTTTTCATTTTGTTTGGCATTCAGTTGACAGCGAAATTTCATGCGTAGAGGTTGCGTTTACGGTCGATCGATAATTTGACATTTCTACCGTGTATTCATCACAATCCAAATAAACAATTTCGTGTCGTTTCCTTAAAATCGCCAAATTATCACACAAAATTTATTAATTCGCCTGTCAAATTATTACCAATCGCTTGAGTATTATGTAGTGAAGTGTAAAGTGTAAAAAATTTCAACAAAAATTCATTTTATTGGCGTCAAATTGAAATCAAAAGTTTTCCATCCAATATTGGCCGAAATTTATAGAATGTGTTAAATTGTTCAATTTGTCAATATTTTTGTGTTTATTTGTTGTTATTTGCAAAGTTAAACTTTGTTTACAGTGTCAAGTGTAATTGTAGTCGCAATGGAAGTGCAAAGTTTAAGGATTTTCACGATTGGAATACTGCTAGCAATTGTAGCTGGACCATGTAGTGGTCATCTCAATTTGTATCTCAATTTACAAGAAGTTATGAGATTGTTAGGTAAGTTTAGAAAAATTCATTTATTATTGATTAAATTGAAAATAGATTGAATAAATAAACAATAAAATTATCCAACTTTTCGATGTGCTTTGGGTTTTAACTTTTGGGTCTCAGAGTAGCTACCTAAAAAAAAATTTGGATGGCGAAGAAATTCTTCGGCTGCATCTGTCAAAATCCAAAAATAAATTGAAAACTTGAGGGATTAAACTAAAATTTGTAGAATATCTGTGAAAAAATGTGTAGAGACTTTGGAGCATCTAATTCGATCAAATTCAGAGGTTTCTGCTTCTGCCTGTGGAATTTTTCAGCTTTTCTAATTTGCGTCTACTTTTACCGAAGAATTGAAGGAAAATGTGAGTTCCACAGTCAAACAATGTTATTTATTAAATAAAGATAGCCGGTTAATTTGGAATAGGTTCCGACTCACTTGATAGACTAAAATCGGAACTACGAAAGCGAGACAGTTTTTGGAGACGTAAAAAGTTAGGTAGGTACCTACCTACATAAGCGCTTTCAAAAGCGACCAAAAATTTACAGAAAACTGCCGAGTATTGTACACAGACAAAATTTCGTGCTAGTTAAATACGTCAGACTAGCAAAACTGGCGAATTAAAATCAAAAGCTTAAGGTTTTCCATGGTAATCAACTTTGAATCGCTCCCCAACCCCAAAGATTTAAAGTCCGAACTTACATAAATGCTTCTTTTATGACGACTTAGGACAATTAAGTAAGCAGACAGCGAAAAACCCAATCAATTCTCAGGTACAAGTCTGAACGTATTGACTCTGCAACTCTCGGTGGGATTATTTGGGCTTTATGTCTAAGGCAAGCTTCTCCTAGAACAAGGCTGAAACCCTGAGGATGAATATCGGGACAACTTAAGTGAGTCTTAATGGCGCGATAGCTATTAGAAGGCAAAAGTGACAGATAATTGACTTGGGCTAAAAGAGTAGGACTGCCCACAACTATAAGGAGACCCTATAGACTGGCACGGTACATATCCTAACGTGGGCAATGGGGTCATATACCCATACGCCTTGAAACAACAAAAATGAAAATAGCTTCAGCCGAGGGTGTAATATGCTCAAGTGGACGTCCCATACATCTTTCGATCCTCTGCCGACGATAAACCATCTCCTTAATAAGTACCTACCTAAATATAATTTCGCGGGAATGTTGACGAAATAAATACCATCCGTGCGCCAATCTCGAAGGCTTTCAACACGATATCAAAGTAGACTTGTCATATACATGTAAATGGCTGCAAGTGTAACACATCTTTGTAACATAGAGTTACCAAGTCCAATACTATTCTTATGATCACTTATGACTTCTCGGTAAAATACTTGAAAGTTGGAAGATACTTCTTTAAGGACTTAGACAAACTTTCTTACAAGTCTGTAACTGAAAAAATTCGTAAACCCCACGAATGTGTAAAAAAAATCCATAGACTTTTACTGGTTCCACTGGTTCCTACGGCATCGCGACGGACGTAAGAGTTTTTGTCTCATCAACCCTTTCCCCTAACTTTACTTAGCCAGTTCGGTCCACAGTTAGACTTGCAGCAACCTTAAAGCGAATTAAACGATTCTCTGCGCTAAGAGCTGCCTAAAACCGTTCAAACTTGCACAACCTGCAGAACTCAAGCTAAAGCTGTAAGTTCAACATTTTAAAATGAGTGAAAAAATCCACCGTAACTGCCTTTAGGTATAGGTGAAAGGCCTAGTGAACGCAGTTAGCCTTTAGCACTTTTTTGAGACCATACAGCTCTGTGGTTCTGTAGAAAAACTATTTGTTGGAACTGATGGGACTTACAAACTTGGACATCTTTGGCAAACAGTAGGCAGCCAGTGCAGCAAAGGTCTCATTGGCTTATTACGTAATCGTACTGGACACAGACAATTCTGCATTTCTAATGACTTCCAAGTGCCGTCCCTTGGCAGTTCCTGGATGACAGTTATGTCTGTGAAGTTATGGCGGACTGTCTGTCTAGTTGTAGAAGACTAGAGCCTCTGATAGTTGTTCTACTGCAAGTGTCGTCAACAGTTCTTTTTGTGAACTGTTGATTCGTGTGTTTGAAGTATCAGAAGGTCATCTCTACTTTTCTAATGTAGCTGATGATGCATTCACCAGAGAATTTCCTTAATTCTTTGGTAGTTATTATTTCTCTGAAAAAAAATTCCTTCTAATACCACAAAGAGCCGGACATTCACGAATAATTTGCGCAACTGTTTCGTCATCCTCAAGACATAGTCGATAGTCTGCACTCTGGTGCGAGTCGACTAAATGCATTTTAGTAAAATGCTATCCCAAACCGTGGTGACCTTTTAGGTAGCCTACAACATTTTTGATGTCGTGCCTGCGTAGATTGATATATTGAGTATCTTTTTGGTATCGTTTTTGAAAGGCTGGCCTGGCCTGGCCTCTTTTGGCCTGTCTGAGACCGAAATGTCCTCCCAATACAAAATGCACTTGTGTTGTGTTCCCAGCTTTTTATAGCCGAATTTGTAGCTGATTTGGAAATTGCACAGAAAGGTTTCAAAGGGAGTTTCCGAGCCTTGTCTGGCTAGTTAATTAGATTTTTCATTTTCTTCAATTCTCTCACCGCCGGGGACCCACCATAAACTGATTTTGTTCCTGGTCTTTGGAGAGTATTAAAGGCAATGCAGTACTGGATTTGGATTCAATAATGGCTGAGCTAAAGGTTTTTATGGCTGATTGACTGTCGGTGAAAACAGCTCGCAGATGCAAGTCCATTTTGGAACCATCCGTATACGACTTTATGTCGATTTGACAGGTAGGTTGTTATTGCTAACTCGCATGTTTCACTAGGTGCGTTTTTTGGCTATTTTGAAAAATAATTTCATACAAATTTAATTCTATTTATATATGTATATAGATTTCGTTAGCCCGGATAAATTAAATTTGAATGAAATTCTTTTTCTAAGCCCCACCTATACTGTTTGTGATATCCGCAGACAATTTTTTGTTATAAAGCATAATGTCTTTGGTAGGCGTTCTGTGACCGCACAGATCATTTCAAGTTTAGAAAGTTCCCAAAGTAAGTCCGTCTTAAAGTTTCTCTAAATATACAAAGGAAGCTTCTGCTACTCATCGAACATTTTTCTTATTTACAAAGTCATGGTGTACTTCGTCGCCTAAGCTTTTGTTTCTGAAGGCGACACACAGACACAACCAGACTAGTAACATGTCGCCCTTAAATTGCAGCTTACAGAAAGTTTGTCAAACACTAGTTATCATAATGACTACATTTTCAAAATGTTGATATGCGTCCTTAAAAACGTATTGATTTCCATGATTAAGTACCAGCGATTGAACGCCTCCATTTATAGTTATAGTTCAGGCGTGACTACTTAAAGACCCTCAAGGCATCATAGCACATCGACATCAGTAAGTAACTAACCACTCCTTCCTCAATGGCATATAGAAACTACCACAATCCCTTTCAAAATGACTCCTGTTTGACCTAAATCTCGTACCACTTAACATTCGGTTAACTTAGGTCGGGTCTCCATCTTCGATTTTAATCAAAAAGGACTCGCTCTTCTCACAAAAGTCCATTAGCTCTACACAAAGGCAACAAATAAAAACTACAATTTGCCATAACATATAACGACTTGTCAACGACTTTGTTTATCCTGTTTTGGCTCGTCTTTTTTTCGTTGGTGATTTTCAATTTTCACATGTCGTCGTTCCTCCATCAGCTTGGCAAAAACCAACTTTATTTCTTCGTGAGTAAAGATAGTAATTCTTTTGTCTAGACACTGATTACTTGAAAATTCGCAATCCGAACGAGATGAATTTCTATCTTTTCGGTAAATGCCTACATCCATGTGGAGCGGGGAGCGAGGTGGTGGCACGCGCTCAACAAAATGAATTTCTTTTTTGTTCTAAATTACTCCGGCTCCAGCCGTAGGCTTAGTTTTTCTTTATATATCCTTTGAATGGCATAATGTAACCCATTTTCTGTTAATACAAAAGGAAGCAATAAAAAGAACAACGAACGAAACGCAAAGTTATTTTTTTTTTTTTTTTTGCTCTGAGAAAATTTCCTCGTCACTCAAGTGTCATACCACACTAATGACAGAGAAATGGATTCCGAAATGATAAAAGGATCAACACAATGAAAACGAGAGAATGGGGGTGATGGTGGTGTTTTCAAATCAAAATATATAGTTGGCACACAGGACGGGAAAGGATTTCCTAATACCAACAAACATGGACTAGCAAATATAGAACATTATGTTTCCAGTTCAAACTACGATAAGGATTTTTTTTTTCTCCTTTCTGCTATTTGTTTGACATTCCACTTTTTTGTTTTTAGCTAGTCTCCTCTTTGTGTGGCAATCTTTTAGAGCGGGGAGGGCTACGCAAACGCAACAAATTAAAAAGCTTTTAGCACACAACTATGCGAAGTGGAACAATACCAGACCGTGCAATGCACTCGGTACGTCAATAGAAATGACGAACAAATTAACGCAAGTACAAGATAGAAATGAAACAATCTGTTTAATATAAATAATTACTAAATGAAGAGACATAAATGAAGAATGATGGGCACAAACGAAGGCGAATCTGGTTCAGAACAATGGATGCCAAGTGCTCCGGATCCGGAGGGATGGTGCTAAACGAGATAAGTTGTCATCACACTCACATTATATTCGTGCATGTGACAAAAGAAGCACCGCTAGAAGATAATGCAAAACCACTTGGCCACAGACAGAGAGGAGATAAAGATAGTATACCATAGTGTATCTAGGTCCAAGGCTTTGCCTGACGCATCTTCACAATAACAAGTGAGTGATGCTGATGCTGATGCTTATGCCATGCAAATAGTATTGTAGACAAGCAGCCAGCCTCGAGTGGAATAGTTATAGTTGTGCGCAAGCTTAATGGAAGGTCGACTTAGGCGAATAAAATTCAAATCTGGGACACGAAGGAGGTGAAGTGGTCCCTCTCACTATCTGCTCCTCTTAATGATGTTTTTTTTTGAAAAAACACTAATTGAAATCGCATTTGAGTGTCGTCGTCGAACAAAAGAAACGATGAATTCCTTTCAGCTGTTTGCTTTTTAGATTTTATTTTTTGTGGTACAAGGACGGAGTGGGCTTTTTTACTTGTGTGTTCGACTTTGACTCTGAAGGATGTTGAGTATTATACCAGATACCTGCCATAATGTTTCTAAAGACGGCTTTGAACTTTGCGCAATAAATTACACTAATTGAGTTTAATTAAAAAACAAGTGACTTGGCTATTTTATTTGTTTAACCAGAACTCAAGGGTAAGTTTGCCGGATTTGACATTATTTAGAAACAAGTATTTTTAGACACGAATCTTTTATCACCCTCCGATGGGGTTGCCGGTGTCAAACCCAACATTTTGCTTGTCTTGAAGCATCTTTGAAAAGAACATTTTCAGACAGATCTGTCAAATAGTTTTGTTGTGCGACAGCTATTTTAAAACAGACGCGTTTGAGAATTTTTGTAAATGTTTGCCTCAAAAAACCATCACGCAAACCAAACAAAAAGCTTAAAAAGTATTGGAAAGTATTTTGGGGACTCTTCAAAATCGATAAGAACCATCCACTACCAATGGTTTCCTCAATGGTGCGTTTGTAACCATCAGCACAACGTTCGTTCTGGTCAGAAATGGCCGATAAAATCCATGGTATGGTATTGGACTATCAGCGAGTAAAGTTGTGCGAAGTCAGAGAAAATAAACGCTTATAACATGCGTCAGTGATTTTAAAACCTATCCGCCCGATTGTCCCGCCTTTGTACACAATTGACAGCAAACGCAATCGTTTTGAAAACTTTAAAAGAGTTTTAGGGAATGTTCAATCACAATTCGAACGAGTTTTTGCGCCGTTTCGTAGGTGTGGACGAAACATGGATTCAGCACACCAGAGACCAAGGTGAGGTTAGGTTAGTGGGTTGGCAAGGCACGAGATACCTATTCGTGCCACACTTAGATCAATGTAAATCCGTCTAGGGGTTTATGACCCCCACACACTGAAAACCTATGAAAAACCTACCGATTGATGAACCAACCCGTTTTATTTATACAAATTTAAGTAGGTCATTAATGGACCTGTCTGAAAGTTCTTCTAAATCCTCGAAGAAGTAACTACCAAGCATTGTATTTCTTATGTGGCAGAGCGGTGGGCAGTGACAAAGAAAGTGTGGGGTCTGGGGTGTCTCCATGCACCTCCTCATCACCGCATCTTCTGCACAGGTCATATGTAGGTACTGATTCGCATTTTCTTAGTATAGTATTTCAGCATTTTGTGTCCGGTGATAATACCCAGAATCGAGGACAATGATTTCTTGTTCAAGATTTTTTTCCGTTTTCTGATTATTATAGACTGGGCACATTTTCCTCGGTATGCCACAGGAGTCGAGCTTGCTCCATCTTTCATTTGTTGCCATTAGTATTTTGTTTCCAATTCCAAATGTCTGGAGATTACAACACTAGAGACCAAGGAGCAGTGGAGCCGTTGGACTTTTTCTGGTGAATAGAAGCCACAGTGGATTTTTCGGCCAACAAATTAATGGCGACGGATTTTTTGGAATGTCATTCACATCAGTTATACCTTGAATAGCATAAAACGATAACCGGCGCCCCCCGAGTTGTTGGATCGATTCGATGGCGATTTGATGAAAAAATCACCGGACTTGTCAAGGTTCACTTTCACGTAGTTCAGCGAACTGGAGCACTCGTCCGGGGGGAATCGGGTAGGTGTACGGGAAGTCGACGGTCTATTCTTACTGGTTTGTGGTCACAATGGCAAAATTGCATGAATTAGTCTACGAATTGTTCCTTTACCCGGCATTATCTCCAGATTTAGTCCTCTGCGACTATTTTCTGTTTCCTGGCATGAAGAATTGGCTCGGTCGTAAGAGATTTGGGTCGAAAAAGACACAAACGCCTATTTTGAGGGCTTGGAGAAATCGGAAAGATTGACAATCTAATTCGTTCGAAACTCCTATAAAGACATTTTTGAATGCGCATCGTACCAGAGCTGTTTCGATATAGCAATGCCAATGGTTTAAAATAATAAGTTACGTTTTCAAATCTGAGTCAATGCCACAAAAGGATTTCTGTAGATAAAACTAGCTGTAAA
This sequence comes from Cheilosia soror, assembly GCA_949372485.1. Lineage (NCBI taxonomy): Eukaryota > Metazoa > Arthropoda > Insecta > Diptera > Syrphidae > Cheilosia > Cheilosia soror. The sequence continues at coordinate 132,805,517 of OX443561.1, read as the reverse complement.
TAGGTATATTCTTGTCTTGGAGCACGTGCATCAATGTTTAAAATTTTACAAACTTAGATCCCATAATTGTCAAGGAATGTTTGACTTCATTGTAGACCATGTCCTGCTTCAGATCCAGACTATCTCTTTCCCAAATTACATTAAGATTGAATTGGAGGTTTAGTCGCGAAAATGTAATTAACAGACTTCACATTTATAACATTTGTCTGAATAAAAATCCAGCGGAAATTGGCTTTATAGAAAAATTCTGAAAATCTTAAAAAAAAATTAACCACCAATGAGTTTAATTTTAAGGATAAATAAAAATGCAAAAAAAATATTAAAAAAAAAAAAAAACTCTTCGATTGGAATTTTCTATTATCTAATCATAAATTATTGGAAAATCTAAAAATTCCAACTAAATAATTTATATTAACAAAATATATGGTTTTCTGAATGAACGGTTTTCTACGAAATATCGTAGATACTAGGTTGCCAATAACTCGGATTACAAACATAAATTTCAAAAATCAAAGATTATTTGTATATGCGGTCTTTGTATATTTATTGATTCGAGAGTTATAGAGGCGTGGCACCTCGCATACAAAAAAAAAAAAAAAAAACATTCAAAGTTTCATATCTCGAAAACCACCAGAGTGTTCTTGTGGAAATCGGAAAATTGAACAAAGCATTGCAAACTCTATTCTTCGACAGTCATGGGAGCCAAAGTTTGGAAAATTTGTAACATTGATATGCAGGACACTGATAGACAAAAATATTATCTAGGCAAAACGATTCCTGAAAAAATATGTTCAACCAACAAAAGCGCTACTAAAATTGTTTTTCTGATCTCAAATGGGTAGCATTTTGTAATGACAATAAATGATGATCATCTAGGTATATCTATAAGTCGGCTCTCACATTGAGGCAACATTCAATAAGCAACTGGCAATAGGAAATACGCAATATTATCGCTCACAATTATTTTACTTTGAATTAAATTAGAGGTCTCAAATTAAAGCAACTAAAAATGTTGCTGATTGCTTGTTGCCTCAATCTGAGAGCCGGCTAAGGAACTCTACTTCTTTGATATGTCAAATCCCTTTAAAAAAGTTTTTGTGTTTTAAATCAATATAATCGCCACAAGGCCAAATTTAAAAACCGCAAAAAAAACCTCTATTCTATTGCAACAATCTTCCCATTCTCCTATTTTCAATCCTACAAATTTTATTTATTTATATTGGACATCCTAGGTAGCCTAATCGGGCAGGTACCTACTTAGCTAGTTTTTCAAACTCAGACAACGACAATGCTTAATGTTTTTTCTCAAGCAAGTCTATCGGACTAGACAGCAGTCTGCAAAATCCTTAGCCTTGTGTAATTGGCTTTGGGTTATTAGCCGACCGTCTGGTACATTCATTCATCCTAATCCTAGGATTATGTATGAAAATCTAATTATCGACTATTGCAAAGGTATCTTAAAAGGTATGAAAGTACCTGCGCTCGTTGTCATAAATCTTAAAATTGATTTCATGTTGGTATGTGTAGGTTGCTCAAGTGGACCCTCCATAACTCTCGATTGCCCGGCATCTACTGTAAATCAACAAATTCAGTCCCCATACGAGTAGAGGAGAGATTATGAACATGCTCTAGCCATCTCATGGATTCTATAGCACCTATTGGGATCCTGATGGTTGGGGACATACGCTTAACATGACCAAACCACCGAAGCGTTGGCCGCTCCATCCGGAAAAGTAGCTGATCGATATTTGATTCCTCACGTGGTGTTCCTGCAGCTCCTTGTTGATTTTACTTATGACAAGTTTTATCGGTTTCTAAATCTTTTGCTGCACTACAAAACGTATGATAATATAGTGATAGGTTATGTAGCGATAACTCTTGTGTTAAAATAAGTGCCATCTACTGACATGAATAATTCCAAAGTTCCTTGGAAAAATGTCAAACAATGCTTCCCGAATATACAAATAGATGAATAATCCTGATCAAATTTCAAAAACTCAATTCCCTAGACTCGAAAAAAAAGCACCAACAGAAAAATGAATCACATCTCGCCAGACACATAAATCTACATTCATGATAGGAAAAAAAATAAAGAATATTTTCTAGAAGTCAATTCGAAGAATATCGAAATAAATTATCACCCAAACACATGTCCACAATCCTCAATTTAGATGAGAACATACTGGGAGCAGACCAAAAAAATAAAATTCCAAACCACATTTCTAAAGCAGCAGCACCCTCAAAAGTGCTCCCGGTAGCAGTTAACTATACTTACTACCGTCGAGTCGTCCCCTCTAAGCTCATTAGGTAATCCAGACGACAAGACGAAACGAAAATTAGGGTTGCAGACGTAAAAAAAAAACACCATAGCCCCAGACTTGTGACACGTCCAAGCACCCACTCTTACACGACCGATTTCCAAGGAATTACCATACCATTACCATACCTTCATATGAAGACCCCACCCCCCTCTTGCTACACTTGCGTATCTCTAATGCAATCCAAACCGACGACGAGACGGATGTAAGTAGTGCATTCTAATTCGTTTCAAAATAATCTATTATTCATTTTGGATGGACGGATCATCGCCTTATTAATATCGGGTCCGTTCTAAGAAATGATTGTTTCTTTTTTTTGCTTTACTATCGATACACATAAACAGCGCTGGACTTGAAGTTGAAGTATCTAAAGGGGTATAACGTGACGGGGCCAAACTATAATTCAATCATAACACAACAACAGGATTTCTCTGGTATAGAGATACATGAAATACAAAACAAGATACTTTTTGGGTTTGGCTACATCTGTTTTTGGTTTTGTTTATTTGAATTCTCCTCGAGAGATGTATAGCAAATAGATTCATTAAAGGACATTAAAGTTGTTTAATTGTTTTTCCAACATTCTTCTCTCCCATGAGAGAGTAAGAGAGAGCAGGCGGTAATCCTTTTCGAGTCTCTGTGGATGTTTTCGAAAATTTTATTAGTTACAAGAAATGTCTCACTTTATGGCCTGGCACATTGGGACGACAACGAATTTTGTTGGTCTTGGGTTTCATCTTAATTTTGCTTCCACAATCGAATTAAATTTTTTTTTATTGAAGATCGTTGTGTAAATATTTTTATTTGTCACTACAACGACACTGGAAATAGTTTTGTTGGTTTTTAACATTTTTATTTCGTTTTTAGATCTTTTTAGTAGATGGTGGGTAATAAATTATATTTATTTTTCTTTTTCATTTTCCGGTATTCGCTGTTTTAAAAGTCATTTATGTGGAAAAGTTGTAATGAGGTTGTTTCTTGTTTTAACAGTAGGCAATATAAACGACGCGATGGAAGGAAATTATTGGAATTTAAACGAAGCGGTGGCTGGATGACGAAATTTAATGAGCATGACAGGTTGACATCTTCTGCCTACGAAGGAGAAGCTAACATCTATAATGATGCGAGATGTTTTATTAGGTCAAAGATATCGAGAGGATTTGAGCACCACATTTCATTGTTAATTAGGTAGCCGTTGTTAACCCACTACTGTATGGCAAAAAGAGTTAAAACTTGGTAAGTTTTCGTTAACAAAAAAAAAAAAAACGTGTTCTGCTACACACCCTTTTCGAAAATGTTGGCTCATTAGCAAGTTCATCACCATCAGATAAATGTGGTTCTTCTCCGAATTTTTAATTACCAACATAGCGAAGGGTTTATCCAAATCAAATAACAACCAGCATCATGTTGGTCGACACCTGCGAGATCGATAATAATTGGAAGGGCAATGCCAATAAATCAAAGCTAATCCGAACCCTTAATCAAAAACCCAAACAGAATGACATTCTACCCACAGGAGTTCAATACTTGTGTGTGTGTTCATTTTAATTGATTGTTACCTTTCATTATCATGACAAACAATCAAAATGATTTTGTCGTTCCCGCCCTTAGAATATAGAAACCAATCAACACACGTCCACAAACACGAGAAAAACAATTTTTGGGAGCAAACGTTTTAAAATGCATTTTCGACAAAAATAATATAAAAATTCAAATCCTTCCTCGAGAAAACATTTTGGCTGACAAGGAGATTCCTATCGCTCGGTTTTTTCTCAGTTTTCGTTTGAAATTTCATTTGAATCTACATATAGATACTATCGTATAGGATAGGTATCGAAAGATATACTTTGCCTAACCAATTTGAATTGAAAATGTCTTGGACTGTGAAATCACACGCAAATGGCTACCAAAAAACAACTATCGATGGACTTAGTATATCCAAATTTGTTTTAGTGATCTTTTCTGGATTTAAAAAAAAAAAAATCATTTCGAGGATTGAGAAGGCAATCATTTGAAATGAATAATCCAGGCAGCCCCTTGAGGATAGAACCTTGTTAACGAGGTTTTCTTTTTTGTTGTGTTATTCTTTCGTCGCGTCGGTTTGTTTTCTTATCGCAGTGGACGCGTTGGTTCATTAATTTCAACATGCAATCAATCCACTGAATGGAGAAACAAGATCAAAATAGTGATGATTGGGGTTAAGGTTTTTTTTTGTAATGATTATATTGTAGTGGCCATAGGGTATGCTAAGAGTTTTGTCGATTTTTTGACGAACTGAAAATTGTCCCACCATTGTATTCTATAGCATGTGAATTCATCGAAATAGCTAAGAAGATTTGGAACGACAATTAAGCTTTTAGAAATATATCAGCGGATAAGTAGACCTTCATTACCATGATATCCATGAAAGAAACATGTTTCCATAAAACTATTGGACGTATCGAATTTGTTGAAATATCTACTTGTTAGATATATACTCTAGAATCAAGACATGACATTTAATATTAAATAGCTTTGTGTTTTCTTGTTCCCAAATATTTTAAAATTATTCTTCATTCTAATAAAAACTTTTGAATCGAAAAGATCTTTCTCTTCTCAATAGCGCTCCTCATAGAATTCAATGCAAAATTTAATCAGTTCTCCATGTTTAGCTTAGACAACAACCACAGCTGATAAACAATCAACAAGTAGAAGTGAGAGATCGAGGCAACAAATTTGTTGGTTGATTTAAATCCAATTCAACAGTTCAGATACAATTCTAACGAAAAATGTAAGATATTTTGGTAAACTTTTAAGCAATTCTCAATTCTTCACTTTTAGCTTGGACATCAACCACAAATCAGTAGAAGTGAGTCATTCAAACTAAAACCAACTTCAGCAAATGAAAAGCAAATTTTTAGACTTTTGGCAACTTTTGAGAAAGTGATCTGTGCATCTACCACTTCAATTTTTTACACGAAGTCCAATCAGGGTACAACTATCCATAAATTTAAGGGCTTTAAAACTCTTTTAGGCATCTTTAATCTCCCTCATTTTACCTTAAATTCGTCATCTTTCTTGCATGGATCCTTGATGCCTCTTAGGCTAAACATATATACATGGTCATTCATGATGTGGTTTCAAGTTGATAGCGCTGGCATTTTACACCTGTCGAACTCAGCTGTCATTTGAAGTGTCATAATATTAGTTGAATGTTTGCCATTTACGATAATGGATCGTGTAACAATAGAACAACGTGTTAAAATTATTTAAACTTACCACAAAAGTGGTGATTCAAACGGTGATTCTGTGGGGCTACGGAAAAGACCGTGTTTACGTGAATAATCCCCGAACTCTAGACGCATTAAAAACCAACATTACTCAAGTTATGGCCGCGATACCACCTGAAATGTGCGAAAAGTGGTTAAAAATTGCCTCAAAAGAATCGTATGCTGCGAATCTTTCCGAGGCGGCCATTTGAATGATATTGTTTTTCACACTTAATGGCAAAGTCCAAACTGCATAATGAAATAAAATGTTCATCAAAAATATATCGCTGTGTGTGTTTTATTTAGCTTTACTTTCGAAACCGAAAAATGAATGACCCTTTACTTGTTTGAATCTACACCCAAAAAAATTTCATACCATCAGGCTTTCTCTAAATGCTGCGACTTCACTTCAATCCATCTTTCCTTAAGTACTTCTTGGTCTTAGGGGAATGCCACACTAGCCACAATTTTTTTTTTGTAAAAAAAAAAAACAAAACCTAATACCCTATTCACACCAAGCCGAAAACCGAGTTTTCATCAAAAAAGTTTAGAAAACTCGTGGATGCATTCACACCGAACACCAACTCGTTTTCGTTTGACGTTTCAATTAACTGTGGAACTAGCTATGAAATGTTTGTGGCGACTACACTTTTATTTTAGTTACTAAACTTCGCTCGTATTGACATAATATACAAACAAAATTATTTAAGCTTCTTGATAATCGTTAACTTATAGTTAAATGCATAAAATAATTAACATAAGCAACAATCAAAATCAAAACATCTGAAAATGGCAGGTAGTGCTGCCGTTCTAAAATTATAGAAAAACTGAATAATTTGCTCTTTATGGTGCAAAGATAACAAGAGTTTCCACATTTGTAAATAAAAAAACTAGAAGAAACGACAGCACTGGAGACTCTCACTCAGTCTTTCACATCCTGTCAGCAGTTTTCCTGAGCTCGCTAAATGTTGCAAAAGGTGTGTCTGCTTCAACAACCCAACTATTGTACTCGTTTTCGTGGCGTTTTCATGGCAAACGACCTCAAACAACTCGATTTGAAAACTGCAATATGTATGGGAAAACTTCTGTTTTCGAGGAAGTTTTCGACTGTTTTCGCGAAAACCCAATTTTTGGCTTGATGTGAATAGGGTATAAGGATGTGTTTTGTATTTTTCCAAGTGGCGAACCTGTTTATTCGCCTTACATGTTAAAATGGATAAAGTTTGCGGCAGGGTAAAAAGTGAGTATAAGCCGAGCAAACCACGTTTCGAGTATTACAGAAAGTTTTGCAAGAAAATAGACATTATTTTAACGACGTTTCTATCTCTGGTGGTTCGGTATGTTGAAATGAAATACTAATCGCGTGGTCCCGGTTGAGCCCCCACAAAAAAATCAGCACATTTTGGTTTTTTTCACGAGCGAGGTAAAGCTCGATTTTTTTTTGTAGTGAATATGAATTTTCAGACAATTATGGTCGAAATGATAGACACCGACACTAGCAACTCAGTGCTTATTTGAAAAAGTCATCCAAGTTAGTCTGAAAGTAGCTGGTTTTCAAAACCGAACCAGAACAGGTTCCTATTATAAATAGTCTTAAATCAAATCCTTACATATAATAAAACTGTAGGCATTTTCTTTGTCAGCTAAAAACTCGAAAACTACTGGACAGATTTCGATGAAACTTTTTTTAAATGTTCCTTAAGACTGTGAGACTGCTATAGGCTATGTCGTTTATAGCCACGTCCTTAGGAATAGTTTTTAGCCAAAATGTATTTTTTTAAGTGAAAATATATAAATACACATATACCTTGCTACGAATGGATGTTTATACTTTTGCGATCGTCAAACAACCACATTCGATAAGGGTTGATTTGTTGTCGCAGTGAGTGCTATGGTCAGTTGTATATTATGTAGGTATGTATATTATGATTGTATGTCCGATGAAGGATGGGGATGGGGTGAATCGTGCGTGCTGCAGAATGGCATGGGGTATATTAATAATCTTCATAAGAGAAGAGACGTATAATACAAAACAGGTTTCATTTCAGAATTTCATTCGATATGTGGTATGGTAATTGTGTTGGGTTGGGGTAGTTAGTTGTTTGGATTCTTTAGGAAGAGGGAAGCAAAGGAAAGGAAAGGAAATGCAGTATATTAAACAAGTAGCAAGATCAATGAGAGGGAGGGCGATGCAGAGGGTTCACATTATATATCCAATGCATTACATCCATTATCGCATATCGCCACGCAACGCAGTAGGAATTTTATTCTGATATGACGTAACAGGGTAGGGTTGAGGTAGTTGTTTGGATTCCATAGTTCTACTTTGGGGTTGTTGTCGCACATCGAAAGCAATTTTTCTTGAACAGATAGGTACTGTGTATGAGTGACTTACTTCTGTCCAGCCAGTTTGTGAAATATACATATATTATCATAGTAAAGACGAAAGCCGATTGTTAGATACATACTTAAATTGTTATTGATTTTAGAAGTGAAATTGAATACATAGATACATATTGATTTCTGAATTTAAACTTCATCAGCAAGGTAAGTTCGAAAAAATTAAGCTCTGATTTTAAAAAAAAAAAATTAAAATCGCTATTCCTTCGCGAGATAAAAAAACCGATTTTGCTGAAATTTTGTTGTGTTTGAGTGGGTCCCTGGATGGTTTAGATTCACAATTGGACCCGATAGGTGGCGCTGCAATTGGGTTCCAGGAAGTTTACTATTTTTTTTCATCTAAACGTTTGGACTGATTTTGATTATATTGTTTGTGTGTGAACAAAACAAAACAAGTGAGACACATAAATGTACTATTCAAATATGTATATTGTTATTAGTTTAGGTGACTGAATTTATTTTGGTTGTTTTGCCGTAACAGGGTAGGGTTAGGGTAGTTGTTTGAATTCCATAGGAAAGAAAATGCAGTATTACAAACAAGTAGCAAGAGTACGGCGAGGGAGGGCGATGCAGAGGGTGCATATATCCAATACATTACATCCATTATCGATATCGCCACACAACGCAGTAGGAATTTCAATCTTATATGACGTATGCATTTTTTGAAGTGAAAATATATACATACACATATACCTTGCTACGAATGGATGTTTGTACTTTTGCGATCGTCAAACAAAAACAAAACAAGACTAGCATACGTATACTACACATTCGATAAGGGTTGATTTGTTTTCGCAGTGAGTGCTATGGTCAGTTGTATATTATGTAGGTATGTATATTATGATTGTATGTCCGATTAAGGATGGGGATGGGGTGAGTCGTGCGTGCTGCAGAATGGCATGGGGTATATTAATAATCTTCATAAGAGAAGAGACGTATAATACAAAACAGGTTTCATTTCAGAATTTCATTCGATATGTGGTATGGTAACTGTGTTGGGTTGGGGTAGGTAGTTGTTTGGATTCTATAGGAAGAGGGAAGCAAAGGAAAGGAAAGGAAATGCAGTATATTAAACAAGTAGCAAGATCAATGAGAGGGAGGGCGATGCAGAGGGTGCACATTATATATCCAATGCATTACATCCATTATCGCATATCGCCACGCAACGCAGTAGGAATTTTATTCTGATATGACGTAACAGGGTAGGGTTGGGGTAGTTGTTTGGATTCCGTAGTTCTACTTTGGGGTTGTTGTCGCACATCGAAAGCAATTTTTCATGAACAGATAGGTTAGGTCCCTACTGTGTATGAGTGACTTACTTCTGTCCAGCCAGTTTGTGAAATCTATATCTATAGTATACATATAATAAAACTGTAGGAATTTTCTTTAGCCGTTAAAAACTCGAAAACTACTGGACAGATTTCGATGAAACTTTTTTTTAAATGTTCCTTAGGACTGTGAGACTGCTATAGGCTATGTCGTTTATAGCCATGTCCTTAGGAACAGTTTTTAGCCAAAATGTATTTTTTGAAGTGAAAATATGTATATACATTCGAGGGTTGATTTGTTTTCGCAGTAAGTGCTATGGTCAGTTGTATATGTAGGTACATATGTATATTATGATCGTATGCCCGTTGCCGGATGGGGATGGGGTGCGTGCTACAGTATGGCATGGGGTATATTAATAATCTTCATAAGAAGAGAGACGTATAATACAAAACAGGTTTTATTTCAGAATTTCATTCGATATGTGGTATGGTAACAGGGTAGGTTTGGGGTAGGTAGTTCTTTGGATTCCATATAGGATGAGGGAAACAAACGAAAGGAAATTCAGTATTACAAATAAGTAGCAAGATCTAGGAGAGGGAGGAATTTTCTTTTTCTTCTAAAAGCTCGAAAACTACTGGACAGATTTCAATGAAACACTCAAAAGTGTAATTTTAAATGAACCAAATATAATTTTGTGCGAGCGGGCAAGGCGAGCACGGGTCCAGCTAGTTAGGTATAAATTCATCATTCATTCATTCATCCATTTTCAATGGTCCGCTTGTCCATTAAGTGGGTCGCGGGTGCAGGTTGCTCAAGTGGACCCTCCATAGCTCTCGATCCTCCGCCATCGACTCTAAATCATCAAGGGCAATCCCCATACGGTTATAGGAGAGATTATGGACTTGATCTAACCATCTCATCCTTGGTCTACCTAGAGGACGCCTACCCGATGGTACGGATTCCATAGCACGTCGTGGAATCCTGGTCGGGGACATGCGTTTAACATGACCAAACCACCGAAGCATGGATCGCTCCGTCCGGAGAAGTAGCTGCTCGACATTGAGTTCCTCACGTATTCTGGTATTTCTGATGCGATCTCGACGGGTCACACCAGCAATACTACGGAGAAATCTCATTTCGGCAGCTTGTATCCGCGATCTTATTCTTTCGGTCATTACCCAAACCTCATGACCATAGGTGAGAGTTGGAACAAACACCGAATTAAAGACTGACAACATAGCTTTGACACCAAGTTCAGTCCTCCTGATAACAGAATGACCAAGCTGTCTCAAAATTGACCCAGCCTGACCAATCCTACAGGAAAACTCGGCATTGCTCCTTCCATCACTCGTGAATAAGACCCCGAGATACTTAAACTTCTCCACCTGTTTCAATGGGACTCCACTAACATGCAGAGTGCATTGAACAGGCGTTCTGGAGACGACCATCACTTCAGATTTGTTCACGTTTACCCTCATCTCAGCTTCAACACAAACGGCTACAAACCGATCGAGTGCGCGCTGAAGTTCAGTCTGAGAGGACCCAAGGATGACCAAGTCATCAGCGAAGAGCAAATGACTTATCCTCAGATCTCCCAATTCGAAACGTTCCTCGCCAAGACTGCGCTGTAACATCCAGTCCATATAAGTAATGAAAAGGAGAGGAGACAAGACGCACCCCTGACGAAGTCCAACGCCCACGGTGAAAGGTATTGATTTAACGCCGTTTACCCGAACACAGCTTTTACAGTTTGTGTAAAGAGATTGAATGGCTCTCAAGAGAGAACCATCAATTCCATACTCCTGTAATACACTCCAGAGTTTCCCTCGAGGGACTCGGTCATATGCTTTCTCCAAATCTACGAAGCAAGCGTAAACAGGTGTAGCATACTCCCAAGCCTTCTCAAGTACCATTCTGAGAGTGAATAACTGGTCGGTTGTGCTTCTGCCGGGACGAAAGCCGCACTGCTCATCTCCTAATCGTGCCTCGACCACAGCTCTGCAACGCGTTTCCAGCACCTTGGCAAAGACTTTTCCGGGGAGACTTAAATAATTAAATAAATAGGTGACCCAAGGCCTAGCTTCTCGCAACCGTTCGTTGTGGGACGAATGGAAGGGACCTGCAATTTTATGCCAATTCCGAACGGCTGAATTGAGAAGCTTTTTCATGACAGTCATACTCTCGGACGTTTGTCAGACGTTCGCGAGAGGTGGCGCAGTAGAAAAAACCTTAAGATGTAATTTGTGTTTTTCCGGGGGTCGAACCTGGGATCCCTCGCACAGTAGTCCAGCACACTAACCACTGCGCTACTGCGCCCACAAATTAGGTATGGGTAAATAAAATCAGAGTTTTGAATGAATTTTAAAAGATCAGTTGAAGAGCTTGACAAATGTACAAATTCTTTGATATTGCCTTCAGATGTTGTCGTTTAAACATCATATTATATGTACACATATAACGGCTTCGACGAAGACTTTTTAAACCGTACAACCTGCCTCTTTATGTGCGCCAACCTTATTCGCTACGAACTGCACAGCAAGATTTGATTTTATTAATTTTTCTACGGCTGCAAACTAATTCTATTTTGGAAACCATGCCCCCCTCATCAATTCAAGCTTCTTCCCCTGGGCTTTGCCCTTTCTGACGAACTGCCGCCTGTCAATTGTGACACTTGAGCCCCATCACCATTAATTGTTCGCAAAAAAAAAAGAGAAACTCTTGCCAATTCAATTTCATGAAAGCATCTCATTAAAAATTAACGCAACATCTCCCTGGATCTCGTGTGATAGCTGATTCCATCAAAACCATTACATTTCCCATCTAATCCAAACACGGGAGTGAATAATTTCAATGCGAAAACCTCTAATCCCATTAGCTGAAGGCGGCGTACACACTCGATTCACACTCAATAACGCCATAAACCTCTTAGAGGTACACCGGGTCATAGTCACAGTCACATCCACAGAGACAAGGCCACCCCTCACTTATATTGCAAGGTGTAAGGTGTAACACTAAACACAACACACATCCTGCGAAAGCAAAGACAACAAAAAAACTAAATACAGTGGCATCTTTCTGCTTTATCCCTCATGGTTTTGTTCAACATATGCACACACAAAGGGGACACCAATTTTTGCGTAATTTACTTTTTTTTGTGTTCCCCTCTATCTTGAACAGATACCACGTTCTGTCTATATAGATACTCTTCGTTCATTTAACATCTGACCCAGCATCTTTTTTTTTTCCTCTCGATTTTGATGTTTATCTCGTTTGTTTTGTTTTCCCTGTCATTGTTTTTTTTGTTGCTGTCGTTCTTCCTTTCATTGTATGCATTCAAACAAAACAATGAGGGTTGATGTTAGGTAAGAAAAAAAAAACAAAACAAATAAATATTAAATTTATATTACAATCCCTAAAAATAATTGATGACATTCGTACACATATATGAACAGACTGGACTGGAATCGAGGTAGATGCCTTCACATATTGATAAATGATCCGTCCGCTTGTTATGGGCAGTTTCACCCAGTCACCACAGGTGATCCCAATAACTAACATTTGGGGGCGATTGGATTAACCGAGAAGACAAAAGCAAACGATTAGTTTAAATTTTTATCGTTTCTTGTTTTTGTTATAAGGCTATACGTCTTCCTTCTCACCATCAGAGATAACTACATATTTGTTTTTTTTTTATTTTGTTCGAATGCGTTATCCTCTTTTGGTTTCTTTGAATACGTCCGTGAAGGTGTCAAATTTCATTACGATTTCGAAGCGGGGTCCAGACGCACGCTCTCTATGGTTGAGTTCCACATTTAATTACGTCATAAAGTAGGTCTAACCCCCTTATAAATACCACTCCTTCGTTTCGAAAATAACTAAATTAGATGAGGAATTTATCGTGTGCGTTGCTGTGAGCATTGGGTTCTTGAGAAAAACCAATTTAAATGAGAAAAAAAAATCTAAAGAACTCAAATACAGGGAACAGAGTGTTCCAATGGTGGATTGTGGAGCACACCCTATACTTTACTATATGAGAGCATCCAGAACAAAGTGTTATTCAGACGAAGTTTTCTGGAAAACAAATGTACATAAAACTGATTTTAGCTCTAAATTCGGAGTAACGCCGATAAGAAGGCCAAGGAATTGGAGACCGCTTGGAAATGAACACTCGTTGCATTTATTGGTTATAATAGTTTTGAAGGGGGTACAAACAGCGCCAAAGGTCTAATAAAAGTTACCGAACAGTTGACATTTGCGAATTTATTCAGTGAGATCAACTAAACTCCTTAATTTAAAACTAGCAACTATAGCATTCGCGATAAGTCGTTGAGTGTATCCTTAAGCGATATAGGGTAGGTTATCATGGGGTTAGGTCTTCCATAGATTCGTCTTGTCAGGGTCTTGGATGAAGCAAAATTGAAATTCCAATTCAACAGATTGACATTAGTCGACATCTTTTCACATTTTCGGACTACATCCACGTCTTTATACATCTCATAGAGTTCGTGGTTGTATCTACTACTCCTCCATTCGTCCTCTTCGCACACAGGACCAAAAATTTGGAGCAAAGTATCGTCTCCGTCCGCCTTATCGTCCAGTCTTTGTCACTATTGAGCAGAACTGACAGTTCTGAAAAGCCTAAATTCTGAAAAGCCTGTTTTGACAAACCAATGTTGCAGAGAGATATTCTTAGCTCCATACAATATCGGGCTACTAAGTCCAGTGATACTCTCTTAGGTGAAGAGTGAAGAATCGTCTGTCAAAGAAGGCAGCAAGCGCTGTTTATAAAATCACAAAAAATGCCTATAACAATCTCAAGCTTCATCTTTAAACCTAGGTAACTATAGAAAGACCGCCATCGAGAGTTTAGGTTTAAAATTTGCTGTCAGAGGTGATTTTTCAAGCATATTGATTGCCGATCAATGTTCAATCTTGACGCTCTTGGCAGAATCGAGCAAACTTACACATATTGCAGGAGCTTTTGCCTGTCTAGGTAGATAAATATATTCCAATCTTGGAAATATCTACGAAAAAAAGGTTAATCTGGGGCGAAGCTAAAACGGACATAATGCAGACACAACAATTCAATACAAGTCGTCACCATTAATACCAACTTTGACAACAAAAGTCGTCAGCATTCTAACCAAATTTGAACATTTAAATACGGGACGGGAATGACATTAATTTTCACTATAACTCAAACGCTTCTCAATTCAGCCCTTCGGACTCGGCATAAAATTGTCGGTCCCTTCCATTGGTCCCAAAAATAAAAACTCACACAAACGAATGGTTGTGAGAAGCTAGGCTTAGATAAACTCAATTTTAAAAACGGCGTTAAAAATGTAGGTATAGTTGTATTCCGTTAAATTGTATAAAATATCATGACACAAATCGCATGAGAGGCATTGATCTTTCAGAGACTTTTTCATTTTGATAATTTTGATTTTTGGACTCGTAGCACTTAAATGCCATCTAATGAATCAGTTAATTGTGATTCAGTCTACGTTTACAATTACAGTCAGTGGGTTGTTAAAAATATATCATGATAGAAATAGCAATTGATTTATTTTCCTATTATTTTTCACCTGCTTAACGCGCAACAGATATGTCTTTCAAATTGTTACATTTCTGCCAATATATTGTTTCTCCCTTAATCCTTAAATACTAGAAAGCACTTTCTTCCACCATTTTATCAATCTACCTTCACCTAAGTTGTCCCATAACTATTTAAGTTAGTGAAAGACATCCCTTCTCATCAAACTAATGATCGCACGCACATGTGTTCGTAATTCTGCTCCAGAGACAAATCTTACACAGTTAATCTTCTTTTAAACCGATATACAACTTCTGTCTATCCATCTGCACAAATCCTCACCCATTAATATTCATAAATCTGTTTTCGCATCCAAAACATGTACTCGCCTAATTCCCCAATTCAATTGCCTTCCATTGAATGAAATCACTTTTTTTTTGTGAATAAACTCATTTCCTGAAAAGAAAACCTCTCTACACAGACCTCACCCACAGTCATATTATAGCCCTCGTTATGCAGTTAATAACTTTTCCGGGTAAAAGAAGAAGAAAAAAAAGAAAATACCACAAAGCCTAACTCAAGTGCGCCAGAGTAGATTTTCCTCACTAAAAACAAAAGGAACCACTTAATCGTTGACCCACTCCATCCGAACGAGATGGAAAAATAATTCATAAATATTTCTTCCCGAGCCTCATCTGTTTGTAATTACCAAACGCATTAAGGCCGACACTACACTGCACACGAAAAGGGCAACCAACCTACCATAAGATTGAAAACATTTGTGTGTGCGGTACTTAGGTGATGCCGTTCTTCCGGACTTCTTCTCGTTTGCATATAATTTGTAATAATTCGCTCTCCCCCTCTCCGCCTTAAGGGTGCAATTGCGTGTACCCTCAAGTGGGTACACACGGAAGCACTTAAGACCCCATAGCAACCACAAAATTTCACTAAATCTCTGGAAAAGATGAACGAATTCGAGTATATTTTATTTTGTTTTATAAAACCACAGAAAAAGAAAACCAATTTTGAATTTTATTTGTTTTTCTTTTCAGTTTTTGTGTCGATATTTATTTTTTTTTTGTTGCTTCTCCAAATTTTCCCTCTGCTAGTCGCGGTGTGTGATGTTAATTTTTAAGTGTTTTAGTGGATTGACAAACGACCTGGGCAAGTGATTTAAGAGGATTACACTCCGCCGCCGCTGAGGACGACACAGTCATTCGCTCTATATATACACTCAGATGGAGCTAGAAAAAAAACACACACACACCAATGGCACACGTTATTGCTGGTAATTTACTAGGGAGGAAGGTGAAAGGTGACGGTGTACTGGCCTGGCGATGGCACCATACTTTTCCCTGTAGATATAAAAAAAAAGCGATTGCGTAGGATAGCTTGAGGGTAATTTCAATTCAACTTGGAGAATGTTTGCCCAAGGGGAAAATTTATCACCCACCAAAGGTGAACAGATTTTAATTTATTGTAATTTGTATTTGGTGGAACTATTTCCTTTATTTTCTTAACCTTAGACAATGAGGTAGATTTGTGAGCAAATGGAGACAAGGCTTCCATAAATTAAAATTTATTTTTTAATTGGGATTTTTTGTGCCTGAAATTTAATGCGAATTTTACTAATACATAGTTCCCATTGGTCCTATTCAGAAACGCGTTGAAATGCAATTCTCTTATCAATAGGCAGACAGTACACTATGTAGCTCTGTTGTGTTTTGTAAGAAATCTGTCCATGCTACAAAGGAAGTCGAAATATATTGACCACTTACGAAGGTTGTTGCATTTCAATTTTTCTCACCCCAACCTTCTTTGCAATCCTATATTGCAAAAGTTGATAAAAAGTCTTAAAAGAAAATCATTCAAATGTTTTACACAGAATGTTTAAGATTTTTAAAATAAGCATATTCGAAAATACAATTCAGCGCAAAACACAAATTACATCTTAAAGTTTTTTCTACTGCCCCACCTCTCGCGAACGTCTGACAAACATCCGAGAGTTTGATTGTCATGAAAAAGCTTCTCAATTCAGCCGTTCGGACTCGGCATAAAATTGTAGGTCCCTTCCAACTCACACAAAACGAATGGTTGCGAGAAGCTAGGCCTAGGGTGTCACCCGCCTGTTGCACCACCTATTTATTTATTTTTTTTTTTTTCATTGTTCATTAAATCACATGATATAAATTGCTTGAGAGATATTACATTACCTATTCTTATTTAAATTGTTAAGTGCATAGCAACAGCTCAAATTCATTAAGTAAAGTATCATGACATTTATTGCACGAGACATCACATAAATCGTTGTTCAAAATTCTGAGTTCTGACGTAGATTTGGTTTTGCAGCAGTTCGATTCTATTATTTGCTTGTCTTAGGGTGAATCAGTTGATTGTGGTCCACGAGAGAGATGTTTGACAGTTTGATATAAGAAAATCGCATGAGAGACATTGAGAGAGAGATTTAACGAAAAGACAGTAGTTAGATTAGATTAAAAGTCAGGAGAGTCCTCATCGGGCTCTGGCACTGCGGGCTCTCTAAAGGAGCAACTTCGGTCGTCGGCATATCCTATGTCATCGATCCCTTGATCATCATCATCAATCCCTGTCAATTGAAGTTGGTCGTCAATAATTAGGGACCAAAGCAGTGGCGAGAGAACGCCACGTTGAGGACACCCTTTAGTTGTTAATGCCGAGAGTTCCACATAATCAATGCGGGTGGCGGGTCTGAATAACTCTTTCATTGAGCATTGTCATTATCCATCTTCCCATGATTGGGGATAGATTCATGTTGTTGAGAGCTCTGTTTGTAGACTCAAAGGATCTAAAGTTAAAAGCTCCTTCAATATCCAGGAAAACAACAAGGCAGAATTCTTTTCGATTGATAGAGTACTCAATTTTAGTTACTAAGTCATTAAGTGCTGACTCTGTAGATTTGCCTGGTTGATAGGCATGGGATTTTGGGATTTACTAAGCGGAAAATTTTGCAGTGTTTAGTCTCTTATCTGTGTCTATCAACTCGATTTTCCATGCTTTTGAGGATAAAAGGCATGAGGCTGATGCGGATTTCAGACTTGAATCCGAATTTCTTCCTGTTTTGGGTAGATATTTAACTGTTATTTTCCGCCAGGCTTCCGGTTTATGACCGTAGACCAGGCTACAAGTGAACAGTTTGGCCAAAATGGGTGCTTAAAAAATATCAGCTCTCTTCTGTAGTACTGCCGGAAATATGCCGGCAACTCCTGCTGCTTTGTATCGCTTCAGGGAATGTATGGCCCATTTTATGGCATCGGGTTTGCATATTTGTCTCGCAGTTTTCCAGTCTTCTCTCGTCAGTTTGCTGCGAGAGAATCAATAATAATTGATCCAGGAAAGTGTGTTTTAAGTAAGAGTTCAAGTGTATCTTTCTTATTTTGTCTCTGATGGCCATTTTCATCGGCAAGTGTTCCTAATCCGTTTTGCTTTGTTGAAAAGTGTACTTACTCTAGATCTGTGTTTTTCGAGATTTTTGCTCCACCATACGCTTTCCCTTTTAATCTTTTTGATCTTAAGGGGGCAAGACAGTAGTTATTCAAGTTGCAGTTTCTTTTTGAAAACTAATGTGACTAGCTCCATTCGAGTGTAATTTTGGAGGTGATTTTAGAGATTAGATTGGGCCCTTAGTTGGAAAATTTAAACGAAAATCCAGAGTCACCTTGACTAGAGTATCATGACATTTAGCAACAAGTAACTTTTACCTTTTTCTAGAGTAGATTACCAGTCCATTAGCTTCTTAATTACTCGACCAGATTAACCACCCTGTTAATATTCAGTACATATATGGTTGCCTATGAGTCACCTGTCAATGTCTGATCATTGAGGTATGCGCGGATAATATGATATAAAGGTATAATTGATAATATAACAAACCAAGCAAGATGACCAAAAAATTCATCAATAGAAGAGTTATGGATTGATATCACTATAGTTGCTTTCGAATCGCCTGGTAATGTGGAGTCACTGAGTGACATAGAACTACTTGTGCCTCTCAAATTACTCGATCTGTAATCAGTCAGCGTAGCTGATTCATCTCTTATAATTTCACATAGTCGAATCATTAGTTAAAGTCAGGCTATCAACTAGTTGATATTCAGTCACTAGTTACTTACGAGTAGTTCGCCAATGTTAGCAATAGTTACGTGAGCAATAATGTATGTCTCTCAATGTGGGGTTACAAGTTGGTAACAAGTCAAGCAAGGCAATTCCGTGCAACGGTTTAATAATGTTGACGAATCGCTGGTTAATATCTAGTCACCAGTTTTACTTATGAATTGCGAACGTCGAGTAAGTATTTGATACTGAATTACTCATTGATGTCAATTTGCTGGTTTATTTAAGTTGTCTCGTATCTATATAAGCCAACCCGTTAAACTATTAGGCAAAAATTAATCTTGATTCACAATTCTACCCCAAAAACCCACTTCTGCTTGTCAAATTCAATCAAAATGGGATACAACAAAAAAAAAACTTCCAAAACCAAAAGTCAATGGCCCCTTCTTTTCAAAGTTATCTTCAAAAAAACAAGAGAAACCCTCCCTCAACCCAACTTGTTCTTCTAATTACAACGAGCAACAATGACTTCGAAACTGAAATCACTACTCACCGGTTTCAATGAACTTTATTCGAATAGTTTCACTCTGCTTGCCGGTGCAAAAAAAAAAATACAGTATTAAACAACTTTAACCCAAATCCAAAAGCTTCATTCTAACCCAAAAAAAAGGAGAAAAAAATACTCTAAACTCACTGAAACAAAACTTGTCCGATGTGCCCACAAAAATCCCTTTCCGACTCCCGACTGATGCCTGAAATACCTTTCCAATCGCTCCCGATTGTATACGCGCCGACAGAAACTATATGAAACTATAACCGAAAGGCTGGAAAAACCTCACGACCAGTACTACTACTACTACTACTATATAGCGTGCCGGTGAAATCAAAGGCACATCCAGAGAAAGCATAACAAAAGCAATTAAACCACCCGAAAACAAAGTTATAAACCGCAGAGAATTAAAGTTTTCTGCTAGTTACTCCGACGCAGGGGGGCAACTCTTTACGTTTACGTACACAAGTTTATTGCTTTTGAATTTATATCCACCATTGACATCAATGGGTTGTGCCCTTTGATACACCTTTTAGCTACACGACAAGAAGGAGCAAATCTCTATTCCTGGATGCACGGAATTCCGCAAAAGAAATCCCCCTCATAGCATACAACACAACACGACGATGACGATGACGACTATTGCAACTTCTAGCAAAAAGCCACTCTCCGGTTGAAGAGATGGAAAACAATTCAGCCGCCGACGACGACGAGCAAAAGCACGATGACGACCTGAGAGAGTGGAGCAAAACTGGGATTGATGTGAAACCGAGGGGGCTGGCGAGGGTGTCGACTTAGAAAAGTTTCACAGGAATCAAGTCGATCTGGGTAGATGGGTGGACAGGGCTTCTCCTTATCTATGTAATTAGAAGGAAAAAAAAAATCATCCATACCGCACGACATACCTCGAGGGAAACCCATGAAGAAGGAGCGTACCCCAGTGGCGGCATCCGTAGACAAAACAATAACAAAAGAAAGGCAGCAAAGCCGGCAAAAAAAAAATACCTTTGAAGTCATGACGACGATGATTACGGGAGCAAAGCGAGGGCATTCTTTCTGTACTGTACTGTGTGCTGTATGCTCTATGCATGTGCATCCTGAAACCCCTTCAGACGATGCTCGATGTTGTGTGCTCAAAAGAGAGAGAGTGAGAGAGTTGGAGTACAATTAAAAAACACGAATAAAAAAAGGAAAACTAATAATAAATAGACAAGAAAAAGTTAAGGCAAATTGCACAACAAAACCGTGAGGGTACTCGCTCCCTTGCAACAATCACACACACACACAAAGGTTAGCGCAAGAGGTTAACTCGAGCGTGCACTGTGCAGTGCCTTTGCAGTGATTACGGGAACAAACAAATTATCATTTCGTCATATTTTTGAGAAATCTTTGTCATTTTCGTCTTCTTTGTCAGGCCGAATCGCCAGCATCTTCATCATCGGATTTGGGATTTTCTCTTTTTCTTTCTGGGAGCGACAACCGAAAGTTACAAATGCACTGTCATTACCCAAAATTAGTTGGCCTTTTGTAATCGGATGGTTAGGTGGGAACAAGCCATTCCAAGTGGGGTATCAGATTACTGGATATTGATGGAACAAATTACTGTGATTGTATAGGCTAGCGGATAGACAGTTGACTTAATCAGTAGGAAGATATGTGAGAGTGATTATCCAGCATAGGGTGCGGCAGATTGTGAAAGGACAGCCGCAGGTTACGTGACAAATTGCCGACTACTGGTGTTTGTTGAAGTGTATCTGGTTGACTTTTTTGTTGGGATCCAATAAGAAAGGATTTTTTTGATGCGACAGCATTTTCAAAACGAGTATAAAGAGTTTAAAGATGTAGATACCGAATTGAAATGTGTACTGTCAAATAAATAGATACGTTTTGTTGAATTTTTTGAGTTGAGAAAGAGGAAAAGGCTTGCAATTGAAATTGCTCCTTAAATTGGGGATCACGAAATGTGTAGCTTATTGATTTAGAACTTGGTTCGGCAATAGACTAGTGAAAATAAATTCACACTTTTTCAAGAGTTGCTTAGAATATGTTTCGAAAGCGGGGCAGTCGTTCTACACTGAAAGCGGTGCTGTAGGCGTAGTCAGTTATGAACATTTCTATTTCCACTGAAACCCCAAAATGAAGGTCCATTTTTGACATGATAGATGCATGCTTAAACGCCATTAGTTTTTTTTAGAGGTATATAACTTTAAGTTGGCAACACTATTTTAACTGGCGGCCATTTTGTCGGCCGTCAAGTGATTTATCTTTAGTTTGGTTTGGCATTTCAAAATGAATAGACTGACGCCTGAGTCGCTTTCAAATTGTGCAAATCTATTTTGAAAATCATGGTTCTCCATTTAACGGTCAACATAATCGTCTCACTTTTGGTTGAATGGATACGTCAATAAACAAAACTGCCGTTTTTGGAGTGATGATAATCCTCAAGTGTATGTTGAGACAACGTTACATACACAAACACTGGATTGGTGGAATAATTGGTCCGTACTTATCTTTAAAAACGAAGCTGGCCAGAACGTTGCTGTCAGTAGTGACCGCTATAGAGCCATGATTACTGACTTTTCCGTTCATCAATTGAACAACCATGATGTGTCGAAGCTGTGGTTTCAACAAGATGGCGCAAAATGCCGCACAGCTCGTCCGCTTACCACAATTGATTTATTGAAGGCGTTTGGTAACCGCATATTTGCACGTTGCGGACCTGTGAATTGGCCTCCAAGATCATGCGATTTAACGCCGCTTAACTATTTTCTGGGCGGATATGTGAAGTTGCTAGTCTGCGCCGATAAGCCCGAAACGATTGACCACTTGTTGGAGAACAATATTCGCCGCCTTATTGCCGATATACGGCCACAAATCTTGGAAAAAGTCATCGAAAGTTGGACCTCCAGATTAGACTACGTCCGAGCCAGCCGTGGCGGTCATATGCCAGAAATCATATTTAAATTATAATGCCATAAGATTATCTTTCGAATAAAGTAACTTTCATGTCAATTTAAAAAAAAAACCTTCTTTGTTTTATTCCATTTCAAAGTTCTATACCTCTAAAAAAAAACACCCTTTAGATACATGATCGCTATGATAGATACATGATCGGCAACCATACTTCAGTCACTAAGCTGTTTCGATTCACCAGGGCCCTGTAACACAATGTTACAAATACTTGTAGTACAAGAGAACTTTTTAAGTATTGCAAAATGTTGGTTCCTGGTGATATCGCGCTGTTGAAAATCATCGACTCCATTGTCTCATTGACTCAAGTTCATGTGTCACTTGTCATTTTTACAATGGAAGGTGGAAACCTTGCATGAGGTCCGACTTGCTGAAACCATTTCCATTCCCAAGCAGGTAGTGTCCGGCGGCACAGGGACTCAAACTATCTTCAAACTATTTTTTTTAACAATGGCGCTTTAAGCGCCTAACATCACGCCCTAAAACTTTACTTTACTAAAGCATGTAATTTATTATATTGGCTTCTATTCAAAATGTATGATTTGAGAGCAAATTTTGCGTCAAGAAAGATGTGCTTGGCCTTGTTAACCGAAACTGAGTGTTCATACGTCTTTTCATAACCAGAATGTGGTGAATGTTTAAAAGAGACAAGGATTGAACCTCCTGTAAGTCCAATGATCTTAATCGTGGTGAATCACCGATAGAAACTGAGAGGTGATGTCTGATGTTTCGGTATGCCCTTTTTTTCCTTACTTGTATTTAATTGAGACATCAGTGAAATCTCCCTTAAGCTCATTGCACACGGAGCAACTGGAAAGAAACTGATCAGCGATGCTGAGTCATACCCCGTGTAATCAAATAGGACGCCAACGCACACGACGCTACTCGTTGAAAACTCGTTTGCCATTCACAAAAACCAGTTTGTAACCAGTCGCCTGTTGATTTGTATATCGGGTTGCCTATTGATTTCAGTTTCTAGTTTGTCGAAGGTGAGCGAACAATAGACCAACCTGTTGCTAGTGGGGGAGGTTGCAAAACATGGCGACACTGAACAAACTAGAGATTTTGATTGGTGATGAGTTTTCTTGTGTTTGGAATCAAGGCAGCGCTGAGTCCATAACTGGTTGCCAACCGGTTTAGTTTTTTTTTTTTCAGTTGCTCCTTGTGCATTGGGCCCAAGAGTTGTGACTTTTTTTTGTCGTCCGCATAGGTAAGAGGTTAAACTTATCCGTGTGGATATTGTATTATATTGGATATTGTATTATAGACAAGTGACTTCAAATTAGTATAAGCAACACTCGCTGCATCTGCCCACAGTAGGAACTCACACTTGATAAAATTGAATCTCTAATTGTCACGATATTTTCCCATCAGCCAACCATTTCTCAATTCCCTTCAATAACAGAAGTATGTATACCTAACACCACTTCGGGACACCACCTCCACGAACTTGGTCCGAGAAAAACATTAATTTCAATTCTATTCCCAGTGGATGACAAAAGGCGCTACAAAAACAACAGAGCCAGCCCGAACAAAGACGAATTATGTTTCTCAATTGAAATGCACCATCATCACCATCATAACATCTTTACATAGAGACATTTATCGCATCGCGTCATTAATCCGCCTTCAAGTAATCACAGTATTTTCGAAAGTAAATTCCTCGCGATGACCCCAAGGGGCCCCCAATCGCCCATCGTCGTTGTCGCCCCGCCGCCGCGCCGGTTCGATGGTCTGACTGACAATATTTTGACTCGTTATGACAGATAAGAGCGCACAATGAACGAGGGAGGAAACATGATTAATATATACACACACTTGTTAAATGGCCTCTTTAACATGCTTAACAAACATATTAAACTTGCAACGGCATATGAAGAGGGGCGACAATCACTTGAATCCATTCCCAATTGATTTACCAGAATGTTGGGAGGGGGGTTGGGGTGTTATTGACAGAAATCCCGTCACCGCTGCCGCTGCCGCCGGCATCAAGAATGCACAAAGCGTACAATTTGCTGTGGCGACGATGAAAGCTCACTTAAAATGCAATAAGCGGAGCCGTCCCACTCCTCAAAACCATACATACAATTCGGCCCAGGGTACTTGAACTGCGAGACCCCGAATCCGAAACCTGAGACCTGTGTAACCGCTGGTAACTGCAATTGTGATTGGGACTGTGCCTGGGACCGGGCGATAATTACAACCAGAAATATTGCTTTTCACACTTTTGCTACACAGTCGTCGCCGCCGCGCCGTTGGCCGGTCGGTCTCGCATCTCCCAATCATTCAGCTGAAAAGGCTTTTATGCCGTTAATGTCAATTTAACCGCAGAGGTGTTACTGTAACTGACGTTACTATATACCCGCATGGCTACCTGTGCTGTGCCCAATGTCCATGCCGATGCCTCTGTTCATCACTCTTATGGCTAATGTATGCGCCTGTTAATTATGCCTTTGGCTCCTTGTTATCGAATTGTGAGGGACAACGACGACGACGGCTATGATAATGATGATGATGATGATGATGATGATGATGATGCAAGTGATGTGCTGCATCCGATATGTCATGTCGTGTCACTGTCCCGCTTGTTCGGTGCGTGCAGCATAATTACTTGGGAGGTAATTTAATTGTTCATACATCCGACACAAGCCAGTGAATACATAATAGATACGACAAGCGATTTTATCACACGATACGGAATCAGTGTGCGATTTAAGCCCGATCCATTCGTCTTTTTTTCCGCACAAGGTTTGCTGTGCAAGTTAATCACTGGTAAATGAGAATGCGGATTGGATTACATTCTGGTGCAGAATTCAGTGCCGATGGGGATTGGCTCTTTTATTTGTTTGTTATTTGCGTGCAACCGCCATTGAATCAGTGGCCGCAGCAAGACGCCAGCAGGGCGAATAAATCCAATCAGTAATGGTCTCGCGAACTTGAGAATCAATAAACAAATTCCCGATTACAATGATGCGCACACTTTGGGCGTTCGTTGTGAGGAAGCAGTAAAATGAGAAAATCACGAATGGCCAAGCCACTTGAGGCACTTGCCGGATCGATTTAAGAATTTATTTACCAGACTGCGAGTGTCTCGACTAGTGGATTTGCTTGAACTTTGTAATCAGCTTCGGCGGATGTGAAATCCATTAAGAAGGATTTGCCACTTGACCCATTTGGAAAAGGGCGGGTGAAAAGTGGCAGCCAAAGTTGTGGTGGTCAGAATTTGTCTGGTCTGAATTGGGATGAATGTTTGCTTAGAAGCAAAGCTGCTTTTGCTTCGACGAAGAAAAGGCTCTGAATATCTTCATTTCCAAGGCTCCCTAATAATGGTTCATAAAAATTAACATACCTAAAACTATGGTGGTCCCATTTCCGAAAAACCTCAGAAGAAGTAGGTATCAGTTAGTTTGAAAATTTTTCTTCCGTGGAGTGGAGCATTTAGGCCATAAAATATACCAGACTGCAATGTGCACCTTTCTAGACATGGAGGGGGCTTTTGTCAACACTGAAATTTACTCCATTTTAAATGCAGCATGGTGAACTAAAGGAAATTAATGACAGTCATTAGAAAGCTTAAAAAGGTACAACGTCTGACATGCCATGGTCTTCCGGAACCACGCGAACCTGCCCCACAGCTGCTATATAGACGCCATAATAGGACCAGCACCCCTCGACATAAAAACAAAGTGGTGATAAGCAATTAGGCAAGTATGATGCAAACAAAAAAGTGAAGTCTTAGAGACAACCCGAAACTAATGCCTATATTCCTGAACTTCCAGAACTTGACATGATGTGGTTACAAACCGCCTACCAAAAACATTATGCTTCGACAATCAAGCCTCTAAGGAGATAGCCTAAACTATTGGCGAAGTAAAGTATACCCAAAAGTATGCTTACCAAATTGCAAAGTATTAAACTTATGATGGTTATGGGAGCTCCACGCCTTTCAAGAATGTTCCAACCATATCCACAAAACTGGTATCAAACGCGTTCACATCCATATATCCATATATTCACAGACAGTTAAGCAGCTATAAATGCCCTTAGCTCACCTCTCATTGACTCCAAATCGGTATTAATCTGTTTCAACACCCTTCAAAGTCTCAGCCTCAGGAATAGGAACAGGAATCAATCTATGGTGGGTTTCAGGTCATGAGGGCCTTAAGGCCGACGAATTAAATAGAGTTATCTCAGAAACTCCTTTGACAAGACCGGAATCTTGAACATACTAAATGCATCTCATATGGGGACGGGGAGACCATCCCATAGGTCTAAGAAAAACTAAACGAGCTATCAAGCAATAATGCCATAGCATCATCTTAAATCTGGGAGACATAATATCAGAAACTAAGAAGGATATCACGGTCCACGATACCACTTAAATAAAATGAATCTCTATAACCTACTGCCCAGAGTGCCGGCTATAGCTTGAAGAAGACAAAATACCACATTATATACGCGAATGTCCAGCCCTATGTTGAATTAGAAGGGAGATCTTCTGCAGGGAACATCTGGACTCCGAAGAAATGTAAGAATCCTCGGCTATAGCACTATTATCAACTTTATAAAAAAAAGTGGAAACCCCTAATAGCCTAAACTCATTTCTGACGTTATGCTACATCGTATGGTTTGGTTATTGTATGAATCTTCTTCAGGTCGACGCGCCTTTTAAACGTCTAGATAAGTTAAAAGTTAAACAAAAAAAGGAACATGTGAACAGTCAACCTCAATCAACAAATTTCAATTTTTATTTATTCTAAGTCAATACAATTCCGAACAATCCAAATGAATCTCATAGTATTGTCTCCACATCAGTAGGTATAAAATTTCGACTCAACTCTATTTTCAATTGTTTCGAGCATACCTACACAAAAAAGAAAACCCTCAAGCGGACATATTTACTTCGGCTTTTGGTTAATACCATCATCCAGATTGTACATCCAAAACGAAATTGTTTTCAAAAACCATCTCTTATTCGCATTCTATAGACCCAACATCTCCCCATTGAGTAAAGGATTCACTAAATCCTTTCTTTGCCATAACAAAGTGTCGAACAAAGCCCCCAACATCTGTTCCTTTAATGTTTCGCTGTTCAAATGGGATTTCCTTCGTTCTCATGGGATAACTTTGTTAAATCGCACAAAGTCCATTTGAAGCAATTTTCACTTGCAACCAACCGTGTATCGTATTACACTGTCATATGTTGCACATCCTTTCTTTATGGTTTTATAACCAATATCCTCAGACATAAATATATTTTGACGATTTAAGAAAGATAAATACCACCACATCACAGTGCAACAGAACTGTTCTGAGGATAGAAAAACTTCATTTCCGCCAACTAAACCAACAAACGGAACAACACCATTGCTATACCCAAAAGATGAACAATATTGGCAGCGACAGCTCTAGAACTAAAACACTATATACTCTGCACAACTATGGTTGGTATAGGTATACTCTGATCTCATTCGTTTGCAATTGCATTGGCAGCACCATCAGCAAGCAACACCACTTCAGGATGTCTTCCTGCTCTGAAAGCAATTTCCGTTCGAAATTCAATTGAGTGATTCTTGAGTGAGGCCAAAAGAAAGAGCGCAAAAAAAAAACAATTAACGTAAATATGTCCTTTTTTCCACATCGGCTTTTATTGTTTGAGACTTTTCATTTAAAAGAAAAAATTGTAAATAGAGAAGCTATGAAAAAGGATATTGAACGCAATACCCTGTTGAGACATTTTAAAAAAATAGTTTCGTGACATAAAAATTCTGGCATTCCATAAATCATGCGAGATGACAACACTATCTGACACTTGGTGTGGTATAGTTTGATTTTCATAATATGTAAGGTACCCGTTTCCAATTTCAATCAACTTTGATTCTTCTCATCTGGATAATTCTGACTTACAAGTCGAAGTTAGAATTTATTAGGGTCAACACAGTTGCCGATTACCTATAGCTTTTCCTACTTTCTATCCACTATCGCAGTGACCAAATGAAGAGACATCTACCCTTGGTTAACTCCTGGACAAAAAAAAAAGTAGACTGGCATAAAACTCACATAAGACGGAATTAGTTCTCTTCGCCAACAAAGTGACAATGACAATTCCGGAATTTAGTATGCAACAATTGAAGGAGCAAACAATTTTCTGATAACCCCAAGTACCTGAAAGTTGTCCATGATCTTTAAATCCAAGTCATTTAAGAAATAAATTTAAAGTGGTTTCTTTTGAAAACATAGGTTGTTTTGACATCGACAGCTGTTTCCCGCTCGAAATCTTGACAGCAAGTCAGTATCATACCTCCGCGGAACGAAATAAGTCGCTTTACGCTTGAACAACGTTGGGAAATATTGAAAACTTATTACCAAAGTGAGTGCTGTGTAGGCCAAACAGTGCGTTTTTTGAAAAGAAGTTTTGGCCGAAATGAAGCACCTACGGCGCCTGCTGTACGCAAGTTTGTGCAAAAAGTTCGGTAGACTGGTATGCTAGTGGACAATACTCATGATCTCCGTCGTCAAACGGTGTGCACAGACAGAGAGTGACAGTTTGGTGCGGATTGTGGTGCCATGAAATAAAGTCTTATGCAAAAAGGTCCAAAACGTGGGCTTTACAGAGCCATGTTAAGCGACGTTTTTTTTCCTGAAATTGAAGACATGGATTTGGGCGACCTCTGATTCGTGCAGAATGTGCGCCATGCCACACAGCCGATGCCACAATCGATTTTTTGTGCACCACATTCCCAAATCGTGTTATCAGCGGTCTTGGAGATGTTAATTGGCCGCCTCGGAGCTGTGATTTGACCCCTTTGTACTTTTTTTTGTGGAGAACCGTGAAGAACCGATGTTATGCCAAAAATCCAGAAGCGGTTCAAGCACTTAAGGCCAACATCATTCAAGCAATCCGTGAGCTACAGCCCGATACCAAAAACGAGGTCTTGGAAAATTGGAGTGACAGAATGCGCTACTGCGAAGTCAGCCGAGGCAACACTTGACGTTGTGTTCCACAATAAATGGGAATGTTTATTCTTACTAATAAAGCCATAATACATGGAAAAAAAATAATTTTCTTCATTTTGTTGCATTTTTAAGAAGTACGGTAACGATTTAAAGAATGACGTGTATTGGCACCACAGACAGGGGCGATGAGAACCAGCCCCAAAGCGAACCTAGAGGCTATTTTTAATTTCAAACCCCTAGACTTGACCGTTTCCTATAGAAATCTGCTATAAACAGTGCCGTTCGGCTGAGCTGGAAGAAACTTTGAACGCAGCCCTGCCCAAATCCTGAAAAAATACGCGGCCAATAAAGTAAACACGGGCTACCTTACATACTCCGCGTCAATATTTCTTAAGACCTTTTAAAACGTGTTCCACCAGTAGAGACGAAGAGGCAAAGACTCACCTATATCCACCTATATCCATCGGACCAACCATACCCATCAACACAGATGGATTCAAGATGGACATCGGCGTTGGCGGTGGTTTTAACTCCGAACTATCCAGTTCAATCAGACTTCAGCACTTTTCCAAGCTGAGGTCTTGCTATAGTGACAAAATCGGAACTCGCTTTAAAGTTTATAACAATGACAATGCAGAGTTAAAATCTGAGTTTGTAAGGTGCTGTCGCGAAGGGCTATAAAGGTTGCTCTGTGTACGACTTTGCTGCGTTCCGAGATACAGAAGTGTGTCTGGAACTCTGGGAATAAAAAAAATTATGGGTTGGTGTCTGGTGACGACACTTTCTTAGCCACTGCCCAGTAGAAAAGATGAACTCGTTATGGCGCAGTCAGACTTGGGAATTTATCAGTGCACTTTCACACTAAAAATATAGAATCTGTGGTAGTTACTTTTTCGAGGACTTATTGCAGGTTCGTAAATGATCTTCTATAAGATTTGTCAATACCTCGGGATGGTTTTCCAAACCCATAAGTTTGTCACAGGTTTGGTGAGTCATAAGCCCCAACAGCATCACCACGGATCTACATTGATATAAGTATGGCGGGTACAGGTTTATCCTAACCTCGAAATGAATATAGTCCCTCGTGAGCTCTAAAAACGTTCTCAAAATTTTTGTATAAATCACCTCTATTCTGGTGTCGTATTTTCGACATCTGAATTTATTTTCTTTCCATCTATCATACTCGTGAATCACTCCAATCAAAGTGATCTTTCGACTATTGTGCAAACATTGTAATTATTGTTCACACTACTTTCATCTCACCAAAATTAGAAAATATGGATTTTCAACTTGGAGACTTGGTGTGATCGACTTATCTATTTGGTTTTTGGTATATCCTGTTAAAATCATAAATATGTAGCCTGGTTATCGTCACGATATTTTTTGACAAATTAGTTCGTCATATTTTTTAACTAACATCAACTTTTCTCATCAATATGGCGCTTTAACAAACCCCATTTAGATTATCTTTTCGTCTACACGTCTATTGTAAGTACAAGTGTACAACTGGCCTCTTTGCTTTCTTTCCTTTTTTTGTCTATCTTATTGAAACTTTCAAAGACAATGAAAACAATTAAAAAAAATACAACCGATGACCGGAAAAATCATTAAAGCCAACAAACGTGCGGTTTACACTTCAACTTGCATTAGGCCGATTTGGGTCAAGTCACCTTAAATGGGCGACTGGCCCATTAAACGCTTTAAATTCTATGGAAGTGTTAATAAACGTGTTTTTGTGTCCGAATTTACGACGTGATATTAGAAATAATCACCGTTGTTAGGGTCCAAAATATACATTTTCTTATACCGGACAATAAAATAAGGAAAACATTAGACAGAAAGCTTTTTGTAGCCTAATACAATAAATACTTTTAAGTATAATAATAATATTTTCTAAAATTGATTTTTCTTTTCTTTTTCAGGTAAGCGATGATTCTCTGATATTTTATATAGAAGCAAAAGAAGTAGCATGACTGTCTTTATGGGTTTGTAATAAAATTTATTAAAAAAGTCTTAATTACTCGAGTTCCGCTCGTGTAGATGTCGCGTCATTTAGAGATACGGGTTTTATGTTCTGCTTAAGGATCCAATCTGTATTGATATCGATGTGTCGATGATCGTATTGTAACGAATAGGTGAAATATGCTAAACTGGTCTTTTGTGTTATGAATTTTGAAGAACGCTTTTATCACCGAGGTAGATGATCGTTAGTGGTATATAGAAATTTGAAGAACACTTTTTATACTTTAATCAATTTCTATGTAATTTTTCTCTGATACAAAGCTATATACGATCGTTAATGAAACAAGAGGAACCCATCTTGGTTTTAATGTGGTCATCTACGATCAACAGATTCAGATATTGAAAGTTTTCTGCTGATCATCTAAGATCAACAGAGAGACAATCCTCAAATGCAAGGCTCACAAAGCTCACAGTGATTGTCTCTTCTAAAAATATCGACAGTTTATCATTATTTAACACCATAAGGCTCTTCCATTTAGTTTTACATATTTCATGATCAGCGATCAGTTTTTGATCAGTTTTTTAGTTGCGATGATCACCAACCTTTTTGTAGTGCAAGGTCTTTTGCAAATTTCAGCTTACACGACTCAACAATGATAGGAGATAGTTCACGATCGATCATCACGATCAACTGATCGTTCTCCAAACAATATTTTTTCATGGCCTTAAGTAAGATAGCATTCGGAAACTATTTGAAACTAAATAGGATTTAGTCGCAAGGCTTTTCGTATCATTCATTAAAAACAGAAAGATCTATTTTTTAGACACGATACTCCCGAAGATCGGTAAGTGAATAAAGCCGCATACGTTCTTTTGCTACAAAGCTACTTTTTGTGATGGTTCTTATATATGTGATGGTTATATATATAGGACAGATAGACATGTTTTAATGAAACTAATATACGATCTGTTCCTTACCGATTGGCGACTTATCTCCATTCTATCTTTTCGCATACATGGGTACCTACGTGTGAGTTCATTTTATGTTCCTCAATAACGAAAGGAACTAACAGTTTCAAACTCTATTTCAAGGTCCAATTTGACAATTAGATCCCGTACCCGGATGCTTCTCGGTCAATAGTAATGATCACGAACCTCAAACTCGAAATTCCTACTCACTCGTTATTAGCACATATTCCCAGTTCCCTCTGCAATATAACTTCCTTGTCATGATGAGTGCAACATCTCTAAGTACCCTATAAAGCGCCTCTGCAGACTATTCAAGACACGTGTAATGGCACTTGACATCTTGTTCTCAACAAACAGCGATTATCATAAATAATCCGCCATTTGACCTCATGGATTTGAAGTTCTTTTAAAGCGGTTTTGCACATTTAAAACCAGAAAAAAAAACTTCAACAATTTTTAAATTCCTCCCAGGGGAGCAATTTCCCATTCTATTTCCATCTCGCGCTGTTCTCTCGTTGTTGCCGTCCTCTTCCTCCCCAACCATCGTCAACTATTTACCCAAACCAAATTTCAAATTTTGAAGAGTCGCTGCCAAACTGACATACTCACTGATACGACTGGCGCCATCATCATAAAAAAAAAAAAATCCGATATGGCTCCCAAAAAAATATACACACACACACAGCGGCCGATATTGGAACCGCCGGGTGGAGCGCAGCATAAAAACGCACCCCGATGATGACAAATCCCAATTTAGAACCATGAGTGTGCACTTAAGACTTTCTCACGAACCAATTAAGATGCCCCAGAGCAACGGGAGGAAAAGACGAGGGCAATGTCGTCGTCAAAAAGTCGTCTCGTCTGACATTTCAATTTGATGTGTTGACAGAGGCGAACGAGGTTTTTGTTTAGGCAACAGCGATTGTCCTAAGTCAACAGTAGCCGCCATTAAAATCTGTCTTGCCAACTCACGTTGTATATACATATAGATCAGAATGTCCTCCCCCGTTGTCCTGCGACAACTTTGTTTCCATTATCCTTAGCTCAACCCAACCGAGTAGCAAATCCTGCAATAAACGCTGAATAGCTGAATGACAGACAGTATATAGATACGGTTTTGTTCAGTAAACCACCACTTCGTAGTTTATAGTGTGAGCGCGGCAAAACGATTTCCGAAAAGGAAACTTTTTTTTTATTTGTTCCTCACGCGAACAATATAACCCTCAGGCCATTCGCAAGGACAAGGCAAAAAAACGCGCGCTTGTAAAGCCTCTTCCAACACATAACTACTCTTGCCTGCCAGTGGCAATCTCTAACCCCCAACTGTGCCAACTACTGCCTTACCACAGACTTACCTACTCATACCTACCAGCATCGCCTGGGAGTAAGTAATGAATGCGATAATTTGCAGTCAACTTTGACACTTGGATGAAATGTCCCATTACAAAGTTTCAAGCCCAATGCCTCCCCTTGTTCTGTTATCCTTCGGCGGAGTAGTGAACCACTGCCACTAACACTGTCAATGCAAAGAGAAATTTCCATTTTTTTTTCTAACTGCATCCGGGGCTGGTGTCAGAGTTTGTTGCTGGTGCCTGCCACGGCTATACTACAATGGCAATGATGATGGGATCATAATGCCTTCGCTGATTCCCCTCGGTTTTTTTTTTTCTGTTCGTCCTTGGTCCTTGCGAGTTGCAACAGCCAACATCCGAATGGCCGTCTGTGTCGTCGTTGTGCAATTTTGGCACCCTGCTGGGTATGTTTGACTTGATTTAGGATCAGGCAGCCGACGAGAGGAGAGACTTGGTTTTACAGTGACAGCGGAATTTTGCTGCAATGCGCGCTACAACAACGAGTCGTATCTACTCCGGGGTGTTTAGCCAAGGACTTTATACTTGGCCGAGAATTCAGTTTTTTTTATATTATACATATATAGTGAGAGAGAAAGGGATGCTGTGGCGTTTTTTTTTTTTTTTTCTGTGCTGATGAAGTAGGCAAAGCAGGAGACACGTCTTCGTCCAAGTTATTGTTATTATCTTTCTTCCCAAGGAGGCAAGGATACACAGAGAGGGAGTATACATAAAAAAAATAAGCTCGAAAAACTGGCGGCAATGTCAGTTGATGTTACTTTGAAGTTTTTTTTTTTTATTTTATTTTTTATTCGTCGGTTCTTCTGCCCACTTGTTTCCATTTTTTTAAGTGCATTTACACTTTTGCTTGGAGTTATGACTGCAGATGCGTTTTGTCCTTATTTAGTAAGTGCAACGCGAAGGAGGACTTTCTTAATTTTTATTTATCTGAGTTGTGAAACAGTGAAAAATTGTTATAAAGTTTCTTACTTTCACACAGAAGTTTTGTAAAAGGAATTGCAGTGGCAAAATGGTCAAAAAGGGAGGGCGAAAAAAAAATACAAATCGCAGGACAAATGCGAAAATCTTCTTCAATTTGCTGGCTGAGTAAAGAGAAAAGTCATTTACATCGTAGTTTTTATTGCTTTCTTTTCTACTTGCAGTAGTTAAATGCGACAAAACTTTAAGGATATAATATTTTGATGATATATCATGACAGTTGAAAATGAAGCGCAACAGTTGGATGGGATCTACTGCCTGTGAATATGAGTGACAAGTGTCCAAGTTTAATGAGAAAACTTTGAACACGAAGAAAGTTGCGGGGAGCAGAAAGTGTGTCAAAACATTTTAATCGCTTCGGAAATAGTATGATGAAAGTTCGTATGAAAGGCACAGATGTAATGTGAATGAGTATCATGTATCATGGGAAATATTTTCAATAAATAATCATTAATCATTAACACAAAAGATACAAATGTATCATGACATCGCTGAAAATGATGACCAATTGGTGATATCTGGTAAATTAATAGGCAGTAGAACTAAGGAATATAAAGGAAAATATTGAAATAACAAATAAATTTTAATGTCATGACATTTGTATCAAGATGTATCAAGCGAATTAACTCAAAACAATGTGTTGTGGGTATAATATCTTACCAAATTTCATGGCTCAGATTATCACACTAAAATAAGTGTGAACATTCTCGACTATTTATATTTCAATGACTAAAAATATATCACGACATTTCAAACTATCAAAATTCCTCCTTTTATCCAATCTTTCAAATTAAATTGTTTACCTAAAAGCCTGTCAAAATGAAGAAAGAAAGTACTTAACAGAAAAAGAAAGCATCTACTAAACGAACATCCCATCATCTTAGTCAAACAACTCAGGGCCAGAAACTCAAAGCAATTGTTTCCATAGTCAGTAAAGTGCCTAATAAAATCACCCCACATCAACTAAAATATATTAAGATGCCTTTCGCCAGATTGTGATTGTGGTCATTAAGTGCTGTCGAATGACAGGCAACGAGGAATGCCAATTGACAACCCCCATATCGGAGGTAGGAGTTCTAAACTTTTGAAATCTCCTCAAACCCAATTCCTCCACTTAATGACCTCCACATTTGTGATAAGCGTTCAAACATACGCCTAAGCAACATGTCTCATTACGGCATAACATGCGAAATGAACTTCGCCCG
Organism: Cheilosia soror; assembly: GCA_949372485.1. NCBI lineage: Eukaryota > Metazoa > Arthropoda > Insecta > Diptera > Syrphidae > Cheilosia > Cheilosia soror. Next base: position 132,769,699 of record OX443561.1, on the reverse strand, counting down.
CATCGATATCTTCATCATAAGCGTATTGCCCTAATCCCCTATTTATTACGTGATGGGCAATCTTTATTTCCGATTATGTTTCGGAAGAAAGCTTCAAAGTTTCTAAATATAACTTATTATAGGTACATCTTGAAAAGTATAATCCCATTTCTTATAGCCGACACGCCACCAAAATTGCCAAAAATATTTTGACAACCATGAAGCGTATTACAAAAGTCAATGACAAAACTTCCAAATCATACACGAGTTTAGGTCGTTTCATTGACACCCCACACCCTCTATTTTTATTGTGGTCCACATACCTAGTCCGGTAGGTCCACTCATGACTGTCGGCATCGTCTCTCATTCAGCATATTGAAGAGACTGCCCAACAAAAAAAAAAAAAAAAAGAAAAAACGTTACGAGTTTTACGATGGTAATCTGCACACAAAAGGGAAGCCTTGTTAGTACTAATTAATAACAAAAGGGAAATAAAATGTACATGGCAGCTTCGAACCACATAAAGCGAGTTTGGTTGTACCCTACAATGGGCTTAGTGAAACTTCTCTGAGATTGTTTGTATCTCTTGATTTCTCGGTATAATACTATTTAAGGTAGACCTAGTTCAATACGAAAAATGAGAAGAAATCATCCCATTAAGTGAAAATAAGTTATGACAGTGTAAAATCTATCATGGGAGTAAATTAGTGACTGTGTACAATTCGACAAATGAATTTGTTAGCGTTTTTCACATCGGCGCAGTGGCTCTGTGGTTAGTTTGGCGTAGATATAATACTTCACGAGAGGTCTTAAATTCGATCCCTAAAAAAACACAAATTACATCTTAAAGATAGATAGATAGCTGATTCTATTCATTTCATACTTAAACTACTATAATATTCATGAAAGCATGCGCGAGAAGTGTCTGAAAAATCTCGGCATAAAATTATAAATCCCTTCCATTCGTCGCAAAAAAAAGAACTCACTCAAACGAATCGTTGTGAGAAGCTACGCCTACGGAACTGTTGCGTCAATTATTTTTTTTTACATAACAATTTGCCAGAATCCTACCTATCTTGATAGTTTCATATCATGACAGTCAAATCGTGTACTCAAAGCGATTCAGGTACTATAAAAAATACAAACAATTTGAGAGACTCACCGCAATAGTTCTAAATGTGTCATGACAGTGACAAATATATCACGTTAGTTAAATTGATCACTCTGTACACACAATTCGACATGATTTTGTGAAAGTTTCTCATGTCGTAATATTGCAAGGTTTAATAAATGGGTTAATAGCTATGCTTACTATATGTGTCTTGACAACATTATATCATGACACCAAATTTACTTTTTCTAAATCACAATTTTTACCTTCTTAGAATAAAACGATTTTAGGTGACCAACTTACTCACAAACCATTAGTTTGAAAAAATTGTCTCAATAGTTAAAAATGTGTCATAACATATATCATGAGAGATACAATTTTCCATTTTAGCAAATGAGTTTTTGTAACACAGACTATATTTAGTGTAGTTAATTGCGCAATAATGTTTTAATTTTCATTAACAAATAATATATCTAACTTTAATCCGAATCTACACATCAATCTCTCCACACGTCCAAAAAAAGCGTATCAAGCTAAATACACCCTATGGAATCGATTGTAAAAAAAATAGAAGGAACAATAGCATCCGAGAAGCATCCACTCCACACTCAATCCAAAACCGACCCAACCAAGTCTCAATGGGCCAACACGTAAATCGTTAAAGTCGTGACCATAAAATACCTAAACCGATGCGCGAAGGTTGGTGGATTTGGCTGAAAGGGAAATATCGAAGAAGAACCGAATACGAAGAAAAAAATCGATTTTATCCACGATGTGATGCTTCTGGCCTGGCCTGATGCTGGTACTTTGTTTCGATTTTTTTTCATCCGCCCTCTGCTCGTCACCTTGTTTTTTAGTCTGTTGGTTACTGGTGTTTCTGTTTTGTTTTTTTCCTATCTCTCATTCATTTATTCTACTACTTCTCATTTGTTCGTGTATTTAGCTGCTATTTAACAGAAAAAAAAATAGAAAATAAGTAAAAGAATAAACGGAGTAACAAGCCCGATAGCCGCTAGGTTATTTTGTGTTATATGGTTTGGATCGTTAAAATTTAACGATTTAACATGATATTGTTAGCGATACGATACCCTGGTCGGCATGGTTTGGTTTTGTTTTGTTGGCTCTTATTGACTATTGTATAGTGTAGCCGAGAAAGAAAGAAGACATACGAATATATAAATTAGGCTTTTCGGTTTGTTTTTTGTACATTGTTACAATTGGATGTATATTTTTTAGAGTTATGATAACAGCTAATACATTTTGGGACATAATATTTTAGTGCTCAATTTGGCTGTAGAAAGGTACAGTCTATGTAGTCACTTTTGATGGTCCTTAAATAATTCACTTGTTAAATTGAATTTGGCTTATGGGTTGACCACTTTTAGTTAAAAGACGAACTTGTCCTGTGGCGACACTATTTTTTATTATAAATGCAAATCCTTTGCTGAGATATATCATGATAGTTAATATTATTTTACATAAGTTGTGTTCAGTAATCGGAAAACTATTGCAAATGTATCCATCGATAATCGTCTTGGTGGTAAATAAGTTACTGAATGCAAAAACACGTAAATGAAAATCCTTTGCTGAGATATATCATGAGAGCTAATATTATATTACGTAAGTTGAGTCCAGCATTTGGAAAACTATTTCAAATTTATGATCTATCGATAGTCGTCTTGGTGGCAAATTAGTTACTGAATACAAAAACATGTAAATGAAAATTCTTTTTCTGAGATATGTCATGAGAGCTAATATTATATTACGTAAGTTCAGTTCAGGGGGCTTATTCCCAAATGCGCGGCGGATCGCTTTTCATTGCGGATTGGTATTTTTGTATTTCCAAAAGCTGTCACAATAGCTATTGTGAGGATTGCTGGCAATAAATCCGCCAGCAATCCGTCACCTGAATAGCTATAGCTTTTGAATGGATCGAATCGCTTTCGGAAATATGTATAAAAATAGCAATCCGCCATGAAAAGCGATCCGCCGCGCATTTGGGAATAAGCCCCCAGCATTTAGAAAACTATTTCAAATTTGTGATCCATCGATAGTCGTCTTATTGGCATTAGTTACTGAATATAAAAACACGTAAATGAAAATCCTTTGCTGAGATATATCATGAGAGGTAAATAAGTTACTGAATGCAAAAACACGCAAATGAAAATCCTTTGCTGAGATATATCATGAGAGCTAATATTATATTACGTAAGTTAAGTCCAGCATTTGGAAAACGATTGCAAATTTATGATCCCTCGATAGTCGTCTTGGTGGCAAATAAGTTACTGACTGAAAAAATACGTGAAATATGTCGCCATTTCGGACTGGTGTCATGATATACATACATATGAATATCAAGACAATTATATCTGATAAAGAAAGGGATAGTTTTTACAGCTGAATACAAAATTATTTAAGAAAGACCAACCAAGTTAAATACCAGTCTGAGTAATTAGTGTCATGGCAGTATGTTTAAAATGTATCACGCGAGATACGATTCGCAAGTTATGTCGTAATAACATCTTAGAGATATTGTACTTATACAATAAACACCTAGTTGGCCTAATAGGTCCGAATAGAATCCTAACCATTTGTGTGTTTGGTATTTTAGTTACGAGACAACTGAAATGGAGCTACTATTTTAACATGTCATGACAGTTCTTCAAACCTAAGCACGACGGGTTCTTTTCTTATATACAATTTGGTATATGTAATATTGTTCAAGGTAAATCGATCTAAATTAATACGAAAAATATGATGGAAACAGCTCCAGAGATAAAAATCTTTCATAACAGCTCCATAGACATAGACAACAATGTGTCATCGCTGTAAGAAATATATCAGGGGAGTAAAATCTATCCAAATTTGCATTCAATTCAATTTAATTTATCCTAAAAATTGTGAATTTATTATTTTTTCTGTATATGTACTTGTCTCTGAAATTTCATTTTAGTTTCTGCTAAATTCTATGTTATCTTTTCTGTAATAGTGAACCTAAACTATCATGATAGCTGATGATATAAATGCAGATCTCAAGAAAGAATTCAAAGCTACTCGAATATACACGATATTGTTAAAATGCATCGACCTTGATTCTCATCAAATTTATCAATTAGGAATATGTACAACATTTAACTGTATAAGGACATTTGTCTTACCTGATGATACTTTTGTTCAGCTTAATGCATCGTACTTAACTGGTCGCTAGTTTGGCATGAACAGATTTCTATAAACCCAAAGTCAGTTATTTTTGTTTGCGCGTAGACGAGGAGTGGTACCTACATAAAGGCTATTTACAAGTCTCTGACCATATTAGCATCAATCGATCTCTTTCTGTTGATGCTTTCAACTGTCAAATACATCTATTAAGCGTCCATTCGCCTCCTCATGTAACAGTATACGTCCTTTGCTAAATAAATAATGGTAATTATCATAGCAGTCTGATAATAATCACTTGACAGCTGGACACGTCCATATTGCCTGGGCAACCAGTTCTACCATAAGGCCTCATGTCTATCAAGTATCACGTGCCATTTAAGGATTCGCATCAGACTGCATTTGACAACATCTTCCACTTCCAATAGTGCACTAAGCCAAGGTTTTGGCTTTCCTTCTCCTCCTGCTTCTTCCTCAAACCACAACGTCACTCACTCACATTCACTGCCTGCCTTTAAGTCCATGATAAGTTTTATGCATTATTATTTATTTCTTTTTCTTTTTTGTAAGTGAAGTGTCTGACTGAGAATTTAATTGCAAAATCAATCAGCATGCACACAAAAACCCCCCAAACGACGCGACAGAAAATGCAACAGCAACAACATAAGTTTGACAGACGTCAGGCTTCTTGCAGTTCACATATATCCAACATAAGCGTGTGGCTATGGCCATGATATTGCATTGAAAAGTTTGTTCCTCCTGGCATTCTCTATATCATATCGTCATCCGCTTTGTTATACTAGCTTTGCGGCCTCCAGTCAAACTCTTCACATAAAACTCTCAGCCAAATTGATTCACAACTACTCAGTCGTTTTTGATTTGCTTTTCTTCTCGTCACCGTCATCACCCATCACCCCAACGACGACGTCGACGACGACGATGACTTGTGCATTCACCCCGGATTTGCATGCGAATATTCCTGAATAGAGCCTTATTCCTACCTCTAAGCAAAGGTTTCTGTGATCGTTACCCTACAACAACTCATACGCGTCCTCTTGAGCAAATAATGCGCGCCGACCATTCAGCAGTTAGCATTCAGTTGGAGCCAATTCCTGAATCAAGTTAGTCTGGCGATATATAGGGACAGTGAGAGGAAGGATATTTTTATTTTTTACCATTTTTAGATATTTAGATACGAAAAATGTTTATTTTTGCTGACTCTTTATATATGCCTATCTGTCTGTGCGGCTGATGTGCCACTGTGCACATCGCGTCGTCTCGTCGGTCGTCCTGATACATGCTCTCTCTGGTGGCATGGGGTGCGCTGTTTGTCCGGTCGTCCCATTATGAGTGCAATCAATCTAGATTCCTTTTGCCAGATAAGAACACAAAATATATGCACATAAAGTTATTTCCTATTTAGGCATGGATGGCGGTTGGGTATGGGGGAAGGTTTTCTTGCTTCTTTGCATCGCACACATTATAATGGTGCAGTTGATCCATTGCACACGGAGAATGTTGCATGCATGATGCGCGTCGTATCGTTGCATGTGGAGTTTATTGAAATTGTTGGCCAATTTTTGAATTGCTAAAATAAAATAGAATGAAAACTGGTCGGGGGGAAGAGCTTACACGACTGGAGTGGAAGTAGAATTTCTAGTTGGATCGTAGATCTTAAAAAAATCACTTTATGGGAAATAATGTAGTTATGGTTCTGGCAGCAGGCGCTATGGTCAAGGGGGAAATCTTAATGCTATTCCATTCGAGAGTCAACCGTCCGGAGGTACCTATATGTTTGAGTTTTTTCAAGCTTAGGCAAATGTTCTGAATTTATTGGACAGAACGTTAAGAAGCAGTAGCAAGGTCATTTAAAGATACAAAAACCTTAGAAAAATGAGTGCCATGCACTTTTGATTACAACCAATTTGAGGAAATGATGAGAATTTCCAACTCACAAAGTATATTTTTGTAATTCAGTCAAAGTTGGACTGGACTAGAAGCCTACTAGCCAGCTTCTCCATGAGTCGAATTACACCCACTCTGGCGTGCAGTCTACTACAACTGTCAGTTCATTTGCAAGACCTCCGTATAGTTGTCTACCTATACCGTAAACGGCGGCCTCAACAAATACGCCTCTCCAGTTAGCTTGATCTTTGCCTAACTGCCCCCATGAAGACGAAGTCTTTTTCTACTGTATTCACCCTCTGCTAGGTTGGAGTCGAACACTCTTCGGTCCGGAGCGGTAGTATACATTCTCTCGACATGTCCTAGCTATCTTGGACGACAGATTCGCATTTTTCTGACAACCAAGTCAATGTCGCTGTCAAATCTCCTTCCGTCAGCGAAAGTGGTACTAATGAAAATCACTCAAAGAATTTAGTGTACAAAAGGATGTCTTCATCGGCTTTCGCTAATATCCATGATTCTGCGCCAAAAAGCATAAGAACTGTGACGCTGAGTGTCTTGCATTGAGCTTCCTTAGTATTTCTTGATAAGGCCCTTGACCTTGATACTTATTTGCTTTCTTAGGCCAACGATGCTTAGGTTCATCAGTCATACTTTCTTTCGACGAAATGTTGGAAATGGGTTGGTGTATGCTCTTTATCAAGTCGCCTCCCACTGCCTTATCCTTAAGTAGTTCGGCCAGCCTTGCTGGATTTGAATTTAGATACTCCTTTGCTATACTCACTTCATTTCATCGTCCAGGTTGAATGGTTTGTTCTGTCTGACAGCGAAATTTGAATCGCCTTCACCGAATCGAATTCAGTTTGCAAAAAGTTATTTTTCCAGACCTTAACATCCACTTTGGAACTACATGTACCTACTTAAAGGTTTCATTGATCTTCTCTACGGGTCCCTCCGTGTGTTTTGTTGCCACGATCAAAATTGGAAAAAATTGTTATATGACTGACTCTGGAAAATAAATTTACACTTCTAGAGACGACTGTCCGTATATCACTAGCGTCTAAGTCCTGTAAAGGATTTTTAGCCGAGGTACATACTTGCCACTCATGATTCGTCAAAATGTGGCCACGTTTTGGACTATTGAATCCTCGCTTACACTTTGGAGGGGTATGGTCCCTCAATGAAGCGTAGTTCCAGCTCATGATTTTTGCTACAGGATCTTGCCCTATATTTTTTTTTCCTTGCTATAGAGTTCCCCATTACATGAATCAGTACCCTGTGTTCCACCATGGCCAGGTATCCAGCAGAGCGTCATTACATAAGGTTGACTCAATGCGGCTTGGTTTGTACCTACCGATACCGGCTAGGCTGAAATTAAGTTAAAAATGTGTAATTACGTAATGTCGTAATTTATTTATTTAAATGAAGATTTAAGCAGATAGTAACAACCTCCAACAAAGAAAAAAAAAATATTTAAGCCGCTCAAACCTTAGATTAGACTCAGAACTTGTATTTCGAAGAATCCTTTCTTACCTCGCACCTGACAATTGTTGGGCAGAATATCATATAAATTTTATCAGTGTTTCTCGAGTTACAAGCGCCCTAACAGACACACGGATGATGCGTACGACTTGAACTAAAGCAACTATTTTCGGCAATACTTGCCCTAGGTCGCCTCTATAATTCTACAAGCCTCTCCAGTTAGCCTTAAGGGTTTATCCAATTTTTCGACGAATTCAGAAGTCATATCTGTTTTATTTCTTAGTTCCAGAATTTTACAGAATTCTAACATTCTAAGAGGTTTTATGTTATTACGTCCTATCTGTCGTTGATATTACAAATGCTGCAATTATACGAAAAATCAGTTTTAAATGGGATGAAATTTAACGTGGAATCCGCAGTTATCGCTCTGAAAATCATACTAAAGATATATGCGAAATATTCATCTTGAAAAATTCAAATACCTCTGTATACTCTGAATGGATTAAAAAAATTAACGTATCTACACCCACTCGACTCACTCGCTCACATTCCACAAGTGTTTTTTTTTTTTTTTAGTCATAATTTCCACATCGAATTGCTAAGAAAACACACTTGACACTTGGCAGGCACACGAGCCATTAATAATAATAAGACACCAAAACGGGTCCATGTTGACAACTCGAAAATCTCATATTCAAATCAGCTTAACAGCGCGCAACTTTCCAATTATCGCCGAATAAACAAAATAAACAGACAATTGCTGATTTTATCAGCGGCACCCACATTGTCAGTCCTCAGCCAGAGCCAGGCACGATAACGTCAACAAATCTGTTTATGCATGCATATAGAATCTCATAAATTACACTGTCGTTAATACAGCCCAATTGACACAAAGTGTAAACATAAGGAAGAGTCTCACCAGTGTCTGTGGAATACCAAATCGAAGTCGAACCGAAGAAAAAAAAAATACACCGAACCAGGATCAGGAACACCTCCAATTTAATTTGCTCGTAAATTAGTTATCTTGATTGCAAACAACCAACCATGCAGGTTATAAGAAGAGAGCAACCCATATAGCCTCCTTGTGTGACAGAGACTTTGAAAATCAGCAAACCTAAACAGAAAAAAATGTATCCATGGTCATTCTGAATCTGAATCTGTATATGACAACAACGACACCATCATTAGGTGTGTATGTGCAGAACTGACAGCTATAACGATTATGTTGAATTGCCTAAAAAGCCATTGTTTGTATATGGATAAGCCATGGATACAAGATACAACGCAAATCCAAAGAAACAGCTTAACAATATACCGGAACGGATCGAAGGATACACTGACAACACGCTACCATGGAAAATCATGACAATGTCCTGTAATTGCAATGGTTTTCTGGTAAATTTCACAGCGAGCACGAAATCTTTCCCAAGAAAAGGACACCAATACAAATCGCTGGTGTGTGACATTCTTCGGTTCATATATGTAGTATCCCGTATCCGGCGTGTGTGGCCTTGATACGCGGTCGGGAAAATTGTATCTATACGCAGATACTTTGTATCTGTTACCTCCTCCTGTGAACAAGTCACATTTTATCATGTGTTTTGTTGCTATTTAGATATGCTAGGTACCTAAAGATACGTAGGTAGATAGCCATAGTAAATCCTCCATGCTTGCTCTATGGTATTGTCCTTTTTTATCTTTTCAATTTAATTTTATTGCTGGCACCATGAATATAAATATTTGGACAGAGTCATAGTCAGAGTCGGAGTCTTCGTCGGTTGTCCTGTTCTGGATAATGTCTCAATTGAGTATAGAGAAAGAAGAAACGCAGCGTAAGGATAAGGACTCAGTGAAAGATAACAGAAATTGAATTAGGGATACACGCATACACAAAATTTAGAGACGAAGAATGATGTTCTTCTATCGTCTGATGAGTGTTTTCTTTTTTTTTCTATTTTAAGTTGCGTAATTTTTTTTTTCAAGGGTGAAAGGACGACAAGGACAAGACTGAAAAAAAAAATTATTCAATATATGCAATGTGAAGATGAAAAAGGAAAAAAAAGGAGACGAAAAATTGCTTTAGCAGTCAGGTCTGAGGTCCTACGGAAATCAAGTTTGTTTTGGGAAACGTCCCTGGGATATGGCTGCTTGAAGAGGGTCCTCACGGAGTCGTGCCTTGATTTTGTGTGTTCATCGTGTGCTTATGTGTACCTAGGGATGATTAAAATTGGGTTATTTTGTTTACTTTCATTCTATTATCTGGCCATGAGGGGTGTACCAACGATACGCGCGTGTGTGGGTGTGTATTTTTAAGCGAATTATACGATATGTAGGGAATGGGTGTGTTGTATATGTGTAACCCCCACAGTGCGCCTCATGGGAAATTGATTGGATTTGTCCTCTCAATTTGGTTGTTTCTTTTTTTTCCCCTGTATTTGGTAGACAAAAAACACACACCGAAAGGATGACATTGATTTTTATTCTCGAAAGGGAGGCAATTTTTCTTGCAACTAATGAGATCTCAATTTAATGATGAGATAAGGGAATTGCTGAATTAGGATGTAGGTAACTAGGGGTAGGACAATTGGGACATTATAGGGTTGGACAAATTACTTGATGCTGGACTGGGAGGGATGATGGCGAGTGTCTTTTAAAAATATACTAAAGGCACTTGAAGGTTGATTGAAATTCGTTTGTACCTTTGGCATTGGGCGTCATCAATATACATCCTTTACGTTGCGTTTACATCCGCTACTGTCATTTCTTAAGTATCCTAACACTTAAGCATGAAAAGTTACTTGACACGGATGGCAGCTTGCTACAGAGACTATGGTATTCAGCCTCCAGATTCATGTTTCTCTCCTTGCTACCTTTAGGGTTTCTTTAGTGCAAAGAACTTTACAGAAAAACTCAGTTCTTGTGGTCGAATTTTGCTCACCGTTTGCTTCTAATGACTTAAGACAAATGTTCCTATGGTATGATTCTTCCTACGGACAAGGCCCTTTAAGTAAAGAATAAGCCATCGACTTTTTCGGCCTTGGGATAGCTAGCAAGCGTTACTGCCATGTCAATCTGTTTTTTTTTTAAGGGCTGTTCTATTTCCTTGACGTTGCCGCTTGCTTCACATGTATCACACAGTGTCCGGTAATGACTTCAGTCAGTATGCGAATGATTTTTTTTTTTGCGTACCACTGGCTATATTGTACCTAGTTATCTTTTGATTGATTTGATTGATTCTTTTATATTTTAGGGTCACAGATGCGTGTAGGTATTTCTGATCCATTTCTTGCAAGCCCATCCGCCCCTTTATTATCCGAAATATCCAAATGCCATGGCACTCAACATAGGGTCACGGTTTTGACAGATGATAATTTGTCAATAATATTACCTTGCCTTGATTTACCGCTAAACGAATGTAAGTATGCTTCATCGACATAGTTGCGACTCTTTATGCCGTTCGTAGCTTGGATTATAGGGGCTATCTCTATGCCTGAAAGACACTGACTTCGCCGCTGAATCTAAATAATTCTTTTTCATCCGATGTCCATCTAAGAATTGTCTCAATGACTGAGGACAATTCGACTCATCGACAACATTATATCGCGAAGTTGACCACCAAAATCGTGCGATTTGATGCAATTCGATTACTGCTTTGGGGCTTGGTTAAGCCCTTAGTATATGCTAATAACAGCGTAAACTGTTTTGTTCAGGCCTTAAAAGCCAATATTCAGTGTTTTTTATGGTAGGAAACGAATAAGCCCCAAATGCTCGAAAAAGTGGCCCAAAATTGAGCCTACAAGGAGGTCAGATCGTATTCAAAACATAATTTCAGCAATTCAACAACAATTCTTTAAAATTAATAAATAATTAAATTTTGATTTAAACTCAATTTCCGTCATTTGCCGTAGCATTTATCATGCTAAAACTCTTGAAAAGCGCCTTCTATAAAGCCTGTTACTAAATAAATTTCCTCGTTTCACCGAAGAGTGCTATTCAGATGACGTTCCTATTGTATAACCACTGATCACTATGGGTCAGTATTGACCTGAGTGTGACACGGAATACTCCTACAAACCTTTGTAGAAATTGCTACTGTTGTTTATGGAATCAACTCATTTGACCTATTTCGTCTCAAAAAAAAAAAAAACTTCCCTAGACCATGACCATATCATTACCCTTTCAGGTCCTAGAATCATTTTACATTTCAAAGACTCTCTCTCTTGATTTTTTATTTTTTCTAATTTTAAATATTTATTTCGGAAAACACAAACCTTTGACTCTTTAACTTCACCGTCCTGATATGCTTGCTTAGGTGTCAAATTTGCACTTAAATAATTCTTAAATTGTTACTATAGACGAGAAATATATATGCAGGCTGATCCGAAAGTTATAGAAGCTATACAAGTTTAAGGGCACGCTTTTTAGATTAAACTAAGTAGGTATCCTTTTCATAAAGCATACTTCTATTCATCCTAAAAGTAAAAACTCCCACAAACGAATGGCAGTGAGAATCTAGACCTTCGGACTTTTTTTTACAAAAATGTATTTTTTATAGCTGTTCAGAAATCGCTTTTACCAGTGCCTCTGGTAGGTTTTAAGAACCCAATCTTCAAAAGTTTCGCAGATCCTGGATTTTTCAAAATTCCATGGCTCATTTTCTGAAGCGCTTTCAAACTGTTTGCCCTTTCGCGGCGGCTTACCGGCAGTTTCTTTTCCAAATTTCGTATCAAATTGTGCTACCTATAAAGTTCAAAAAAATATAAAATCCAAAACTCTGAAAAAGAGGTTTGAACAATTTTTTTTGCACCCATTTCCGTCGAACATGTCACATTACTAACTCCAACTGATTTCAAATATATTGCTTGAAGGTACCTACTTAAAGATTGAATGAAAAATTCCTGTATACCGTACCTTCCGCGTCCATTTTAAGATTATACCTCAAAAAGCTATTTTCTATCAATTTGGAGCGTCATTTTCTCAATCCCACTTCAACAAATGTCAGACGAAATAGCTAAACAATTTGGATTTGGTACAAAAAAAAATCAGCTTAAACTCTCACCATTGCAGCAACATTTCAGAAATTTAAAAAGTGACAAACCTTTTCAACGCGCCTAAAATAGTTTCCACTTAATTAAGCAAATTAACGTTTTGTAAAATATTTTATATGAGCTCTACAAAAGCCAGACTATTTGTTTTCCATTTTCTATATTATTTTTTTTTTTGTGTAACAAAATTAACCGCATGTTGATGCACGCGCATTAGCCAATAAATGCCACATGAATATAAAATTTGACCAGAAACATAAAGACTGCGCCAGTAATTGAATTAGTCGCGTGCGTGTTTGCTTAATGTTGTGTGGTTGCCAGCAACCAACATAAAAAAAAAAAAATTACCACCCACCATATGTTTCAACACCAATTCCAAAAAGCAAAAAAAAAAAAACATGTATCCCCCATCAGGCTATTAAATTATGATCACGATATTTGCATGTACGTGATTAGCTCAACTGGATGACCATGGATAGGATACACCCTCAAAAAAAAAAAAAACACAACTCTTCCCGGCGCCAAAAAGTTTGCATTTTTTTTCCTAAGCGAAAAACATTAGAGTATACTGCAGCCAATTATCTCATTAAAACCGCAAAACTATGTCAGACCATCTACGGTGTTGGCAAATACCAAACTGCATTCAAGTGATTATCTTAATCGAGTGCAGCGATATATATAGAGAATGGAAATGCATGTAAAAAAAAAAAAAACTTAATCCCTGTGGGCAATAATAATCACCTTACAGTCGGTAACCGTGCCGCAGTCAGGAGCTGCTCAAGTGAAAAACTACTGCAACTTGTTGCACTATCTTAGTATGCATCGTGCAATCATTAATTCGCCTGTCAATATAGAAGGGGAGCCAACATTAGCAAGCGTATTCGAATGGCTACCTCGTCGTGATTGATTGCCCTCGTTGGTGAGGTACTTATCTCTGATTACTGCAATAAAAACCACACCAAGAAAATCCATAAACGATCTGTCGACTTTTAATTTGTCCAAAACAGAGTTAAAAGAGAATTTGTAATTTACCTACCACAAAAAAATAGGCACACAAAAAAAAAATAAAACTATTAATTACGACTGCAGTTAGGTAAGGTATATGGTGTGCACTAAAAAAAAAAGGAGTGCGTGTGACTGAATTCGCTTTGGTATTAAAATAGTTTTTATAGTTTTGGCCTTTATGTGGTTTCATTTAAATATTAGGGCGCCGTCTTGTAGCTCGTAATTAGTTGGTATTCCTGATTTGTTTATTTCTTTTTTTAGATAAAAAATATGTACTTTTGATGAGACCTATTACTATTCTTGGGTTGTATAAGGATGACCTATAAACGTGGCTCACTTATGCAGAGTTGACCAATTTAAAATGTCATGAAACCTTAACTTTACGAAATGCACGTGAGATTGGTGGTTGCCGCACCCTAGGTACTATCAATTTGAAAAAAAAGTGTGCGTAAGACCTAGATACATTATCTAGACTAGAAGGCTATAACTTTATGCTCATTTTTATGTCGCACTCGCATAGTTCCGCCTTGCTTTTTGAAAATTGTGGCAATACAATTTCATAAATGGACTAAAAATCCGGCTCGAAGGACCAAAATATTTTTTTATTGGATGATGCATTTTTGAGTAATTCAATAGCGCAATATATTTAAATTAAATTTATTTGAGGGACGATTTTTTTTGCTTTTCTTAAATACATATGACAGATTCCCTTTTTATTTATGACTGATGTTGTGCTAGGTATCGAGCACCACGACGAAACCCTTAGTCTGGTTAACGATGTGGACTAGCAGCCAATCAGTAGGCGTATTAAGCGGCGCTATGAAAGAGGACTACAGCTGCGTGTGAACTTTACAAACAAAAAACGGGAGGAACATGCGGGCTCCTTTGGAAAAAAATTAAAAAGCATAAGAAGAGATGATGCTTCAGGAACTAGGTATACGGAAGTTTTACCAAAGCTTAAAGAAAATGTTGCAGGGTAGCAAATTCCATAAAGACGAAGGAAACTTTTTAGTAGGATCACAGTCAGTGATGTTGAGAATGTGGAAAACTTGCTCCTGCAGACTCTTTAATGGCAACGAAGATTAGAAGGGGGATTCTAGGCTTATCATACAATTCGATATAGACGACCTGTTCAAAATGCGAAGTAAGAATAGCTATATCCAAGCAAAAGACCAGCAAAGCTGCTATAAGACGGCTTACCCTACAAGCTGCTACAAACAGCTGAAGATGACTTGGTAGACAGCATATACCGACTTATTTCCAAAATTCGGTCAGATGAATACATGCCTGATCAACTGAATTTCAGTATCATTTGCGCAGTCCACAAGAAGGGGGACCAGTCCCTTCTGACAAGGGACATCAGTCTCCTGAGCATCATCTAAACCCCGACGTAAATAACCTGAATGACCCCCATCAGTCTTGTTTTTGGCCAGGAATAGCCAAGAAACCCAAACCGAAACTCACCATCTTTTTATCGATATTAAAGCCACCCGTGACAACATCTATAGACGAGCTAAACATATGTACAAATGCACAGTTTTGGCATCCCTGTATAAGACTCATCCCACTATAGGTATAGGATATGGCGATGGAGAACGCTCGCTATTGCATCGAACTCGATTTCACCGAGAGCTTTAGTGTTTAGAAATACCTAAACAATGCGACGCGTTGTTATGTGACTTGAAAGAATTGTACAAAAGTCGCAGGCCAACACACTACGCATAATCTTTCACATGTCTAATAGCGATAATAGAATATTAATAGCTAGATAGAAAAGAAACTAAATTTCTAGAAAAGAAAACTGCTAAAATTTGGTTATCTACCAACAAGGGCAAATCTAAGTAGGTACTAGGCTACTGTCATCAACCAGAAGGGATATCCAACATCATCGAATCGGATAGAATGTCACAATCAACAGCTGTAACTTTGAGGTAGTAAGCAACTTTGTAGATCAACTATGCTCGTACATTTGAACACGATATGTATGTCATTAAAAATCAAACGAAGGGTACATCTTTTCAAAATTGCTTTTTCTTTGGGCTAAGGGCTACTTATCTTAGTCCAGATGTTTTACAGATCTGCAGCACTGAAGTGACATACTTGGCAATACTACAGAAAAACTCTCCATTGCTTCCTTCTTTCATCGCTCATGGTCTCGGGGTCTTATCCGAGATACAGGGTTTTTCAATAAGAGCGCTACAAACGTTTTTTTTTTTAATAAAACAAAAACGGTTCTGGATATCAATGAAATTCTTTATTCCTGTGAAAGTACGTTCGATGCCATTATGTATGGGACTCGATTTCTTTTGCATGGCCACCACGGGCACGCTTGCAGAAGTCCAGCCAGACGCCGAACACAATTTTCGACGGTAGAGAGACATTCACAGAGATGCCCAACGCTTGAGAACGAACGACGTGTGAGAGACACATTTGGGCTTTCTTCAACTGAAGCCTCAGCGGCAGCAATATTCTCGACACTACGGGCACTTCTTTGTCTCACTGGCACGGGAACATTTTGTACTGTGCCTATGGATTCAAATTTGTCCACTAGACGCTCAATTGTTGATCTGCTAGGACGATTATGACGACCATAAATTGGACGTAGCGCTCTTAACGTTGAGGCCACTGACTCCGAATTTCGGTAGTAAATTTTAATAATTTCGACTCGTTGTTGGCTCGTATATTTTTTTATCATGAATAGGCAAACCTTACCGAAGAGAAATGTCAAAAGAGCGGCAAGAAATTCGGCGTCGTTTGCTGTCACAACGTTGTTGGCTATAATCAAAAGACGCGTAGGTGCAGTTGACGACATTAAGTCGACCAGCATCTGACACATATTTCTATAGCAGATTACTGTCATTTAATGATGCCATATATAGATGAAATTGATTGAACGTATAGCTGATTCCAAAATCGTTCCTCATTTTCCATCAAAAAATACTTCACTTCAACTATTTTTCGAATGAAAAAAAAAAAAACTATTAAACATCGCTTACCTCTCTAAGCCCATATTTTACAAGTAACGGGGTGTGGTCACAGCATGATCATCTATGCAAATTAGTTTAAAAACAAGTGCAGTACCACCCAGTAGCCAACATTCTCGTCTCCACACCAGAACTTGCACAGCAAGTGTGTTGCTTGAGTGGAAAATCTATTCAAAACCAACAATGTAGGTTAGGAAAGCAGCAATAAATCCATCGAGAAAAAAAAAACTAGAAAACAATCAAAACAATTGCTGGCGCACTACATTATCCGGTTGATTTGCTTAGCACACCCCATGACACAGTCCATAAACTGTTGAAGGGTGGCTGGGCTACAGCCAGTGTTCTCCCCCCGTTGATGATGATATAATGCTAGTTCTATCCACCCTCCCCCCGATTACATGCCAACAATTATGCTTTCCCCCTTTTTTTTCTGTCATAAAACACCATGCATCCCCACTATGGGATTTGTATCCGCATCCGATTTGTTAAAAAAAAAAAATACTCCAATGGTCGATTGATTTAGGGCATACACCCACTACCAGGCACTATTGGTTTTCTCAGTAAAACTACTGCTTACAGCGACTATAGTCTGTTTACTTTTCGATTTTTGTTTTCCATTCCCTACATCACCAAGTGGGGGTTAGCTCTGTGCAATTAGACTGCGTGCCAGCTCCATGCTGTTGATTCGTAATAATTTAAGGGTTCATTTATTTTTACAAATATGAACAGAAAAAAAAAGCACAAAACAAACATAACACAAATTATATTCGTCGATCGGAGTGTTTGTTGAAATATTTATTCAGTGTTATACAATATGTCGGGTTGTATCGTTTATTTGAATTGGGGATTGGAATACAACACTTTAGATACATAGATACATGTATATACAGATGGCTTTGAATGGAGTGCAAGTGCAGTCGAGGAGAATGAAATTATAATTAGGTACTTAAGGCTTAGTGGAATAAAAATGATTTTCTTTTCAAAATAAATGCAGTTGGCTTAGAGTACGATACAACTAGATATCGGGTCGAGTGGGTTTATGTGTGATGATGGTGTAATGTGACTCGATGAGTGGGTGCCAATTTTTTTGTACATATTTTCTTTTTTCTGTTTGTGACTTGGTATATTGTTTTAAGTTTTTATATAGAAAAAGCTGTAAAATTTATGGCGCAACAGTGGTGCCTATAAAATGAGCTTAATTTGGACCATGTAACTCCTCAAAATTATTCAGCTTTCTTTGTAATTTTGTGAGATTTAGTTACGACCAGAATTTTAGAGCAGCCTTTCTCATAGTAAAGCGTACAATTGTAATATTTTCGATGATAAAACTCACAGAATTGACATCTTTAGGTTTTAACCACCGATCAGATGGTTTGGGTAGATGACTTTGATGTATAAACCGACACAAATTTGCGATCGTTGTAGATTTCCGATCTTTCATCTGATCTTTAGGCGAAATGGCGCTGGATTCATTCATTCATTCATTTTCAATGGTCCGCTTGTCCATTAAGTGGGTTGCGGGTGTAGGTTGCTCAAGTGGACCCTCTATAGCTCTCGATTCTCATGCGTTTAACATGCCCAAACCACCGAAGCATGTATCGCTCCGTCCGGAGAAGTAGCTGCTCGACATTGAGTTCCTCACGTATTCTGGTATTTCTGATTCGATCTCTACGGGTCACACCAGCAATACTACGGAGAAATCTCTCGGTAAAGAACTCGCCGAGACCAAAAGGATTTAGACAATGCGATGCGCTAACATGTGGCTTCATCCACATCGTTCTTCAAAAAATAGTAAAAAACTCAAACGCTATCACCAGAGGCACTATCTTTCAAAAGTCCGTCCATCTACTCAGCTACGCCGACGACATAGGCCTGCCAGACGTCCCGATTTTGGCGGGACAATCCCGATATTTGAACCCTGTCCCGATTTTGTCCCGATTTTTTTACTTTTATTCTACATCGTTTGAAAACCATCGAAAATAACAAATAAATCAATATTAACATGTGTTACAAACCTTAAGGACTATAAGAAATTGCAATTGTTGCTGTGAATGCATTCATCCATATAGAAATATGAAACAATAAGTGCTAGTCGACAGAACCCATATATAATTACATATTTACTTTTAAATTCAAACAAACTGGCGGCAGTATTAGTAATTTTGTATGAAAAGGAGGGAAAAGTGTCTAAAATAGTCATTTTTAGCAATTTTCAAAAAATCATAAAAAATGTTAATGAAGAGATTTTTGAAAAAATTTGTTTGCAGTAGAATTGTAGGAAGACACTTTTTGCATCAAAACATTTTTTTTTGGACCGAGGAAAAAAGTCAAAGAAGTAGACTTTTACAAAAGTTCGAAATTTTCAATGGGTACTTAAAGGGTTAAGGAAAGTTTTGTATCATTCAAACGGAATTTGAATGACATTTCCATTGATCCCAAAATTTACATGAAGTAAGTTCAAATTATAAGTAGAATTAACTTTAGTTTTGTCAAAATACTTATGGCCACCATTGTAGGTGCTAAGCGAGTTTAATCGGATGAAATACACGCTCATCAAAGCGGAGTAGCGGCGACCGACGCGACGTGACATTTTTCAGGTGGCGTTATGCCAATTTGGAGCCTTTGAACGATTTTACTTTTCGAGTGGCAAGCGGGTGGTGACGACGTGGTTTTTAGCATTACAACTGAGTAGAATTTTAGAAGAAACTAAAAACATGCGAGATGACCAAGCATAGCATTCAATATAGGATGGCATTTTAAGAACTGGTGAATCGGTGGCGCCACGTTGTTTTATATATGACAAGGTGTCCTTAATAATTGTTATTGTTATATTGTATTTATCAGACATGACTTTTTCTGGTTAACAAGTCACCGTCAAAAGATTGGTTTGCTACAAAAACATAAAAAATTTACCCGTGGCTAAGAAGGTTACTTTTATTACACTGAATTGCAAATATAAGGCGTATTTTTTTGAGAATCTATAGCTAGCTCACTTTTACTTTTACATGCAAAACTTGTATATCTACTCACTTTTGGTTTTGTTATACATACTCACTTCCCAAAAAAATACGCCAATAGTTGTAAAGATGTTTGCATAGGTTTTTTAAGGAAGATCTCATTGGTCAAATAATTATTTATAAAATAAGTTCAAACGATAAATATATTATGCAATATGGTTATGTACTCGTATCTAACTGTCAGACTGAATGTTGAAAGTCCCTGAATTATTATTATTTCTTTGTTATTTTTAACGTATGTTTATGTATAGGTAGCGTTAAAAATACCTTTAGTTTTCCATAATATGTGTATAAAAATGAATTTTTTTTTTATGTCCCGATTTGTCCCGATTTTTGGACCTTAGTGTCCCGATTTTAATAAAATTTCATCTGGCAGCCCTACGACGACATCGAGATAACCAGCAGAACGCAGCGTGATGTCACTGGCGCGTTCGTGAGCATTGAGACGGAGGCGGCAAAGATGGGCTTGGCGGTCAATGAGGGCAAGACAAAGTATATTCTGTCATCGAGAAAGGACACCCAAGACCCAACACCGACGTCTTGGACAGAATGTCACTATAGACAGATATAACTTTGAAGTCATTAAGGACTTTGTCTACCTAGGCTCCGCTATGAACTCAGGCAATGACACCAAAATGTCCAGCAGTAAAACAGTTCTGAAGAAGCTTCCCCTCCCATTTCGAACTTGTTGTTTCGCTTGCATTCCAAATCTTCAGTGAGAAGATAGTAGGTACTAGGTCATATTTTATATCTCAGCTTCTGAGCCTGATATTCCCTACTATTCGTATGCCATTTCATTTGATATCATTTTCGAAGGACCAATTTTCTTGTTGAATTGGACAAGGAAATCGATCTTTATCCGGCAGGTATGAGCTATGAATAGCACATCCCAAAAACTATAGGCTTGTGCTTGTGAATGATTTTATCACCTTCCAAGCAGCTCCCCAGTTGCCTTCGAGACTTGACACCTTACCATACTACGCTAGCTATCATATTGTGGAATCCATTTCTTGTATACCGAAATGAGAATTTTATTCCGAGTCGTTATCGATAATCTGCTTGAGTCATGCTTCCCATCCTAAAGTTCAAAAACCTCCTTTGAAGCGACATTTATGTACCTACATCAACTTAAACAAGACAAGATCCCAGCCGCGGCGCATCTGCATGTTGTAGCTGCCAACTACTGTCACGCAAATTGCACCAAAATTGACTACTCACAAGGCATCTCCGAATAATCGTGTATCCTGTCACATTCCCAGCATTCGCTGCAACTCAATCCAGTATACTTCCGCCATTCAGGCAAGGCTCTGAATCATTTCCGACACGGTCCTGAACCAACCACACACTGCAACGAAGGCGTTGCATCCACGTAATCCTAAATCAAACCGACATCCACTAAAGGACACATTTGATTCACTTCCCTCTGGCGTATAACACAAGGCACACAAGAGCCAACACACAACACAAATTTAATTTGCGCAAATAAATTTTACCGAAAATAAAACACACGAATCCCATTCCCAGCAGGGGCAATGGCATGGGCACCAATTCACACCAGTCGGCCAGCCCAACCCACCAGTCGTTGATTCATAATTAAGGGGGCGTATTCGCATTGTGGTCACCCGCCACCACCATCCACTGACAGTTCCAAATGCATTCCCATTTCACATAATAAATCTGCACTCGCAACGAGATGATGAAGATACACCGCCACCCGGCCAAGACCAACCAAAGAATTATGATCACCATCAAAATCTTCATAAAACGTGTGCGCGAAAAAGAAGCACACAGACCGGCCTGGCCGGCACCAAGAATTGTCATGTTCGGAAGTAATTTATCATCTGTTCGTCGTTTTAATCGAAATCATGTCTCTGTCACGTTTGTCTTCATATATGCATGTGGATATGAGGAGCACCTCTGTTGCATGTTGCAGCAACCATCGATTTCACACATTTCGACGGTAAATTTGTCATCATCCAGTTTGACAGCCGAGAGAGAGACACTGCGAAGTGGGACTCGCACTCGAATCTGTTAATCCATGTGGTAGGACTCCACTCTAGTTATTGACGTTAATCGCGTTCCTCCACCAGCCAAGATATTTACCGACGTCCTTCTTCTTTTCCCACTTGTCATCCTTTTATTTGAGTTGTCTTGCAACTCCTTCGCAGTATCCACTTATGCCACACTCGTGCGATTCTCCCAATTTAGCGATTTTCGTGGAATGCTTCCTGTGTGGAGGATGGTTAGTGGTGGTGAGATGTTGTATATTTATAGCCGAAGCGAGAAGAAAAAAAAAACTGCTTAAATTCGCTACGCTCGTGCTCGTGGTACCGCCTTCGGATTTTTGCTTCGCATTGCAAATCCATTCTCCATAGAATTGGGATGTGAGCAGAATTATGAGCAAACAAGATGTAAATCAATGTTTTTTGTACCCTTCAACCGTATACCGTACTATATAGGAGGAAACCAAACCAACACGCAAATTGCGAATGATTCTTGTGATGTGGAAAATTTGTTAAGGGTTAAACGAGAAGCAAATAGAGAAAAGTAGAACACAAGCAAATCAAAGAAATGAAAAGTTATTTTCACATCTTCTTGGCAATTTTTATTTATTTTTTTTTTTTGCTCCTGCTCGTTGTTTTCTCATTTGACTGACTTTTGTGCAAATATGTAATTGTTTGTTGTTGGCTTATATTTGTGTAGAAGATACACTCAGCGTCGAGCGAAGTAGGTCAGATTATGACTTTTATTTGGGACCATTCAGGGGGGAGTTACTTATGCGTAAATTATCCGAAATTAAGAAAGCTTTCTGTTATGGGAAAAGCATTCATTCATAAACCCGATCGGAAGTTCTGAATAGTGAAGCCATAACTACTTGGGCCTTTTTTTTTAATTTGTTTTCAGTATTTGTCCACGAACCGGTGTCCTTAAAAATGTTGCTTATACCTACTTGTCTGTTGAAATCTATATCTGAATTTCTTGTGGTACATATTAACCCTACTCAATGTAAACCAATTGCATTTTTCTTTTTACCAAATTGGAGCTTACCACTCATAGATGTGTCGAAAAGAGTAATAATTTCAAAAAAGTATATGAAAATTAGGTAAAATAATATTTTTAAATTATCTAGTCCAGGAGTTCCCTATAACTGTGCGTTGCGACGCGCTGGGGCGCGTTTGTGTTTCCCGCATTTCCAGTCAGACTTGCTTCGTTTATGGGCATAAGAAATCACCCTTTCGCAGATGATTCTAACTTGGCGAATTTTGCATAGGGACATGGGCCTAAGCCCGTACATCTAACTAATCCAGAGCTCAAAGTTAATAAAAAAAGCCGTTTGTTCGCTGACTTGGCTTTGGAGCGTTTGGAAGATAACCTCAATTTTGTCCGAAAAATCGTCTTTAGCGACGAAGCGCATTTTAAGATGAATGCGGGTATGATGTAAACAAGCAAAATCACCATAAATATAGGACGACGATATTTCAACCCATTAGTGAATCTTCAGTGAGATAAGCTTTTATTCAGATATCTGTGGTTTTAGAAGGGCTTCGCAAAAATATTTTAACTTCTCTAGGGAGTCGCAGTATGAAAAAGATCGGGAACCCCTGATCTAATCTATAGGTCTTCTCAACTCATACAGTTCCATAACCTCGAGATTAAATTTTATTCCATTATATAGACGAAAATGGTCTCCTGACGTCGCATAGCTCACAAGAACTTACTAAACACTTTTAATAATGTATTATCTTTTATTTAAGCTGTAACCACATTTGGTCTACGGAGACAGACACATTCTACAGTAGTGCATTCGAAAAAGGCTTTTGGTAGCTCTATAACAAACTCAAGAATGTCATTTCGAAGTATTGTTTGTCAATTCGTTTAAGAATATCATTGAAACGTCAGGTCTGAATAGTGGAATTAAAAATCTGTTATTATCCATAAAAATACGAGACTGTCAAAACCGAGATACAACAGACTTATCCGTCTTTTTAGCATGGCGACTTACGAGGTCTTTATTTCTTATAATTGTCTGAGCTCCTATTTTGTTCACCCATCTATAGGTACCTACAACCGGTTAGATATTCAACCTACTGCAGATAATTTAGGGATTTTCAATCAACACATCAAAAAAATGTGGCGATATATGTATTTAAAAGTCGCTTACCAATTATGTCATCATTTTCAAATTCTTGAAGAAAAAGATCGGCTTCAAAATTTTACTGAAACCATCATTGCCTTAGAGTTAGCAAGTACCGATTTTTTTAACTTTTATGAAGAAATTAAATCTCTTTGAAGGAAAAACCAAATTCTGATGTAACCTTTTGGTCTTTTGGTTTTATGCCGAATCGCATTACAGGATGCATTTGAATGATATCCGGCATAAACCATTTTTTCGTTAGAATTAGCAAAAAGAACCAAAAGGAACCAAACTGCTATTAAACCTTCGCTGAAGTGATTTGCCGACCCCACGAGCCCTTACTTAGATACCTTTACGAGCTTTTACTTAGACACCTTGGGTGACACGTTTGGACAAACGACTGAAGATGAGTTCCACTCTGTATTGAACCTAATCGATGTTAACCTTCATTCCAGCTCTAACACAGACATCTACAAACTTTTAAGTGCTATATATGAACTTGTATAGGGAAACATCTGTTCTTCTTAAAACTCTTTAAATTCACTACTACAGGATTGTCACCATCCTGTCGGTCTACAGTTTTTTTTTTTAATACCATATACCATATTAGTGAAAAGTTGGCTGCAATGTAGTTTCGTCCTACAGTTGGTTGGAGGAGATAAAAACTAAGGAACTAAGGGAGAACAAAATTTGAAAGCGCGAATCGTTCGGTCACTTGCGCATACTTTACATCTTTGATCAGTACGAGCTAACGCCACTCACGGACTATATAAGAAACCAAGGTATGACTTTGACAAACAAAATGTAAAGTTTGTATACCGGGCAGGCAGGACTGGCTAAACCTGGCTAAAAAACGATGGAAAAACACTTCCGGTTTTACTAAAATTCGCAGCTTTAGGCCTTGAATTGAGACTAAAAGGTTAAAAATTTTAACATCTTCTGTTAGAAAGCAAATCCGAGTTGTCGTCGGAGTAATAACCGGACACTGCATCATTGGAAACATGGCCAAAAAAATGGGTATCTTTACAAATGACTCCTGTATAAGATGCAGGGATGAAGAGGAAATAGAATCTGTGAAATTTTTGTGGAGTCGCTGCCTAGCCCTACTCTTGTAAGAGAGCACAGTTCTTTGACTTTGGAAGAACTAGCAACGATATCTCTGTCAGATTTAAGAAGATTTCTTATTTATTTATTTATTTATTTATTTGTAGGCTTGCATTTTAAGATACAATATCTTATAGCTAATACAAGCTTCAGTATTAAAACAATTATAAGCTACTTTAGATAAAAAATTTAAATACATTATAATTTAGCTTATCAAATAATTTTTAAAATCATTTTTCTTTAATAATGCTTTATTGCAAATTTACGTTTATTTCTATAAACAATTTTACTCTACGATTTTTGCATTTACTGTATTACATTTACCTGCATTACATATTTATAATATTTTTATATATTTATATATTTTGCTTTGGTTAAAACCACGGATATCAAGGAAAAGGCAAAACCCATTAACAAAAATTAATTCAGGGATAAATGTGCCGCCAGTTGTTTCTTAAAACACCCGAGGTCCCCAATTCGCCTAATATGACGCGGTAGGCAGTTCTATAACCGAGTGGCATTTACAAAAAACTGACGTTCAGAGGTTAAACCTCGAGAATCGAAATTGTGTAATTTGTTGCGATCTACTTGATGAGGACATTTGCAATCTAAGAGATAACAAGGTTGATGTGAATCCATTATTCTAAATAATACAACTAAGGTTCGATATCGGATGAGATTATCAAATGTAAGATTATATATAGTTTTTGAAAAATATGAGATCCGGTCATATCTTTTTAGGCCGTATATATATCTGGCGATGCTGTTGTATGCAACGTTGAGTTTTCGCCTACTATTAGAGTCGCAATTGCAATATATCTCACATCCATATATCAATATAGGTATTAAGAGTGTTTTTGCAAGCAATAGTCTGGTTTTTGGGGAGTATAATATTGCGCTGGCCACAACGAACGGAGCACTCCATAAACTTTCCCTACAACTGAATTAATGTGAGAATTCCAGGTAAGATTCCGGTTAAACACCATTCCTAAGTTTTTTGCGGTCTCAACATATTCAAGTGGAGCACCGTCAAGTATGATTGTTGGAAAGTATGAAGAATCTACCGGTTTTTTTGAAATAATAAGACACTTAGACTTACTTGGGTTTAGGAAGAGCCCATTACCTTGAGCGAACAATAAAATTTTTCATAAGTCCTCATTTATATCAAAGACACAGTCTTCAATTAGTCCAAGAGGACAACTTTTGTACATTCGAACATCATCTGCATACATTTGAATTTGAATGTTTCAGATGATACAGTTTGAGGAAGTTCATTTATATAAAGAGAAAATAAAAGTGGGCCAAGAATTGAGCCTTGTGGAACGCCTCTGTAGGTAGGAAGGAAATTAGAAAGGTTTCCGTTCACCATTACAGCTTGCTTTCTGCCAATAAGGTATGAGTTCATCAATTTAGTGGCGGAATATGAAAAATTATACAACCTTGACAGCTTTTTACAAAGATTTTCATGGTCAACGGTGTCAAAAGCTTTCGAAAAGTCCAGTAGTACTAAAAATGTTACATTTCCATCATCTTCAATAACATTTATAAGTGCTGTAGAACAGCTGTGTTTTTTCCTAAATCCAGATTGCTTCGGTGATAAAATACTACCCGTTTGGATAAAACAATTAATCTGCTTATGAACAATTTTTTCAAATACCTTTGATAAAAATGGTAGTATTGAAATTGGTCTGAAATCAGTACTACTTGAGCTTTTAGCAATCGGTATTATCTTTGCCATTTTCCACTGATCAGGAAAAACACCTGTTGTTAAAATAGTATTGAAAATGTGCGTGATATATGGCAGTAAAATAAAAATTGCCATGATGAACGTTGGGTGTATGCCATCTATTCCAACCGCTTTTGACTTAATTGACAAAAAACTTTCAGGTTAGTAGCAGATTTGATTTTTTTTGTTAGTTGCATGTCCCATCACGTACTATCAAAGACTAATCAAATCACAATGGGCCTCAATGGCTTCTGGGTGTAAATTGAATATAATGCAAACAAACTGCCCCTCTAACCTAATCAAACCAAACTTTTGTGCCTGACATTTTAGTCTTCTCTAGAATTAAATGGTAAACGAGGCAACCCACTCTCTTTTATGAAATGACTGTAAAAATTAAGGATTGTGTTTGACAGAAAATTTTTTCACAAAAGACCGGAAAGCAGAATGCTGCAAATGAGCGTTTTCAAAAGGCCCCATTCGTCGCCAGTCATCCATATAATGGAAATTATTAGAAATAAATAGAATTTCCGTCTTTTCGCAAAAGACATTTTTGTAGACAAGCGTCTGGATTCTAATTAAATGTACTCAACCTAAAAATGAATCATGGCCCTGCTGGAACAATTTCATTTCACATGAATATGTCAGACGCTGTTTTTGTTTTCTGATCTGTCATACAACTTTAAAGTGTGATATCACAAGTGCGTCATACAAGTGCCAATGACAGATTAATTTTGTGGGCTTTGGCATAATAGCAATGATCATCGACAAGTTTTTTGGTTTTTGGGCTAACGCAACTTATTCAAAATTAAACCTTTAATAAAACGTTTGAACTTACCGTCTATGCTATGATACTACGAACATTTTAGAGATTTCCGTAAAATTATTTTTGACATTTGACAGAAATAATGCATAAAATCTAAATGAAACAAAAATATGTCTGTACATACAATAAAAATTATTTTAAAGACATTTCTTGCAATCATTTTAAACGTGCACTTATGCCTAATGCACCTCAACGTTGAAAGCACGAATTATCTTCTTCGGTCTTCATTCTCTGTTAAACGTTCTTACATCTTTCCGCAAAGCAATTTACAAGACCACAAATCATTTGGTAATGATTATGAAATGATTTGTTTGTTTATTGCCCCAGATGGAGGCGACTGTAACCTAGGCCGCAACAGCTCGTAAATAATTACTTAAGACCTTGTCGAACAAGATTTTTTTTCTATTTTTTTTAAGTACATCTATAACTATAACCAATGGAATGCGATTTGTTTTGTGTTTTTTCTATTAAACATGTAAATCTCATTATAAATTATTGTCCTTCAGATGTCCACCGACCGACATCGACGACACAAATCTACTATCACTTACATTATTAAGAAATTTTTAATTTATTTTTTTTTTTTAACACCAAAGACAAACAAAAGTATTTCGTGATGACAAGAGAACTGATTACAAACACACATTGTCATCATTTAAAATGGCGCGAGATCATCAGTGAGGCTTACGTATGAGTATTTATCGCTCCAAGGGTCACACTGCATTGCGCTCAATACAATTTGAGTTGTCGGGCGATTAAGTGATTTATTGTGGTTTGATTTGAGTTTCTTCGTCAGTAGTCAGTACCAGTTTCGGTACACCTACTATTCTTGGTTAGAGAAGAATCGATATTTTTTTTTCCTTTTGATTGGGGAGACTTTTGCACCCCACAGAAGATAGACAATAGAGCTAAGATGTATGTACATAGGCAGCCAGTGCTCAGAACCATAAACATAACACGCTGCAGAAGGAGTCAAAGAAAAATACGCATGATCTGTTAGGGGGATATAATGAAGAAAAATACACTTTGCGACAGAAAAGTAGGTATAGTTAGGAATTGTTCCAAAGTTCACTAAAGAACGCATAATGATATATGTAGTCAAATTTTAATGACTCCACCACTCCACCAACTACAGTCACTTCCATAACTCAAGCTTCTTTAAGCTGAATTTCTCTATTACTTGAAGTTTTATTGAGAACTCTGCGTTTTCAACTTTTTAACTTTTGGCCCCCATAACTCGAATTTGTTTTCTTTCATTTTGAGAGTTCGACTTATGGAAGTTCCACTTATATCTTTTTTTGGAATTTTACCCATAACTTGAAATAATTTTGTACAGTCCAATGGCACTTGCACGGTTTCTTTTGCATTTATTCTATTCTGCAGCTATTACTTGTTTTTTTTTTCATTTATTTATTATAATTATAAACTTTAAAAATATTTATTTTAAATTGTTAATGATATACTAATTTGTTTTCTTTCTCTTTTTCAGGTAAGCATGACTATCCGTTTGGTAAACTCTTTAACAATATTATCCAAATACACGCTAAGGCATTACGAAGCCTTACGAATTTTTATATTTTTCTTATTCTGTTAAATGTGTAATTATGGTATTTTGAAAAAAAATGTTCTTGAAATATTGAACAATGATAACTAAATGGGAAATACCATGAGTGCTTCGAAGTACATTGAAATCTGTAATAGGTGAACTTATTAAAGCTAAGCGGACATATTTTTTTAAGAAAGTTTTTTTTTAAGGATTCGTAAAAAAATTATATTGCCATCTAGTGGCAAAAAACTGAAGTGGAAATATTCGTAATTATATAGAACACAATCAACAACAAAACAGGTAATAATTCTTGGACCAACAAAATATGTATAACATTTGATTGCCGTCTGACCACGAGCAAAAGAAGTAGTTATTTTTGATGTCCTATACAACACCCATCTACCTACCTACTTACTTACTTACTTACCGGGCTCCGGATCCGTGAAGAGACACTGCCGTCTTCTTACATCCTCTGCGATCCTGGGCACTCTTCCAGTTGTCCAGACCAAGCGAACTGGCATCTGCGATAGCTTGTTATTAAAAACTGAGGTTCAGTCTTCCTTGTCTTCTCGAACCTGGGAGCTGCGCTTCGAAGCTACTCTTAGCTGGAACACTATTGTATGCCAGGAATGCGCCTAAACGTACGAATGCATACCCCACGTCCTTCCACCACTCTCTCCGCAGGACTGCCGTAGGGTATTACTTCACGGAGCGGGTTAGAAACTCATGCTAAATCTTCTGCGTCCGCCATTTCGGCTCTTCTAAGTCTTTCAAGTCTCCTTAATTTGTCGTGTAAGCAAAGGAGCATACGCATACGCATACCTCATGCCATTCACCTTCTGACCTCAACACATGGCTTATTAGACTTTGGGGGTTTGTTTAGTTCGCTCTTTCCCCTGTAAAGTGCCTACAATGGAACATTGCGTGTTCCGTACCTTCTTCTTCGTCTGGGCATTCGGGACAAAAAGGCGAGCTATCGTATTTCCTGGAAATACATTCGTGACTAAATCTGTGCGAATTTATTTCCTATAGCCATCGTGACCCGGTAAGAACTGCGTAAGGTGGTAGTTGCAGTCCCCTTTTGTTCTTTCTGTCGAGACCTCGATGGTGGGGATCAGATTGTGGGTCCATTTGTGGTGTTATCCCAACTGGCTTGCCATAGTGCCATCGATTTTACCATCTCTTCTACTTTGACCCTTTTATTAGGGACCTCTTGCCGGTTGGTTGTTTGCCTAAGATAGATCTTTTGCATCTCGCTGGCAAGAATGTCGATGTGGAGCATTCCCAATAACGCAGGCTTCTTTGTCCTCTTATTGCGCAGAGCAAGTATGCTGCCAAGAGCTTTCTCTTTTTTTTAGATCCTCCGCCCACAGCGTATAGAAGTATTAAGCTGACCGGCTCTAGATAGCAGAATCCTCCTGGTATATACAGGCCCACCGAGGTTCGGCAGTATCCGGGAAAGAGCTGCTTGCATCTGTGAGGCCATCCTGCTGGCGGACTGGATGTGCGTTTTAGGGTTTAGCCTGTTGTCGAGCATTACTCCTAGGTTTAGTCTCCAACCCAAAAATTTGCAAATTCGACAGACTTTCGGCTGGTTTATCAATACAGCCTTGGTCTTAAGGTCAGCTAATTCTAAGCCAGCAGACTCCATTCATTTTTTTGATTCTGACAACTTCTTCATCCGTAGCGGACTCTATTTTGTGGATGTGTTTGGCCACTGTTACCACGGCGATATCTTTACCAAAACCGATCAACTTAACTCCTTGAGGCAGCGTTATACATTATAGTCATACATTATATTCCACAGGGGAGGTTCAAGAACAGACGCTTTTGGTACCCCCGCGGTAACGTTTTAGTACCTACTTAACTCCATTGTCATTCGGATACCTTAATTTTCTATCGGTAAAGTAATTTGCAACTATGATCCGCAGGTACACCGGCGGGCGCTTCCATTCTGACCAGCGACCTCCTTATGCATGACCAGTTCGCCGAGTTAAAGGTATTTTTAATGTCCAGCGTCACAATTGCGCAGAATTTCTTTGTCCCCCTCTCCAGCTTTTCACAAGTATAGCTTCAGCTGCTGTATCTACTACCGCGTTTATGGCATAGACGGTAGAACGCGATTTTCTAGATCCATACTGGCAGTCTGACAAAGCTCCTTTATCTTCTGCCACCTCGAACAGTCTGCCGTATATGATACGTTCTAAGATTTTCCCCATTATATTCAGCAAACATATTAGCCGATACGAAAATGGTTCTTGTGATGGCTATTTTCCTTTTTGTAACAAAACCAGATTTTGAAGTTTCAATGGTTTAGGAAAAACCCCCTCCTCGAGGCACTTTTGCATCGTTGCCAGATCACTTAAAATGAAAACGCTCGAATGATTTCGTTTTCACTAAACCTGTCTCTATCATATCTAGACTGCTATTTTCGAAACAATATTTTGGAAAGGCTGCTTTAAGTACTATTTTAGAGATGCATCGGATCCGGTCGCTTTGTTGTCGCCATAAAAAAACTATCAAAAATGCTTCCAGTGACCCATCCCTAAGATAGCCACAGAGTGTTTTGAATTCGAAAGTTTTTCATTCTGCAAGTAGAGTACGATGGCCAATATTGGTATCGATGGGTTTGTGAATGGGCTTAAGATAAAAATTCGGCGCTATTTTATATCTTAGATTTTTCTGGTCATTCGGTTTTTGAAGTTAAATCAGTTGTTTAAAGTTTTGGATATGATATTTTAGATTTTGAACTTTCTCCTAAATTATCTCAATAGTTGAAAAAGTTTTAAAAATCAAAAAACGCTCACAATTATTCGAAAGATTTTTGAATTGAAGTATCGCCTCCTAACATTCAAAATCCGCTTCTCGTGGGAACTTGCGAAAACTATTTTTGTGTACAATACACCATTCTTTAACTTATTCATACATATCCCTCAAATATCTTCTCACACACAAAACAAAATACCACCCCTGTCCGCATTGCACACTCGTAATTATACACTCAGCGAAAACATGTTATTCCTCAAAATAATAATATCGCAACTGAATGAATGAACACGGTCCATAAAAACAGTTTTTCAGCAATCAAACCCATCAATTATTGGTTTATTTATATGTAAATATAAAGTTCCCCATTCTGTTTCTGGAACCGCCAGCCTGAACATCATCAGCCGAAACACAGGCGTCCGATTCAATGAGTCGATTTATAAACATGTCAAAATACGACGCGGGACACTGACACACCAGCCCAGCACCAGCACCGTGCATGTATAGCATAAGGGAGGTGGTGATGGTACCGCCTGTACCATAAAAATGTCAAACCCGTAATTATGCCTGTCAATGCGTTCCAAAGCGGCCGCTGTTTTTTTTTTTTTTTGTACCTACATCATTCTTTCAATTCAAAGACGAAAAAGAGAGGAAAAAGCAAAAAAAAATCAATCGAAACACCGAAAAGTTTTGTAAATTAATTCGCCGCTCAGAAAAACCAGATTGATACGCGCACGGCCCTAAAGATCGCTCGAACTTGGATGATTAAAACCCACCTAAGCACCGTCTCTCTGTAAATCAGATTCCCATTTTACGATTATTAACCTCGATTAACCATTTAATTAAGCTTTGGTACGAACACAGATGATAATTAGAATGAAAAACATAGCGTTCATTAAAAAAATATATAAAAAACTGCACCGCCATCTACATCCGTTCAAGTTTGGAATTCATAAAAAAAAACACACATACCAAAGCTCAGATGCATTCATTAGGTCGACCGAAGGGAAGTATCTGTATTTGTTTGCATTTCAATACAACGGAAAATTGAAAATAGCCATTAGTGAATGGAAAGTGGAAAATGGTACAAAAAAAAAAAGGATATATGGAGCCGACTGGCAATTGTATTCAGTGGAAAAAAAATCTCCACGTTATACTATATGTATCCATTAAATCCATTTCACGATTAATAATTTTCCATTTTGCACTCTAGGCAGTCGGGTTGGTGTGTTATGTTGTTTGCATTGTTTCTCGCTGGGCATGGCCTGCATTGACCTGCGAAACGGAATACAATGCGATATCCTAGCCCCCGACTGACTTGGGCCAATTGGCCGACACGACCGACAACTTTGGAGCTCAACGGAGGAAGCACGTTCCATTGCGATGCCACACTCCGAATTATACGATTTAGTGAAATTTTAATTACGCAAATTACAAAGCGATGTACACACGTCGGACTGCATTGCGTGGCGTGTATTTTACATGAGGCTTGGCTAACTTAATAATAATGATATAATGGAGAAGGGGTGCAATGTACATTTAAATTTATCACTGTAGGCGCGCGCATAAACACTGACACTCGCACACCCGCACCTGCACTCCTTCACCCGCACTACAATCAACAAAAAGGAAGTGCACTACGCGAGCTATTGAGTGTGACAGATGAGGGGGTAGTGCGCAGCAGGTTGAAGTGGAAGTCAAGTACATTGCATATAACATGTATGAATGGCACGAAAATTGAATTAACACAAAATATAATTTTTTTTTTCTGTTGTTTGCGGATATTTGTATATGGATATGAGGAAACACAAGTCGATGACACCTTGGTTCGAGTTGTAGACCTGTGGATGAGTTGAGTGTTCATTGAAGAGGAAGTTCATGACCGGTTTATGGGTTTTTACAAGTAGGCGCCTAGATTTACTGGTAAGTGGAAAAATGCCATGCTTGACCCAGCAGCGAATTTCAGTAATATCTGTTGGATACTTTGGATACTTTAGTGACAGCAAGAAGAGCTGAAGCAATTTGACCAAATTTGTGGTAGGTATTGTCGATGGTATTCCAAAATGTACACAACCATTTTTTCCCTACAAAATCAGCGGAAACCTTTAAAAATCACTTAAAAGCGGTACCGACAGAGTTTACTGAGTAGACTCAAGAACGTTTAGCATATTTTGGAAGGTTTCGTAGCCAGCTGCACAATTTGACAGAATCTACCCTAAGGAACTCTGAATCTTTCAAAGCAATTTGAAATATCGAAAATAGAAGCAGTATTGAAACCCGTATACAAACCTGAAAGCAAACGTTCAGTCGTTCTCCTACTTAAATGCCTATAAAATTGTAAGAAGCTTTGTCAAGATTGAAGGGCCATGAACGAAATCTTTTCTCCAAAGCAGGCCGGTTTCTTATATACATAACAGAACTTATCTCCATGGATTACGTTTCAGCCCTACAATTCGTATTGAAGAAGGTTCTGAAAATCTTCACGCAGATATTATACAATCTTCAAATTTGAAGTTCGCTGTTTTATCAGACAAAGGCTCAGTGGTTTCGTAGTTAAAGTTTTGCAGTTAAATATAGATATTTTGGAGAAGAATTCGTAAGCTCGTAAATATACTGAAAAGGTACCTTCAAAGGCGTTCTGACCATGCAGATCAATCTGGTC
Organism: Cheilosia soror; assembly: GCA_949372485.1. Taxonomy (NCBI): domain Eukaryota; kingdom Metazoa; phylum Arthropoda; class Insecta; order Diptera; family Syrphidae; genus Cheilosia; species Cheilosia soror. Next base: position 132,735,253 of record OX443561.1, on the reverse strand, counting down.
TTCACCTCTTTTATGGGTTTTTGTCCTGCTTGAATATGCAAGCGGGACACTAACAGAGGGATCAGTTTGCTCAAACAGCTGTCGTATATTTTTGTTTTCTAATTTTTGAAAATTTTCATGGGCCACTTTTGTCACTTAGCTAAACCTCGGAGAAACTGCAATTGTCCAGCAGGCGAATGGATTTTATAAAATGCCCTAGCGGTATTATAGTAGATTAAGAATATCCTTAAAGTCTGCGGTTGCAGTTGCCTCTAGTCCTTGAAACTTTGAAGACTTCGCCAAAGGTCGTAATGTTTAAGAGATATCATGTCCCTTTTCGTCTTCTCGGATAAGATGGATAAGATGGACATAGGGCGGTAGTCCATCTTACTTAAATATGGTATCTGGATTTCTCCAGAGTTTTTGCCTGGTTTCAATTCCTAGTGTTACCGCCAACATCTGTTTATAGGAGATCAGATCTGATTTAATCCACATGATTTCGCAAGATTTTCATTCTTCTGCCAGCTTGTTCCGCACTCAGAGACGATAGCCTCTTGAAATGAGCCAGCTTTGTTATACGCGCGTACGTTAGCTGGTAAGTTCGCGGCTTTTATAACCAAAAGACAGCTATGATCCCGTCAGTAATATGGCTACCGCACATTAAGCAGAGCTAACACCCCATAATTAAGCTGTTAAAACCTCTTAGAATATCTGCAGTAACCGTGGATCTGAGCCCACATCTTAAAAGCTGTAAGACAATTTCTTTCGAAATTGAGAAAGAAGTTTTGTAAGACCTTTAAGCTTACATAGCTTCTAGAATTACTTCAGAGATTAAAGGACAAATAGAAGTTGCCACTGCCTCTTGAAAGCTATTTAATATGTCTCATAGCTATTAAGACATATTTAGCAATTTAGTAAGCCTCGGACATTAAAGGAAAACATGTGCCGCTGTCTCAGCTCAGTATAGGTCGTTCGTTAAATATGTGATTGGAAAAATGTATCCGAGCCAGCAGCACTACAGCCAATAATTCTGACGCCGATATTTCTACGATGCTCTTCATTTATAATGACCAAATGAAATGATTATCTGCAGGCGTAAGCTTCAAGCTTTGAACCGACAAGCTAGGTTATTATGTGTCTGCCTTCAAATGCTAACAATTCAGTTAATAAGAATATTTTTATTGTTTGAAAGCATCCTTCGGACGGTATTGACATTTTTGACAGCTTCTGCAATGTCTAAGGGTAAAGTATACTGTTAATCTGCTAATGATTAACCTATTGGGCCAAGAACACAGTGTAGCGCTGCCTCTTAATTTCCCTTTAGTATTAAGGATACTGTGCTTTGCATCTTTCCTTTTTTAAGGAAGTCTGAATGAATGATTGAAGTAATCTACACTAGGTACTGCTTGACACCAAAACTCAGGATCAGGTTTATCTTTGGGAATACGGAGACGGAGAGTGACCAAAAAAGTCCACCCCCACCAAATTGTCTCTAAAAGCTGGGAGGGAGCTGAGTGTATGATGTATCAATGTGAAGTGGATTGATGTAGTTATCACCTCCAGGTAAATGGTGGTTACTTCTGGAAGGCGAACAGTAGGCCGAAACATTCTAACAGTCGGTCTTAAAGGAGGCAGACTAAGGCGGAAGTGAAATTAGTATATGAAACAATCTAAATCTACCTCACTGAAGCTCATCTAGCTGGTTTTGCAATTGCATAGCTGCAGCCTGATTTTGTACGATTTGTAATTCTTTTGAAGTCTCCTAGTGTCTCCTATCTTTCCAGACAGTGGGGAAAGTTATTTCTTCGTAATGAAATAACAAAGATACAGTCTTAGCTAAGCCTTTGTCGTAAGGAAGTAGGAAATACGCACAATTTGGCTTTCAAGATATAGACGGTGCAGAGCCCATAGTTCTGTCAGTCCGTGGCCATTTTTTTAAACTTTTTTCTAATATTAACTTTTCAGATACTTGAAGAAAAATATAAAAACTCAACAAGAGTATCGTATTACAGACAATTCTTTCAGATTTGGATACCTAATATGTTCAGAATCCTGATTGTCTATTTCAAAATAGGCCTATAAAAAGAAAAATTAAATGAAACCCGAATAGAACAGACCCTACTACTCTGGCCCTTCTAAATTATTTGATTGGATTATACAAAGGCTTAGAATCTTTTTGACACAAAGCCCTCGCCAAACAAAAGGATATCAGACACTTTCGTTCCCCCTTTGCCTAGACAAAGAATTAAATTTAAAGAAAGTCTTCAGTATAACGCGAGAATCGTCTTTGAACGACTTTTTAAACTGCGGCAGAATTTGTCCCTTGTGCTGGGCGGATTTATTTTTGTTCAGAAAATTTCAATCTCATTGAACAATGGACTATTTTTATTGGTTTCGAGTTACTGCCGTCACTACATAGCCGAGATGACAGATTGAGAACACGCAGATACACCAAAAGATAAAAACGACAGGATAAGGATTCGTCTCGTAAAGGAAAAGGGGGATTTTTTTTTAATGAAATTGATTTGTCGCAATACTAGTTATATTCGTCTGCCCTTTGTGAAGATAAAATTGAGATGCACTTTAGAGGGATAGACGAAAAAAAAATGCACAAAGCATGTGCCGTGCCCAGCAGCAAAGGGAATAATTCAATTCGAAACTACAGCTAAGCGGCGATAAATCCGGCACAAGGGCCGGAAATAGTGCTTAAAAGGTGAGAAATGCCTCCTTTATCATCATCTCATCGTCCTCGTCTTTTGCTGTGTGCCTGGTCCTTAATTCTTTTGAATTGTATAGAGCGCGAGTGCTAAGAATCGTTTTTTTTTGTACTCACACTCTTGTACAATGCAAAACGAGAATCTTTTATGTCGTTTCCACTCTTAGCTGAATATTCACGCTATATAAACACCTTGACACAAACAATCGCTGGTGTGCGTTTACTTTGAGTCACGGTTCCCTTAACAATGCCTGTGTCGCTGTCGTCCTTTCGGGCTGTGCATCACAGTTAAAGCTATCAAAAATGTACAAGCAAATCATTGAATACATTATGCATTGTGTAGCAGCAATTCGCCAGGATAACATTTGCACTCTGCGTTATTTTGTATCTATCCTCTTTGGCTACAAAAAGGAAACTAAAAGTATCTCAGTTCTCAGACTATATAATCAAATCACTTAAAAGGTGCGATTTGCTGTCGTAGTTCTCTGTCAAAGAACCGACAACTGATGCACATAATGGGCAAAGTTGACATGCATTTAATTTTCTTGAATGGGTTTTTTTTTTGCACTGTTCAAGTTGTTCATTATGAGTCCTTAGTCCTTACACACGGAGGGACTCTCATTAAATTACAAATTAATAAACGAATAAAGGAAGTCGTATACCCTTGGTTGGTGTGGACCCTTTTTTTAGGGGGCTCTACCAAAAGGATTTTAATCAATGACAAACAGGATTAGTCCGTTTTTGCTTGGTTAGAATTTAGTGGACGTGTTTTTTTTTCTCGTCGTCCGTTTTGTTTGCTTATTTTCTCGATGCGCACGTCTGACATTGTGAAATTCAATTAAATCGAATTGAATGCAGAGTCCTGAAGCCAGGATCGAGTATAGAGCTGCCGCACTGATGTGGTATTGATGCAAAGTACTTGCTACACCCTAATGCGAACTGTTTGAGCGAAGGATTAAGAGTTATTTACGGAAGGAACAAAAAAAGGACTACGCAGAGAGTTCATTAATAGAAATGGTATTGAGTGTTGAACGATTAGAGAATCGATTCGATTGGTATGGGAGCATTGGATGCAGGTGGTTTTACAACTATTTTATACAAGTTAAAGAGGAAGGCAAAGAACTGCCAGGTATACGCTTAGGGTATTAAAGGTTATCGACGGGTTCAGACAGAATTAAGTGAAGTGACCTGTTTGAATGTGAATTTTATGAGTTACTGGGGTTACTGTGGGGAGATTGTTCAAATCCTTTTTAAAATATGTACTGCAATCATACACGATACACACTAGTGGAGTTAAACTGAAAATTTATTTTATAGATTGGTATTTTATGCCTCTTATATTTTCCGATATCTGGAGAAAGGACGCGGCGAAATCAAGCGAAATTTTTTACAATTAATTTTTGGTTTACATTTTTTTAAGCTATTTTCTTCGAATAGGCGAATTTATAACGCTTTAACAGCGCCCCAAAGTGTTTTAGAATGCTTTATAAGAAGATAACGACTGTCTCTAATAACTTTATTTTCACCATGTCCTATCGTGTGAATTCTCAGTCGAATGGACAACTGTGAAATGTAAAATCCTTGAAAAATTCGTATTGAGATCATGGCCACACATGTACATGAAAGTGTATGAAGCAGATGACAGACAAAATATCTCATGACAGATAAATCAAATTGTCACTTTTGCAGTGGCATAAATAATTATCAATCAGAAAATCTCGCGACAGACGAATTATGTAATATTCAGAGCATATCACAAAACGAATAAAGTTTTTCCTGATAAATCATTGTAAATTCGACAATAACATCAAAGCTTGTCGATATTTTCCATAATGAACAACAATCAGCATACATTTGGGGAAAAGTATCACGACAGTCTAATTAGATAGAAGTAAGAATGAGACCGAATACAAGATTTATACAAATCGCCTAGATATGCTGTATCTGCATCTGTATGCAAAAGGTGAGGATTTATTGTTGATGAAACTTCTGACACTTGTATGTAGCATGTTGCAAATATTGCATGATCATATTATGTACCTATAACTTACAAAAAAATGTGTCGCATCAGTGAAAAATTTTCAAAATAGGTTACCTACAGAAAGAGGTCAAATTCTGCTTAATTTATATTATGAAAGAACATTTTTTGCATGACATACATCATGATAGAAAAATAGCAGACCAATAAAAATGAAACCAAATCCAACATTTGATCAGTAAGTCTTGCAATTAGCTCCATTTTCTTGCTCTATGGAACTGTAAACATACTTTGCATGATACATAATTATATATGTATATCAATGAAAATTCTCACGACAACTTTAGGATATTAGGAAACAAATGGAAAAGTTTGTAATTTGAAACCTGTGCAAGGTTTCTAGTATCTATACTATATCGGAACAAAGGCGTACAATAACAATAAGTATCAACAATAAGAACACATGTATCATGACAGAAAAATATTCAATTTTAATTGAATTCGGTATCAATTTTCTCAGTCGATCAAACCCTATATTGCAAACTTGCGAAAGTACATAATTGGTGGCTTTACCCTCATTTTATTGGGCAAACATACTTAAATTGAACTTGCATGAGAGATAAATATTACTGTCGATTTTTCAGCCATCAACCTTGGCCTATAACGAAATGGTGCAACGACCACCACGGTATTCGTACACAAAAAGAAAGTTATGAGAGTACTGCTTTCTTATTAACTAAGATTTTAAAATGACAACATTTTTTAAGGTGATATTTTGCGGATGATATCTTCAAAATATCATGAGGACTATCATGGGATTGATACATCAGTATTAATAAGTTGACTGATTTTAATCAATTAAATGATTGGCAGTGTTTCTAATTTGTTAGAAATCATTCTATATCATCAAGTTTTCTGTTGACGATATTTATGTCGCGATATAAAATATCACGCGATTTTTTTTTATTATGGGCGGCAATTGATGTAACTAACACCCTACGAACAGACAAAACTTTTGATAATAATTTGTTAGAAATCATTCTATATCATCAAGTTTTCTGTTGACGATATTTATGTCGCGATATAAAATATCACGCGATTTTTTTTTATCATGACACCTTACGAACAGACAAAACTTTTGATAGCCTATTTGGCCCAATTGGCCAATTCTTTTTTCAAATCTAAGGTAGGCTACGAAAAGTAATCTGCACAAAATTTTTAGTGTCCCTTATTGAAACGTGTCGTTTAAGTCCTAATCCTTTAAAATTCCTCCGTAATCTTGTGTAAATCTCTTTCAACTCTCGAATTGATTTATACAGCCATAGACATTGACTTTTATTTTACTTTTCGTGATAAATACGTACATCGCTATTGCCCTTTAAATTGTAGCTTTCAATCCGAGTGCTTACTGCTTATATCCCTGCAGTTAAAATTGACTTTAAAGGAACTTCGTATCCTTGTGTAGACTGCACTGCACATCCTCTCCTTGTTCACGCACAACTCGCGCTCAATTGTTATTACTCTCAATTGCATATACATGAATTGTTTTTTAAATCCTTTTCAAAATACAAACAAAAAAAAATTGTAAATTCCCGCAAATATTTACACGTTCTCTTCCCTGTGCGAAAACCCTTAAAATCCACCATTCAAGCAAATAAACATTCAATAAAAGTCCTTAATTTTATTTGATTTCTCCTTTCGCGGTGCGTACATTCTTTTGTTCGTCAGAAAACTGTTCCCCGTTTGAGGCTTCTGTTCCTGATGATGATGATGCTGATGATGGTGCATGGACCGGAACACCATGCTGGATGGCAGTCAACCAAAAAAAAAAAAAAACAGCTGGGCTGACTGCTTAAAACTTTTTATTCGTCGTCATCGGCTTTTGTGCGAATTAAATAAAAATATAAAAAAAAATTTAAACACGTCGAGTGAAATATTTCGCATTCACAATCCAAGTGAATCCTTTCATTAAACACACACAGGAGAGAAATCCTAGGAAATAAAAAGTTAATCCAGTTTTCCTGGCATATGATTTACACCAATCAATTTGGTTTTCTCCCCCCGAGGGAGAGCGAACCAAAACAGGACACCACCAAATGGAAGCACACAGTAGGGAGTTACTGTATTCCATCATCGCACACATCCTGTTACTGCTTCTGCATCCTGAGAGTGATTTCGGTTGAATATCGTTGCTTTCCTTTATAATTTTTGTTTTTTTTTTGTTCATCGAATGTGCTGAACAAACGGATGAATAAATAAGTGGAAACGGCGCAACGGGATGAGATTTACATGATGATTCTGCTCAGGAAAAGGAGTAGCATGCAGACGCAGAGGACAGCCTCGTACGAAGACAAAGCAATCGAGAAAGAAGGAAACTACCCTCGGATTGTGTGACAGATTTTAAATTTCTAGCAATAAAAACCGAGCCAAAGGATAAAAGGATGACGATGATGGAGAATAAAGGCAAATTACTGGCGATGATTTATTCAGCAATCGCTGTTAGCAATGTGCTCTTACTTACGCAGCACACAACACACCAAACCAATGACGGAAGGAGTTACTTTGGCTTTTGCCTGCAAGCCCAGCCAGAAAGGACATGGTGTCGTGTCGATTGTGTAAGTGGGGTGTTTGTTGCTTGTTGTTGATGTTAAGTTTTTCTATGTTTTTTCTCTGGCGAAGAGGGTCGGTCTCACTTCTTTGGGTGCGAAAAAAGGGTTGACTTTGGTGACAACCAACAACGATGGCGGCGGTGTGGTGAAAAGAGTTTTAATTAAAAGTAAATTAATTATCAGTTCAAGAGTTAGACGCGCCGGCCTAAAGTTCGGTTTCGCTTTTGCTACTCTATATAATCTGGAGTTTGAAGTTAATTTTTCAAACGGTAGGGATATACCACTCGTTGCCTTGGAGGCAGTTTTTGTTTTGTGCATACGCTGGAAGGAGTTTTGATTAACTTTGTTGGCAGTGTGATGAGATTTGTTTTATTTTTTAATTATGGGATGGGGTTAGAGTGCGGGTATGGTAATAAATTAATCATATATTGTAAGAGGTCCTTGACACATATACATATGGGTAGCGTATGAGATGCCTTCATTAGAAAGTTGTAATTTAAGGCAAATGGATCATTGGCGACATGGATATTAGCACTAATTGGCGAATTACACTGAAAGGCTTTTAATTTAATGAGTTCATTTTCAAGCATTGCTATTTGAATTGAAAAGGTATGATATCTGCATTTGTATAGAGCAATCTTTTAGGATTTGTTTTGATTTGATTTGATTTGTGGGTAGCAACACTTTTTGCAATAAATAAATGCGCTAAACAATCAAAAAGAAGCCGAGTTAACAGGTCGAAAAAAAAATCCATATATCCATTGACAGATCGATTATCTCATGACATAAATAGACATATGATGTACATATCTGCTGTGGTGTCATTATCAGATGTTATAGCAGAGCCGAGGTAGATAAAGTCCCTAACCACCTCAAAGTTATAGCTGTCTATCGTGATGTTCTGTTCGATTCGTCGATGTTATGGCTCAAAAATATAATTTCTCCCTGCAAGCAACAAGTGTCTTGATAGAAAAATATAAAGTACCTACCTAATTGTGCTGCATTTGTTCTTCTATTCTGAACTGTGTACTCCACTAGTTACCCAATTTAAAAATCCATCACTAGCAAAAAAAATATCATGATATAAAAACACTCAAATATGTAGGTACCTGAGAATTTGTTTAAAGAAACTCTTCAAACTAAAATGTTTAATGGGAAATCTGAAATCTTTTGCTTGATATAAGAGCGTAGAAATCCACTAGAATTTGTAGAGGAAAGAACATTTCATAAAAATAAAAATTACAAAATGCGGGAAATCGTATTAATACAATGGCTTCTGCAATATTACAACTCTAGATATATTTCGCATGATATTTAAATATTTATCGTCAACATGATATTCATGACAACAACCTGATTCATTTATTTGACAAATATGATTTATTTTGAACCACATTACTGACATCTGGAACATGACATTTTTATCAGTGACACTCATGACAGGAAAAAAGACAAGCAAAGAAAATAAATCATGTAGCATGATAGTTTTCGATAATGACTTTTAGGAAAAGTTGTATATTCTCACTAAACGGACTTCTTTTATATTAGCTACTAGATCAGTGGCTATTTTGTTTCAGTAGTGAAAGTGAAGTTTCCGGTTAAACCTTCGAAAAAGTAAAACAAGTAAAAGTGTTATCATCGGCCTGGCCGATGCTTTGATACCCTCCACTGCATAAAAGTCATGCAAAATGTTTGCCATGCGAGTTAGTATGTGTCTAATATTAGTTTTGTATGGTAGGTAGCATAACTACTTTACCGACATAGACAATTTTCAATACCAACCTGACGACGGTTAAAAAAAGTCCTCTCACAAAATTTCATTCACCTAAGTCGATTCGTTTGGACGCTATCGTGCTTTCAACAGACAGAGATATATGGGTCAAATATTGGCTTTGTATGGGAGGTAACAGAACTACTTGACCGACATAGACCATTTTTAACACAAACTTGAAGGCCATAAATATAAGACATCTCATAAAATTTCAGTTGCCTAAGTCGATTCGTTCGAACGCTATCGTGGTTTCAACAGACAGAGAGAGACGTGGGTCTAATAGTGGTTTTGTATGGGAGATACCAGAACTACTTGACCGACATAGCCCATTTTCAATGCCAACTTGGCGACGGTAAAAAGAAGTCGTCTCACAAAATTTCATTCACCTAGGTCAATTCCTTTGGACGCTATCGTGCTTTCAACAGACAGACAGACAGACAGACAGACAGACAGACAGACATACAGACATACAGACAGACAGACAGACAGACGGACATGGCTAAATCGATTCAGAATGTGATCCTGATTCAGAATATATATATGTACTTTATATGGTCTCCGGTGAATACTTCTTGGCGTTACAAACGTAATGGCAAAGTGAATATACCTTCCTGTGGAGGGTATAAAAAATGCGAATGTGCGACAAATATCCTAGTTGCGTGCTGAAGTATCTATACCCACCAAAACTATAGCGACTTAGTGCTAAAATTATGAGTTTGGTAGCACCACACAGTTCAATCTTCACACATTCTTATGCTCGTGAATATTTCTAAAACGATTTCTTAAAGACAATCATCGATTTACATTATCTGCTCTCTGGGAAAGATCTTGTAATTTCAGACATCATACGTGAGTGGATACCTTCTGCTTCTCTAAATAAATAAAAAAAAATAGTTGGCTCAACAGGTCCGTATATTCACCCTAGGCCTAGCTTCTCACAACCATTCCTTTGTATAAGTTTTTATTTTTGGGACGAATCGAAGGGACCTGCATTTTTTTGCCGAGTCCAATGTAATATGTGCATTTTCCGGAGATCGAACGTGGGAACGATAGTACAGCACACTAATCACTCAGCCACTGCACACGCGTTCCACTTCTGCTCACCAAATAATAGTGGGAATTTAAACCTAGTCTTCTATGGACCTGTTGCGTTGCGGCTGTTTTCATAAAAAAAATTAAAACAACAGCTCTTTTTACTGGTACATTTTTAATTTAAAGAAACTTCGATATCTGGAATTGGATTCTGTAAAAAAAGAAACAAAAAGCACTTTCGCTTTTCACATCTCATAAAACGAAAGAAATCATGCGAAAGCAAAAATTTTCTTCACGCTTTTTTTTTTTGTTTTTCGTTTTCTTCTTCTTTTTGTTCTTTCTTCCAAACGTTTAAGAAGCAATATAAATTTAAAATTGCAAAGTTTTTGGGTAATTTTCAGAAATTTCTATCTCTTTTGACAACTTATTTGTTAACAATTGGTTTATACGAAATCCACAAACTGTGAAAATAATAAAAAAAAGTGAAATTAATTTTGTTTCGCACGAAAGTAAAATGTCTTTCGTTTCCTGAGTTACCTACATAAAAAAAAAAAAAAACGTTAATGAAATATCTTTCGTTTTTTTTCGTGCAAACCAAAATTCCTTTCGTTTTCAATGTGTCATGAATCAAAACGTTCGTAAAATTACAACCCCTCTATTTCTTTAGTAAAGTTTTCGAGATCTTTAAAAGTTTCCTTTTCGTTTCATCGTGGGTTTTATTTCGGATTGCAATCGTGCTCGGAGGACCATATAGTCTCTCGGCCTAGCTTGTCGCATAACCATTTGTTTGTATGCGTTTTTTTTTTTTTAACAAATTCGATTGACTTACAATATTATACCGAATCCGATCGTCTGAATAAAGAAGATAAGACGTTTGTTAGAAGTTCCTGTACCACACATTGCTTGTTTCTTTTCTAGACGAAGGCGTTTAGTTTGGACTTGAACCTTCTTCAGAAAATATATGTAAATGCTTTCCTATAATGATTCTCGTTAATTTATTATTAAGTACATTTCTCAGCAGTTAGCACGCAATCTTATAGCTGAATGGTAGACACATCTAAGGGATTCTTACAGAATTTTGTGTTTTGGAGGAGTTAGAAAACTTTATTCGAATTCAATGGTTTGTGCACGTTTTTTCAATGTTATTTGATATATAAACTAAATTTGTTTGTAGTCTAGGTTACCAATTTCACCTTTTAGGATCATATTGTACTACAGATCTTCTGGGGTCGTGACAAGTCTTAGAAGTGCCAGCTGAATTTGTCTACAAGTATATGGTCGTATATATGTAGAATCAGATAGTTATCAGATGGATCCCACGTCCTTATCTAAAACAATTCCAACAACGATTCTCCGATTTGTCCCTGACAATTTCTAGTAGAAAATGATTCCCAAAGTTACTTTCGCATTAAAATGACAAATTACATCTTCAGCTTGTAAATATGCTTGCAACTTAATTCAAGTGAGTAACTTTGCAATCATACTCCAAGTCGTCCCTTTTCCGAGTCACAGCACTCGTATAACAAATCACTTTCCAACATAACTCCTTGTACCAAATGTTGACAAAACAAAAAATGCCATAAACCTCAACTTGTTCCGCCCAAAAACACCTGACAACATCATCCTAGTTAATTATTTTCCACATCCATGCAAAACAACGATAAAGGCACAACAATGAAACAAAAACAAAAAAAGAAGCTCCCCGTCTTGCCAACATTCGGATCGTGTAATATTCCGCTAACCACAAAGTGTCGGCACCAAGTGTTACATCGCCCCCAGAGAATCACCATCATCATCATCATCATCGTCGTCGTCGTCGTTGGTCGTCGTCATATATACCACCTCCGCACGTTCCTTTAGAACAGATTCTTGTTTTAGCGCCGCCAACATCCTTTACCATGAACCGACCGCCGACCGAGAGTGCAATTGTAATAATTCATGGCTTCTCTGCAAATATTTACGATGCGGAGAAGATTGAGTTCTTCTTTTATTTCTTCATAGTTTGACACCGAAAACAGAGAAAGTGCACACCGAAACAAATAAACGTATTGAGCAAAGGACTAGAGTTAGGATTAAATTTAACAACAAAACTGCAGTCAGTCAGTCGTTTTTATGCGCGCTACAGTTCATCTACTTCATACAGAACGAGCAAGACAGCCAGAGAATATTTACACACGCGGCTGCCTGTGGGGAAGTCCATGCCAAGACAAACAATGAGTATACGATGTTTCTAAAATTAAATTCCATTTTAAGAAAGATTCCCCAAAAAGTATACCCAACAAAAAATTGGAAATGACTCCGCACCAAGTAGCGACAAGCGCATCGCACGGAAAAATAGATATCATCCCGTGTAACCTCTCTGGTGAAATTTTAATTAGTCTGTGAAGAAATGTTCTTGGCTGGTCTGGAATCCTCTACTGTCATCCGATTTACTATGAGGAAGAATTCTCTGCTCAACAGAGTCATTGAATAAACATGGCACAATGCACACGACCGATGATGAGAGTCGGTTGTTGTTGAGATTCGCTTAACACAATCGGGCCGACAAGTGTGTAACACTTTTGATTTTGACTGAGCAGAACAGTTTAAATGTACACCTAAAGGCATTTTTAGACTACTTAAAGAGAGTTTTAAGAGCTTAAAGAGATTCAATTTAAGAGTTGGCACTCAATTCGTCGTATATAAGAAACTTGTACCTTTCGTTTGCCAGGGAGTGAACCCCCAAGTTCCCGTTGGATTGTCCAAGTACATATCTACAACTTGCGTCAATTGAGTAAAAAGTTCAACTTTAGGAAATAACAGAGAGAATTAGGACAACCGCAGTACAAATTATCCTAAATAAGACGTACGGTCACATCACATTGAAGAACAGAAGGTCACAAACGACAGCTATAGCTTTGAGGAGGTAAGGGACTTTGTGTACCCCGGTTATGCTATAAAATAGTCAACAATTCCGATTGTTTTAAATATTTTCGAAATGCACCAACACTCTTTTGCCAACAGCTGTTTCTTTGGGCTGGGAAGGCAGTTGAGTATAGTAGAGCCCTATCCCGAAGAACTAAGGAGGTTCTATATAAGACCTTCATTATCACAGTTCCGCTTTATGATGCTGGAGTTTAAACTCTAAGAGCGGGTAAATATATCCTCGTTCGAAAGAAAGATTCGTCGGAAAAAGTTCGATGCCGTTTGCGTTGATAGACTTTGAAGGAGAATGTTCACCGCTGTACAGCGACATCGACCTAGTCCAAAATTGCACAACAGTGATCAGTCGTCTAAGATGGCTAGGACATGTAGAGAGCGGCCCGGATAGAGTCTTCGAGTCTTCACCGCCTTACATATCTGTCTCACAGAAGTTGAAGAAAACCTGACCCGATTTGGAGCACGCAACATGACTCGGTTAGCCTAGGACCAGGTTAACTGGAGGAAGCCCAGGTTTGCTCCTGACCGTGGATCGCTTCGTTTACCAAGATTCGGTGCCATCATCACTCACCGCCGCAGTTGCCATGTGTTTTATTTCCATTCAGCTCGATTTCTCCTCAATGACACATATCTACTTTTTGGAGGCTTACTTACTCTGCTTGATTGCATTTCAGTGGACCGGACTTAGCTTCGCGCCGATTAATGTGAAACATCGACTTTTGAATACTGATTTTTATAAGTATACCTATACCTAACCCATTTACGTTATGGAGCTGCAGTTATACTTGCTGTTGTACTACCTGCTGCCACAGCCATGTTCTGAAACCCTATCATTGAGACATTTTTCAACGGAACTCTATGAATTGAATAACAATGCACGTTCCATCATTCAATTCATAGCATTTCGGCGAATGTATTAATGCGAGAGTATAATAAAGCATGGCCGATGTACTCTAATTTACAGAGGTATGATTTTTAAGAGTGGCACCTATTTTACGCCAAAAACCACCAAAGTTGCAGGCCAACTGGTGCATAAAAAAAATATATTTTAACTCTGTTCCCCCTTTCGTGCTTTATAATATCATAAAATATAATATAAAAAAAAAAAAAAAAACATATCCAATACAACAACCAAATATATGTCATGATAGAAAATCACTCTTGCCAACCATACTGTCATCTTGAACGCAATTGTATGACTGCGACAAAGAAGAAAAAGATTATCATCATCGTTCTGAATTAATGGGCCAGTTTGTTTTGGGGCACAATTTGCCTCCTCCACATTCTGTTAATTTTTCTCCTATATTCAGTAATCTGGAATTTAGATGAAGAAAATTCCCCTCTGAATCGATTTATTTCCAAAATTCCCAACCAATTGAGGCACATAATTCGAGGCAGATGCCCCACATCGGGGCATCGGTACGTGCTCGCAGTCAAATTCCAATCTTTTGTAATTCTCTCACGAATTTTCTCGATTTATTTTCTGTTATTAATAAATTTTCCTCTTTCTGTCGTTGCAGGTGTCTCGGCCGAGTTGTACTATGTCCGCGAGGGACAAGTCAACGATTATGCGTTAAACTTCGTTGTTCCAGTGCCGGCAAATGTTCGCGACATCGCATTCACTTGGCAAAGTTTAGCCGGACGTCCGTTGCCATACAGCATAAATGTCCAGTCATCAGATCCAGCTGTTCTGCCACGACCAACATTGAACATATCGCAAATTGGAGAGATTCCAACAAATGTGCAGACCTTTTCGATAGGCATGAAATGTTCTGGCATTCGGCCAGCAGAGGTGGAGGTAACGATCACCATCGAAGTGATCCTCAATCGGGCATCGAACAACATCACGGAATTGGTGTTCCGGCGGAAGAAGATTTGCATGGCGGCCGATCAGGATGATAATAATGTCGATGATCCAATGCTACTGGAGACGGTAGTGCCCCCACCAGCCGGATTGATCACTCTGATCGTGGGTGGGATCCTCGCACTGATGTTGGTTGTTATACTGATTGTGATCGCGTACTGTGCTCGTGGACCATCGAAGCGACAAAATCACGGACAACCGATGAGGACTTCGAGTTTCCAGAGACTGCAAACGAATCCTCCATGCCAGCCGTATATATCGCCATCGATCATTGCACCGATTCATTCGACACTACCGCGAAAGATCGAACCACAACAGCCCGAGGAGTTGCATCGAAGGATTTCGGAATTGACTGTGGAACGTTGTCGTGTGAGGCTGTCGAGTTTGTTGCAAGAGGGCACATTTGGACGCGTCTACAAGGGCACGTATAATGAGAATCAGGATGTCCTGGTGAAAACTGTCGCCCAACATGCCAGCCAAATGCAGGTTTCGCTGCTTCTTCAGGAGGGAATGAGTCTGTATGGTGCATCACATCCGGGAATTTTGTCCGTCTTGGGAGTGTCCATTGAGGATCACACAACACCGTTTGTCCTGTACCAGGCTATGAATAATATGAGAAATTTGAAGATGTTCCTGCTGGAACCGTCGTGCTCACGATCGATCACCACAATTCAGATTGTAATGATGTCTTCACAGCTGGCTGCCGCCTTAGGACATTTGCATAGTCATGGAGTTGTGCACAAGGATATCGCCACAAGGAACTGCGTGTAAGTAGCCAAATTTGTATTTCACTCTTGTTAATAAATTCTGATGGTTGTTAGCTACGTTGCGCATATCCGCGTGTACATCAACCTATCTAGCCTTCAAATACATGAACTTCTTGAGCTAATCAGCATATCACAATTCACAAACTAGTTTTCGCGATGTATTATGGAGGGTATACAGAACAAACGCACACCCAACGGCAGGAAGCGCACACCGCTCTAGTAAATCGTGAACAATGTGCGCTATAAAAGAATTTCTTCAAAAATTTATATCATTTGTATTCAGTATTAATTAAACCGAGTTCGCCTTGCAAAGTAGTTGAAATGTTGTGATACTTATTATATGTGCGCTAATTTTTCTCGTTATGACTTCAAACAGCAAATTTTAACATTTTCTTCTCTTTGAAATAGGCGCGTCTTTTATTTACATACAGTAGACCCACAATTGTTTTAATAAATCTAGCTATCTGTACTAGTTTAGGTTAGCGGACCGTTTGCGCACACGAAAAAGCGGAATAGCTCCCTAGCGCACATTTGTTATTGAATATAGTGTGCGCTTTGCTTTTTATCACATGATTTTGAGCTCTTACAGCAATTTTCTTCTGTTCTCTTTTTTAGTTTGCGCACATTAGTGTGCGTTATATTTTTTTTCCACACAAGTTGGAATTTTTTATTTCAACAAATTTTTGTTTTAATTTTTCTTTTCAGTATTGACGATCAACTGCGTGTAAAACTATCAGACAGCTCACTGTCTCGCGATCTCTTCCCCGCTGACTACAACTGCCTGGGCGATAGTGAAAATCGTCCAATAAAATGGATGTCCCTCGAAGCTCTGCAAAAGAAACAATTCGCCGAGGCCAGTGATTCGTGGTCATTCGGTGTTCTCATGTGGGAGCTGTGTACGTTTGCCAAACAACCCTACGCCGAAGTTGATCCCTTCGAAATGGAACACTATCTCAAGGATGGATATAGGCTGGCGCAACCCTTCAACTGTCCCGATGAATTGTAAGTTAAACTTAACCATTTCTGAACGCACCCAACTAACAGCTCTCTTCCCAAATTCTTTTCTTTTTTGTCTTCAAAGGTTCACAATCATGGCATACTGTTGGGCACTTTTACCAGCTGAACGGCCATCCTTCGCTCAGCTACAAGTCTGTCTATCCGATTTCTATACGCAAATAACAAGATATGTTTAGATGTACATACGAGCCGCGTTTAAAGTTCTTATAATTTACTCGCTTACATGTCTAGTTAGAAGAAAAAAATTATATAATCTCTAGAGGATAACACAACACACATTTATAGAGTTAATCACAGGTGCATTTACATGAATGGAGTATATATTATATATTAATGAATTTATATAATTATTTTATGTATATCAAAAGATGATATAAACTCATTTAAAGGAATACCACAACCTTACCCTATCGATGGCAAGTTTTATTGCCAGCAAATGACAATTTTTTGTATACCAAAATCCTTTAAGAAATTAATTAAAATACAAAATCATTGTCTGCCATTTTGAATCTTATGGTAGTTTGTAAATATTTAAAGAAATATATACAGCATTTAAAAATTATAAATAAGAATAAATACATTATAGTAGATATACGATATATTAGATGAAGCTGGATGCCTAAGGATCCAATGGATAAGTTTGACATTTTACATTAAGTTGTTTTTACCCAGTTTGTACGTTTTTTTTTTTTATAAATTATTTATTTGTTTCTTAAATATTTCTTTTAAAATACCCTAGCTCTTAAATAAAATTTTTAATTTAAGTCAATTTTTGTACATTCTGTTTTCCATTGTAATAGTTTGTAAATTGTATGTTTTTTTCTAAGCGATTTTGGGACAAAACAGTGTTCTAGTGTGTAGAAATTTAAAATGATAAATAATTTTATACGTGAAATTAATTTTAAAAATAAAGAAAATTACGTTTTAAATGAAATTATCTATGGTTTATTTTTGGTTTTGTAATTTTGACGTAAAGGAGATGGAGATGGTAAGTTGGCTAATTATTTAAACAGTTGATGGACTTATCTTTAGGCCAACTTTTACAAGAGAGGATGGCTGGACCAACCTATTTTCGTATAAAGCTAAAAATATAGGTACTTACCCTTCTTGCTAACAGCTATAAGACAGGGTTCCAGATTTACGAATCGCGTAAAAGAGAAAAATGTTCGTCTTCTCCATAGCTACCCGCATATCTTCATTTGCAGGTTTGACCTCAGCGAAGGAATTATACGGTACGGTGGGTGCCAAAAAAAAGCAGGTTTGTAATTTTTTTTTTGTATTTTTGGTCCTTTTCTTTACACAGAAGCTGAGTATAGCCCGTCCCAACTTACGTGAAAATTCCTTGCGCATCAGGTCTCTTCACATCAGGGATTTTATTATCTTAGCGACA
This sequence comes from Cheilosia soror, assembly GCA_949372485.1. Lineage (NCBI taxonomy): Eukaryota > Metazoa > Arthropoda > Insecta > Diptera > Syrphidae > Cheilosia > Cheilosia soror. The sequence goes on along the minus strand of OX443561.1, from coordinate 132,717,211 downwards.
ACAAAACAACTTTTCCAACCAGAACAGCTAAAACAGCTAAAAAAAATTGGTGCGCATTTCAGACAACAAACATACCCCACCCCTACTTGCGAAGACATCTCTCTCCATCGACGACCGAGGCATGGCATGATTGATACTGATTGTCCACTCCACACAGCACAGCACCGTCGTTGGCGTTTGCAAAATATGTATACCCATTTACCCACAGTTTTTTGTAAATGTCGATAATTACGATGATGGGGCAATATGCTAAACGAATTTAAAATCGGACAAAGGGTGTGGCACCGCCCATACAAAAAAAAAGCATTCAAAATCGTATATCTCGAAAACCACCAAATCGATTGAGCTCACACTTACAGATAGTCTTAGTTATTGGCCCTGGAGTGTTCCTGTGAAGAATGGTCAAAACCGGGCAAAGGGCGTGGCACCGCCCATCCAAAAAAAATCCAAAATCGTAGATATATGTATCCCGATGAAAATTGAAAAAATCATGTGAAAATTAGTCAAAATTGGACAAAGAGGCGTGGCATCTCTCATACATAAAAAAAACATTCAAAATCTTATCTGGAAGACCACCTAATCGCTTAAGCTCAAACTTACAGGTAATCTTAGTTATTGGCTTTGAAATGCTCCTGTGATCATCATCAAAATTGGCCAAAGTGGCGTGGCACCTCCCTTACAAAAACTGCATTGAAAATTTTATATCTCGAAAACCCCCCAATCGATTGAGTTTAAATTTACAGATAATCTTAGGTATAGTATTTCTGTGAATATTGGTCAAAATTGGATAAAGGAATGTGGTGGCGCTATTCTTCGACAATCACGGAAAACCTAAATATGTGTACCACGAAGCATTAAAATAAAAGCTGTTTATCACTTATTTAAATTAATTTGAAACTGATATTTTATATTCGCTAGTCTTTGTATATATTTCGAACAGGTGTGGCTGATCTTTTTTGATGGATTTTTTAGGTGAAACATGTATTGTTAATTAAAAAACTTTGGCTGAATTATACCCAAGCTGAAAACCGAGTTTTCGTCAAAAAAATTTAGAAAACTCGTGGATGCATTCACACCGAACACCAACTCGTTTTCGTTTGACGTTTCAATTAGCTGTGAAACTAGCTATGAAATGTTTGTGGCGACTATACTTTTATTTTAGTTACTAAACTTCGCTCATATTGACATAATATACAAACAAAATTATTTAAGCTTCTTGATAATCGTTAACTTATAGTTAAATTCATAAAATAATTAACATAAGCAACAATCAAAATCAAAACATCTGAAAATAGCATTTAGTTGTGGCAGGTAGTGCTGCCGTTCTAAAATTATAGAAAAACTGAATAATTTGCTCTTTATGGTGCAAAGATAACAAGAGATTCCACATTTGTAAATAAAAAAACTAGAAGAAACGACAGCACTGGAGACTCTCACTCAGTCTCTCACATCCTGTCAGCAGTTTTGCTGAGCTCGCTAAATGTTGTAAAAGGTGTGTCTGCTTCAACAACCCAACGATTGTACTCGTTTTCGTTGCGTTTTCAGGGAAAACTACCTCAACTCGTTTTGAAAACTGAAATATGTATGGGAAAACTTCTGTTTTCGAGGAAGTTTTCGACTGTTTTCACGAAAACCCAGTTTTCGGCTTGGTGTAAATAGGGTATTAGCTCCAAAGTTGTAGGAAGAGCATCAGTATTAGTAAAAAGCGTTACTTTTGGCCACACTCTCCTTTACTTATACGATACCTCTTAAGTAAGACCCTTATATAAGGGCATAACTCGAGTGAAGCGCAATTTTTCAGTCCAAATTTTCGACTACTTTCTCAAGCAGCGTAAAGCGTTAAAGGTTGACTTCTTGCGTAAGTATAACTATATATTCATGAAAAAACAGCAAAACATATTGGCAGCTGTAAAATGTGCTGTCACTAGAAACAGTGTTGCCAATTTGAAAACTAAACGTCGAAAAGAATTACCTTCTATATACATAGTTTCATGAGACCCGATGAGGAGAGCGGGGCGTGAGAGGGGAACCAATTTAAAGTTCTGATTTTAGAGTGGAGTGATAGTGATCCGGCGCAGATGGCAGTCTGACAATGATATGACAATGACTTGTTAGACAAAACTATCAGTTCACACGGTTGTAAGAACATTTAGGAAAGTTTTTTCATTGGCAGACCAAACAATTTTGTCAGATCTGGGAATTGTCCGAACATAGCATAATTAACTAATTTTCTCATGTTCATGCTGACCACACCGTCTCCTTTTCGGTCGTGAGTTTTATTGTTTTCCTGTTTACTGCTGAAGAAAGAAACTCTTGTGATATTGGTCTTAAGATCGTCAGCACTTGCTGCCTTACGACCAATCTACAAAAAAGCTAGGTAGTAATTACCTTAGTCCAATTTTTAGGAAAACTTTGAAAAAAATAGATCTTCTTAAGGCCAAACATTGGTCATAATAGCCAGAAAAATTGTAAATCTGTATCGTTAAAAACTTAAGACATAGTTTTGAATTGATTGCTATAGACATAAAGGCACTCCCAATGAAAATACGGATGAAGTAGCAAGCAAAGTGTCCGGCAGCTGTTTTATCAGAACACCGGCTTCTACGCTTAAGCCCTGTGGGGGGAAATAGCGTCGTAACTCTAGTTTAATTTCCATACTTGTATGATCACAATAATAAACAAAACTATGGCCACAACTGAGAGACTCATGCGGAAAGAAGAAGAACTTCTTTTATTCTCGTAGGACGAGTTATTGAGTACACGAACCAATTTCTATGCCACTGCCCACGTCCCTAACAAACCAAAAACATTTATTGGAAGATTCTTCTTTTAGGACCTTTTTATTGAGAGCAAATATACTAAATCTGTCCAAATGGATTACAAATAAATATGCAAATGCAAAGACTGCATACAAAATACAATTTTCAAAAATTGTAAGCAGTATATGTTCGTTGTCAAGCGTATTTACATCAGCGGTCAACCTCCTTTATATTTATGTCATGCGAACTAAGTTGTTACTTAGGCGGCTCTACAGTTCGGGGTGAACTGAGGCCTCAGCTAACATGCCTCTCCAGTTAGCCCGGTCCTTATAGCTAACTGCCTCCAGTTGCGCACTCCTAGTCGGTTGAGGTCGCCTTCGACTTGGGCGCGCCACTTAAGGCGAGGTCTTCCTCTACTGCGTTGTCCCTCTAGGTTAGACTCGAAGACTGTTTTCATCCGCTCTATACATGCAGTTTTTTGACCATGTCGATGTCGCTGTACAGCTCGTATAGTTCGTCGTTGAATCTCCTTCTCCACAGCCCGTCAACGCAAACGGGACCGAAAATTCTTCGAAGAATCTTTCTTTCGAAGCGACCGAGGATATCTTCATCCGCTTTAGATAGATTCCAAGCTTCAGAGCCATAAAGCAGGACTTGGAATGATTAAGGTCTTATACAGAATCTCCTTAGTTGTTCGGGATAGGGCTCTACTACTCAGTTGCCAAAGAAACAGCTGTAGGCCAAGAGTTATTCTTCGTTTAATTTCTTCTGAGATGTTGTTGTCAGAATTTATAGCAGAGCCGCAGCCGAGGTAGACAAATTCCCTCACTACCTCAAAGTTGTAGCTGTCGATCGTGACGTTTTGTCCGATTCTACGGTGTCCCTTCTGGGTTGACAGCATATACTTGGTTTTGCCCTCGTTGATCGCTAGACCCATTTTAGCCGCTTCCGTTTCTATACTAGCAAACGCACCAGTGACAGCTTGCTGTGTTTTACCAATTATGTCAATACCATCGGCGTATGCAAGTAATTGGACGGACTTTTGAAAGATCGTGCCTTGTGTGTTGGCCTGTGAGTTTCGGACGATTCTTTCAAGTATGATGTTAAAGAAGTCGCATGACAACGCGTCACCTTGTCTAAATCCTCGTTTGACATCAAATGTTTCGGTGAAGTCGCTACCGACCTTGATGCAGCAGCGAGCTTTCTCCATCGTCATCCTACACAATCGAAAGAGTTTTGACGGGATGGCAAGTTGTTGGGTCTTACTAAAATGGTACAAGGCCTACGTAAAGTAGTTATCAGCCTCACTAGAGGGTTTAATTATTTTAGACGTTCGTCGGCATTACATTTTTCAAATTTCTGTAAACACTATCCATATAATTGAAGAGAGGCTACAACGTTATACCATAAAATGCAATTCGCCTTTTGAAATATTTCAACGAAATTCCAGCTGTCACCTTACACTTATGTTCCATTTATTTATAGCCTAATATATTTGTACCTCTGTCTTCTTTTTCTTTATGCTTCTAATGGAATGAGGCGGAGGCCTTCTGATAAATTTGTCTGGCATAACAACTGTCCAAAAGTTCTTTGTTACGGGTACCTCTTAAGCACAGTGGGGCATCGATTTAAAGCACATTAACAAATGACTGCTAATTGCATCTACATCAGGGCGGATCTCGCTCCATCATAATATTCCTAAACAAAGCCCAGAAAAATCTGCATAATATAACGAACGATATTATTCGAAATCAGACCAGCATACCTTGCCTAATGACAAGTTTAGAAACTAAAAGTAACGAGAGCACCAAACCAACATAATAGCCCCCCTGCAGTTAGCCCACACTGCGCTGATGACTAAAAGCTGTTTAAATATACATATCCCAGTCACTTGACATTACTTTAATCTGAAACCAACACTAATTCCCATAATCCAGCTTAAGATTAACTTTAGATTAAGTGCTAACCACGCACCACTTGTCAAAATTACCATACAATCAACATATTTAGTAACATTATCATTCTTAATTAAAAAACAACACATTTCTGTCATTAAAGGAATTAAGTTTGAAATCCATTTCTCCCGGGAGCACGGCGTAATCCCAAAGTGAAATTAAAGATTTATGATCTTACAACTGTTCAACTTTCCCAAAAAAAACAGCCAGTAGTCAGCTAAATTTCGATAATGGTGGTCCTCTTCGACCGCAGACACATACATTCCAAAAACCTAATTCACTCCGCACGCAATTTCCCACAGCCAAAAGAGGAATAAAACCGTCAAATTGAAAACAGCACGACCGGCTATCCAAATTGAAGCCATTTGTCAATGCAAATTAAAATAACTATATTTTAGTTGACAATCGAAATAAATTATTTATTCGTGGGTAGGACTCCCCCTTCCCGGCACACACACAAATTAAAAGATTTTTAATGAGGCACAAGAACATGGGCTCACAGCTCACTGATGAGATGACGGGAAAGTTACCCCATTCCACTGTGATGACATTTCCATAAACACGCTCTCAAATGAAGAGAATAAATGAACCACTTACTGTGCAAGAAGGAGACTTTTACTTGTATCTATAGTTGTATCTTGTATCAGCGAGTTACAATCTCATTTATGAACTTTAAAAGTGAATAAAACGAGCGAAATGAATAAGAATTTACTTTCAATGGGGGTCCATTGGGGATCCCTGAAAGTTGACATAACCCGACTAGAGGCCACTGTGTGTGTGTGGTTAGTTTGCATTTTTAATTACATGGATTTTCACACCTTCTTGTCGGCGAAGAGATGAAAATTTCCCTCATCAAAGGAACTCTTCATCTCGGTGCTCCAGGAGTCGGGGGTCGGTCTCGGTAGTCGGGAGTAATTTTATGCATTTATTCATATAGTGCAACGCTTGTGGCGGTTTAGATAAGAAAATTGTTGGCTTCCTAACAGGGAGGGCGCATAGATAATGAGATACATTATACTTTACACACCTGTGTAATCTGGTTCGGGTGTTGGGTCCTATGAAAGCGAAAAATAACTCACACCATAATATTATTTATAATTTTTTTTTCACTCCCATTAGTTGAATTAGGAACTCGTAGGTAGTTGAAATTTCACGTCAGAAAACCGCGACAAATAAGCCGTATTTGCAGGAAGTATTACACCGCACTTATGTGCTAATGACCTTAATGCTGAATATGAATAATCACATTTGCATAAGAGGCAACTGCGGGTATAGTAAATGTTATATGGAAGATACATGGATACATGGGTGTTGAACTCTGCACTTAAATGTGCACTTTAGCAAGAATTAGCAAGATTCCGAAAGACGAGTACTGAGTAGGTACATTCATTCATTCATTCATTCATTTACAATGGTCTGCTTGTCCATTAAGTGGGTCGCGGGTGTAGGTTGCTCAAGTGAACCCTTCTTTGCTCTCGATCATCCGCCATCGACTCCAAGTCATCAAGGGCGATTATGGACTTGATATAACCATCTCATCCTTGGTCTACCTAAAGGACGGCTGCCTGATGGTACGGATTCTATAGCACATCGCGGAATCCTGGTTGGGGACATATCAAAGGGCACGGTAGTGCCCCAGCCAAGTTCTCTAGTAAAGGCAATAACCCTTTTTACAGGAACGAACTCAGGCTGTTTTCGACCCCCCTCTAACTTCGGAACCAATTGAGCCAGAAACTCCAAACTTATAAAATTTACCAAGCTCACTAAAAAGGTCCACCTGACCAAATTTAATCTTTATAGCTTTAGTGGTTCTCAACATACAAGAATTCAAAAATCGCAAAAACCGTAACTGACTCACTCACTCACTTAGATGATCATCAAAATTATGAAGCACTTCCGGCCATCCTAGAATCTGGGAAAAGTCCAAAACTCCAGGAGGCGTGGTATCCGCTCACTTTTGAAAATTGGTTATTATGTATTTGCGCCAATTCCCATTGCCGTAGAATCTTGAAATTTGTTAGAGCGGTAGGACTTGCAGTGTACGAAAGGAGAAATAACATCAAAAATTAAAAATTGTCCATTTAAGAGGCGTGGAATCTTTCAACTTAAAATATGAATAGAAGTTAATCTACCTGCTGAATATAATTTTAATGAACAGTCTATAAGAAAGAAACCAAAGTGATGGTAGTCAGTGTCTATTGACATATTAAAAAGCGAAGACGTTTCAACGTTGTTTGTGAAATCTAATAAAAAAAAAACGTTGCAAAAAGTAGTGAAATGACACCAGAAACATAAATGTAAAAAATGCCACGACTGGGTCGCACGTAACGTTCTCGTTTATTGCGAATCTCGCAGAATCTCAGAGTCATTTCAGCAAATTTTACGTTTAAAATCATACGCACTAAAGATGTACTCAGATAACTGAGCACTTGTTAATTAACAACGTAATACATACTACAACATAAACATACGTATTAACTTCTTTCAAATTTCACCCCGAACTGACACTTGAATTTCGATGAATTTCGAATTCTATTTAGGCCTGCCAGACGTCCCGATTTTGGCGGGACATTCCCGACATTTGAACCATGTCCCGATGTACAAAATGTCCCGATTTTGTTCCGATTTTCTTTCATTTTATTCTACTTCGTTTAAAAATGATCGAACAATATTAATATTGTAATATATATAAGTTGAACTGTTGTTTGAATGCATTTATCTATATGGAAATACATATGTACATAATCATACATTTCAAATTCAGACAAACTGTGGCAGTGTTGTATGTGGCGGTTGGTGTTTTTTGATTCTAATAACGAATATTGTTTAGAATTTATTCGAAGTTTCGCTTTCGTTACAGAAGTATATATGTACCTAATGAACTTTCGTGCTCGATAGGGTAAAAAAATGTTCCCCATAAAAATTGAATCCCTCTTGAGCCCAAACAAAAATTACCAAAATCAGAAAAATTGGCATTCGCTATTTCTTATAGGTATAGAGTGCTTTAGACGTGTTTGATCAGATGAAATATAAAGCAGTCGCGCAGTCAAGTGGTGTGGCAGTGGCGTGGTGACCAAGTGGACCAATGTCGACGCGCGGATCCAAGCGGAGTAGGGGTAACCGCGACGTGGTATTTTTCAGGTGGCGTGATGCCAGTAAGAGAGTGGCAGGCGGATGGTGACGACGTGGATTTTTGCATTACAACTGAGAATTTTTGATTACCCAGAAACTAATGATAACATTTTATGGACTGGTAAATCAGTATGGCACCATACGTAGCTTGCCACTTCAGTGGGCGTTAAATGAATTTCATACCACTTCGCCGCTATTCTATTGCCACCGCCACTCGTATGCCACCGCCACTTAATCACCACTTCAACGCGCCTTGCTCCAGAATTTTCCTTCAGAATTTTGTTTCAAAATAAGTATTAGCTTCCTACATTTTATCGTATGGGCTGGGCCAGGCTGGGCGTTGATCGCCAATGGGCAATTAGTTAGGACAAACTGTTTTATATATGAAAAGATGTCCTTAATCATAATTGACATGACTTCTTCTGGTTAATAAGTCATCGCAAAACTTTGGTTTGCTACAAAACATAAAACATGTACCCGTGGCTGTAAAGATTCTTGCAGATTCTTTAAGAAGATCTCATTGGTCAGATAATCTGGGTGATAACAGAATCCGCCTTATTCGAAATTTTGCTACGAACCCCGAAAGAATTCGAAGAACCCTGAATTGAATTCGAAGCAAACGTTTCCACTACGACGGATTCTGTGATAGTTCTTTCGGGGTTCGTAGCAAAATTCCGAACACGACGGATTCTGTGATCACCCACAATTATTTCTTATTTCTAAAATAAGTTCAAACGATAAATATATGAAATATGTTTATGTATCCAATCCATACCTAACTGAAACTGAATATTCAAAGTTCCTGAAGTACCTACTATTATTTCATTGGTGTTTTTAACGCATGTATATTGTATAGATAATGTTAAAAAACGTTTAGTTTTTAGTATTTTGTATGTCCCGATTTGTCCCGATTTTCGGGCCTTGGTGTCCCGATTTTAATAAAATTTCATCTGGCAGCCCTAATTCTATTGCCACTGAAGTTTTGGGCTTTGCAAAAATATACCGTGTGTGAATAAAGATCGGGATTTGGGTAGACATTTTTGAGAAATATTCATAAAACGGCAATATTCGAGTTTTCTGAGAAAAACTAAGTACGTGATCATGTTCGAATGCTTGTGTTGTCTTAAATATGTATTTTGATCAAAATCGTTAGAGCGGTTTTTTGTAAAATTATGCTGACAAATGTTACAACTTTGGATTCGAAAATCACTGTTACTTAACTGTTTAACTGAAAACTGAGTACGACGCATTCTTTAGGATATAAACATTACCTAGCAGTCACATTTTCATCCAAATCAAAAAAGAAGTTTTCGAGATATGAGCAGTTTATAAGGTACAATTTTTATCGATTGGGGTGAAAATCGGAGGACGCATTCAAGGTTAAAAAAAAACTGTTTTGCAACTGTTTAGCTCAAAACTGAGCAAATGGTATTACTATGGATTTGAGCATTACCTGAAAGTAACATTTTTATCATAATGGAAAATGGCGTTTTTGAGATATGAGCAGTTTTTTAAAGTACTATTATTAGGGATTTGGGTGGATATTAAAGGACGCAGTCTTTTTAGGGAAAAACTGAGTTTGCTATCCAGTTAAGAATGACAATAGTACCTTAAAAATATTTTTTTTTTAAAAATCGTTTTTACCGTTTTCGATAAAAAGCCAATTTTCAAAACTGCCGTTGCTGGACTTTTTAGCGAAAAACTGGGTATGCAGTCATGTTAAGCAAATTTAAATCTAAATTTAGACATATTTCGTTATATATCGTAAAATTGTTATATGGCAGGTGCCGTTAATATTAGGGCTAGCACAAAAAAAGGACGTCCGTAGTGGGAAGCCCACAAACTTTAAATACGAAGTTTGAAGCAAATCCGTCCAAGCGTTTAGATTCCCCAGGGGTAGGACAGACAGACATACGGACGGACAGAATTGCGAAACTTTTTTGAGTTCCCCTATCATCGTAATATCAGAATTGATCAAAATCTCGAGTTCGAAATTTTGTACGAAAACAATATCTTTCTCTTACTACGTATACGAGGAAGTTAAAAAGGAGCCAAGTTCTCTTAGAGAACAGCAAAAATTAGGTGCTTAATTAGTCAGCCACGAAAAGTAATGAAATCCAAATGTACGCCAAGTTCTTAGTAAGAAGGTTAAATGTTAAAAAAAAATGGTACATTTACTTGGCAAGTTTTTCGTTTTTAACTTCATTATATTGTACAATATATTAGCAAAAAACTTGACCAGTGAAACTACCAATTTTTTTTTAACATTTAACCTTCTTTAACTAAGATCTTGGCGTACATTTGGATCTCATTACTTTCCGTGGCTGACCAGTTAAGCACCTAATTTTTGCTGTTCTCTAAGAGAACTTGGCTCTTTTTTTTACATTTATGTTTTTGGTGTGATTGCGTTTAACATGACCAAACCACCGAAGTATGTAGATTATTTTGTTTAAACTGCATTTTACAAGATTTTATAAACAGTTTTGTCTACCTTTTCAATATTTCTGTTAGAAAAAAGCTGGATTCTTCAACACATAAACGTTTCGTTAGGTACTAGTTTATACTCCGAGTTTTTACACAGATACTGGACCACAAACTCGGATAGATAAATGCCAAAGACGCAAAGTTGAAATGTAATTTGTTTAATACTGCACAGTGTACACTTCATTCAGAGAACTGCTACATTTTGTTAATGAAGAGCTGAATTAGATTTTAAGTTATGCTGAAAGAACTTACTCTATGAGTTCCATGGCCGACTTCTAAGCCCATATTTCCTGCGCTACCGACACGCCGGCCGCCCATACTACCAGGATATGTAATTTTTTATAGTGCAATCCTTCCGTTTCGTATCACAAACATAACAGCTTACCAATGTGTTCTGGACTACTTCTCCATCTTTTATTCGAATTGCCAGTCTAACATAGCAGAAGAATTTAAAGAATTTAAAGAATTCTAAAAAGTCGGAACGGGCGAAGCTACTCTTCAACTCAAAAAAGTATCATCCTACTTTTACTACGAGTTTAAGCGCGTCTTAAAATTTTAGAGACTTGAGTGATTTTTTTTTTCTAATTTGTGCTGTTAATTTATATGGATCTCAAAAATCTGTTATAACTAGAATTTAGCCTCACTGAACTGGAACTGGGAGCCAAATGTAAGACAGGTAAAGTTAGAATGTTCACTAATGTTCATGCTTCTGCTTTTTTTATATAGCAGAGTTGGGACGATAAGGATCTTACACTCTGCGCCACTTGATTAGCATACTCTATTAATCTGTTTTCTATCCTCCACTGCCCCAAAACCAAGCCTGTTATTGGTTCCTAACCTTTTCAATGTTGTTACCCCTTTGACCTATTACCGCAAAATATATTACCCCCCCCCCCCCCCCCCCCATTAATGCAAGGCATCATAAAAAAACAATATCTACATGAAAGTGCAAAATATTGTCTTTATCAATTATATTACCTATAATAAATCACACAAAAATACACCTTAAAAATAACTTTAAAAAGAATGAATGAATGATATTCAGTGCGAATGTTAGTATTGTTTGGATTTCACAAGTTCTTCGTTAGGTTTAGTTTCACTTAAAATGCGCATCTTGAGTCATGTTTCACATTGAACGGGTTTCTGTCCTTTATTTTATCTGTTACTGTAAACTTGAGAAACCACTCTGGCATCTGAAGGTGGTTGCAACGATATTAAGATTTTTGGAGCTCTTTCAGCTTTAGTAGGATATTTTCGGTACCTACCCACTTTTGCCAAAATGTACCAAGGTCATAATTTTGTAAATGTGCTTTAAAAGTGTTATCCCCGCGTAGTCATAGAAATTCTGCTTTGGTTGACACATCTTCGTCTTTAAAAATTGCATCATTCATTACTACCAAACGGTATTAATATCCAAGATTTGGACTGACGATTATCAATGTCCGAGAAATATTGCCTCAGTGAGTATATGACTGATGAGGATATATCTATATTGAACCACGGAATTTTTATATGTTATTTTGTCAGATTCGTCATTTACCAATTACTCAGACAGTTGTATAAACATCGATATCTACATCGCCAACTTGAAGATGTTCGTCATATTAGGTGTAATAGAAAGAAATTCATTATTTTTGCATAAATTCAAGGCTTTATTCAGCTTCTTTTTGTATCCAGCGTCCATCCTTATTCAAATGGTTCCAAACGGTTTTTTTGTGGATTGTTTAGCTTCTGGGCAGTGGAAACAGTGCTTAAATGACGGTCTGACTCGACGATTTTATCGACATTTTCGACAATTGGCCTTCCAGACATGTCTTTGACATGGAAATTCCTCGAACGAAATCAAGGACCATTATAAACACTATTCACATTTTTAGCCGCCTAACTTGCGTTGTTGCCTTCATCGAAAAAAAACTGTTAAATATGACGTATTTTCTCTTTGCTAATGCCTATCCATGTTTAACGCGCGCTCAAAGGGTCAACGAAAAAGAAAACTATCAGAGGATTTTTTTTTGTAAGAAATCTAATCTTTCCAAAGCCAATTTGTTTACGTCCAATAGCACGAATGAAATGCGAGATACAGATTACTAAAGCCATATTTTGGAAAAATTACGAACTTTTTTTTACTGAAAAAATGAACAAAATTCGCCGCTGCTCCGCTGCTCGGCCTACCGGCTCCCGCCCTCACATCTCTCAGCCACTTCTGCTATTGGCCCGGAAGAGCGGCTTCGCTAGACAGCACAATTTCTCGAATAGAAAGAAAAATAGAAACCACCTATCGGATTCCTGCCGCGCTCAAACTGCATTTACACACCCCAGAGACGCGAATACATAGTTTACTTTTGTTTTTGCCTCCGCTAATCTCAGGAAATATTTATGTATATTAAAAAAGTCTACGGTCCGTCTATCCTTACATATAATAAAACTGTAGGCATTTTCTTTGTCAGCTAAAAACTCGAAAACTACTGGACAGATTTCGATGAAACTTTTTTTAAATGTTCCTTAAGACCGTGAGACTGCTATAGGCTATGTCGTTTATAGCCACGTCCTTAGGAACAGATTTTAGCCAAAATGTATTTTTTGAAGTGAAAATATATACATACACATATACCTTGCTACGAATGGATGTTCATACTTTTGCGATCGTCAAACAAACACATTCGATAAGGGTTGATTTGTTTTCGCAGTGAGTGCTATGGTCAGTTGTATATTATGTAGGTATGTATATTATGATTGTATGTCCGATGAAGGATGGGGATGGGGTGAGTCGTGCGTGCTGCAGAATGGCATGGGGTATATTAATAATCTTCATAAGAGAAGAGACGTATAATACAAAACCGGTTTCATTTCAGAATTTCATTCGATATGTGGTATGGTAATTGTGTTGGGTTGGGGTAGGTAATTGTTTGGATTCTATAGGAAGAGGGAAGCAAAGCAAAGGAAAGGAAATGCAGTATATTAAACAAGTAGCAAGATCAATGAGAGGGAGGGCGATGCAGAGGGTGCACATTATATATCCAATGCATTACATCCATTATTGCATATCGCCACGCAACGCAGTAGGAATTTTATTCTGATATGACGTAACAGGGTAGGGTTGGGGTAGTTGTTTGGATTCCATAGTTCTACTTTGGGGTTGTTGTCGCACATCGAAAGCAATTTTTCTTGAACAGATAGGTACTGTGTATGAGTGACTTACTTCTGTCCAGCCAGTTTGTGAAATCTATTCTATACATATAATAAAACTGTTGTCAGCTAAAAACTCGAAAACTACTGGACAGATTTCAATGAAACTTTTTTTAAAATGTTCCTTAACACCGTAAGACTGCTATAGGCTATGTCGTTTATAGCCACGTCCTAAGGAACAATTTTTAGCCAAAGTGTATTTTTTGAACTGAAAATATATACATACACATAACCAAATATAATTTTGTGCGAGCGGGCAAGGCGAGCACGGGTCCAGCTAGTTCAAAAATAATTGCGAACTTTTGAGACGAAAATATATTGAGAACGGAGATTTTTACAGAAAATCTTGCACCAATTCAAAGGGTTTAAAAATTATGGACAAGAAAATAGTTTTAGTTTGATTTCGATGAGTTCAAAATTTTGATTTAATTATAATGGTTATAAAATGTATTATCTACTACCTGCCATTATTACCCCCGTATAATAGCTGTTTTACCCCCGCGGGGGTAATTACCCCCAGGTTCGGAACCCAGGTGTTAGAGGCTTTTTTTTGCGCCACTTGAATAAAATGGAAAAAACATTTTAGAGAATTCTACTTCTTTTTAACACAAACAGACAAACTTAAATTTTTAATGTAAGTAATTGCAGTATTTTGGATTTAAAAAAAAATTTTTGAATTGTGTCTTGACCACCTTTCTGCTTCAAAATTCACAAATCCGGTTTGAAAGAGACACATTGGTCAAATAATTTACCGAAATCGAGCTCCGAGCTATTTCGACGGTTTGGTTTAGTTCAGATATACCTATAGTCGAATATTGTTCCTTCGATCCATATACACTGGCGTTCACTAGGATGATTGCAATCGATTTTCACTCTTTATACCTGTTGAAAATATTTTACCCGTAAACTTTTACTACCTGTGAACACGAGGTACATATTTTCCCAACAATAAGTCATAAAATTGAAGGGTAAATAAAAAACTACGGCTGAAATTTCCCAAGATCAAATAATGAACTACCTGAAAAGCGTATAAAAAAATGTGCCACTAGGATGAGGCTATGCGAATATTTCGTTGCACATACGCGATTTTTACGAAAAAATGGTACAATGTACAACAATGAACGCAAACAACTACAAATCTTTGCTGGAACGGTCATTTCCAAAAGGAAAACATTTTCCGACCCCTGCCTTGGATATTCCAACAAGACAAAGCCTCTATCCACACTTCCAGGGTTGTTAGAAGGTGAATTCAATCAGAAGACGTGGAATTTTTGCCATGGCCGCCCTATTCACCGGACTTAAATATAATCGAAATTGTTTGGGCATGGTTGGTTATCTCGTAAAGTGTATGAAGGCGGCAGACAATTTGAAGACAAGAACACTTTAATCGAAGCTATTCGTGATGCATGGGCCCCAAAATTTCTCTTAATTATTAAAAAAAAAAAAAAACCCCTTCATAGCTCTCGATCCTCCGCCATCGACTCTAAATCATCAAGGGCTATCCCCATACGGGTATAAGAGAGATTATGGACTTGATCTAACCATCTCATCCTTGGTCTACCTAGAGGACGCCTACCCGAAGGTACGGGTTCCATAGCACGTCGTGGAATCCTGGTCGGGGACATGCGTTTAACATGACCAAACCACCGAAGCATGGACCGCTCCGTCCGGAGAAGTAGCTGCTCGACATTGAGTTCCTCACGGATTCTGGTATTTCTGATGCGATCTCTACGGGTCACACCAGCAATTCTACGGAGAAATCTCATTTCGGCAGCTTGTATCCGCGATGTTATTCTTTCGGTCATTACCCAAACCTCATGACCATATAGGTGAGAGTTGGAACAAACACCGAATTAAAGACTGACAACTTAGCTTTGACACCAAGTTCAGTCCTCCTAATAACAGAATGACAAAGCTGTCTCAAAATTGACCCAGCCTGACCAATCCTAGGATAGTTCATTGTTTGATCTTGGAAAATTCCAGCCGTACCTTTAATTTTATTACTTACTTTTGGGAAAATATGTACTTACCTGTTCAGAGGTAGTAAAAGTTTCCGGGTACAAAATTTCCAACATGATTGTATAAAAAGTGAAAATCGATTGCAAAATGTATGACCTCATCCTAGTGATCGGCTGTGTATACTTGATTCGTCAACCATCCCCAAACATTTTCGATGATAATCAAATCCGGTAAGCTTTTAAGCGGTCAGCTTAAAAACATTAGACAGAGAATTCTTAACAGCTACTACATGCAAGGACCTACAATTTTATGCCGATTCTGAACGACTTTTTCAAGCCCTCGCGAGAGGCGGCTCAAATAAAAGTGGTAATTCTTGTGTCCGATGGTCTATGTAAGCTGTAGCTATACCTACCTAAACTACCATCCGCGTATTTAAGTAATTATTCAGACTTGTGAAAAGACGTGCCTCTGCACCAACTTACAAATACTGTTTTTTCATAATTTTTGTAGAAAAAGGTTCGAATTCGGTTTCACCAAATTTAGGATGAAAGCACAAATTTTAGAAAAAAAAAACAAATTTGTAAGTTAGTGAAATAATGCCAATAGGTTTGGAGTTACGTACAATTTTCTTAAGTATCTGTGTACAAAAAAAAAACAGATATACATAATATGTATATATGTAGATACATAGTTGCAAAAATGGGAAAATGAATATGACTGTGAAGACACTTTGAAAAATGTGGCCGAAATTAAACAAAGGGCGTGGCACATCCAATATAACAAAAAAATCAAAATGCTGTACTAATAACTTCAGAAAATATACGTGTAAGCCGCCACGTTCACAGAAAGGGAAAAATCAGTGCACGTAGCCCTAAAACTTTCATTAAACTAAATTTAATAGCTAAAGCTATTGCACTTGCACGTCCAAAGTAAAAGCCGTGCAATGGAAATCTCGCGCGCCAAACCTTTTTCGCTGGAAAATATGTCCCTATTTGGTTCATCGAACCACGTGATTTCAATACGACCCCAAAACAATATTACCTGAGTTTGTGTATGTAAAATCCGTAAACACAACTTAGATACTTACATGAATTAGAGCCAACAGTATACAGCGGCTTAAGCTAAAAATCCTAAGCTCCTGAAAGTTTTGATCCATTTCCGTTATAAGAAAATAAACAAACAAATTTCTTATTTTGTATAAATTTATATTTCATAATTTTTATTCAATAAAATTATAAATAACTCCTCGGTATCTAACATAACTCGTTTTCAAATCGTTATAACCTATGCGCGCAAAAATAAAAAATAAAAATAATAATACAACTTAGAGTGATATAACTTAGTGAACTTAAATGCTACTACACCTGAGTAAGGAACGGAAACCTAACTTTTTTTTTCCACCACATAAGAGTATGTTTATTACTAAATTTTTTATAGCAGTATATTATGGTACATAAAAAACATTTGTGCGGGCGGTTGTGACATAAGCCATAGTGTCCACACAAAGCTGCACTAATGATACGTATTTGGTGTCTTTTTTTGTTTTTATTTTGTCATTTTTGTTTTCATTCATTTTCGTTTATTTTTTTCTACAGAAAAACACTCTACTACACTATAGAAATTAAATGTTCGTTTCTTATTTTATTTAAATATATGTATACCTAATATGCGTGGTAGGTATATTTTTTATATTTACATTTAATATTTACGGCGGCGACACAAACTCAATACACTCAATCAATTCGGAACTTAAGGTTTCATGAAAAGCTTATAATTTATTTTATTTTTTGTTAATAATAGTATTCCTTGTCAAAGTCATAGTTTGAAGTTTGGTTTGGAGATTTTTTTTTATTAAGTTTAGTTTTATACTTTAAGAGGAAATATTTATTTTTTTATTATTTACTATCGCAATGCGGAAGCTTAAATTTGCACGCGATAATTGGTTTGATCCTTTCAAAAATGTAGTTTGTATGCACAACGTGTGTTTTAGGACTTAGACATAACGAGTGATTTGGGTATGGAAATCAGAGAGGCAAAGCTGCAATTGTACGAACGATGGACGTTCAGTAGTTGGTTGCGCCCAACAATAGGCCATAATGGTAAACCTGAAAGTAAATGCAAAGTCGGGGTTATGATAATTAATAAAAAGAGAACACAAAGTTTTTAAATAGAAATAATTTGAGAAGTTGATACTTTGGAAATTATTTAAAAAATAAATGAGAAAAATAATTTGTTAATCAAAAAAGACATGAAATGTAAGAAAATTAAGAAGTTTGTAGACCGAAATACAAAATTCTGATTCCCAGATTTTTTGCGGGCTTTGACAAAATGTTGAAAGGTAATGCCTATTTCATCAAAAGCATTTTAAAAAATTAGTTGAGCCCATACTCCATGCAGTGGAGTGGGAACCAAATTTTTAATACGAATCCACAAAGCAAGTTGGCGATCTGCAAATGGTCGAACTGACTGCCACCAAGTCGATGCGAACTTCTACTCTTGAAGTGTAAAGATTTAGATTTCTTATCATACATATTACATACATAAATCATAATGGAGTCAACTCTAATGACTTTTGTCGCAGTTGCATGTGTGAGGAGGAGGAGAAAACGGTGCCATGAAATAAAGTCTTATGCAAAAATCTCCAAAACGTATAATTTTTGACTTTTTTACTTTCTCGTATACGCAGTAAGAGAAAGATAATTGTTTTCGTACAAAATTTCGAACTCGAGATTTTGATCAATTCTGATATTACGATGATAGGGGAACTCAAAAAAGTGGGTCTCGCAATTTTGTCCGTCCGTATATCTGTCTGTCCCACCCCTGGGGAATCTAAACGCTTGGACGGCTTTGCTTCAAACTTTGTATTAAGAGTTTTTGGGCTTCCCGCTAGGGACGTTTTTTTATTTTTTATGCTAGCCCTAATATTAACGGTACCTCCCATATAAAAATTTTACGAAATATAACGAAATATGTCTAAATTTAGATTTAAATTTGCTTAACATGACTGCATACCCAGTTTTTCGCTAAAAAGTCCAGCAACGACAGTTTTTAAAATTGTCTTTTTCTCGAAAACGGTAAAAACGATTTTTAAAAAAAATATTTTTTAGGTACTATTGTCATTCTTAACTGGATAGCAAACTCAGTTTTTCCCTAAAAAGACTGCGTCCTTTAATATCCACTCAAATCCCTAATAATAGTACTTTAAAAAACTGCTTATATCTCAAAAACGCCATTTTCGATTATTATAAAAATGTTACTTTCAGGTAATGCTCAAATCCATAGTAATACCATTTGCTCAGTTTTGAGCTAAACAGTTGCAAAACAGTGCTTTTTTTAACCTTGAATTCGTCCTCCGATTTTCACCCCAATCGATAAAAATTGTACCTTATAAACTGCTCATATCTCGAAAACTCCTTTTTTGATTTGGATGAAAATGTGACTGCTAGGTAATGTTTATATCCTAAAGAATGTGTCGTACTCAGTTTTCAGTTAAACAGTTAAGTAACAGTGATTTTCGAATCCAAATTGTAACATTTGTCAGCATAATTTTACAAAAAACCGCTCTAACGATTTTGATCAAAATACATATTTAAGACAACATAAGCATTCTAAACATGATCGCGTACTTAGTTTTTCTCAGAAAACTCGAATATTGCCGTTTTATGATTATTCGGGCAAAGCCCAAAATTCCAGTGGCAATATAATTCGAAATTCATCGAAATTCAAATTCTGAGTACATCTTGAGTGCGTATGATTTTAAACGTAAAATTTGCTGAAATGACTCTGAGATTCTGTGAGATACGCAATAGACGAGAAAGTTACGTGTGACCCAGTCGTGCACATTTTTTGGACTTTACTACACTTTTAAAAATGAAATAAAGTGGGATATGTATGGGCCCATGCTCCTTTCCTGCAACCCCCCTGCTTGGGGTCACTGTAGGATTTGGAGTGGGTGCGAGGTTTTTAGTATGTAAAGATCGGAACTTCACCCTTTTTTTAAATTCTCCCCATATATTTGTTGTTTGGATTTTATTTCCACTTCGATTTGGACTTTATGCAATTTCAGAAGTGCAATAAATTCCAAAATTACGTTTTGGATCTATTTGCATAATACTTTATTTCATGGCACTGGAGAAAACACCTTTCCAAATGTTTAAATTTTAGTTGGCCTCTACTTCAAAAATGCGTTTCGCCCCAATATGTGGTGGGTGGGCTCATCAATAAACGACCACCACATCTGTGGGCGCAGTAGCGCAGTGGTTAGTGTGCTGGACTACTGTGCGAGGGATCGCAGGTTCGATCCCCGGAAAAACCAAAATTACATCTTAAAGTTTTTTTCTACTGCGCCACCTCTCGCGAACGTCTGACAAACATCCGAGAGTATGACTGTCATGAAAAAGCTTCTCAATTCAGCCGTTCGGGCTCGGCATAAAATTGTAGGTCCCTTCCATTCGTCCCAAAAATAGAAACTCACACAAAACGAATGGTTGCGAGAAGCTAGGCCTTGGGTGTCACCCGCCTGTTGCGCCACATATTTATTTTTTTTTTTACATCTGACGCACTGTTTGCTCGATTTTCACCGAGAATTATGATTTTCATATCAACAAGTGACTGTAAATCATACCTCAAGACGAATCTTTAGTTCAAAGACTATCGCCGAGAGGAATTGTTTTTTTGTCCAGGTCCTTGCTTATTCACGTAATCAAACTACATATTTTCAAATCATACACATATTTATGAGAGAAGTGAATAAATTGGTGGAGTGTGTGATCGCACCACAAATTTGTATATTTACTCCAAAACAACAACTAAGTAATTGCTCGGAAAAATACGAAAATTTGTCCAGAATTCAAAATAGTTCCAAGAGTAGTGGAAATAACCGACTCTGCTTATGGTATCACAATAAACCTAACTTGGTCTAAGTGAATTACTCCGTTCGGATATTTGCTACCTAACTTAAGCTAACCTAAGTACAGAGCTGTGGTCGAGGCACGATTAGGAGATGAGCAGAGCGGCTTTCGCCCCGGCAGAAGCACAACCGACCAGTTATTCACTCTCAGAATGGTACTATTGAGAAGGATGGGAGTATGCTACACCTGTTTACGCATGCTTCATAGATTTGGAGAAAGCATAAGACCGAGTCCCTCGAGGTAAACTCTGGAGTGTATTACAGCAGGAGTATGGAGTTGACGGTTCTCTCTTGAGAGCCACAAACTGTAAAAGCTGTGTTCGGGTAAACGGCGTTAAATCAATACCTTTCACCGTGGGCGTTGGACTTCGTCAGGGGTGCGTCTTGTCTCCTCTCCTTTTCATTACTTATATGGACTGGATGTTACAGCGCACTCTTGGCAAGGAACGTTTCGAATTGGGAGATCTGAGGATAAGTCATTTGCTCTTCGCTGACGACTTGGTCATTCTTGGATCCTCTCAGACTGAACTTCAGCGCGCACTCGATCGGTTTGTAGCCGTTTGTGTTGAAGCTGAGACGAAGGTAAACGTGAACAAATCTGAAGCGATGGTCGTCTCCAGAACGCCTGTTCAATGCACTCTGCATGTTAGTGGAGTCCCATTGAAACAGGTGCAGAAGTTTAAGTATCTCGGGGTCTTAATCACGAGTGAAGGAAGGAGCAATGCTGAGTTTTCCTGTAGGATTGGTCAGGCTGGATCGATTTTGAGACAGCTTGGTCATTCTGTTATCAGGAGGACTGAACTTGGTGTCAAAACTAAGTTATCAGTCTTTAATTCGGTGTTTTTTTTCAACTCTTACCTATGGTCATGAGGTTTGGGTAATGACCGAAAGAATAAGATCGCGGATACAAGCTGCCGAAATGAGATTCCTTTGTAGTAGTGCTGGTGTGACCCGTAGAGATCGCTTCAGAAATAACAAAATACGTGAGGAACTCAATGTCGAGCATCTACTTCTCCGGACAGAGCGATCCATGCTTCGGTGGTTCGGTCATGTTAAACGCATGTCCCCGACCAGGATCCCAGGACGTGCTATGGAATCCGTACCATCAGGTAGGCGTCCTCTATGTAGACCAAGGATGAGATTGTTAGATCAAGTCTATAATCTCTCCTATACCCGTATGGGGACTGCCCTTGATGATTTGGAGTCGATGGCGGATGATCGAGAGAAATGGAGAGTCCACTTAAGCAACCTACACCCGCGACCCACTTAATGGACAAGCGGACCATTGAAAATGATGATGATGATGATGACTATCCCACCCCAAGTTAACTACACTCAACGAAAAACATGTGTAAAATTTACCTAAATCGAGTGTTAACTTTCATAAGTCCTAAGGCCGTTTTGAGCTTACTTAGTTTTAAGGCAAGTTGCGTTAAATTGCTTAGGCAAATACCCCGCCACATTATCAGTGTAAAACTGCCTTAGATTTTGCTTGAATTATCCATGTTTGCCTAAGCCAATATTTCCTAAGACTAAGGTGATTTTTACCAATATATTTAGCCAATAACTGTGTTGAATTGCCTTAACCACTAAGGTAATAACAAAATGTTTTTGCCTTAGAAATTGCCTAAGTTTTGCAAGATTGTTTATTTCCTAGCCTAAAGTTCGTTAAATTATAGATGGCTTTTAGCCATAATCCCAATTGAAAGTCAACATATTTATTTTAATATATTTATTATATTTTATTTATATACCGGACAGCTTCACAATTTTTTTTTTGAAGGCTTGCATCATTATTTTCGTTGTTCTTATTTCTGCATTTATTCGACTGGCTTCCATCTTTATTGAAATATCCCAGCAGTCACCAGTTTCATCCTAAGAATCTATAATAAAAAAAATAATTTTTTTTTAACATAAATTTCTCTGTCCACCGTTTTATTAAACAAAACATTACCTTCTTCATTACATTCTTCATTACATTCCTCGACAACATATTCTTCATTTTTTCTAGGATAATGAATGTTGATCTTCGGGGATATTTTGGACATTTTTCCTAGAACTAAAAAATAGTTGATAATAAACAGATGATGTTGTTTTTTATAAGCAGTTAAAGTACATAATAGAAACTATTGAAACTAATTATAAAACTCACCTTCTAATTGTAATAGAAGCCAGCACACAGTTTGAATGTTTTAATTACGTATCAGGAGTAATATTTGTTTAAAAATGTAAGCACACAATGAAACGCGAATTCAACTATTACACTTCCGAAGGTTACCTCGGGCGTTAGGCAAAATTACGTTGGCTTAAGGTAACTTTACACAGTTTAAGATAATGAAAGGGGTGTCTGCTTAGATCTAAGGCAAAACGCCTTCAGGCCTAAGGTAAAGTTAAAAAGCTCCCGAAATGTTTAAAAAAAAATTACCTAAGACCTAAGGCAAAATTACTTAGTTTACCTGACAGTCAAAGGCAAAGTTAAAACAAGACAAGTTATTTCTTGGTTAAAACTACTAAGCATTTTTAGGCAATTCAGCCTATTTCTCATTAGTTAGGCCGTACCTAAATGGGCTTATTTTTAAGGAGAAATATGCTTGTCTAATAATATCCATACAAAAAACTTTACCTAATGCGGTTAAGGCAATATTACACAGGATTTTTCTTTGTGTGTATATAGTAAATGTTATTATGCAGCATTTGAACCGGCAGCTAAATGGGCATCATATAGCTACGTATACTCCTAAAGAACACGGAAAAATTGTTTAGATTTTTTTTGCGAAAAATTCGGTGGTATGCGAATTTCGGGGCGGATCTCCCAGTCTTCCGACACCAACTGGCTAAATACTACCTACGACATTTAGCCGTTCGCCTAAAAGAGTATGGGACAACACGAGACGCTGCCAGGTCTACCCGACCCCTAAGCACCCGTTCTAAGAATATCGCGGCTGTGGCTGAAGATGTCGCAGAAGAGCTTGGAGTATCGACCAGACGACTCACATGCCACGCCATTGGGCATCAATCGGCGGGATTTACAGAGAATTTTAAAGATGGACTATTAGATGTTTCCTTAAAAATTGCAGATAGTGCATCAGCATTTACTTTACCGCCGAGCGCGTGTAAATTACACTCAAGCCATTTTGAAACTCGAACATAAGGGTGACAACTTTTCATCGAAAATCATCATGATCGACCATGCCCATTTCCATCTCTTTTTGTGGGGTTTTTTGAAGTCACATGTCTAAGTCAATCAGCCTCAGACTCTTGAAAAGAGAATTATCTATCATGAATTCGCCAAAAGTTCTGGGTAGAGTGATGAGTCATTCGTAAAAATGTATCTCTTCATTGGTAGACTGAACCTTTCTACCCCCACATTCTAGTTGATTTAAAAATACCAACAAGATATCACTAAACCAAAACTTCCAGCATTCTGTTTGGAAAAGGATGTCATTGGTAACTAATTGCAATTGAGAGAGCAAAATCCTAAAGCAACAAATCCATTTGTAACAACTCCTTAATTGCACTTCATCAGCAAATATCTTCTTCTCACTTGTACATGCAGTCCTAAATATAAATAAGACAAAAATGCACTCGCTAAAAGTACTTCAAATTCACTCTTTATCTTTAATTAGTACTTACAATTCATCTGGGCAATTGAATGGCTGCGCCAATCGATAGCCATCCTTCAGATAGTGCTCCATTTCGAATGGATCCACCTCGGCGTAGGGTTGCTTTGCGAACGTACACATCTCCCACATCAGCACACCGAATGACCAGACATCACTTGCTTCCGAGTATTGTTTCTTCGCCAGAGCCTCGGGCGACATCCATTTCACTGGACGATTTTCGCTATCGCCCAGACAGTGATAGTCACCGGGGAAGAGGTCGCGTGTCAATGAACTGTCTGCCAGTTTAACCCGCAGCTGGTCATCAATTCTGTGAAAGAGATTCGAAAATTGCGGTTAAGGATTAGAAAAACTATGGAAAGGTGTCGTCACCGAACACCTTTTGCGCAAAACAACAAATCATTTTAAAACTCGCTTCTCTCTCTCTCTGTCTTTCCCTTTATCTGTTTCTATATACTTACACACAGTTCCTGGCCGCAATGTCCTTGTGTATCACTCCGTGCGTATGCAGATGGCCCATGGCGCTGGCCAGCTCCGATGACATGAGCACCGTTTGAATGGTGGTAATCGTACGCGAATATATCGGCTCCTGCAGGAACAGCTTCAGATTTCGTGTGTTATTCGCAGCCGGATATAGGACAAATGGCGTCGAGTAATCCTCTATAGACACCCCCAGCACAGTCAGCAGGCCGGGGTGTGAGGCGCCGTACAGCATCAACCCCTCTTGCAGCAATAGAGACACTTGAATCTGACTGGCATGTTGGGCAACCGTCTTCACCAGCACATCCTGACACTCGTTGTAGGTGCCCTTGTACACACGGCCGTAGGCGCCCTCCAACAGCAGGCTGGACAAACGTACCCGGCACTTTTGCACGGTGAGTTCGGTAAGGCGACGATTGAACTCCTCCGGCTCTTGTTCGTACTCCCGGAAGGGTCGTGTCAGTGTCGCATATGTCGGTGTTATCGTCGACGGACAGACATAAATCGAATTGTGCGCCGTCGAGGATATCGTTGGCAACCGCTGAAAGCTCGAGGTTTTAATCAAATGCACGCCATGATGATTCTGCCGCTTGGTTGGTCCTTTGGCGCAGTACGCGATGAGTATGAGTGTGGCCACTAGGACAAGAGCCAAAATACCACCGATTATCAGCGTAATCAAACCGTTGTGGGGTGGCGGTGCTATTGTCTCCTTCAGCAGTGGATCTTCCGAGGACGTAGAGTATGTACTGCTACCGCTGGCGATGCCACCGCCATCGCCGGGTGCCGCATCATTGTCATCGTCTTGATTGCCCGCCAAACAGATTTTCTTCCGGCGGAAAACCAATTCGGTGACGTTGTTCGTCGCCCGATCCAATATGATTTCGATGGCGATAGTGACTTCGACTTCGGCTTCACGGATGCCCGAGCATTTCATGCCGATGGCGTAGGTGAGGGGTTCAACTGGAATCTCGCCAATGCGAGAGATGTTTAGGGTGGGCCGGGGAAGAACAGCCGGTTCGGAAGTGACTACATTGATGCTGTAGGGCAGCGGATGGCCGGCCAGACTTTGCCATGTGAAGGAGATTTCTTTGACATTCGCCGGAACGGGAACAGCGAAATTGAGGGCATAATCGTTTATTTGACCATCACGGACGTAGTAGAGCTCAGCGGAAACACCTGCAATTGAGAGGGAACAAACAAAATTTAAGGTTAGCAAGTGTGTTTGCCTGTGGATTACTGGTTGGGCTAAATGTGTGGAGTGAATCGAATGGTGTGTACCGATTGGTTAATGGCGGGTTAAATTGGTTTACATTGGCATTGAGCAGGTTTTGCCTGTTTACTGAGAGATTTTGCTTTAATTGTGTACAGAATATTGTGATAATGGATAATGGTTGTGGAACATTTTGGATGCATTTAAAGAGGCAGTGGCTTTTTGTAGTTACTGCCAGGTACAACAATAACCTAAGTTTTTCTCAAATGATATCTCTCACCTGAGGCACAAATTTGCATCTATGCACAGAGCGCACACAGCGCATTTTCAATTGCAGAACGACTATTTATGTGCGCAAAAATGATTGTATTTGCTAAATTATAAATTTGGTCATCAATAGAACATGTGCGTTACGCTCTGGTATATGTGCGCAAACTTGTGGCGATTATTAATGAGATGAAAGTTCAAAATATATATAAGAGTTTATGGAATCTTCAGTAAAACGTTTTATTTCTTCGGAACAACAAGTATATAGCGCTCATCATTTATCAGTGTGCGCTTACCTTAAATCAATGTGCGTTTAGCCTAAATTCTATATATGCACATATATTTCAATTTGTTTGACACAAATAGGTGTTCATCCTATGTCGTATTAATATTGAAATTTAAATTGGAGCAGAAATTATAGTAGTTTTTGGTTGTTAGAGACAATTTTTACAGGCAGGTTAATCATATTTGAATGAAATTCTTAAATATATTTAATGACAGAAAAGTTCTCCGATTACAGCAAAGAAGCTGTAAAAATAGTTTTAAACATAAATTAGATATAAGTTATTGTATATAACCATTTGTGTGTGTGCATTTTCTTTTGTGTAATGAACATAAATGTAGAGGACCAACAATTTTATGTCACATTTAAGAGTCATTTTTGTCAGATATTCGCAAGATGTTAGACCATTGAAAATGAACAACCTCGCTAAGTAACAACATCAAACACAAAGTTGAAGCCAAAATCATACCTAAGAAAAATGTCTGACCTAGAAAATTGGTTAGTTGGATACCAAGGCAATAAAATGTCAGTTATATATGCAGCACGGATAATTATTTCATGTGCGCTTTGCTTAAATACATGTGCGGTTAGCCTACTTTTATGTGCGATTTGGTTTATTTTATGTGCGCTTAGAGATAATATACCTTTATCGTTGCATGACTGATTTGGATCACATTTTTCCACTGTGAACCTAATCTAACCTAACCTAGCATCGAAATATCGTTTGCATATCGCTGAGTCTTCATGTCATAGTAACTTATACAAATAAATTCAAGAAAACATATCGATCGATCGTCTTAAGATTTTTCACAAACAATATTGTGTCACACTCCTTCTTTTTGGTAAACATTTTTTTTAAATAAAATAAAGTATTTACCACTTAGTAAAGGTGGTGAACCGATTTCGTTTCGTTAAGAGCGATCCTCCATGATTGTGTCCATTCATTGACCCAGTTAAGCGCGTCTTGTAATAAGTATTTGGTTTGTTTCTTTGGTATCGTAGTACCTTCTGTTTCGATCAATATATTGACCTTGGGTTTTCCGTGTTGAAAAAAAAGGAACTTGTACTTCACCGTTTTCTTCTACTTCCTTTGTTCGCTCAATTTTAACACCCAGAAAAAACGCTCTTACTTCGACCACGTTATAATAATTTCTTTATTCTCCCCAAAACCAAAAAGAAAACCATACTTCAAAAACTGTTGACATTTGACAGCAATTTGCATTTGACAGAAATTGACATTTGTAATTTTCTTACTTAATAACAATTAAACATATTAGAATTAATTAATAAGCTTGATACACAATTTACGTCAGCAACATTCTCCCCGGCCGTGAACTTCGTTCGCAATAGATAATTCAATTCAGCATAAAACAAAGTGGCATCACTGGTTGAGCAGTCGTCTTGAGGATTTATTGCAATTATTCTACCCAAGAGCTTCATCGTATGTTTGTTCCCTTTCACTGTGAAATATAATCATTAGTGGAACAGAGAAAGAAACAATACAAACAAATAAACAGATAGCCTAACGCAAACAGCCCCTAGTGATAGTGAATAATAGCGTGCCCTATTGCCCTCCTACTTGTTCGCATCGTAGTTCCTGCCGACGATTTTCCCTTTCTTGTCTGTATAGTTAGCTTGGCTTTGGCTTGTTTACAATCGCGTTGACTTATTGTTCGGTCGTTTGGTGGTGGCTGCGATCAATTTTAGTATGTTTTATTTTATTGAGGCGAACATTTTATTAATATTTTGTGCGGAATAATTCGGAGGTGATTCATTATAATTTGGCATAGTAATTTTTTGTTCCTAATAGGTTTTAATTGATGTTTTCTTGTGATCTTTATTAAATTTTGTTGTGATATTTGATATGTATGAGTGTAATGTATTGGTTGTTTATATTAGTGCAAGCAGCATAAAGCTTTTATGATGTGCATGCGGTAGTGAAAGTAGAGCAGATATATTGGACTGTATAACACTTTTAATTATGAATGGGTTGTGTAGTGTTGTCTGACGAGTGGAAATTTCTCATTATTTAATTTTTTTTTGTTATGTGGATTAGAATGTTTAGTACGATAATTATAGATATGTTTGTGTAGTGTAGAATGTGTGTAGTGTAGTTTTATAGTTTAGAAAATTTGTTGTAGAATATTATATTATATTATTTATTATTATTTTATTATTTTTTTTGTTTGTGAGAAAAGTGCTTATTTCTTATGCGATTATGTAAGTGTTTCGAAAGATGTTGTTTTATTGCTTGGGAGCAGGCATATTTTTGTGATTGGTCGTTTCAGTTCTCCCGATGGGGTTTTTAATGTTACAACGCGTACCAGATTGTCTGTTCCTGGGTGTAAATTAATTACTCTGGCTAACATCCATTTACAGGGTGGAATCCGTTCATCCTTGATGAGTACTAGGTCGCCTATTTCCGGTTGCTGTTCCATTTTTTGCCATTTTGGACGCTGTTGGAGACGTGCTAAATACTCCGAACTCCATTGTTTCCAGAATGTTTGGTACATTTTTTGTATACGCTGCCAACGATCGTTGTAGCCAATATTTTCGTCAACAGTGTCTGGTTGAGGTATGCTGTTCATTGGTTCCCCAATGAGAAAGTGTGCTGGGGTTATAGTTGAGAAATCATCTGGGTCATTTGTTTGTGGACACAATGGCCTCGAGTTCAGACACGACTCAATCTGGGCCAGAAGCGTGTACAGTTCCTCGAAAGTCATAGTTGAACTTCCAACAACTCGTTTTAAATGGTATTTGATGGATTTTACTCCGGCCTCCCATAATCCACCGAAGTGAGGTGAGGCTGGGGGAATAAAATTCCATTTCGTTCCATCGTTGGCCAGAGCCTTCGCAATCTCCTTGCTCTCGTAATTTGCTGCCTTGAGCAGTCTTTGCAGCTCCCTACTCGCTCCCACGAAGTTTTTCCCACAATCGCTGAACATTTCCTTACAAATTCCTCTCCTTGCTGAAAATCTTCGAAGTGCGGCCATGAACGCCTGAGTCGTCATGTCACTGACTAACTCAATGTGTAACGCCTTTGTGGCCAAGCACACGAAAATTGCAAAGTATGCCTTAAATGTTTTTGAGCATCGGCCTTTCCACGCCTTGATCTCAATTGGACCAGCATAATCTACGCCGGTGAATGTAAAGGGCCGAGAGATTTTTACTCTTGGTGACGGCAGATTTCCCATTAGCTGTTGTGCTGGTTTGGCCCTGTATCTAAAACAGATGGTGCAGTCGTGGATGCATTTCTTTACACTATTTTTTATTCCTAAGAACCAGTATTTCAACCGTAGATAGGCGATCATTTGTTGAATGCCCCCGTGAAAGGTCTCCTCATGTGCATTTCGAAGAAGCAGCCGACTGAAATGGTGATTCGATTTTAAAATAATAGGGTGACGCTGATCATAGCCCAATTCTGAATTCGCCAATCGACCTCCCACGCGTAAAATACCTTCACCGTCGATAAAAGGGTTTAACGATTTTATTCCTCGTACCTTTGTATGATTATTGCAGAAGTCTCTAGAATCCTTGCCAAACATAGTGCCTTGAACTACCCTGACTGCGAGTTTTAAGGCTGCATGTATTTCTATCGGAGAAAGGGTCCCCAACTGTCGATCTGCTGCTGACTTGCGCAAATTTGAGTAAAACCTCATACAAAGGGCTAAAATCCTCAACAGCTTTTGAAGGCTCGAGTGCTTCTGGATCAAAATATCGACGTCGTTGTTGACAATCGTTGTAACGCAGTGTGTTTGTATTTGTCGCTCTTCTTCTTTAGTGGCTATGGTTGATGGTTGAGGTGGACTGATGAACGCCCATTCGACCCTGAGGAACTCCGGCCCGTTCCACCAGAGGGAACATTCATTAAGAGTCGATGGTAGGATTCCGCGAGAGGCCAGATCCGCAGGGTTTTGATTGGTGGGTACGTGTCGCCAAATATTGCAGTTGGTGAGCCTTTGCACTTCCGCGACCCGGTTGCTGACGAACGTTTTCCATTTCGATGGGGGTGAAGTGATCCAAGCCAGCGTAATCGCCGAATCCGACCAAGCATACACTCTTATATTTTGAAATCGCAGAACATGTATTGTGTAGTCTAAGAGCGTAGCCAACATAACTGCCGCACACAGCTCCAATCTTGGGAGAGTTACCGTCCTTAGCGGAGCGACTTTGGTTTTGGATATCAGCAAGCTTATGTTGTATCGCCAAAGTTCGTCGTGCTTTCCTGTCACCAGGAGAAGAACGAACTCGCGGAGAGGTTGGAAATAAAAGAAGTTTTTATTTTATTTTGATTAGTAAGGCCCGCTGTCTTATTGCTTGGCTGCAACCTTTACTAATTATTTGTTTATTTGTTTTTATTATATTTATTTATTTCAATGGTAAGGCCCGCTGTCTTATTGCTTGGCTGCAACCTTTACCATACAAAATCTATTTAACAACTCTCTGTTGCTTCCAAAATTCTCAGTCCTTTTATACGTCTTTTCTAGTTCATCCACTTTCATTTGCGTTCCCCTCCAACACATATTCTTTTGCACTTCTTGGAAGTGCGTTGCTCAACCATGCTGATGCAGTCCTTCATACCTTTGTAACCCAAAAATACCATCGATATCGCAACAAGTCATTGGCGTTTTGCCCTAGCTGCGCATAGTGCTTTGTCAGCATATGTGCGTCAGAATTACCAGCATGTCATTCACTCTTCGCCTTAGTTACACACAGTGTGATATCAGCATATGTGTACAGAACTGAAGTGGAGTTCCCTTGCTGTCCCATTACTCATATTGTTTATGTGTTTTGTCGGCGATATGTGTGATATGCTTTGACATTGACCTAGTGAGGCGAATTATTGGGAATATCGAATATATGCATTTTTGGTATGCGGTAATATGGTTCTGTGAGCAGTTGTGGTTGGCAGAATAGGAAATGTATAGGAATAAGGAAGCGCCGATGAACAGGTGGTGCGAGGTACTACATCCTTCCCCCCTTAGAAAAAGAAAATTGAGAGTAAAAAGATCAATTTTCTTTCAGAGAAGTGACTTAGGAGAATTTTAGAAACAATTTACAATTACTTTCTATTAGCTTATTTTCTATTACATAGTTCGTTTTTCTTTACTTAGACAAGATATTGTAAGCAAAATTTTTTCTTATTTTCTTAGTTATTCTTTAAACAAAATATTGTATTTTCTTAACCAAATATTGTAAAAAATGAAGTATCGTAAAAAAAATTTCTTAATTAGCTTAAACAAAAATATCTTAGACAAAAATTTTCTTATTTTTTTCTTACATATATTTTTGATGGAAATTTATTTTTAGACAATTTACCAAAAATTATTCTTGTAATATTTTATGCAAAGTTAAGTTTGTAAGGTTATATGTTATTGTTATTTGAATTTATAAAAGTAGATACACATTTTCCTTTTTTTTTTTCTTTTTATTTTTAGGCCAAAATGAAGGTAGGGGTGTCCCTAATTGTTTCATTGCTGGACTTTTTTTTATTGTTTTCTTTTGAAGTATGTCTGAGTTTGTAAGACTTGTATTTTCTTAAGGATACAAGAATCAATATTGTTACGATTATTCCGTAAATTAAAATATAGTGGTGAACATCATTTTTATCCAAAGAAATAAGTGGTCTTGATTCTTCATTCTTTAGCTCGCTTATTCTTTGGGAAACAAGTTCTAGCTCATTTTGGCTTGAAAATCTTACAATTGCGGTTTTTTCGGTGAAGTTAGGAAAATTGATGGAGGGGTTAGTTAGGAATTTTGAGATATTTATTGGTGGAATGAAGAAGTTATTAATGATTGACGATTTTTCATTGTAGGCGTATAAAGTAAAATCTTTTGATTTGAGGTAGCAGTTACCGGATAATTCTATTATTGCCGGTCCCTGAAGAGTATGTCTTGTCATATTATCTTGACAGATTTCGTTAGCAATGCATGGTTCCATGGATGAAAATAGCCATTTATGTGGTTGGTGTGATTGTATCCATATGGTTGTTAAGTTTGCCTGTTTTATCACGCATGAATCGTGAAGCGTCGGATTTCCAATTAAGAGTTGGATTTCGCATTGGGGATTAGCTGTGTCGGTGTCAAAAAGTGGATGTGTAATAGGGCATAGGAAATCATTATCTTGAGTTTTGCAATTGCTAAGGTCTTTAAGGTACAGGGGTGAGTAATGTTCTCTTTTGTGATCTATTACTAAATAATCATTTGTTGGTTGTAAGTATACGAAATTGTTTTTGTATTTCATGGGAAAGGGGATAATTTTGTATATTTGAAAATTGTCTACAAGGGAAAGGGGTATTTTAAATTCGTAGATTATTTTGTCTTTGTTAGTTGCGACGCTAGTGGTACAAATATGGTAAAGCGAGATGATGTTATTTTCATTTGCTAGGTGCGGTAGTCTAAGACCGTTTGGAATTTGTTGTCTGATAGTTTTTAGTGCAGATTTTAGTTGATCTGGCGTTACTATGGCCGGGTGGGGTTTCCCATGTTTGACGTCTGTAGCTAAATCGAGAATATCGTCGATCGTGTTCTGGTATCTGATTATAATTAAAGTTATTAGTGACGTTAAAGATTCTATTTCAGTAAATGTATTTTGATCTTGAGTGAGACTCGCGAGGTTAGTCATTACTCCTTTTATGTTGGTTATTTTTGCATTTACCGCAAGCATTTGGTCTTCTATGTTTTTTTCCGATTTATTAAAAATATTTTTGGTAGTTTCCATTATAAATGTTTGGTTTTTCATAAGATCAAGTAAATGGTTTTCGTTTCTTTTGATTTTCTCTATTTGTTTGTCGTAGTGTTTTGCATCGTCTTCATTCAAGGTACCAAACAAGGATTTGCTTAATGTACCGACTATATTGATTAGGGCTCGTCTATATCGCTTTTGTGTGCCTAGGAGAATATATTTGTTTTGAAGGTTCATTAATAAGTGGTTGATTTCGCTTATTGCACCATCACAAATTATGCCAAAGTTAGCGTTTCCTTGTAATAGGCGGCACAAATCGTTGATTTCCACCACGTAATTAGTAGCATGATTTAGAGCTTTCGTGAGTTGCGTTAGATCATAGTAGACGACTAGTTTCCACTCACTGGAGTATAGTTCGGCGTTTCCTATTTTTTCGAAGTATACGCCTGCTTCGTTATTGATTGGAGTGACTTGAAGTTTTCCGCAGGTGAGCGATAGCCCAATCACTGAGATGAGAATAATTGGTGTCATCTGTAAAGGGGCATATGTTTATAGTTTATGTTTACAGTATTCGAGTCGATGTGGTGAAGTGTGGTCGTAGGTTTGTAAAGAAGGAAAGAAAGAACAAAAATAGTTGAAGTAGGTATACATTTATTCTACTTTTTCTTTTTTTTTATAAACTAATTGCTAGGCGGTTCCCATAATACGGTGTCGGAAGATTCGTAGCCTGATGTGTCGTCGTCGTCGTTGACGTCGTAGTCGATTCGGTGTGGTGGAGTGCGTGTAATGGGGTTATAGAGTCGTGGGAGTGGGCCTTTTAATACGTATGTGGGACAGAATTTTAATTCAAAATCTTCTTCGACTGTCCCAAAACTTATTATGTCTCCGAAATGGAGCTCTCTTATGGTACATGGTGGAAGTTTTTCTCTATTAATATAGGTTCCACGGGAAAAATGGTGGTCCACTATATGCACCTTTTGATCGTTAAGATCCACGTGGATGGCCGACTGGCCAGGAGACACAAGTGGTGTATTTAGTTCTATGTTATTTGCGTGCCCCCTGCCTATCCTAGTGGTTCCACGGCGCAAGCGAAGTACTTTTTGTGTTACAATATTAAATAGTCTCCATTCCGAGTCTGGTGTGTAATGTATCGACTCCATCTTTTAAGAGAGAAGAGAAGAACAATGGGGAAATGTTTAGTGGTCGTCTTAGCAATATGTGGAGAAAGATGAGTTTATATTCGTGAAGAGTCGTATGTGTGAGCGTGGTGAGTGTAGTTATTCGTAGTAAGACTGTAGATTGTTGTTGTGTATTAGTTTGGGTTTGTTTTTAACTTTAATTATAGTGTTTTCGTTGGATATTATTTTTATGACTTCGAATGGACCTTCCCATAACGGGGATAGCTTGTTTTTTCTGGCGTTATTTTTGAGCAAGACCTTATCACCGACGTTAAATATTTTGGTGTTGGTTTTTGCGTCAAAGTATTTTTTTGAGTTTTCCTTTTTCTTGTTAAGTATTTCTTTTGCTGCTTGGTATCCGTGTTGCAATCGTGACTTCAACTCGTTCGCATAGTTATCATAATTATATGAAACGTTTGGTTGTTGTGCGAACTTGCTAGGTACGTTTGCTGGATAACCGTAGAGCAATTCATATGGCGTGAAGCCTGTACTTGAATGAGGAGTCGTATTATACACAAACATCGCATAAGGAATCCAGGTATCCCATGTAAGTGGATCATGGTTGATGTAATGGCGTAAATACTCAGTCAAGGTTTTGTGGCTGCGTTCTAGCGCTCCATTTGTTTGCGGGTGATATGGTGTTGTATTTAGCTTTTTTATTTTCATGAGCGAACACACTTCCAAAAACATTTTGCTTAGGAAGTTTGCACCTTGGTCCGTTAGTAGTGAGAACGGAATGCCGTGTCGACAAACAATGCTTTCGACGAAAACTCTTGCTATAGTTGAAGCTTCTGTATTGGATAAAGCGTATGCTTCAGAGTATTTAGTAAGATCATCTTGGAATGTTAGAAGATATTTATGATCACCGTAACTTGTTGGTAAGGGTCCAACTATATCTAATGCGATCCGTTCAAATGGTTTTGAACTGGTAGTCGTGATTTTCATAGGTATGGGAGGATTTCGCCTGTCTTTTATTAACCTGGCAGGAGGCACATTTTCGGATGTATTCATCGATGTCTGCTGCCATTGTAGGCCAAAAGTATTTGGACCTGATTCTCTTAAGTGTTCGAGTGACTCCTTGATGACCTCCGAAAGGTGAGTCGTGATACTCAGCGAGTAATTCTTGTATGGCTTTGGTGCCTGTTAAGAGAATTCTGTCGTCATCATAAATATGGATGTCTATATCAAGGGTTTGGAATGTTTTTTCAAGAAGATTTTTGAAAGTTTTCTTAAATTCATCCCCTATTACGGGTAAAGAGAATCCAATATTTTTTAAGCATTTTTCAAAGCATATTTCTTTGATGTCGTTTAGACATGTGCTCACGATTTTCTGATCAGTTGAGCTTCGGAATGGTACCGGTAAAGTTATTACACAGATTTGTTCTTGGTTACTTAACTGTACCAGGGTTCTCTTACCTAATTGTGGTTTAACAAACTGTGGTGACTTCTCTTTTAGCACCTCTTCCTCGGATGTATGTATTAGGGGTAACACTATTATTTTGAGTTGGACTAGTTTGTCTACAAAAATGGATCCCTTATGTTCGTGTAGAGTAATACTAGAAAGAACCTGAATGTCTGAAAGGTCGGAACGTACGTTTTGTAAAGGTTGTTTGTTTTGGCTACGTGTAGTTACCATGACAGTCTTGGACGTTTCTGCTATATTTTTGGGTATGCGGCTTAATGCGTCGGCATTTACGTTGGTTTTTCCTGCTTTATAAATTATTTGGTATTCATATTCGTCTAATAATATTCTCCAACGAGCCAATCTTGACGTCGGGTCTTTAAGGTTCATAAGCCATTGTAAAGGCCTATGGTCCGTACATATTGTGAATTTACGTCCATAGATGTAGGGCCTAAATTGTTGTACCGCGTAGACAATTGCCAATAATTCCTTTTCGGTTGTGGTGTACCGAGTCTCAGCGTCGTTGAGAGTACGACTAGCATAACAGATTGGTTTGTCTTGACCAATGTCTCCTTGTGATAATATCGCACCTAGTCCAACGTCACTTGCGTCTGTAGTGACTATGAATTCTTCCTTAAAATTTGGATAAGCTAAAATAGGAGGGTGTATTATTTTACTTTTAAGTAGACGGAATGCTTCATCACAGAATGCATCCCATTCAAATTTGATATCTTTCTTTAGTAATTTTGTCAAGGGTTTAGCTATACTGGAGAAGTTATCAATGAATCTTCTATAGTAGCCTATGAGACCTAGAAACGATTTTATACCTTTGGTGTTTTGTGGTGTTGGATATGTTTTGACTGCCTTTACTTTCTCTGGATCTGGTTTAAGACCGTGTTCGGAGATAATATGACCTAAATACGTTAGTTCTTTCTTCATGAAATTGCATTTTTCAGGCTGAAGTTTCAAATTATTTTTGCGTAATTGATCAAATACTCTTACCAATTTGTCGTTATGGTCTTTCAGGTTGTATCCGTATAGAACAATGTCATCAACATATACGAAGCAATCGAATCCTTGTAGACCAATTAATACCGTATTCATCAGGCGTTGGAAGGTTGCTGGGGCATTTCTTAGCCCAAATGGCATACGATTATATTCGTAGTGTCCATATGGAGTGCTGAATCCCGTCTTGCACCTGTCTTCCTTATCCATACGAATTTGGTGGAATCCACTTGCCAAATCAAGGGTACTAAAATACTTCGCTCTACCAAGTTGATCCAGTATATCTGTAATGTTTGGTAGCGGATATGCGTCAGCGACTGTTAGTTCATTTAGTCGACGAAAATCTACCACGACTCGCCATCGCTTATTGCCTTCTTTGTCTGGTTTCTTAGGAACCAGAAGCAAGGGGGAGTTCCATGGGCTTGCACTAGGCTGGATTATTCCTTCCTGTAGCATATCGTTAACTTGCCTATGGATCTCACTTGTATGTGCGTTAGGCAATCTGTACGGTTTGACATATAGTGGTGGTTTGTTTTGGTCAGTTATGATTCTGTGGCTTATGGCATCCGTGAAAGTAAGTTGGTCGCCTTCGAGGAAGAACAAATCATTGTATTCCCTACAAATGTTGTGGACTGATTCCTTTTCTTCTTGGTTGCAATGTTCGACGTCTATGATTGACTTAAGTTTGTCTAGTCTGCCTTTGATCTTGTCATTTGGTTTGTTAGATACCAAGTTAAAATTGTCTAGAGATTCCCATTCGGGGTTGATATTTTCGGTGTTTAACCTGTGCTCTGTTTCCAAGGTATTCATCATCAACACTTTTATCTTGGAGTCCTTGGATCTACTCAGGCTTTCACCGAGGTATACGCCTGGAATAATTTGTTTTTTTCGTATAATTAAATCGATATTACCTGTTTTATGAAATGGGAGTTCTACCACGCGCTGTGTTCGTGGTTTAAGTATGATGGTGCCTTTCTCAGCTTTTGTTTGGCTATTTGTTAAAATTTCCTCAGTCTTACTGTCTGCTAGGTTCTCTTTTGCCTTAGTCTTACGTTTAGCTGGGTTTTTATTTTGTTGCTCAGGCTTATTGACTATTGCTGAGTCCTTTTTATTTTGTTCAGTCTTACCTTCTGCTGAGGCACTTCTATCCTCAGTCTTACGTTTTGCTGGATTTATCATTATCTCAGGCTTATTTTCTGCTGAGGCACTGCTGTCCTCAGTCTTACGTTTTGCTGGATATTTATTTCGTTGCTCAGGCTTATTGACCATTGCTGAGTCTTTTTTATTTTGCTCAGTCTTATTGACCATTGCTGAGTCTTTTTTATTTTGCTGAGTTGTGACTAAGCCGTTTACTGGTGTTTTAATTTCGATTTCCCTATTTTCATAGTTAATGTAACATTGGAATTTGGTTAAAAAATCGTTACCGAGTATGCCATCATATGCTAAACTCAAATGGTTCGGTATTACTTGGAACGGATGGTCCAGAAGAATCAAGTGGTCTTCTGTTTGGAATTCCAAAGTTCCTATAGTTTCTCCTATAGTTTTAAATTCTTTTCCTGATATGGTGGATATAGTACATTGATTTCTATTACATATTTTTGTTTCGAATTTTGTTGGGTTCACAAGGCTGATGTCAGCGCCTGTGTCAATCAAAAATGTAGCTGATATTTTTTCTGATGGGTGAAATTTTATTTGTACCACTGGCTCCAGACGTTTGGGGCAAAATGGTACGTATATATTGAAATTTAGTTTGGGATTCTGTGCATGTCGACTTGTATTTGCGCTCGGGGCTGATTGTCGACACCATCTCCCCGAGTCAACCCGTTTCCCGCTTCATTTTCGTTTGAAGTGGTATAGTGTCGGAATTCTCGTCGTATATTGCGTGAGGAGTTATTATTATTATTTTGGTTGTGTTGCCTTTGTAATGAGTCTGGTTGTATATTTTGTGGAGGAACTCCAATTTGAGCCAAACGTGTCCTGCATTCATCCTGGTGATGATTGGGTTTGTTGCAGTAGGTACATCTTAAATACTGTATTTCTCTTTTAATTTGCTGAGGAGCGAAGTTAGGAAGATTGGTGTTTCTGTAACAGGTTGCGGACGTGTGTCCCACCTTGTTACAGGTTTGGCAGATAGGTCTGGGAGTGGGGACTATATTTCGATTTCTAAAACAAGTAGTGGATGTATGTCCTACCCTATTACAAGTTTGGCATGTGGGTTTTGAAGAGGAAAACTTTGTTGGATGCTTGTTGTTTTCAGAAAGGTGAGTTACTGCGGTACGTTCGAGGCGAACCGAATGTTCTTCCGCGTATGCTATGGCTTTCCTTAGATCGCCTTCCCCGTGGGCTTGAACCATGAATTTGAGATTTAGATTTAGAAGACCGTCTTCGAAAACCTGTATGGCTAGCCTATCATTTTCGTGGGAAAGGAACCTTCTCACAGCTTCGTCACTAGTGCTGGCAAAAGTAGCAGAGTTCAAGGAGTTTAGTAATCGATTGATGCGATCACCAAATTCCTTAACGTTTTCTCCTGCTTTTTGTTTAGCATTTAGTAACTCGTTCTGAGCTGAGGAACGAGATTTTTCTTCCTTGAATTGTCTTTCTAGTTCTGAGACTAAGTCATTCCATTTTGCAAAAGATTTTAACTGGACTAGCTCGAATGCCGGTCCCTGGAGCCTCGTTTTCACGACTTCCAGAAAAAGTTTATGTTCGGGGTCAGTTCTAATTGACGTGAACAATATATTCCCACAAGCTATAAATTTATTTAATTCTTCCGGGTTTCCGCTGAAAGCCGGGATAATGTTGTAAATGTCGTTAAGACTAATTTTGTATTCAGACATGGTGGTGCCGGATTCAGAACTCTCGGGTATTTCTACACAAAAAGGTAGTTGTTCGAAGAGCTGCACTATCGCAGCTTGCTTTCTTGTGGTAATATTGGGGGTGTAGGAAGAATAATGGGTAGGAAATGAAAATTCTGGGTTTTAGAGTTTTTTTTTTTCTTTTTCTTCACCGAAATAAAAAAAAGTATAAATATAAAGAAACGTGGCGTAACTAAGTCAAATGTGTTTTTTTTTTTTGTGTAAAAAAAATATATATATATATATATAACTTCTTAAATACCTTAAATCTTAAATTTCTCTGCTGCGGATGCTGATGGTTTTGTTGTTGTCTTTTTTTTTCCTTAATTTCCTCTGCTGCTGCTGGTAGGTTTTCTGATGCCGATGGTGATGATGGTGCTGTATTTTTTTTTTTTCTTCTTCCTCTGCCAGGCAGGCTTCCCGCCCTATAGGTGTGGTGGCCTGGTCTTTTATGTCACTGCCCAATTGTTTGCCTCCGGCGCCCGTATTCCAGGGATTCGCCAGGTCTTACAGTATTTGGGACTTTGCACTTTTTTTTCTCTTTTTTTTTTTTTCACTTCACTTAACTGGTGTATGCCCCAGTACGCTTTAACACTTTCTCTGGTGTATAGCCCCAGAGAACGCTTCGGTATGTTGGTATGGTAGTCGGGACCTCTTTGGGTATCCCACCGCTGCCACCAATTGTTGTATCGCCAAAGTTCGTCGTGCTTTCCTGTCACCAGGAGAAGAACGAACTCGCGGAGAGGTTGGAAATAAAAGAAGTTTTTATTTTATTTTGATTAGTAAGGCCCGCTGTCTTATTGCTTGGCTGCAACCTTTACTAATTATTTGTTTATTTGTTTTTATTATATTTATTTATTTCAATGGTAAGGCCCGCTGTCTTATTGCTTGGCTGCAACCTTTACCATACAAAATCTATTTAACAACTCTCTGTTGCTTCCAAAATTCTCAGTCCTTTTATACGTCTTTTCTAGTTCATCCACTTTCATTTGCGTTCCCCTCCAACACATATTCTTTTGCACTTCTTGGAAGTGCGTTGCTCAACCATGCTGATGCAGTCCTTCATACCTTTGTAACCCAAAAATACCATCGATATCGCAACAAGTCATTGGCGTTTTGCCCTAGCTGCGCATAGTGCTTTGTCAGCATATGT
Source organism: Cheilosia soror (assembly GCA_949372485.1). NCBI lineage: Eukaryota > Metazoa > Arthropoda > Insecta > Diptera > Syrphidae > Cheilosia > Cheilosia soror. The sequence continues at coordinate 132,676,689 of OX443561.1, read as the reverse complement.
GCGTCAGAATTACCAGCATGTCATTCACTCTTCGCCTTAGTTACACACAGTGTGATATCAGCATATGTGTACAGAACTGAAGTGGAGTTCCCTTGCTGTCCCATTACTCATATTGTTTATGTGTTTTGTCGGCGATATGTGTGATATGCTTTGACATTGACCTAGTGAGGCGAATTATTGGGAATATCGAATATATGCATTTTTGGTATGCGGTAATATGGTTCTGTGAGCAGTTGTGGTTGGCAGAATAGGAAATGTATAGGAATAAGGAAGCGCCGATGAACAGGTGGTGCGAGGTACTACACTTACATGTATATCACCATTCTCATCCAGAACACGTAAATAGATGACAGCCCCATACGCCTTCTCTGATGCATCACTAAATCCATGAAGCTCTACATCCTTTATTCCTTTCTGCAGATGAATCCACCGAGGCAGCCTGATATTTTCGATTAGTGGGAGCTCCTTGCAAAAAGTGTCCCAGTTAGCCTTGAGTTCCACCGGAATCTGATCGTCCCATGCTAATCCGTGGCACCATAATTGTTGCATCAGCAGTTTTGCTTTGACGATGCATGGCGAAATCCATCCCAATGGGTCGAAGAGTCGAGCTATTGTGGATAGCATCGATCTTTTTGTCGCAACCTGTGAAACATCGAAGGACACGTTTTGGAAGGAGAAAGAATCATCATTCGGAAACCATTTTATTCCCAACGCCTTGATGTGTTCTGAGGTTTCAAATGGTAAGGCAAAACCAAACTCTCTCTGATCCATTGGAATGCCGTTCAGAACGTCCTGGGAGTTGCTAGTCCACTTACGCAGAGTGAATCCTGCGGATGTCAGCAAGTCTTTGACTTCATCGCGTTTGTGTAAGGCCTCCAACAACGAATCAGCTCCAGAGATTAAATCATCGACGTACATCTCTTCCCTAACAGTACGCGCACCCACAGAAAAGCGAATTTCTTCATCAGCTGCTGCCTGGTCAAGTGTACGGATAGCGAGATATGGTGCACTAGCTGTGCCGAATGTCACCGTATCCAATCGATACACATTGAGTGGGGCGCTAGTATTACTGCGCCAGTAGATGAGTTGGTAATACGCATCCTTTTGATCCATTCGTATCTGCCTATACATCTTTTCGATGTCCGCTGTAAATGAATATTGGTAAGTTCTCCATCTTAAAATTATGTCGATAATACTATTTTGTTTTTTAGGTCCTACCATTAAGCGCTCGTTTAAGGACGTACCATCTGCAGATTTTGCTGCCGCATCAAACACGACACGAAGCTTAGTGGTAGAGCTGGCTTCCTTCATCACTGCGTGGTGTGGGACAAAATAGTGATATGGAGTTTGTATTACCTCATCATTGTGGACATCTACTTGCTGCATCTGGCCTAACTGAAGGTATTCTTCCATACATTTTGTATATTCCTTACGTAGTGTCGGATTAGTTTCAAACCTTCTCTCCAGTTGGTGAAACCTGCGTAGTGCTCCTTGCTTCGAAGAACCAAGCGCGGGTCTATATCCATCCTTAAACGGTAGAGATACTTTGTATCGTCCGTCCGGTAAACGCACCGTTGTCTCCTTGTAATGCCTTTCACATGCAGTGTTCTCCTCGCTCTCGGCGACCTGGAACGGAACTTCTTCTATTTCCCAAAATTTTCGAATTTGGGTGTCTATATCGAAAACTTGGAAGAAGCTACGAACCACCCTTTGAGTAGTCGCAGCTACTTTGCCCAAAAGTATCCATCCGAGTTGAGTATTTTGAGCAATAGGTGATACTTCATCACCTCGTGTTATATCCGGAAGAACCAATTCCGCAAATACGTCGCTGCCCAGCAACAGATCAACAGTAGCTGGTTTGTAGAACAAAGGATCCGCTAGTTCCAATCCATTGATATGCTTCCATTTATTGAGCGTCATTTCTTTGGCCGGAAGAAGCCCAGTCAGGGATTTGTACACATAGGCTCGTGTACTGGTCTCAAAAGTGGAGTGTAATGAGCCGAACGAAATGTTAACGTACCTATGGCATGCTCCACTGTTGACCTTCCCCAGCCCCGACACTTCAATAAATGTACTCCTGGTCTTCAAGTTGAGTAATTGAACAGCAGATTCTGTAATAAACGTTGCCTCTGATCCCGGATCTAATAGTGCCCTAAGCTTGAAATATTCTCCTGTTGCAGACTTGATCTTGACAATTGCGGTGGCTAATAGAACTTGAAAATTTGTGTGGTGTTGGGTATGATAGTTGTTCACTGCACCTCTACTAGTGGATGGACGCATTTCGCTAGCAGAGTGAAAACTTGGTGCATTGGGGTTAATGGTGGAGGCTTGGTATGATTGTGTGTTAGACTTAATGGTTGGTGTAGGGTTTTGAGAGTGTAGTGTAGTGTAAGTTTGAGAATTTGAGTGCGTTTGAGAATCTGGGTGAGTTTCAGAATGTGTACGGATATTACCTGTATCGTGTGATATAATGGGTAAACGTGTGTCGAGAGTATTTATAGTGTTATTATCTGAATTGTTTGTATTAGTATTAAGATGCAATAATGAATGGTGTTTCTGCTGGCAGTAATAGCACCGAGCCTGGCTTTGGCATTGCGACGTAGTATGGCTGTAAGCCAAGCAATTACCGCAAACGCCGACTTTGTTTACTGCATTACAACGTTCGGGTATTTCCATTTTAATGAACCGGTTGCAGGTGCGTAGCGAATGCTGACCCTTACCACATACACTGCAGTTAAACTTCGGCTTTTGTTTCAAATGAAATGAGTTTTTTGTTGCAGACCCTCGCTGGTTGGAACTCTTTTGGTTAGTTTGACTGCATTTGGGCTTTTGCTGATCGACAACTTCCAGTGTCCGAAACCTCATCTCAAGAAACTCGGAAAATTCCTTGAAGGTTGGTAACTCCTTTCTTACTCCAAGGCGTTCTTCCCATAATTGCTGAGTACTGGATGGGAGTTTCTGCAACATTATGTAAATGATGATCAAATCCCACTGCTTTACGGGAACTTCCAAATTTTGAAGGGAGTGCAGACACTCTGCTGAAGTATCCAAAAGCCTTTTTAATCCTGCCGCGTATTCACTACTTAATACTGGCTGAGAAAAGAAAACCTTTAAGTGTGTGTTTACTAAAAACCGAGTATTGTCGTACCTTGAGCATAAAATCGACCACGCCTTATCGTAATTGCCGACGTCGATGCCTAAGTGCTGCAGCAAACGGTCGGCTTCACCAGACAAACTAGATTTTAAGTAGTGTAGCTTTTGAATTTCACCCAAACCTGCGTTATTGTGAATTAACGATTCAAAAGTGCTTTTGTACTGTCGCCACTTTTCATAATTTCCAGAAAAAAGCGGCAGAGACATTTCTGGTAAACGGAGACCATTTTGTAATTTAGCGGTACTTGGTGCGTCGGTGGATGTCGACATTGTAACCTTATCCAGACAATCCATTAACTCAGCACTATATTCCAAGTAAATTTCCCTTATTTCCCTTATAATATTATCAAATTCCCCAACTAATGTCTCATCCTCTACAACTGATGTGACTAACTTCTCATTCGTGGTTTTGCTCTGCCTGAACAAGTCTTCTAGAATGGTAAGTCGGCCATTGATGATGTTCTTTGTCTTCTTTGCGTCTGGCGTCGAGGAGAAACTCTTATAGTCCATTTTCATAATGGACAAAGCATTTTTCAAGAGTTTTACCTCTTTAATATAACTCATTTTGATGTATTATTGTTAATTGAAGGGCAATTTGATAAAAAAAGGGCTAAATGGCTAAATGCTATTATTCACTTACCTCAGCTTTGCTTCAATTCGTGATTTTCTTTTCGCGCCGCGTGAAACCGTTTTGCACAAAAACTCACAAAATGTATTAATGTCTTTTTAATTAAATGTTTGTAATTATTGTTTATGATTTGCCAATCAAAATCCGGCTCGAAGGACCAATGTTTCGATCAATATATTGACCTTGGGTTTTCCGTGTTGAAAAAAAAGGAACTTGTACTTCACCGTTTTCTTCTACTTCCTTTGTTCGCTCAATTTTAACACCCAGAAAAAACGCTCTTACTTCGACCACGTTATAATAATTTCTTTATTCTCCCCAAAACCAAAAAGAAAACCATACTTCAAAAACTGTTGACATTTGACAGCAATTTGCATTTGACAGAAATTGACATTTGTAATTTTCTTACTTAATAACAATTAAACATATTAGAATTAATTAATAAGCTTGATACACAATTTACGTCAGCAACACCTTCTATTTGCGATATATCACGCGTAAATAATAGGTACAGGAGTGGCCCAAGGACGCTTCCTTGCGGCACACCTAACCGTATTTCTTTAAATTCGGAATATTCGTTTCCGTGTTTGACTCGAAAGAGTCTTTTCTCTAGATACGATTCTAGGATTTTCCACAACCGTTCGGGGAGAACTTGTCTTAATTTGCGCACTTAAGGCCTTCGTGCCACACCTTATCAGATGTTTGCGAAACGTCCAAGAACACGGCTGAGCAGATTTTATTTTCTTCTAGAGTTCTCTCTATTACGTCAGTTCTCCGATGCACTTGATCGATCGTCGAATGTTTGCATCTGAACCCAAACTGGTGGTCAGGTATAAGACGGTTTTCTTATAATTGGTTGTAATCGTCTGAGTAATATTCTCTCAAAAGTTGGGTCTATACGAATTTTTTTCATTTGGTGTTGGTGGTTTGCCTGGTTTTAAAACCATAATGACTTCCGCAATTGGGCGCAGTAGCGCAGTGGTTAGTGTGCTGGACTACTGTGCGAGGGATCCCAGGTTCGATCCCCGGAAAAACACAAATTACATCTTAAAGTTTTTTCTACTGCGCCACCTCTCCGAGAGTATGACTGTCATGAAAAAGCTTCTCAATTCAGCCGTTCGGACTCGGCATAAAATTGTAGGACCCTTCCATTCGTCCCAAAAAATATAAACTCACACAAAACGAATGGTTGCGAGAAGCTAGGCCTTGGGTGTCACCCGCCTGTTGCGCCACCTATTTATTCATTTATTTATTTTTTTTAATGACTTCCGCAATTTTCCATTGACTTGGAATGTATTGTAATCTCATCGCGGCGTTTATAATGTGAAGAAGCTTAGTTAATGCTTTCCGGGACAACATTTTTAGGAGTTCACCCGTAATCAGGTCGGAACCCGGACCTTTTTTGGGCTTAAGTTTCTTTATTTCTTGCACGACCTCGCTGAGTGTAGCGTTTCTTAATGTTATATTTACAGATGTTCTGTCCGACGCATTAATATTTCTATTAAGCGCTTGACCATCGAACGGCTTAAAAGTTTCTTCTATAGATAGGCGGCGAAAACGTCCGCCTTCTCTTTATCGTTTTTTGCCCAAACGTCATGGGTTATCTTGATAGGCGGCGCTGCGATCTTCGGCCTTTTAGTGGCTTTAATAGCCTTCCAAAGCGAGTAATTGGATTCTTTTCCAGCTGTTAAGCTTTCAAGGTAATTTCCGACCTCATCATTTTTAAAATCTGTAATCAACTTTGTTAGCAAGTTGCACAGGCGATTAAAGTGCGCTTTATCTTGCGGAGCTCGAGTTTACGCGCTTTTCATTTTGTCTTGACCATATCTATTATTTCTTGCGGGTATTTGACGCAGTTAGGTATAGTCCGGTGTTCTCTGCTGGTGAGGAGTATTATTCCAAGCAGCTTTTTGTACGATATCGGCGAAGCGGTCGACAGCGACTTCTAACTCGTAATGTCTTGTCTTGAACGTATTTTCTGAAGCCTTTCCAGTCTGTTTTGCCGTTTGTTAGCCTCGGCTGTTTTTCATTTTTTATAAGTACCTCAGACGTTGTTAAAATTACCAGAGAATGATCAGATGGAAGATCAAAACTTTCTTTAACTTTAACACGATTGGCGGGTAGCCCTTTTGTAATAAAGAAATCGATCGAATCAGGTATTTTTGCGACATCAGTCGGCCAGTATGTCGGTTTGCCTGTCGAATGATAATCGCATACACACTTCGTAAAGCAGTCTTCCCTTCCGAGATATGCATCTAGATCCCCAGAATACTCGATAAAGCATATCCATTGCATTATCTCAAAAAATTTGTATAAAAAATCGTAAAAAAATAAGATTTTCACAACCTCAATGGCAACGAACAATCTATTCAGATTTTTCTCAATCATCTGCTTCATGAATCCTACGCGAGCTTGAATTGATTAATATTAAAATAGCTCACTGAAGAAAATTTCATCACAAAGCATCTGATCAGCATCCAACAATCGTCTCTCTAACAAGCTAACGTGAATAAAAAGAAAACTGACTTCCCTCCTGCTGCATCATCTGCACAGCCAATAATATCCTTGGAGAATTATAATTCGCCGTCTTTCAGCCCAAATGAATGGAAGTCTTTAAATGGCTGCAAATCATTCCACTTGATTCAGTTCATTCATTTCGGGTTCGTCCTTTTTTTTTTCGCGTTCTTTCCTTCACTTCAAGTGGCAAAAGGTATATAAGATGGTAGACTGCGAAATACGCGAATCTTAACAATCTTAAGTGCTGTAGACGTAGGTACCACTACTGAGTAAAATTAAAAATAGAACATACGAACGCAAAAGAACTCCTGCTGTCTATACCGACGGGAAAACAACAAGAATTGAATATTCATCATTTCGTCAGCCATCGTCAGCTCTCAAAGGCCCCCCAAGCTTATTGAGAGTTTTCCACAAAAATTTCTTACACCCAAAGTGGTTTCCATTCCATCATAACCGAAGTGAAAAAAAAGGACCAAAAGCGTCATAATAGCCAGTCGGAGATATGATTTATGTATGGCGATGGTATTTGCGGTAGCAAATTTTAAATGAGATTTCGAATTAATTTTTCTTATGTTTGCAATGAAATTAAGGATCTCCTTTGCTTTGTTTTTTTTGAAGAATTGACGCGCGATGTAGGAGTATATATAGATACATTATTAGGGAAATGACAGAAGAATGACATAGAAAAGAGTCGCAAAGGATGCGTGCTCTAGATTTGTATATGTCCTTCTATGCTATAGGTGCTGTTTGTTCAATTTTTCATATAGCGTTGTATGGTTTATTGTTTGTTTGTACCCAGCAAATAGCAGATACCCTATTTGTTGTGACAACAAGAGGAAGAGGACCTAACACAAAGTTGCGGAAGGATACCGGAATTTAAATTGAGCGCAAATACAGACGGCATACAATAAGAGATTATGAAATGGACCACAGAAAGAAAACGAAGACTATTATGATTAAGTAAACAGAAAGAATATAGTTGATGTCGGTGAGCGGCCTTTTCAATTATAGTCCAGGCACAGAGGGGCCTATAGGTACATCTCTTCTGGATGTCCGATTAAATTCAAACACTTTTCGTGTTTAGTCCTCATGATTATGTGTGTTTTTCATTTCGCCGGAGAATGCTGGTAAATTGTACAGCTGCCAATGGGGAATTGAGAAAAAAGCTTAAAATGTCATGATCTCATTTTTTAAGGTAGGTATAGGTTCATTTTATCAATTGATTATTGTGCCTATTGCATTTCCCATTTCTGTGCTTTTAAAGCTACCTTAAAATTTAGGTAAGACTTTCAGTGTTAGATTCATATTCGTGCCATAAACGTACGAAACTCAAAGAAGTCTGATCGGCCCTGAGTGAAGCTATGGACGGGAGCGTCACTCAGTGAAAGGTGGAAATAAAGCAGCTCATTATGAGTGACAGGAGTATAACTTCGGGAGAGCTTGCTGGGAACGCTGCTTGAAGGGACGATTTGAAGATCAAAGCTGGGTTTTGCCGGCATATCAGCAGAGTACCCATACCTAAAACCAGATCCCGCTGCAAGGACTAATATGTTACTTTTGTTTATAAAAGCATAAAAAAACCTATCCCAGGGACTGCATATAAGCCCGAATCCAGGTAAATTGTTGCTTTTGTTTGCCAGCAAGTATAACAACGAATCCAACTAAATCCTTGCTTTTGTTTGCCAGCAAAACCTAAAAGGAAATTACGAGAAGTAAGCATACTGTCTGTGATACATCCTAAACATTGATTGGCCGCAAATTTTATCCGACAAGGAATTGCACGAAAAATGAGTTAAAAGTTTTTGACTTTCGAGTTAGCTATTGTACAGGTACATTGGTCGTCACAGAGTGCAGAAACGAAATAGCAATGTAGCAAATGCAGTCCTTCGAACAATGGGTGGACTCCAGCAACATCAATAGTACATTAGCCATATCAAATAGATGGCCTTCGCTATTTCAAATTTTATACAACTCACAAATATGTATGGACATTGCAGTGTAAAGGATACGTCCCCTACAGGAGCAAACAGAAGATCAGTAGAAGATGTAGTGAATCAACGAATAAAATGAACTACAAGCTTGCATTGACCCATACTTGAACGGCAGGAAAGTGCCCCGGTGACAAATGAAGATGTTAAAAATTGGCAACAAGGCGAGGTACTTTATGCCAACGGCTTTGGTACAAAAGTATAGAATCATCAAGCGGTGATCAGCAGTCTTCTGAGAAGGCAACAGATCGAAAGACGTAATCGAAAAACCATGAATGAGAATTTGAACTTTACTGTTGAAACTATTCAGCTGAGCTGAAATTTAGACCTTAAATCAGTCATACTAGCTTCGAGCTTTTAACTTGGCGCCCAACGTAGGACCGACATTTACGACAAGTCAATGAAGTACATATAGTTTCTATACCATTGGGTGCATGGCTCATTGTTTGGTGTGCTGGGGACGACTGAGCGGGGGGCATATATCAGTAGCTCCCTTATATTCATCCCAAAGTAAAAACCGCACACAAACCAATGGCTGTGAGAAGCTAGGCCTATGGACCTATATAGATCTATTGCACTTACTATTTCCGAATTATTTCTCCAACATTTAGTACTACCTGCGGTTGTTCTTTTGTACCAATGCATATGTAGGAATGGCGCCCAACGTGAGCCCAAATTCGAATTATTCAATAAGTTGAGAATGCCAACATTTAGGTGAGGTAATATAGATTGCATCATCAAAATGAAGCGATGGCAGATAAGGTCCGTCAAACGTGTTACTTACTTGTTAATTTGAAGCTGATGGCTTTTTGTGAGTCTGAGTATATGTATCTGGTTAAAAGCAGAATTTTGAAAAGTTGTAGTAATACAGGCTGTCTGCCGGGAAGCTATACTACTTTGTTTTGCCGCCATTTTGGTAAACATTAGTCTTTACAGTTCATATTTGGCAGTCTTGAAGTAGATACGTGGCAAATTTATTATGGAAAAATATTCGATAAAGCAACGTGTTTTAATCGTTAAAACATTTTATCAAAATTAATCATCGATTACTGTGACGATGAGAAAGTTACGTGAATTTTTTGGGAGAAACAACGTGCCAACAAAACGCACTATTTATCGTGTTCATTTGAATGGATATGTGAATAAACAGAATAGTCGGTTCTGGGCAATGGAAAACCCTCAAATTATTCTTCAGTCACCTTTGCATCAATTAAAAGTTACAGTCTGGTGTGCAATTTGGTCAGGAGGAATTATTGGACCTTACTTCTTTGAAAATGAAAACGGCGTAACGGTGACTGTGTATGTGGAGCGATATCGTGATATGATTGAAAACTTTTTAACGCCACAACTTCATGATTTCGGCTACATTAACATGTGGTATCAACAAGACGGTGCCACATCGCATACAGCCAGGATTACAATGAAATTACTGCGAGACCTCTTTTAACAACAAGTTATTTCAAGAAATGGTGATTTTGATTGGCCCAGCGTTACCAGATTTAGCAGTTTCCTGCGATTTTAGCAGGATTTGATCATAAATTTCACATGCGGCAGATTTTTTAGCATTTTTGTAAATATCAGCAGTTTTTAGCAGTTTTTAAAAATATTCATAAAACATTTTGAAAAAAACACATTTAGCAACATTTAACACCATTTCATACATTGGCTACCTCAATAAAAAATTGATAAAACTCACAATTTGAAGACATGAATGAAGCTTTTTAAAATGCAGCAATGTGTTGTGGAATAACAGAAATCAGCTCAAATTACATGCGATGTATCCGTTTTCGAAAAAGAATAATTTAAATGCAATAACGCATTGATATGATATGATATGACATGATAGAGTACAGGTTTTCAAAGGTAAATTTGCTAAGAACTAAAAACCGTAATAGATTTAGTATACCTGTATACCTAATAAAAATGTTGCATTAATTTTGCAAGTACAGCAGGCGTTTCTATAAGTGGAAGCTGTTACAACTTTATTCCAACAAATAAAATGTTGCCTGTAATAAATTCGAATGTTCTTTATAAATATTCAGAGTACCTAATTGAATTTTTATTCATTTTGTAGGTAATACATTTAAATGTAGAAAATATAGTCTTTTACATGATGACTATAAATATCGTTATCGTTATCGTTATAACAATAAAGTTAATAACAAATGTAGTCGAACTACCATAAGTCCAATTCTCAAAATGACAGACAATAAACTCGAGTTATAGAAACTTCGAGTAATGAAGGCCAAAAGTTAAAAACGAAAAACATAGAGTTCGAGTAATAGAAAAATTCGACTGAAAGAGGTTAGAGTTATGGAAGTTTGACGTATACAAATATGAATTTTTTGTAAATGTAAAATAATTCACTAGAATTTACATTAAAAAGTAAAAAATTCAATTATTAATCATGGAAAAATCTATCGCAGTTTTTTCAGCATTTTTTACGATTTTGTTTAGCAGTTTTTGCAGTTTTCCGCCCCCGCTTTAGCATTTTTAGAAAAAAAAATATGGTAACGCTGGATTGGCCTCCACAGTCGCCTTATTTGACTGCTCCGGACTTCTTTTTGTGGGGATATCTGAAAAGCAAGGTTTATGCAAACAAACCAGAAACGCTTGAGCAACTCAAACAAAATATTCGTGATGAAATTAATGAAATACCGCGTGAAATATGTGAGAATGTAATGAAAAATGTGCTCAAAAGGGCTCGCATTTGTGAGACTAACAGAGGCGGACATTTACCTGATATTGTATTCCATACATAATTGCCGACATTAAATAAAACATTTATTAAAAAAAGATCCATTCTCTTTCATTTAATCAAAAATTATAAACAAACAAAGTAGTATACCTTCCCAGCGGACACCCTGTAGTATTCCAGTGTAAATAGCTTCCAATAACTAACTTAAGTCTCTTGATTATGTTTGTCACTAATGCAATTGCAGGCAAAATCTGTAGAGACATTTATACTTGAGGAAGGAGAATTTATTGCAAAGGCAGCTAGAATCTGTAGAAATATCTTAAAAACGGTGTAATTGCAAATGCTTACGAAAGTAGGTACGTGAGTCTTCTCACCAAACTTAAAATTCATCCCCGAATTTTTTTATCGAGATTATTCAGCAAAAGTCGAAATTATGGGAAGGCATAGGTACCTACTCCATTCAGAACGGTTCTTTAAATCATACAAAATTCCTTAAACTGCACATAGGCACTTGTTCTCCCTTCACAAATTTTCTAGCCTTGTAGCCATTTTCAAAAATTTTGAAAAACGTCGAAAATCCCCCTCAGCTCGTGGAAGATGTACAAATTATTCAGAGAAAAAAAAATCCCAAAGCTTTTTCCGGAAGAATAAATAATGAATTATCCAACAAAAATAGATTCCTTCTCACGTTCTAAACTATACTGCTCTATTATTCAAACACGTTGACAAACATAGCTCATCCACCTGCGCACCGAAGCACACCTCAGCTGCACGTCCTGACAATTCAAAGCGAGCGAAATTAATTTTTAAAAGAAAATGTCTTCAGTTTGTCAGGTTTTTCAGTTCAAGTACGCCTCCAGCCCCTTCCCTTCCCACCAAAAAAAAAAAACCTATGTAAACCCTAAGCAATTTGTTTACGCAGCATTTGTTGTCCAACACTCTTACACAACAAAACACTTGCCGCCTCTTTTGTTACGCAAGGCTTTGCTATAATAAACAAAAAAAAAAATAAATTTAGAATTCCTTGTCGACAACAAAGAGGGCGAAAGCAAACAGAAAACATTTGCTCAATGCTTAAGTGCTCCCTTGTGATGTCACAAGGCGAATACCGCCGACACTCCACATACCCACAGCATCATGCTCTCCCCACCCAAACCAGCGTTATCCACGTCAATTCACCTGCCAAACTCCATATAGCTCCAGTTATCATAGTCATAGGTCGCCTGTAAGGGGGTTCACCGCACCATCGTACTACAACTACTATGTCAATAAGCAAATAACGCTGCGGCAATTCCCTATTTTTTTTGTTTCCTCTTCACGGAGGAACCACCTCCTGCTCCTACTATCTCTTGCGTGATACCAAATCATCTGGCCAAATAACTTCCGTACAAGGAAGTAAAGTCAAAAGTGTTTGGCACAAGCCATATAGTCTCCTGAAGTGGTGCTACACGCTGCTGGTATGTAAATTTGTGTACGGATGGCGCATGTGAATATATATGTATTTTCTTTACGGGCAATTGCTCCCGCTGGCACTCTTCTTCTTTTTCTCGCTTCAATCAGAGAGCAAATAATCCCAAGCATAGGTAGAGGTACATTGTGTTTGTGTGTCGTCGTTTTCAAATATTGACTTTTTGGTAAATCTCTATCTTGACTCTTTAGCTTGGCGGTTACGATACGACGACGACGACGACGACGGAACTTCCTTTTTCCTGATGGCATGAGGTGACTTATGATCAAAGTCGATCAAATAAAACAAATTTCAAAATAAAAAGGGACCGGTAGCCGCACAAAATGTCAACTCTTCTATAACGGAACTGAATAAAAATGGGCTTCTGTGTGTGAGTTGGAACTAGAACCGCTGCGGGACATCAATTGTGTTTGCATATAGGTAGGTATATCTATGGCGACGTGGGAGGTATACGCACAGATTGCAACCACTCATGGTAAAGATGAAGAAGAATTTCTAACTACTACGTCTGGTCGTATTTACCCTTTCGTCTGGAATTCTAATGAGATGAATAAGGTGACAATAGTATAGTGGAACAGGGAGACAAACGAGTGGTAGAAAGACGTTTGCATTCATGTTCGAGAAAACTGCTTTAAAGCTTAAAGATACAATTCCACATGTCGCAGTAAAAGTATTAGTTCTTGAAATCCCGTCAAAAATGCGTCATTCGTGCGAATTGACACTCGATCATACCGTTTCAATTATCATTGTCATTGACATGCTTGCTTTGTCATACCGTGACATAGCTGAATTACAGATTGACCGGTGCTTGACGGGCGACCACACAGCCTGACACTTTATAGATACCTTGTTGCACGAAAGTTGATCGCATATATATACTTTTAGGACGATCTTTCGCAGGATTTTTCCGAAATCTGGTTTCCAATTGGTCTGCCGTCTGCTCTGTGCTGCTGTAAAATCAAAAGAGCGGTCATTCGCATGAAAAACAACAGGAAAAAAGGTGTCAATCGCGACATGCATCTGTACAAAATCTTCCAATTTTAGTAACAATCAAAGAGATAATAAACGACAAAAAAATAGCCTGGGCAATTAACACTTTTGCCCCGCTCAAAGCACCCGGAATAGATAATATTCGACCCATAATGCTTCAGAAGTCCGAGGAAGCTATAATTCCATGGCAGTCGCATCTACACGTGCTGTCTGAGGCTATGTTATGTTCCAAAGGCATGGCGAGAGGTGAGAGTGAAAATACACTGAGCGCGTTCCTAGACATTGAGGGGGCATTCAACAACATAAAAGCTGACGCAATCCTTCGCAGCTTGGGGAAAGCCCACCTAAATAGCAGCCTATGTAACTGGATTGGACTTATGCTAGGCACACGACGGATTAAAACACAGCTAGGGAAAGTGAGTAGGGGAACACCATATGGTGGGGTTCTCTCACCGCTCATCTGGCTCCTCGTAGTTGACGAACTGCTGAAAATACTGGAAAAGGAAGGCTTCATAGTGAGCGCATACGCAGACGATGTTCCACAACGATGTAGAACTGTACCCCCAGGTAAGTTTACTCCAGTTCTCAGCGAACGACTTAGTTACGCACTCTTACTAGTTAACAACTGGGTCGCGGGACGTGGACTGTGTGTGAACCCATCAAAGACAGAGATCTTGCTGTTTAAGAGAAGGAGAGATAGCCCCCCATTTGATCCACCAAGGATGGGCGAGGTGGATCTAAAAATATCAAAGACAGTGACATGTCTGGGCATTATCCTGGATTCCAAGCATAGCTGGAAGGAAAACATTGAGGATCGCATCAAAAAAGCATACGTGGCACTATATGCCTGTAGAAGAGCATTCGGCAACACATGGGGTTTCAGGCCGCACGTGGTACACTGGTCGCAATAGTGCGACCTGTCCTGACATATGGTACAATTGTGTGGTGGAAGGCCACGGAGAAAAAATACCATCTCTCAAGCCTCACTAAAGTCCAGAGAGCGGCATGCATTGGGATAACGGGTTCCCTACGAACAACACCCACGGCAGCAATGGAGGTAATGCTAAACCTCACCCCTCTGGATCAGACGCGATCAGACTAAAAGCCAATTCACAACGGCGCTTTGCCGCTTGCGTGCGTTGACAGATAAAGTAGAACCAATGCTTTCATATGGTGCAAGCCAAAATGCGGCGTCAGGCTTCGGGTCGCGTTTAGATCGTAAATATCGTAAAGTCCAACGCGACGCCCAAGTAGAGCAACTTTCTACTTTCGGTGGCGTTGGACGGCTTTGACATTTCATTTTCGGTTTGGTTTGTTCGATTTGATAATATTTATTGTGATAGAGCATATGCCGTTCATGTTGGAGTAGCGTGGGTATACACGTACTCGTTTTTAGTAGAATATGAGGTTTTTGCAATACAAATTAATTATTTTACTGTGTGGAAATGACGAATATTATTTTTGTTGTAATGCTACTAGTGATTTCTTCAGATTGTTGAACAAAAAAATATGTGCCCAAATGTTATGTGCACGCTTTTGAAATTTTAGTTTTCTCTAAAACTACTCTGTGCTTTATACAATTGATAAACGAAATAAACATTTTTGTTTAGAATATTTATAGTTTCTTTTTCTGGTCGAGGGAAAATCTAATTTTCTGCGATGTGCAAATGATAGGTATTAATTTATTACTTGGTGTACCCGCTTTTTTGCTCGTGCCAATGAATTGAAATGCTTAGGTAGATATAGCTACATATTTTTTATTGTCTATCGGGACAATGAACATGAATATGCGTACCGACTTTGACCTAAATTCACGGGAATTCTCCGTCCTATATCGAAGATTCCCTGTAAATTTGAACTCCATAGGCGGGTAGGTTTTGAAGTCCAGCCATAGGAATATAAAAAAATGTCTGGACAGGACAGCAAGATCTTCGCGGAAATATAGAACGGATGTGGTAAAAACCCAGCGAGCGACGAAAAACAGTACCTGGGGTCGCAATCGTCCGAATGAATGTCCAGCATACCACCAGATGTATAAATATAACTGAAATAAAATATAAATATGAATTGAAAAATCGAGTAGATCGTCGGTATCCATATTTGAGAATTTATTAATACATTTTTATTTTTTTTTTTAAATAGCCAAACCAAGTTTTTAACAAAATTGCACCTCTGTATTTATGTGACTGAACTTCTTTCCACAGCGCAGATAAATGCTGGCCATTTGGTAATCTTGCTCACTTAAATCGTTTTTCAAGTATTCCACAAAGTAATCAATTCACAATTTAAAGGGAAGGGATTTTCGGTGTAATTTATCCACATTTTCTCAACCAAACTAAACATCTACCTGCCTCGCCTGAAAGGACTTTCATGGGAAGGCTTGTACCTGTGTATCTATGTACATTTCATGCACCAGACAATTCTGCCACAAAAATATTCCACGACAAGAAAAGTGAAAATACAATAATTGTTATTTATTTATGAATTTTTTACTATTTTAAACACATTTCCTTTTAATTCGTACATTAAAATAACAATTATAAGCAAAAAGGAGTAAACTTGCATTCTACTCTGAATTGTGGTATATTAACATAAACCAAACAGAACTTTCAATTTCTCATACTCTAGTCTCTCAACGCGCCAAAGCTCTGAAGCGGCATTTAGTTTTGGAAAACTGCGGCTTGCGCGCGTTGACATAAAGTACGGTAAAGTTTCTAAAACGCCTGTCAACGCACGCAAGCGGCAAAGCGCCGTTGTGAATTGGCCATAAGAGAGTCTGGAATACGGTCATCCAAATCCTATGGGCACGCCTCGATTGAAACACAATGGAGCGCGGTAAAGGAGAAGATAGCTACAGACTATCTACCCCCCACACTCGTTTTTGAAAGGAGATTCACAACCAGAATTCCTGACAGGAATGAATGGAAGCACAATGCAATTACAGAAGAAGGGGAGATAGCCCTCTATACCGATGGTTCTAAGATGGATGTTGGTACAGGCGCGGGCATCTTCAGCGAGAATCATTCCGAAACAACGATGACTGTAGTGTGTTTCAAGGGGAAATTGCTTCTATAACCCTAGCGGCAAAGGACCTAAAGAGACGACACATTGCCGACAAACAAATCACTATATACTCTGACAGCCAAGCGGCCATAAAAGCCATGGAGTCAGTCGTTGTGAAGTCGAGGGCAGTAAGTCATTGCAAGAAATACCTGGATGAACTATCGCAAGGCCAACACGGTGACTCCTATGCTGGGTACCGGGGCATATGGACATTCGGAGAAATGAACAAGCGGATGAGAATGCAAGAAATGGGTCGAAGATGCACGCATCAATGGCCCTAAAATCTGTAAGAACTTCGCTAAGCACGCTTGCTAGGAAGATCGACGTTGAATCTTTGAGTACAACAAATCTACGCTGGAACAATCTCAAGACCTGTAGGCATGCAAAAGAATTGTGGCCAGAAGTGAGCAAAAAGAGATCCAAATTCATGATCGGACTGAGCCGCAAGGACATCCGCATACTCACGGGGGTCATTACTGGACACTGTGCGATAGGGGTTCACGCGGGAAGGCTCGGCATACTGCATAATGACTTTTGCAGAAGCTGCAGAGACGTTGAAGAAATAGAATCTGTTCGTCATCTGCTTTGCGAATGTCCAGCCTTTAAAAACAGTAGACAGAGTATTCTCAACAGCTTCTTCTTCGATGAACTAGAGGATTTGGTGAATGTTGATCTTAAGGAACTCCTGAGATTCATACTCAAATCGGGGTGGTTCCAGTAGGTCATCAAACCCCACATCCCTTCGGTTGCTCCTAGGATAGGCAGGGAATCTGGATACAAGAGCTTGTGAATGCCTGTGATTAATACCAAATCTATGTGACTCAATAAAGCGGTATACTCTTTGTCTCCAACTACAGGTATGAAATGGATAGTTCCGGTGACTGGACACAATGGACCCAACTGATGGTCTATGTTAAACTCTGGCAACCGCTACAAGAGCACCCAATTACCTACCTACCTACCTACCTTCCAATTTTGTGGAACGTTGTCAATCTGTGACATTTTGTCGGGGTGATCACAACGTCATTGAAATCGTATTTGAGTTTAACGAGCTAAGGGTGGCGGGATACTCAAGGCGTAGTCTTGTCTTTCCATGCAACTTACATAGCCGTTGCTGAAGACAACTTTTGCATTGTCATCGATAAAATTCCAAGACAGAGTTTTAGCAGGTGAATATGGAATGTCCATTTGATGTTTGGATCAATCATAGATTCACTGGTATCTGTCATCAAATGTCATTAGGTACTTTTTGAGTAACTCCGGTAAATGACAAAAAAAAAAAACTAACAAGCAACTTTGGCAATTGCCAAAACTGCCCACATTCAGCAAACTTTCAATTAGCTAACCCGACCCCTCTATTAAGAGCTACTTTCTACTTACCAACAAATGAATCAACTTTACAACTTAATGTTCACTCAATCAAAGGACTTTCACAAAATCAATGAACATCTTCATCCGGAAAGCAATAAATAAATCTGACAAAATATTTACCAAAGAACGACAATCTTTCAAAAAAATCCCCCTACCCTCTCGCTCTGATCCACTTAATGTAATTTATCAAAATGCCCATCATTACAACAAAACAACAAGAATCCAGGACTACACAAACACAGCTCCATGTCCCGCAATTACTGCAAGATGACGTATATGGTATTATGGCTACTCGTCTTAAAGTCCCCTGTGTCAATGTTTCCCTATACCATGGCCAAGCACCAAACCACACACGTTCATCGTGTCTCTGGAGAGAAACCTTCTCCAATGTTGTCTCGGACACATAATTACCTCAAACCGAAGGGATAATCAAACCCCAGGCCGAAAAAGGACCACAAATAGGAATCCCCTCACTTTACAACGTCTTACGAGTGCGTGTAGGTGCTACGCAAAAATTCCCAAAGCGAAAAAATCGATTATGCGACAGAAAATAAATCCCCTTTCGATAAGGGACAATTGCGAGTGGTATGGGACGGCGGACCTGCAAGAATGATGATGATCCTGATGTCCATTCATAATCGATTATTTGACATTTCTGATTGATTTCACCAGACACACGTAACTTTCAACCACATCGGGTGTATCTTTTTCTTGTCGCACATCCGCATTTAGAAGAAAAAAATAAATTTACTCCAAAAGAAGATGCCGAAGACCAACGGCAGCCAGCGGAAAAGGAATCAAGTACCAGTCATGAATGATGGCATTACCTCAGCAGTTCAGTACACACACAGGTATTTCGTCTTCAATAGCCCAATAAAATGAGCAAAAAAATAAAATGTATGGAGAAAGTATCTTTTTCTTATATATTTTGTGTTATGAAGAGACAACGTTGTCGTCGACGAAACGTCGGCATTGTCCCATTATTGCAGGTGCGGTAGCATGAAAACGACATCAGCCTTGAAAGGGAATGGGGCAACGCTCTATACAAAGTACGACATTTTGATTTATCTTTCAATTCCGATCTAAGGGAGTTGATAATGGGCGCTACCCACCCTCTCGTAATAGGCTTACTTCCACCACCTACAACAATCTGGTGCTGGTGGCTTTTATGCTGGTATCAGCAGAATTCCTGTTGCCCCTCACATATTGCACGAAACAGTAGCGCGGTGAAGTAATGAGACGGAGGGAAATAAAAAAATTAATAGTTGGCGCAACAGGTCTGTATATAGGGCCCTAGGATCCAACGCTTAGTTTCTCACAACCATTCCGTTTTGAGAGACTCTACTATTTTTCGGAGAAATGGAAGGGAACTAGAAATGTAGGCCGTGTCTGAAAGCTGAATTGAAAGAGAAGCTGATGATTTTCAGACCCTTAAGATGCTGCTTTTGTTTATCAGGGGATCGAACCTAAGATTCTTCGCTTAGTGGTGTAGCACAGTAACCGCTTCAACTTTGTCCCAACTGTAATGATGGTAGGTATTCTTAAAAATAAGGATGGAAGCATTTTTGATTTTAGATGTAGTTTCCTAAACAGGAACACGCGCTTAGCAAAAGTCAAGCAGGTTTGATGATCGATAAACTTGTTTAGAAAACAACAAGGTCAGCGATCGCTATGTACACTTGCATGTGGGACGATAAAAACCGGAGCGAGTAATAAATTCTGGTCAACATGGTGTCGGTCAAAAAAAATTTTAGGAAACGCATCAAGAGCTTGGCTCACACCGAATTCAATGAAGTCTGGCTTAAGACACCTGAGCGGAACTGCACTTGACAATTCTTCCCAAAATGTTCCTCGAGAAAATCCTACTCTCTCATTATTGTGAACAAAAATAACCTGAGAATCCTGATGACAGGTATAATAAGTGACCATGGCCTTATGAGTAAACATTATCACCAAATTGGCGTTTCACCGCACCTAACACGTCTTGGGAGTGACGAATAATCTCTTAACATGATATGTCCAGCTTTCTTTCGTCTCAGAAAGAATATCCTTGGCGAGGATATAGTTACTTCAGCAATTCTCGCTGACATAGCCCAAGAGAAGATCCTTGTATTTCTGACTGTGTATACAGAGTAAAAATATAGCTCTAAAACCTCATCAGGGAAGGCACAATAGGCTCCTTTTAAATAGGGCGCATTGACAGTGCCTCATAAGGCCATAAAGACTTTTGTTTCCATCCAAAACCGGAGCCTTATGAAATTTGCTGTTTGTCCAATAATATTCTCATATACAAAATATGTAGTTTGTCCTAAATTATTGGTTTTCTGGGCGTCCAAACGGTAAGAGCTATAGGAAGCTGATATTTTGAAACAAATTTAATTTTATGGCCAATGTGAGCGCTTAAAGGCGATTTGGAGAAATTCAAATTACAAAAGGGGGAAAGGGGGTCAAAGTTTGAATGCGAAAATTCTTCGACTTCGACTTCAAAGTTGGTACTGTAGGTACTGTTTTATATAAGAAGTAAAAAAGGGCGCAGTAGCGCAGTGGTTAGTGTGCTGGACTACGAGGGATCCCAGGTTCGAGCCCCGGAAAAACACAAATTACATCTTAAAGTTTTTTCTACTGCGCCACCTCCCGCGAACGTCTGACTAACATCCGAGAGTATGACTGTCATGAAAAAGCTTCTCAATTCAGCCGTTCGGACTCGGCATACAAAAATTGTAGGTCCCTTCCATTCGTCCCAAAAATAGAAACTCACACAAAACGAATGGTTGCGAGAAGCTAGGCCTAGGGTGTCTACACGCCTGTTGCGCCACCTATTTATTTATTATTTTGAAGAAAATCAATTTCTCTGATTTTGGAAATTTTGCTTGGGGCCCGAGTTATAAGTGACGGAATAAGGGAAATTAGCTTGTATGGGAGACATTTTTTTTATCCTTTCGAGGGCGTAGCAAAGCACACTAGGCATTTTTGTAACGGGAGCAAGTTACGTCATAAAGGAAGTAAGCATTAGTAAGCTACGATTACACGGCCATTTTTTTGAGTCATTTAAATGGCGCTGTGACGTCAGGAAAAAATGTCGCATTAGAGCGACATTTAAACTATGATTCGTCATTGAAAAAATGGCGATCACACAAAATGACTATCATCGTCATTTGTGTCCCAAAATCAAATGACGGACACTGCGAGTCATTTAGAATTTTCCGTTGGGATGCCATTGTCCTAGGCGTCATTGAAGAGCGATCACACGGCCATTTTTTCCGCCATTTAAATGGCACTTAATTCATGCCATTTATTGCGCCATTTTCCTGCTTTGTGACTGGATTTTTACGTCAGAGCGCCATTTAAATGACTCGAAAAAATGGCCGTGTAATCGTAGCTTAAGCCCTTACATTTGCAATGACGAATAGCAAAGTGTGTAAAGGGTTTTCAAATAGGAACGGGAATATTTTGACAGTCACAGGGTCGAGCAACTTTGTGCCCATTTTACGGCTTACATGGTAGTCCCAGTTTACAATAGGTATAACGTTTGGTGACCAAATTTGAGTCGACCAGTTCAATGAAGAATCACCAAAACACTCTTTTCTCAGCGAAACGGAAAATCTGTTGATAATAGAAAGCAGTTGATTCCGCGCCGCGAACAAGAACTCGACCTTTTGGCGAATTTTGCATCGGAAGTTGGGTCTACATATACGTACAAAATCCAATTAACCCAGGAGCTGAAGGAAATTGACCACAGTCACCGCCGGCCGTGTGTTCGCTGACTGGAGCACTTGAAAGCTGACATAAAAAAAAACCAATTGTCTTCAACAAATATGTCCATTTTTAAAGGAACGAGTCAATAAGCAAAATTGCCAGATTTGGGATGATTCTAATTCACACGAGGTCCACCAAGTGGCAAGGCTATGCATTTCGTTAAAAGTCCCTGTTGGGTATGAATTGTTGGCCGACTGGTGGCGTAATTATCGGTCTGTACTTTTTCTAAAACGACAATGGCATTGCCAATCGGTATCACCATTTTTGGATGATATGGATGTAGTTACAATAGAACATCGCTGCGTACCACAATGGACATTCTGCGATTGAGACGAAATGCACTGACTGCCGAGATCATGCGCGTTTAAACCCTTTAGACTTTTTCTTGTATATCGTTTCCTTAAATCGCATGTCTATGCCAAAAAGCCGCAAACGACTGACGCCTTCAAAGTAAACATAACCTAACGAAGCCGCGGCGGCCTTTTGAACGACGTTATAGTCCACACATATTGCCATTGATAGGCCGTTTTTAATAAAACATCGAACCTGTTTTAGTCAATTTTCAAATATACTCGTACCTATTGGGAAACCCTATTTACAAAAGTTGAGTATGTTCTTCATCTGGCAATGTGCCGATTGATTTTGGACAAGACCAGTTGATAGACAATTGGGTACGACAGTTTTACGTTCATTCAAAAGACTGCTGCCTCCGATTTTGTATAAACGTGTCAAACGATCGATTGGCTTGTTTTATCCGTGAAGCCTTAGGATGCTAGTACACGGCATGTAGCAAGCCACATACGTATGTAGCATTTTTACGTCAGCGAATAATTGGTACATGGACATGCCGTATACAAGCTCTCTTTTCACACTCTCTGTTGACGTCAGAGCTATACATAAGTACGTGGCTTGTTACATGCCATGTACTAGCAACCTTTAGGGTTTATTTCAAATGGTAGACTTACACACACTGGACAGTTAACACGGTCAAAAAAACATTCACAATATTGACAATGCAAACGAGCGTAGACAACGCTTGACTAAGGCTGCCCAAAAGACGCGAATAGGTACTCGTATGTGCGACTCATGCACGTTCGTTTATTTTAAAAATATTTACCGAACCGCCTGATGTGTAAACTGAAATTAGAAATGATCCTTTAATTTGAGAGAAATATTGAAGGACTTTTCGCCACTAGTGTACCAGTGTATAGCCATCCCCTATATACCATACCCATAAAGCAGAACCCACAATGGTTTTGAAACGTACGCTATCTACACAACGATGGGGGTGAGAACACCAGCCACCCCCCCTTTTGCAGAATGTATCTTTTGAGCTTTTTATTAGCTGACAAACGCTCGGCAAAAGGATAAAAAAGAAATCACAAGATACTGTACATCGCCGGAGTAGAGCAACAGCAAGAAAAAAAAAGAATGACGATCCTTCTCCCATCACAAATCCGTAAAGTTGCCAATAAATTGAATTCGGTATGAGATTCATTCGCCCATTTTCGAGAACAAACAAAAAAAAAAAAAAAAAAAAAACCAACACCACCATCACTAGCAGGAGAGAGTGTAACTCCTATTGTTGTACTTCTGATTTTGTGATCTATTCCCTAGAAGACAAGGCGATATGGGGTATCCTACCGAATAGCGCCACCGTACGTAGTAGACGATAAACGAATCATCAAACCTAAAACTGGGATGAATAAAGGAGAATCCTAATGTGATTCCGTTCATCCATCGCCGCCGCCCTCTTCAATATTGTCTGTGTGTATCTATGGCTTATTCTATCGATGAGTTTCTTTTTGGCCGGATTAGCTCCGAATGAGCAAAAGATAATTCTTTTATCAGGACACAGTATTATCTTCGTTTTTTTGGTCTAGTCTCAGACGTGTATAGGATAAGTCTTCTTTTTGGTTTTGATTTCTTATGTTCGCCCATTGTATCTGTGTGTGTGTGTGTGTGATGCGAATAGTTGTAGCTTTGATTTTGTTTTTTTTTTTATCTTTTATTTGATTTCGTTTAAAAAGGAAATTCAATAATAAGGACTTCTAGTGTTTTCTTCGTCGTCTTGTTCGTTTTCTTAAAATTATTTTTTTTCTTTTCTTCGACTTTGTGTTTGGAATACCTATTCGAGGAACATTGTCGCCGCCCATACTTCCACCCACTGTGCGCACAGTGCTGTTCCTTTATCGTTTCACATTTTTCCACAGATCTCCCGCATCGTGAAGGACAAACGGGAGCTACCGCCCAACCCCAACTATATACTGGCGCTTTTCTAAGAACTGAAATAAAATGCTGAGTAAATATTTTTTCAAGTTAATTTGCTGAATGTTTATATTTGCAAGAGAGTTGCTTCGTCCTTGTGTTGGAGGTCCTTCTAAGTTATTCTACTGCTGCTTGTTATAGTGATTTTGATTTCATTTGGGGTTGAGTGTATCGCATGTGTCTTTAAGGGGGGGCGGACGATGGCATTTATTAACCCGTTTCGGGGGCGAGTGCGGAGGTGGCGCTGGCGACTTAAGTCCAAAGTAAAAGTTTAAAAGTTTCCCAAAGAAAGGTTGACATGCAAAATGTTGTTTATGGTAGGCTTTGGTATATTGGAGTTGTTCATGTATGCGGTATAGAGGCAAAGGGAAAGTTTTGTTGAAAATTTTGAAATTTATCGGAATAAATTGATTTGGGAAGTTGACTCCAGGAGAAAGTAGATTATATGGGGAAACTCGATTTCAGTTATATTCCTGGCGGCTTAAGTGGATTGTAGATGCTAAGATTGAAGCGTTTGGATATACAATTTTAATGGCACTTTGCGCTGGGGAATTCCATTCAAGTGGAAACTTGTAGACTGCTTTGCAGGAAAGTTGTACATTCCTTTATGCTCACAGAACTTTATAGGGGATATAAAGGAATCGTGTCTACTTCCGGCAGTGCATGAGGTACTTCCATCAAGCTTTTGTTATGACGTTAAACTATCTGAACTAGCTTTTTAAATGGCCGGCGTTGTTCGAGATTTATCGAGATTAATCGACTCATAGCAATGGCACCCAACGTTGGACCTCGAACTTATGACGCCAATGCAGTTGATAAAGAGAGACCCAACTTGTCAAACAGGGGTTGGGATTACATACTTTTTTTCTAGAAATTCGACCTAAGATGCAATGCAAAGAATATTTACTCAATTTTGGAAACTCCAGTAGCTGCGACGTTTTAGGAAGCTGGAAAAGTGCTGGAAGGTATCCAACCTATTCGTCTAGTTCCCAAATGCATATGCGGATGTTGATGATGCTAAATGTGTGCCTCGGGCAACTCCTGAATGTGAAAGGTTTCGAATGGCCATGAGTCTCGAGAATGCCAAAAATAAGGTATCCTACTTTTAAGCGACGCAAGGACACTTTCATCGAAGGCGCCAGCGGCGGTAAATTTCAATGGAAATTCTGTGGCGAAAGTTATACCAAAGGAAGGATCGTGATAGGCCAATATTGTCTCGTGTTATATGTGGGAATCCTCTAACTCCCAACGGTGTGACTTTTTCCTGATGCTCTTTACGCAAAAAAAACCTGCAGCATAAGTAGGTAAGCAGATGGGTCACGAATTGGCGGCAAGGGCTTACTTGGAGAAGCAATCTTTAACAACTAAAACTAAACCTAAACTAAAGTTCTTACCGCTTTGGAACCACCTACATCTGCAAGCACATAAATCCTAGAAGTCTTTGAAACTCCATCAAGATTTTTCACTTCATAGAAAATGCACTCTGCACTTTCATTAACGACGAGACGGCGCAAGGGTCGCTGATTGACCCCATTGCCCGTTCAATGCGGTTGATTTCTAGTTCAACCATGACAAAGTTTAAAGAGAACTTTATAAATGGCGGCAAATATATACCATTAGGGACTATTTCGCTAAAATCGAAGAATGTTTTTATAGGGAATTTTGTAAAACTATCGAAAGCATGTAGGCGCAGTAGCGCAGTGGTTAGTGTGCTGGGACTACTGTGCGATGGATCCCAGGTTCGATC
Organism: Cheilosia soror; assembly: GCA_949372485.1. Taxonomy (NCBI): domain Eukaryota; kingdom Metazoa; phylum Arthropoda; class Insecta; order Diptera; family Syrphidae; genus Cheilosia; species Cheilosia soror. The sequence continues at coordinate 132,651,045 of OX443561.1, read as the reverse complement.
CCCGGAAAAACACAAATTACATCAGACAAACATCCGAGAGTATGACTGTCCTGAAAAAGGTTCTCAAATCAGCCGTTCGGACCCGGCATAAAATTGTAGGTCTCTTCCATTCCATTCGTCGCAAAAATAGAAACTCACACAAACGAATGGTTGCGAGAAGCTAGGCCTAAGGTGTCTACCACCTGTTGCGGTGTTTATTTATTTTTATCGAAAGCATCAGTCTGATTTCTAACTCTTCTCAACTACAGAAACACTTAAACGACAGCTTACACCTTCTTTCTTCTGCAGAAGACACAAGACAGAAGAAGTCTCCCAGCCAGAACTATGTCAACTGTAAAATTGTCAACAAGTAGAGTGAATCTCAGCTTGAATTGTTGTTAAATCTATAAACAGACTAACGGACTACACTCAAAGAAAAATTTTGCACCGAAGCAAACTGTATAAATAGCGCACCATCATCATTCTTCGTTCTCCGAAAAGTCTCAATCCCCGCAACTAGAGCAATCAAAGTAACTGAACCTCTTTAAGTGAGTTTCCTTCCCTTCACTGCCAGACAACCTTTGGAACAATAAACCTCAATGCCAACAATAAACTTAACAGTCTTATCATAAAGAATTCTTTTAATACCCCTTTACGACTCCCACCACTCTCTGCCCACTTTGCGCCGCAATTGTCTTAATTCTCCCTAATGAAGCATAAAAAATGAACCTCACCCCGCCACATCCAGTTCATTATCTTTCCGTTGGCCATCGTTACACGCAAATTCCCAATAAAGAGAAGAGGAAAAAAAAACGTCTCTCCCCTCTCACTACACCATCAATTCCCAAATATTTTCTACCCTCCCTTAGCGCCCGCAGTAATAAACTAAGCGAACGAATTAATCTTAGATCCACTTAGCCGGGCTTTAAGTACCAAATTAATATCTTCCGAGTAGAATGCTTAACTACTACACTCAGGATCAGGACTCGGAACTGCGAGGAGCAGCGCACTGACTTTGTTTGGTACTCACTGATAACTTCATCCGGCGATTTTAATTGTCTACCTCTACACCGATGCTGGTGGCGTCAAGCGCACACCAGAGGTAGGCAGGAAATTTCAAACTTTTCACTTGGCAAAAATAGTACACTCTCATGCCCTGACAACAAGGATGGGCACTTGAGTCAGGACTTTATCAGCGAAACAGTATACGTATACAGCTTCGAGTGATACACGTTGGGTGGAGTAAATCCAAGCAGGCAATCACTCCTGGAGTCGAGGTATAGTCATACCATCAAGTTACCATGGAAATAATAATCCACTGGAAGGATGTGAGAGAGGTTTATATTTTTTTTTCTCCATCCGTTCTGATGCCGGTGTCATCGGAAGAAGTTTTGTTTGGTTAGATTGAATGAGCCTCGAAGGCTCTACTCACACTTGGCAGCAGGTGTATAGGCAACCGGGACAGTAATCAAGTGGTTTATCGGTAGAAAGATGTGGGTCGTGCGGAGGAAGGATGCCGCAATTCGCTAATTAGATTTGTTATACGAGTTGGATAGCATTAGCGTCATCCGGGGGTAGGTACGCGAAAACTATTTTCACTGATGAATGTCCGCGGGCTGCAAATGAAAATGTTGATATAATCAGATTTTAAATGAATGGAAATCTTTTAAAGCTGGATGATGTATACGAGCTTGCCAAGGTTGTATATCTTGTTTTTTGGTTGCGTAGAAATTTGAAAGATTGGAATCGCAATTTGTTACACATTCTGGGGCGTAAAATTTGAGTAGGTTATCAGAAATCGGTCTATTGTGTTTCCAAAGCGACCCTATATTCAACACAATTGATTAATTATCCGCATATAAACAACATTTTAGTAAGCTTTGCGCAATCAAACTTGAATCTGAAGCAGTTTTCGCTAAAGGGCCACATAAGCACCTGCACTTGGTGCTTTGTGCTCATCGCTTTGTGACTTGTAGTAGTGCCAATATTGGGGAACCTACCAGTAGACTTTGAAAAGAAGACTATGGTAAGCTCGCAATCGGCTTGAATTAACCAGGAAACTGATAGCTAACCTAGAGAACCACCTGCTAAAAGCCCGAAATATACGGATAAAGTGAGCTGCTTTTTCGCCCGTTTTCAGACAGCACTATCGTTTTATGATGCTCGTTTAGGGGACTGAACTCTGTGACGAGGCCCACTAACGACCTTAAGCCACTTCCTGAATTCAGTCCGAGCAGATACTTAGCTCCCCCAAGTTTTGAAAGTCAACCCTCGTTTTTTGAATGGCAGCATGAAGTAAGATTGTGGCAAGTGTGGTAGGCACGCTCTAAACTTTCTGCTGTCTTACTATCTTATCTCCTCAACGTTTCTAAGAACATCCGGGCGGCTGCACAGGGTAGTGGTAGGCACAATGCGGTGAAACACGATGCCATAGGTAATGCGGCTAATCTCCATTAAAAGGTATCACAAAATGAGGGTAAAATTGGACAAAATAATTGTAGTGAAGTTGGAGTTACTCTGCTTCTCTGCGGATGGAATAACCCGGTTGTCTAGGGAAGACATGAAAGACGTACTGGTGGAAGGATGAACAATGTGGATAGTGCCTCATAAAGACTGATAATGAATGAACCCTGCTCAGCCAGATCATTCTCTTTTCATTATTATGGCTGAAAATGTGTGTACCCGGGTACCCATTACAGAGTTAGGCGTTCCATGCATGTTTAGCTTAACGATAGACTACTCCCCAATTTTGGAGCCAGGCAGACTATATGAACAGATCCTACTCTTATCACTCAGTTGTTTGTTAATATATATAAGCCTGCAAGCTGTCAAATCCGACAATCACCGTAGTAAGTACCAGTTTCAGGAAGACTGTTCGGTGGATTAGTGCACACTATGGTGTCACACAACCTGAAGCCAATCCACATTGTTCGGTACTAGGTGGTCCGGTGCAAAGACCTGAATTCGGGGCTCAAACAATTTGTCTTAAGCACACCATGCCAAATTCTCCCTCCCGATGGCCCACTGACACCATCATCCGTAGAATACATTTCGTTGTTCAGACTTCAGGATGCTAGTATAACTCGTCGCTTTTAGCTAAGTTCTATAAGTTCTTAAGCCTTATGAGGTCCATAGCTGAATATGGAGTTAGTGTTACCAACCGACACACGTTGCTGCAATGCTGCGTAACAGTAGACGGTTCTGTAATTAACAAACTACACAACGCTAAATAGGACCATTACCCAGATATAGTCAAGTTGCTTGATATCCGAGACGACAGAAGATAACGTCGGATGGAAAGAGTTACAATAAACCGCTCAGGGATGTCAGTGAAGAACACCAGTCGTGGCAGCACCACCGATTGGCTTTTAGGTTTTAGGTGAGCCAAAACTATTGGCAGCCCTTGATTTTAGGAAGAGTGATCCGTTATATGCATATGCTGACGGTGCCAAGAATAGTTCAAGGCTATAGTGGAGGCCTGGTGCGGAGGAAGAAGTAAAAATTCTGCCAGAGTGCGGGTGTGTTGAATGTTATAAACAAAATGCTTCTAGGGACGATGAAAATACCATCATTCTGTAGTCGGACAATGAAAATTTGCAGTTCAAACTCAGAAATGCTACTGAAAATTATGTCTTCCCTGACGGTGTAGTCTATGCGATCCATAAGAGGCATTAGTGATCAGTCTCGCCTACATCGTGTATCCGTGGTATAGGTACTGTGACGCAGCTTAATGCCCTTTAAGTCCACTAACGTCGAAATATTCAGATCTTGGGGAAAACCTTAAAAGTAAGTCTATACCCACTATATCTCGACCTTTCATATCACCTATATAGATAGGAGCTCCTCGTATACAGTAATATGTCCAGTCGCTGCTAATACCTTTCTTATGTACAGGATAACAATGGAAAACACCGACTTTTCCAATTAGAAACAGCCATAATGAGTACTTTAATATCAAAAACGGATTTCGAATACCTGGGGGCATACATATCGGGTGAGCTCAGATGACGGGATCGGGCTTTATGCGAATTTTTTTAAATAAAGGGTCCGCCAAATACATTTTTTTTGAAAATGCTATAAAAAAAAAACTACTGAAGATTTTTTCAAATTTCTTTTTTTATTTGAAAGTACAATCCTTCCGGTTAATAATGGAAAATAATTTCATTCAAATGGCTGCCTCGGCTGGCCATGCAGTAGCCTACACGATCGGTCCAATTTTTAAGCACATTATCGATTGTGTGCAGCTGTATTTCACCAATGGCTTCACGAATATTGTCCTTTAAAGCGTCAATTGTTTCTGGCATGTCGGCGTAATACTTATCTTTTACGGCACCCCACAAATAATAGTCCAACGGTGTCAAATCGCAGCTCCGCGGTGGCCAAACGACATCAGCTCTGCGACTGATAATGCGATCTTCAAAAACAGGGCGCAAAACATCGAGTGTAGCTTCGGATGTGTGGCACGTCCTGTTGACACCAAATATTGCCAATATCCTCCTCTTCAATTTTTGTGAGCAAAAATTCGTTCAACATGGCCCGATAACGATCGCCATTGACTGTAACGGCCACTCCTTGCTCATTTTCGAAGAAAAATGGCCCAATTATGCCTCACGCACACTTTCTGCCACAGCAGCAATTTTCTCGGGTGTACGCACTGTTTTTAGCTTTTCACGCTTTGGTTTATCGATGAGGATGCCAGTTTCTTTCACTTTTTTCACAAGATAACGAACATACGGAGCTGACGGTGCTTCTCTTCTCCCAAAATCCGTACGCAATTTTCGCACACATTCTGCAACATTACCATGACTTTCAAAAGTAATGTCGCAATATTTCCCAGCGTTGTTCAAGCGTATACACAACCATATTCGTTCAGCGGAAGGATAGAACTAATTATCTGTCAAATCAGACATGAGCTAAGTGTTACCATTCGCGAAATAAGCACTAGTTAAAAAAAAACGTTAGATGGCGGACCCTTTAGGTCTTCGACGTGCATTCAAACTGTCATTGAAACATATCCTACAACCTATAGGTAGACATTCACTTATTCGACACACATAGATACTAGACTACGAATAACATGCGATAAATCATTATTTAAAGCCTACACACTACACTACAACATATAGATGGGCCGAGATGACGAATGTCTCATATATACGAAGCATTTACTAGCGTTAAGAACAGTAGCTTTTCTTCTTAGCCCAATATAGACTAAATAGAGCAGCTTTCGTCCTTCACAAACCAACTTCATTCCTTCTAACCTCATGCCTTGAATTGTTCGATCCTAAATCTTTAAAAAATGTTGTCCATATACCCACAATCTTCATCCATTTGTATATCCGCCTACATATATATTACCTGCCAACAGAAGCAACAAATTCTATCATCGACACCTATCAATCATCCAGGTGAACACAAACCTAATCTCAGTGGGAAATTAGGATGAAAAAAAAACACACACACACTGCCGGTTGCCCTTACCTCCTTTCCATCAAAATCAAAGCATTTCCGCTCAGTCTTTCTTCCGCCCGTTCGTCGAGGACCATATGTCTGGCCTCGGAATAGAACTGCAAAAAAAGTTCATTGCTAACTTTAACTTTGGCTAAATGTAGCAGCACTCCCGACTCCCGAGGGCAAAAAATCCAAAATATGTAAATGAAATTCCACAAATTCCACTTCGACTCCTTTTTGGCCGTTTGTATAGGGATCCTTGCCACCATCAATTCGTGTGCATAAATCAATTTCCATCCCATCAGCGTATGAGGAAACGACAACGCCAACATACACCGACATCGACGACTGTTGACAGTCAATCAGTCTCTTCCTCTGCATTTAAGGATTTCGGCTTTCGGGAAGTTAAGGATGGACAAGCGAATGATTTAGACAGGAGCAGCGCATACATAGAAAAAAAAATACATTTTCGTTTTCATTTCCCGTGTCGATCTGAATGAAGGTCCTCTCATATGGTGTTTCTGGCTGTCGCTCAACATATTAATCTCGAGGATCCCCTTATAGTACCTACCCATATCCAGGCGACGCCGCCGCCGCGCTATATACAGTAATTTTCTCTAATTTAAGGTGTAGGAGTATCTACTATATGGCATACATTTTCATCGAATGAGTTTTGCTCCCCTGGGACAAGCTGCCGATGTGCCGACTTGACTGACTGCGACGAAAGCAGAAGGCGGTTGCGGGTAAAGTGATTTTGTGGTATCTCTTGGGGGCGTTTACACCATTTGCGGTGTTTGATGATGAGGAAGTTTTGATCAAAACACGACAAGATGACTACTGTCTGCTACAACTGTCAATGTCTGGCTGTGTAATGAATGAAGCGCCAGGGGACTTCTTCGATACACTGCGAGTTCGAGTGTTGTGATTTTTGGAACCAATAATGAATGGGTTTATAGGAATGTAAGGGAATGTCCCAACAACTTTTTTTTTTGTGTGTGAAGAGATAGGTTAGGAAGGACCATTTTGAGAATCCAAAATATGAACGCATCTTTAGCTTGTGCAGTAAAGATACATTTTCTAAGCATAGACACGAACCTCTTTATACTTAAAAGAATAGCATGATTGAGGTAAAACCCATTCAAAAATTAGGCATTACATTTCCTACAAAAAATATATAATTAATTGAGATATCGCACACTATCATGTGCGCTTACCATATACATGTGTGCGCTAAGCTTTCTATGCCTAAATTCTTACGCCCATTTATCTGAATGAAACTGCGATCTTATCGCATAAGACCACCAATCGTCTGACCACACCAAAAACTTAATTGATAATCGATTAACATCGTGTAGTCAAATATATAGGAATTTTTTCGGCGACGTCGTTTGAACGGTTTAAATTTTGCAATGCGCAATTTGTGGAACTGTCAAATGACAGTTAAACAATTGTAATTGAGTAGCAATATATTGCTTTTAATGTGCACGCGCAAATATATCTAGGCAAAAGTATTATTTTTACAAAGATCCACTTCATGATGTTTTCAAGGTTCAAATGAAGACTTGTGTGCGATTTGTCCTCCATGCTCATATTCGACCGTACATTTATGTGCGTTTGGATCTTATCGCACTTCATTTTAATTATATATGAGTAAGCGAATCGAAACCTGCAAATGTACTAAGCATTGAAGGCTGTTTTAATCACGCGCACATGAGTGTGCGTTTATAACTTTTATGTCAAATAGCTTGTCCATTACTTACTGCGTTAAGCTAATTTTTCACAAACGTGGGTTTTTATATAAGTCTGTACTAGAACGAGGGGACCTAGACAAAAAAAGGTTAAACGTCTACTAATATATTAGAAAATGTCGAATGCAGGGACACATTTCATAGATATCCAGCATGGGCCTAATGGAATCGAATTTCCGGTCTAAAATAGCCGTGATGACCGTGGCTTGTGTAGACATAGTCAATATTTCATATTGTAAAAGAAATATTGTAATCGCACACTTATGTGCGTTTAAAGAGTACGCGCTTCTATAAGCATAGCGATACAGCATATTTAATATGGTCAAACAGATGTTGAATATTTAATGACAATTGTCACGTTTGTGTACTTGGGCGGACATTTTGTGTGCATTTTATTTAGTGTGCGCTACGATGCCTGCCCTAATTTTCGACTGTAAATACGGATTTATCTAACCGATGATGGTTGCATTTAGTATAAGAAGTGGTATAGAATGCACTGTGGACTGTGCACTGTGCTGGTCTGTGTGCCCAACAAAATCAATTTCATTCATTCTCCTTGAACTAGTATTTTCTATGCACACTTATGTGCGATCTATTTATTTCTGTCCATAACAATGACTATCTATTGTCTTATTAAATTTCCAGTCAGCGACAACACAAGACTTGGTCGTTATTGTAAGTATCTACACCCACTCAAGTATATTTTAATTGAAAAATTCTATCCAAACACAAATCCAATAAACTTTGCAGTAAACAAATTTTTTTTTGGCATCCGAATTGGAACACAGTTTTGGCCTTCCGCCCATATACGATACAATTACGAGTACTCCCACTTATCTTGCTCAGCAAAATTACTTTGCATGGGTAACACACATCCTTGATAGTGGTGATTCGCGGTCACCACCAATTCCAATATGTCACCACATAAACTCTTTCTTATTTCCCACCATCAACTGTGTACATGCCATGCAAATAATCAAAATGAACACTACTTCCACTATCTGTTACTACTTTTTTGTTCTGGCGACAATTTCGCAAAGCAACTTCCCGCACACAATTGCCATTCTACAAGTTCCAGTCAGGCTAGTGTCCAGCTCATAAAATCAGCTTGGCTCGTTAAATAAAAGCTTGAATAGACCAGCCCCATCCTCACACGCAATTGTTCCACTATACAGTTCACATATCCAGGCGCGGCGAGGACAAGTTTTATTACGTGTGTAAGGATTGTTGCGGAAAGTAAATCACAGTGGCGGGCGGCCCCAACCCACTCACAAATGCTCTCACGACACATCTGCGAAAATCGAAATTAAACGAACCGTTCGACCAGTAATTATACGGTTTTATTTCCCATACAACAGCTGCTGGACGCAACAGCGGCCTCCCAGACCCACCACCACCCCCCCCCATGGGCCATGAATAACAAAATAACGATCCTGTAGATACGTAGATACATTATTTATATTGAAAAGTGTTTCACTACCACTGCTACTGTATGTAGGTACCTTCCAAGTTTTGCTCTCGTGGGAGCGTAATTAAATTTTAGTAACATGTGCAGCACAGTGCAGTGGGGAATGTATTTGGCGAAATTTGTAAAGGACCAGGCCGGAGCGGTTTTTGAAAAGAACCACGTTATCGCCTCCGCCAAATGAAATTATCGTCATCTCGCTTCTCGCGCCAGTATAGTCGTCGATAGTGAGTATGTGGTTCTGGTATATGCTACTGATGCTGCGACAAATTAAGGAAGACCGAGGAAACTATGTTGACACTCTGTGGAGTCAGTATAACCAGAACGACTATATGTATGGGTGAATGTGAATGGTAATGGCTGTGGACTTTGTAAGTCGATGCCAGTTGGATGGGAATACGTGCGCGGTGTGGAATGCAAAGGACTAACTTTATTTAATTTTGTCGTGCGGTATTGAGTTATGGAATTATGAGTATTTACAGATTTACATATACGGCACAGGATGTTAAATTAATTACACCGAGGGCAACCAGTTGTACTCTGTTAATGTGCGGCTGTGAAGGATTATTATCACTTTGGGTCGATAAAGCGAGCACCGACACCGACGTCGACGTGCAGTATGGGGTGAGTTTGTAATGAGAGTGCATACCAACTTATGCTTTGACAAAACGAGTGCACTGTGAGTGCTCAGATGGAATCTTGTACTAAATGGGGTTAAGCACAGAAAGCGAGTGAAGGCCTTGAAGTAAGAACTGTGTTAAACTGGATTTTGAAAAGAAGTGAAGGTTATGTGTAGCTAGGTTTTTTTTTTATTGTAAATACTTTTCCCGGGAAAGGCGAACCTATAACGCTTCATCAGCGCCCCGAGATGCTCGCAGATGTAGGTTTGTTCTGCACTTAAATTGCTGGAAATTGTAGTCTTCTGGAAATATATCCACAGGAAGCGAGTTCCAAAGTTTGCTTGTCCTGTAACGGAAGGAGTTTTGGAAAGATGATGAACTCGCGTTTGTCAAGTGTACTGTATGGTCATGGGCATTAGCTGCCTGTCTTGTAGGCCGCCCAAAAGTCGCATTTCGAGAGATAATGTCTTTGAGTTCCTCGGAACATCTACCATGGAAGTACCTATAGAACAAGCAAAGGTCAGAGACTTGTCTTCTGTGCACAAACGGGTGTCTGGCTTTTTTTCTTGCAGATGCTGTTGCACGCAGCTGACGTTGACATTGTGGAATCCTAGACCTCGAATGTTGCAGAAATCTGTTGCTAGCTTTTTCTTAGTGTCCGTGTTTTGTCCCTTTTGTCTTTGTGTTCGTTGTTGTCTGTCGTCTTGCAAGCCCTGTTGGTGAATATTTGAATGTTGAAGATAGTCCCCCCCGAAAATCCGAATGGGAGACTAGTTTACCTCCGGAATTCTTTATCTCAGGAAGTTGCATCATGACTTTTGTGTCCCATTCCCATCTGTTTTGCACCGGCCCATCTGCCAAACTCCGAAAGCGACAGGTGGATGGATCCCTGTCTACCACCTCTACAAACCAAAACGTATTTATGCAACTTTGATCGCACACTAATCCCAAGGAACACATCTTGTAGGTACCTATACCTTTAACACTTTTCCTTTCTTTTGCAAGTTTGACTTTCACATAAACCCCTTGACAAATTCCTTCGCAAAACACACGACCGCCTTCGTCTAGGAACATTTCAATTTGTCGTATCCCTTGGTGCGCCTCATTTCCCTTCGAATTATGTATTCAAGCCTCTTCGCTCTTCCAGTTAACTCTTTTTCTATGCTCGACAAAAATAGAAACAAAACACATTCCAGACAGGACTCACTTCAAGAACAAGAACAAAAATCAAAGTTTCAACCAACAACAGCTACAAAAAGAAAAATACGTCCCATGCCTCACTGGCGCACAAAAGAAAATTTAAGAAAACGTGTAAAATAATTCCTTTAACCATCCCCAATCGTCTGTCCGTCCTTGAATGGTCCTATTGGAAAAAATTTGCAAAATTAAAAATAAAACACTCGCGCAACGACGACAGCCTTCCGTGGGACAATCTTCACAATCTTCCTGCATTCAAATTAAGAAAATCGTGATGGAAATGCCCCGCGGGTCAGTACACAGAGTCTCTTTGTCAATTTTATAATTCCTTCTTCTCAAATTTCATTACACTTGTCCTCTTTCAATTCTTTCTCTGATTACGATGCGGCAGCGAGTTTAACAAAAAAAAAATATATATATATATATCGGCCCAAAAATAACATCCGACACAGCATTGTCCTGTCAATGTCCGGTCCGTCCCTCACCTCGAAATTGACAAAATACCACTATACCTACTGTGCTTGACTTTTTCCCACTTTCCCTGACTAATGTCCTTTTCGGTTGTTGTTGTTGTTGCTTCTATTTCTTTAAAATTTTAATAGCTTTGTGATTGCGGAGCGGGTATGGGTTGTTTCCCTTTATCGTCTTAGTTTCATTTTATGATGATAGCCCCCAGTAGGAGGAGGACTACTATAGGATACTTACAGTTTACAGATCCTGTGAGTTCAATTGTCGCCGCTTAATGAAATTTACCCCCCGAAAAGGACCGAAAAAAAAAAATAAAACCATCGCCAGAGAGAATGAGAGAGAGTGGAAAAGAAATTCAATCTTATTTCGCCCCATCCTTTGGAACGATGATGACGATGATTACGATGATGGTGTTGAAGGAAGAAGATGAAACATAAAGGTTTCGCGCGCAGTAAAGCAATAAAGAAACGCGAAAGAGGACATTAAAAGAAAGGACCAAAGTAAATCAGAAGGAAGCACCTACAACATGACGAACAAAAAGAGAGCCACTTCCCTGCGGGGATTCCATATCCTGCTATAGATACTGGCTCCGGCGACCGCGGTTTCTTGAGATTTAATTTCGCGAAAAAAAGGAACACCAAAATGTACACAACCGAACAGGCAACACTTTCAGGCTAAAAACAATAAAAAAAAAACACAAAAGCTCATTGTACTTGTACGCCACAGCGTTTATTAAGTCTTTGAACGCACCCTTCTATAACTATACAGCGCCAACGTATAAAAGGGTGTTGCCAGATTATTTCTTGTTAAATTTAGATTTTCGCTTAGAACATAAATTCATTTAGCAAAATGAGGGCGTCGTGCTATATTCACAACTCTTTTTCGAAAACGAGCGTTTCTAACCCCTACCGACACGTTTAAAGTTTAAAAAAAATTGCAGAGTTATGTATTTGTTGCTTTTAATTAAGAGCGTGTTACAAAAGTTTCATGACATATCCACCAACAAGTTTACGAGTGCGGCGCGGCGGTGGGTGGGCGTAGGCCATATTGACATTGACACTTGTGTCAACCGAGAGGCAAAATATAAGGGAATTCAACTCTGGGGGAATTTATTTATTTTACTCCGGGTACCGTTATTAAAAAGTTATATTGCTAAGTGCTTAATCTGATTTACGCCAAAAAGTGTTTCTCTTTTGTGAACAATGTGTATGTGTGTTGTGTGTGTATGTCGTGACGGGTACGTTGACTTATGTTGTGTGCGAGACCATAGTGACAAGTGATATAATTTTGATGGATTCACAGTTTTTCGGTGTGTTTGGGTTGTCTTTACAAATGATACCATAATACCTGAAAGCCTAAGGGCCTGCGGGCGAGAGAATAAACTTTTAATGCAATATTAATGGGAATGGAAGCGAACAAGAATTATGACAAATAATGGAAATTATTGTTCCACCTCTGGGGTTGGCAGGAGTATTGGGAAAAGTGATGATGTGTGTTGGGCTGTTTGAAATGGTCATTTTGACATAAGAAGACGAACTTGTTTGGAACTTGGAAGGGTTTGTGATTGTTGGGTATATGTACCTATATAATGGATAATATCTGTTGACGCGAATAGATGACAGATATTGCTAAGATTGTATCTATTTGGGGCTTCCAGATATTGCAACTTTGCCGCGTTGGACACTGCAATGGTAATCATATTTGTCTACACAAGCCCGGCACTGGTATTGGTATTCTATATTTGAAAACATTCCCGATTGATTGGTCTTAAGAAATTCGGCTCCACGGGGCAAAAATATTACCATAGAAATGTGTCCGGCAAGGAAAAGTTGATCACTTACTTCGGGATATGGGATTTTAACTGTGGTAAGCTCTCCGCGGATTGACACTGAAGTATAGATTTGACAACAAAAATCTAAAAACCGATCGAGCACGTTCAGCTATAGTAAGTGGCGATGTTGTAGGGGGAAAGCGGGAGACTTGAGCCACTTTTTGTTAAATCGTTCATACAATTTTTTTTATTGACCGCTACCACATATTAAATGCATTTTTTTCTAGCTACATAAATCTATTTTAAGAAAAGTCCAATCAACTTAAAATAAACACCAGAGATTTTTGACAAATGCGAAATGTTTGAAAACAGATTTTCGGCTCAAGTCTCCCCTACCACCGGGAGACTTGAACACCCCTTTGGGGAGACTTGAACATGCTCAAATTCTATAAACAAAACAATATAACAACTTTCAATCTGAATAGAATTAATTTTTATTAATTTTGTGGTATTATCTACAAACAAAAAGTTATGTATAATGTTTTAAAATAAAAATATAAAAGACTTATAATAAAATGTTACAAACGTTTATACATAGTACATATATAAAAAAAAAGTAAGTAATTCAGTTTTTAAACATAAAATAGAGGTAAAAAAAACTAAATGGACTTCCGAAACAAAACAAAAATTAATAAATAATTTAATTTTTTATAAATATATGGCATCACATAGGCAAAAGCCACTGATCAACTCTCCCCTCAGAAACTGTCTCAAGTCTCCCGTTCACATTTTTTAACAAAATAACATTTATAATTTTTGTTAAATACATGCCAGCATAGTTTTATGCTAGTATTTACAAAGTCAAATATCAATATTATTAGGTAACATCAATATTATTTACAAACAATGTTACACATAAATTTTATGGAGAAAATATAAATTTTTTTTTTTTTTAAGTTTTCGTACTGAAAAACACATTTTCTCCTCCACCAAAAAAAGTGAACGAACGATTTAGAATTCCTTTTGTAAGCAAGTAGCGCGTCATTTTCTGCATCACATACATTTAAATTTATTGGATTTGAATGGAATTTAAGCGAGTTATTAAGAGTGTCTCAAGTCTCCCATATGTTCAAGTCTCCCGCTTTCCCCCTACTCTTTAGAAGTCTGTAAAGGTTTATCTCCTTCAATATTTTCAATTGCATTGAGCTTATACAGAATTTAGCTATTAGAACGGAAGCCTTGTGTACGCTTTTGTGCAATCTCAAACGTCTTTTTTTTAAATATTTTTCTCAAGCGAAGAGAGTCTATAGCCTTCTAACAGTGTCACAGCATGCTTGCAGATAGGTGTTACTACTAAAATGTTTGCAAGTTGTACCAAGGAAAGATAAACTCCTGTCAAAGTTTTTGTTCCAACATTGAAGAAAACAATGAGTCTAGCAGAGTTAGGTAGGAAGATCATATCAGCCATTATATATACCTATCTATATAAAAAAAACGATGGAACGGAAACGACGCGTCGTGAAACAACACTGATTTTGAATAACTTTATGGTTGTAAAAGATATATTATTGTTCAGCTAAATAGTTGATGAATAGTTTAGGAGGCTGCTGATGAACCAATGACTGATTCAAATCGATATAAAGAAAAACTCATGCGACATTGTTCTAAGCCGCCGAGAAAACGACTTTAAATCTGATACTGATGGAGATTGTTGAGCGATGAAATTTTAGCTCATCATTAGACAATCAGGCAACATACAATATATCGAGACATTAAATTTTATTAAAAACAATCTTCAAGAATTCTATCCCAGGAGACCCGGAGACCCCATAAATATTAATCAGAATCACATGTCCGTCTGTCTGTTGAAAACACGACAGTGTTCAAACGAATCGATTAAGGCGAATAAAATTTTGTGAGATGACTTCTTTTACCGTCGGTCATCAGGTTGGTATTGAAAATTGGCTATGTCATGTCGGTCACGTAGTTCTGGTACCTCCCATACACAACCAACATGAGATTCATGCGAGTACATAATACTAACTCACACGGAAAACATTTTGCATGGTTATATGTAGTGGAGGGTATCAAATAATAAAACTTTTACTTGTTTTAAATTTGAATGAAATATAAAAGGGCGCCAAGTGCATGACTCGCCCGGGGCGCCGAGATCGTTAAGGCCGGCCCTACTTATAGACACCCACTTTCCATTAAATAACCGGGAATGATGCCTTATGGCTTAAGAACGATCTTATCCCAGAACTCAACTTATTCAATGGACGTGATAAGTGAACACAAACTTTCATGTGCGATTGATAGCTTGGTCTAGGGAGGGAAAAACCAAATAGGTATATGCTATCAACGAGAAGGGACACCTGACCTAACATCGAAGAATCTGAAAAAACAACGCGATCGATAGCTATAACTTTGGGGAAATAAGAGACTTTGTCTACCTCGGCTCTGCTATAAATTATTCTGACAACAACATCTCAGACGCATCGCGTCCTTATATTTTAGGGTTTAATTATTTTCTTTTGTTGTTTTCTGTTTTTCTCGTAATTCGCGCAAGTAGAAGGCGACCTCAACAGACTGGGAGTGCGCATCTGGAGGCAGTTAGTTAAAGAACGGGCAAACGGGAGAGGCTTGTTAGTTGAGGATTCGGTTCGCCCCGAACTGTAGAGCCGCCTAAGTAAGTAAGTAATAGCTTTCTCCCTTTCAAATCAGCAGGAACAGATGGAATCATCCCCAGGAGGTGCAACATGCTCATGGCGTTTTGCAGTCCTGAATGATTTTACTGTTCTTTTTAAGTTTTGACGAATGGTTTGTATATATAGATTAAGGTGCAAGTGGTTTTTTATATCCGTGACGGGAAAAGCCTCTCACATGAAACCAAAGGACCTCGGGCCCTATCATTTTTTGTAGTGAAAAACTGCATATTCGCAACAATATCAAAACAGAAATGCTACCAAAATCCCATAACATGCCTACTGCAAGGGCAGGTCGGTAGAGGAAGTTTTGCACTCCATTGTAGTTAACGTGGAAAAGTCTTCAGGAAATTTACATTGATAGCCTTTCTAGAATCGAAGAAACTTTCCACCATGAGCTATAACTAATGCACACGAGAACGTAAAGATTGACGCACACCTAACTCGCTGGATCAACCAAATGTTGCTAAACTGGGTTATTTATTCAGAAACTTGGCCGCTGTAACTGACAAGGTTAGTGCAACGCGGGTGGGTAGATGGGTAGGACTTTTACTGCAGCTATGGCTGCATGAAATACTGGTGGTCGTCTGTAAAGCTACAGACTATGCGGATGATATTGCCATTTTATTTACTGGGAAGTACCTCCCAAACTAAACCGGACTCGATAGAATCGGCCCTCAAAATTCTGGTCAAAGGGGCTAATAAATGCGGCCTGGATATTAATAAGTTAAAAACAGAGCTAGCGCTATTTAAAAGAAGCACCAAGTTTCTCCAATCAATCCAACTAAATTAAAAGGAATCTGTCTCAGAAACTACGAGAGCGGCTAGACCTAGTGCCTTGGTCTTTGAATGGATTGGGAGCTGAGTTGGATATTAAACTCGAGCTGGAAATTTAACTCGAATGAACATATTAAAAAGTGCACTACTGCACTCTAGTACTACAAACAGATTTTGAGAAGTCAGAGAGGACATCAGTCCGAAAATAGTGCACTTGTTGTATCCGTCAGTAGTTGGGCCAAATCTCATGTATACGGAGTCGTTATCATCTGGTGGCCAGTACTATAGACAAAAAAAGCTACCTTTCTCTGTTCAATAAACTGCAAAAAGCGTCATGTATTTCTGTGGCTGCTTTAGTGTATGTGAATTCAGCCACCATTATCTACACCGACATCGACAGCCGGACAGCCATAAAAGCATTCGAATCACAAATAGTAAGATCTAAATTGGTCATACTGCCATACACTTTGGTAAATCTTTAAATGAGATCTCGAATATAGGTGCACGTCAAAGCTGTGCTGAGATCTTGGTTATAGAGACAACTGTAGAGCAGACGTACTAGCTGCGGGTGAGCCCCATGTGCCAATAGAAATGGAAACTTTTTCGGGGTATTTCCAGATACTTTTTATAACCCATATAAATAATTCCTTCTATTCTATTGCATCTTCGACGCTCCAAACACCTTTAACACAGGCTTGTAGCTTTTGATCATTATCTCCGAAATGATAAAAAGTCTGAGCTTCCAAAGTTCAGTTCACATTATGGAGAATCTATATCTATACATATAATAAAACTGTAGGAATTTTCTTTGGCTGTTAAAAACTGGAAAACTACTGGACAGATTTCGATGAAACTTTTTTTTAAAACGTTCCTTAAGACTGTGAGACTGCTATAGGCTATGTCGTTTATAGCCAAACGACATCAGTCAGTTGTATATGTAGGTCAAGGTATGTATATTATGATCGTATGCCCGATGCCGGTTGGGTTTAAATATCCAATACATTACATCCATTATCGATATCACCATTCACCACCCAACGCAGTATGAATTTCATTCTGATATGACGTAACATGGTAGTGTTGTGGTAGTTATTTGGATACCTTAGAACGAGGGAAACAAAGGAAAGGAAATGCAGTATTATAAACAAGTAGCAAGATCAAGGAGAGGGAGGGCGATGCAGAGGGTGCACATTAAATCGATATTTCTAATAAAACTGTAGGAATTTTCATTGTCTCCTAAAAGCGCCAAAAATACTGGACAGATTTCAATTAAACACTCAAAGTGTAATCTTAAATGGTCCGAATACAGGTTTGTTTGTTTGCTAAAGGCGAGCACGGGTCAGCTAGTCACCAATATTTGTCCTGACTCTGCCGACACTCAGTCGATGAATATATGAGTCTGATGTTCAATTTGAAAGAGTGACGAAGTGTTCCTTAAACTTAAGAAATATTTATAAATAAAAATTAAAGAACTACAAATTTTTATAAAGACGGCCGCATTTTACTTTTTTTGTAGGTACGGACTCACTAAATTAAAGTATATTTAAAACAACCTTGTATAAAGTGATATAGTTCCACCTTTATACGGTTCAAACTGACTCGTGTCCCAAAACTATTTTTTATGAAGCAAAACCCCATAACATAGAATAACATCCTTTACATTAAGCACCCAACCTGGCGGCTAAAGTAATAGAATATCACATTTTGTACAATTTATAGTCCATATACACCTACAGTATCGTTCCATAAAAAGAGGAGACTCTGGCAAAAAGCATACGTGCTAGGGTTCCCTACATCGCTTAAAAACGATGACAAATCTTTCCCAATGACCCCATTAAGCTGCACGTTCTTCGCATTATAGCCCGAAAAGGATAATTCATCCCTTTCTTTCGGTTGTGGTAAAGTGTAAGTATATTTTCGTCTGTGCGCTTTCAATAGAAAAACGCGAAAATTTACAAGGAAGAACGCCATCAGATAAACACATGAAAAATGTCCTCGTCCTCCGCCCACTTGCCACAAAGAGGACAATTTCAAGTTTCCTATTGTACACATCCCCATGTCATCCGTCAAATTATGTATAATATTTTCCAATACTGGCACGCATGAAGCTTTCTTGTTGTATACTTAACCAAAAATCGATGTCAGTTTACGCCCCAGTGCCAGTGGGATGGGTGCGGGAGGGTAGGTTGAATAAATCTTCCCTTTGCATTTACAAATAAATATTTCCGCCATTAAAGGCATATTTAAGCATGGGCCTACTGAGTACTGATACTCGTATGTGTATTCGATGCAGAAGGACAACGACGCGTGGAGCAGCTCCAAGTGCAGAATCTCCTTTTCAGCTGGTGAATATGCGACAATTTGATTTTTTTTTTGTTGGCATTATTCCTTTTTGCTGTTTGTATTGTGCTTTGTATATGGCGGTAGTGATGTTTTTTTTTTTTTTTGTGCTTCTGTTTTGTGGTAAAGTAATTAATCATTCTAAGGGGAGAACCATCGGTTTGGGGCTTCCTGTGTCATCGTCAAATGCAATGACAGCAGCAGTAGCATCAACAGCCATCAGCATCATCATTGTCGTCGTTCCATATAGGGATTTTCGGCGGTTGGCTATAACAGATATAGAGACGATTTTCCGTCATTTATACGAAACGTGAGGACGGTGACGACAATGATGATGATGATGATGGAATTGGTGCGGTGTTGATGGGAGCATCCGTCGACCGACGAAATTCAAATAATACCAGATATCGAAATTGGGATTTCGAGAGACAGGCAAACAGAAAAAGACTGCTTTCCCCCAAAAATGGATCCTTAAAGTGAGTACGGAAAATATTTTCTGGTCAAAAAGAGAAGCTATATACATAGGTATACTTATGGTATTCGCAGGGCAGGATGAGGGATATGTCACTTGTTCGTGGGCGTAAATATGTGTGTTTTTTTTTAGTTTTGACAGATGATTTATGAAACCTAAGCCATTAGTTGTAGAGCCTTGAAATGTTGCACGACACTGCATTCAAAAAGTTGTGCGATGCAACCCTCTCTCACAATCTCTGAGGAGCTGCATTTATTGGAAGTCTGCTCGACTTTCCTGCCGGATTATATGGTGGCTTCATTGTCCTTCGAAATGAGAGATAGATACCTAAGTCAGAGAACTGTCTAAATATCTCCTCTAAATATGGGATACGTTAGGTTAGCTTACAGAGTGGTGTAAGCGAGAAAAGTCTCATACGGTACTAGGCACCATGAAGGCTAATCGCGAATGAATTTTAGTAATCTACAGGAAAAAGATATAAGCTCTTTCATTGGAAAAACAATCAACTTGCTTTCAGTAGTTAGTTTTAGTTAGTATGGTCTATCTCCTCTAAATGGTGGAAGAAGTACTTTTCTAGAAATTTTGCGAGATTGCTTCGCACTCCCTTAGTATATGCGCTATTTTCTCTTCAGGAAGTTTTCTGATGGTCATTGCAGTCGTCCGAAACTGTCAGTCTGTGCTTCTTTGCCTTTTTTTTATAAAGCAGTGCGAGTGCCCTGAAAAGTTTCCGATTCCGACAAGTGTACCTATATTGAGTTGTTCCCTGCCGAGTTTAAGAAATTCTCTACATCTTGAACGATCGATTTGAGTTGATTGAAAATCCTTTTACCGCACCCTCCCTTCCTTCAAATTCCCCCTTCATTCGCCACAACCGCATCAGTTTGCTTGTTTTCAACTATACAGTGTGCTAGTCCCAAGGACAGTTTCATCCGGTTCTGATTAACGAATACCTTGAGCATTGTCCGACAGCCCCTGGCTATTTCAGAATTGATGGTAGTTGATTCAAGTGACTTGAGTTCGACCTAACTATCGATGTAGACGGCCGTATCCCTTCTAGATAATAGATCTCATCTGCATTAGCCCTACCGCCAGAACTTGTGATTGGATTGGAACACATCCGGTTGTGATATAGATACGGGATCTACGGGAAAGATACCAAAACCCGTGGCTTACCTTGTTTTTGATCCGTCTGTATAGACTTTCTTGAAAAAGCTTATTTGGTTAATGATTGCACCTCACTTTGCAATGCAGCTCTTGGACTTAGTTCTAGCTGCTTTGTGAATAGCTTCAATTTTTAAGGGTAATAAAAAAAAATCTTCTCATTGAAGACCCTGTAAACTTTTGGATTGTCTTAAACCCGGAACATTTTCCCAGTGGTATAAACGAAGTTGATGTTCCCAATTGTCAATACGGCACACATAGTTGTACGCTTTAACAAAAGGCTGTGCGATGGCAAAATTATGTTTTAAAACGTCAATATCTCAAAAAGTTATAAACGGGTCGAGACGAGGTTGGTGTCATTTGCATTACTTTAAGTACGGATTGAAGAGTTACAAGTCCATAGTGCTCGTGCTCGGCAACACAATACAACTATAGACTCTCCATGAGATTGCTGCGTGATTACTCTCCAAGAAAACTCATCAGACGCTTTGGAAACGGCCGGTGGGCACTAATGTCTCCAGAATTAGCCCCATTGGATTTATTTGATACTCCCTTCAAATAATCAAATCCAATCCTTCAATAAATCCAATGGGGCTAAGTAAAAGCCCCATCAAAGTAAAGTCTACATTAATAATCCGTTAGTCAAAGAAGGGGCTGAAGGAAAATTCACGATCAAGAAGATTCAAGAAGGCAATGTTTCGAAATAGCTTAGGCGGAATTACAGGAAAAAACAGGACAAATTTCTACATTGTTCCAACGAGTCTTGTCAAGTCACCTGTACTTGACAAGACTCAAAGTGGTGTTGGGTTCACCCGAGCCGGCGAAACGAGAAATGTTTCGCCGGCCACAAAATTAACATTTCCCGTTCATAAGAAGTCGACGAGCTGCATATTTCCAAGAATATCAGTTACCACGCGAAGCTAGGTATCTATCTACCTATCCATGGTTTCGATTTGTCGGATGCGCCTCTCCTCTACACTAAAAGACACAACCACCCAATTCGAGGAAAGTATTCCAAAGATTATCCCATTTTGGCTGAACATCGGAAGACTAAAGAAGTCGTCTATGTGTAGGTATAGTACATTATAAGCTTTTTGCTAAGTCCCTCACATATGGCGGCGAGGGTCTGTCGAAGACAATGAAACTGACAGCGAAAATCTACACCACACGTCCTTCATTTTAAAGTCTATCATGCATTCCTTTATACAGAAAATTATGTCATATGATGTCATTCTGAAAACAGTAAAACTTCCCTACTGTATACAGTTTTGCATTCCTCAGATGCATGCATATTTAAACTGCTCCATTAAAAAAACGAATAAAATGTGAACACAAAATTCTATTCTTCTTAATCCATCCCGTTGACCATCACCGCGCATCCCAAATGCTGTGGAATTTTAAGTGCAACTCTCGTTAATGCCATACACTATACGCATCTCATCATACATTTTACAGACCCAGCCTTCCAACCATATGAATGCCAACACGAAAAT
Source organism: Cheilosia soror (assembly GCA_949372485.1). Classification (NCBI taxonomy): domain Eukaryota; kingdom Metazoa; phylum Arthropoda; class Insecta; order Diptera; family Syrphidae; genus Cheilosia; species Cheilosia soror. The sequence continues at coordinate 132,629,398 of OX443561.1, read as the reverse complement.
AGATCAAAAACGTTCCCTTCAGCGCGTTCCTTTGGGTCGTAAATAAAAATTCGTCGAGTAAAAATCGTTAATCGTTTCATATTTCTATCAACCATAAAATTTTAATTCCACCGAATCCTTTCGGGAAACAGAAACGTCATCCTGTGCACTGTTCCCGACGTCCGTATATCTTTCACTAGTCGAAAGATAAAATGTTCAAATATCGTGCCTGTCCATAAATTAACTCGGCAAAAATCCGAGTGCACTATACGTTCCACAGGCAGCTATAAATTTCCATCCAAGAGACCAATATGCGCCTGCACACAGTTGCTGTATAGTCGGGAGAAAACCCTTCCCCCAAGAAAAATGCCAGCGGTAGGTACTCTACTCATGCCCTGATCATACGCTTGGATTGGAATGAAGTGTTAGATGAAATTCTAAACCTAAATCCCCGGAAAATTGTTCTAAAACTCAGCCAGCGCGCATGGAGGGTTATATCACACCGTATCTCCGTGCGTATGCTATACGTTTGTATGTAACGTGGGTGGCAGCATAATTTGTGCATCATCATCATCTGTCCTGTAGCTAGCTCCCCCCGCTTTGTCTTCGTCATGGTGGCGGTTCTCGAAAAGACAGATTTTTAATGAGCTCATCTAGTGGTTTATTTTAACGACACCGGGTACCTATACCTACAGCACCGTTGGAGATCATCATCATAGCCGATGTCGGGTCCATTCAGTATATAACACCCTGATTCACAGTTTGACATTTGTAATTGTTGCGTTATGACGTTTTTATAGTTTCAGAACTCTGATCTAATTTTTCATTTCGAGGCATTTTCCACGATTTAGTGGAATGGAAGAGAGGGATCAGCCTCCCCCTTTGAATGAGTTAACATATGTTTGGATTGTTTTTGATTAGTGTTGCGGCAAAATGGAAACAACTCTCTATCTCAAAGGGAACTCGAATATGCTGTTGTTGCATTGTGTGACGGGAAGAAAAATTAGGTGCCGGCGAGATAACGACATGACACTAACGTTGAGGGTTGACGTAGGCACAGTTGGGGACTCCTGTATAGAGTGTCTAGACCGGATGCAGAGGTATCTCGAAAAATGTTTTATGAACATTCTGCTTGCCCACCACACATTTTGTGTCACACGCTGTCACAGCTAAGTCATATACAATGGAGGTAGGTGCGAGTACTTGTACTTGAAGGACATCCACATGAGGAAATACCCACAGTATATGGTGTTCAGCAGATGGCTTTAATTTTGGTACTTGAAACCGCACTTTTGTACTGTCTAAAACCGTGCTTGTATATGTAAAATAGCATTGAAAAGATACGCATATTTGAATAACGTAGTACCACAGAAGTAGATGGCCATTCTTTGGGTTTTTTTTAAGTTTGGAAGTGGATTCAAAAATTCTGGAAAATACGGCGAAAAACACTCGCCTCCTGCGAATGGATAACTTATATCCGAAGCGATTACATATAGTTTAGAAACTGCATCGTCTAGCAGAAAAGACAGCTTCGCCATTTTCTGAGACCATTATAATGACCGGGAACCCAAGTAAAGGATATTACTTTGGCCTGAAAGAAGCTGCAATAGTTCGGGAGAAGACACCAGCACCGACTCCATCCCGCGTTTTTAACCATCGGTGAATATTGACATCATCAGAGGTACAATTTTTCAGAAGTCTGTTCAACTGCTTGCATATGCTGACGATATTGACATTATCGGAAGATCGCAGCGAGCTGTCAGTGGCGCATTTGCAAGTATTGAAACGGAGGCGGCTATAAATGAGGACAAAATGAAGTATAATCCTGTCAACGAGAAAGGAGTGTTAGCATCGACGACTCAGACACAACGTCACGATGGACAGATACAACTTCGAAGTAGTTAAAGACTTTGTCTACCTGGGCTCCGCTATCACCTCGCAAAATGACATCAGCGCAGAGATCAAACGAAGAATCACTCTTGCCAATCGCTGTTTCTTCGGGCTAAGAAGTAAAGCCCTCTCTTATAGAACAAAAAGAGGTATTATATATAACCCTATAATCATCCCGGTCCTGCTGTATGGCGCAAAGGCATGGACTCTGTCGAAATCGGGGTTGTTTTGAGAGAAAGATTCTTCGGACGATATTCGATCCAGTTTGTATCGATGGAGTATTGAGGCGAAAATTTCCCAAAGAGATTTATGGGCTGTACATGTACACCGACGTTGACCTGGTCAAAAAGCTCATGGAGCACGTGGAGCGTATAGACAGCAACGCACCAGCCCCACTGAGGGACTACGTAGCAGAGGAAAACCTTACCTTAAGTGGCGCGCACAATTGAAGGGCGACCTCAAGGCTCAACCGCAACTTGGTGTGTTACTGGATGCTGTAAGCCAATAAGTAAAGAGTATTGGCAGTATAAGACATCGCACTGCGTTCACTCCGACCTGTTAAGCGCTGAGTTGGTAGATAATTTGTTTGCCGACGATGTCGATAGGGAGAATGTGAAGTATGGTCTGGAGTGCCGGAAGGTTATCAGCATTTCCCTGACACTATAGTGATTTGAGTTAGTTTTAATTTATTTTTTTCTTTCGCTATAGACAGTTTTTGGAGATTCCCGATGATGGTGGAATCATCAAAGACAGAATAAAGTCGAACACAAGCAATTCAACGCTTAATTAAAGAAAATGATTGTAAAAAGGCAACGGGACCCGAAGTAGCTGCAGCCATTGTGCATCAGAACCTGCATTTATACCATGTAAGCTATTTAAGGTGTCGTATCCTTAAAAGATCTTTTCTTCTTGCAATACCGCTCGCATTCAAATAAAAAAGGAAGAAAATGCTTCTCTCAAAAATACGGTCCAGCTTTGCTTTCCCTGCTATGATAGTGAGGTAATGAAAAGGCGATAAATGTCAAAATACTCAAATAATAAATAACAGGCAGAATGGATTTTGAAGCTTTCATATTTTACTGGAGACCTGTTGAGCTATGTAACATACCTACTTTTAAACGCAATCGATCAACACGCTGAATGTAAAACCGTAGCCTTGAACACTTTAAAGGCTTTGATCGGGTCTGTCATAGAGCCCTACTAAGCAAATTAGCCTCATATGGACTACACCAACAACCCTGCGAATGGATGTAAAGCTGTCTTGTTGGAAGATCAACACTAGTTGTATAGTGGATATGGTGTCCGGAATATTCTGCTATAAATGCAGCAGTGTCCCAAGGATCTGTACTTTCTATTTCCTGTTTATGATCTTCAATCGCTTGAGGCCGAATTACCGCATCGTGTAGGAATACTGTGAATGAATCTGTTTTTGCTTTGCATGTCAAATCCATATAGGTAATTCCGTGAAGTATTTCTAGATCACGGAGGCTTCGACTCCTGTTTGGGTTCGCTTATAATAATGTTTATAGCTTTGCAGCACTCCAATAGCTTCCTTCTAAAATAGTGTATCTGTGAATGCAACTACAACAAGGCCACAACAAGTGCAGCATCACTTAGGCCAGAGGAGGCCCATTGTGATATAACCAGGATCTAATGATCTCACAACTATCCGTTGAACCACCAGGAGCTGAGAATGAAGCAACTTATCCTTATACATTAGCGAGTTCGCCGAGATTGCCGAAGAAGTATCCTCGAAGATAAAGCTTTCTAAGAGCGGATAGGGCTGGGCACGTGCATAGGAGGTGAAGAATTGTCTCTTCCTCCTCATTGTCCATGCAGCTTCTACAGAAATCATTGCAAGGGAGACCCAACCTGAGAGCATGTCTCCCAATAATGTGGTGTCCCGTGATTGGATGTTTTTAGTGTTACAAGATTTTTAGTGCGCCTGAGATCCAGCATGGGCCAGATCTGATTCGTGATGGAGCACGTGGTGCAGTTTGACCACCTTCAATTAGTGACGTTTATTGCATTTTGTTTAATTAAAAGTTTACACGTAGCGAGAGGCATATAGAGATTCTTCTAGCGAGTTCGTCGGCCTTGAAATTCCCTGGAATGTCCCTGTAGCCCGGCACCCATTTACACAAGGTGAATTTTGAAATTTTCCGCGTTCTCGTTAAGAGATAAGCGGCAATTGAGGGCGGTTTTGGACTTAAAGATGACTGAATCTAAGGGTTTAATCGCGGCTTGACTATCGGTAAAAATTACGATATTTGCGGATATTACATAATACCGTACCCACCACAGGGCCTCCTTGATCGCCATGATTTCCGCCTGGAACACGCTACGAAGACGAAATGAGATCGTACACACGGTACAAGATGCAAGCAAATTAGTTCATTAAATGAAGATCTGGACAACATCTTAAAGTGGCCAAAAGAAGACTTAGTTGTATGCGCAGTAGACTCAGCTGTGCCACAAATTGAAATGGGCGAGCAACCCATTAATCCCAATGATTTCTTGGAGTGACTATATCACTTCAGGCAGGAACATAAATCCAAAATCGAACGACCACATGTCAAAACTAAGAGCTATTTTAGAACAAGTAGGTATTTAAGCGCTAAAAAAAGAAAGTCTCCTTTTCTTTAGATAAGGTTGGAGGTTAGATAAGGCCTCGGATATTACTGGCATATGCTAATGCACATCAGTGTACTTAGCAACCACAAGGACATCACTTTTTCGAAACCCTTTTAACTACGGGCTAAGTAAAATTGGATCAGTCCAGAGGACTGATGCAACTTACAAGAATTATTTACGTGTAGAATTAAAAATCTATCTGCAAGCATCTCGGGGAGCTGTTTAAGTTGCTGTCTGATTTTCACTGAAGTACCTAAATGCTTAGATAAGTACAGGATGGGTCAGAATTCAGTCGTTCGGATTCGACATAAAATTGTTCGTCTCAAAAATAAAAACTGCACAATCTAAGGTTAGGCCAATTTACTTCCTTTCAGATATCCTTAAGAAACCATTTAAATTCAGGACTAAAAGTTGTCCAAAATTATAATTTTTGTCCATAGCTAAAACAGCGTTGTTGTTCCGAGCCAAGTCGCATTCTTCCATCATCCACTGTTATATGGGCACACCTTCGTCAAGAATACCCACCATACCCATCTCGATGGAAAGTGCTGCTGTTCCTGTGTCTCACATGTCTTCCGTTTCCCAACAGATTGTAATACCGTAGAGAGGTCAGCAGAGGGTTAGCTCACATACGTTATGTATCCACTCGGTCGATAGGTGTAGTAACACATGCTGCAGGACTAATTAATTAAGCAAAATTTGTATACCTACACCGAGTCGCCTTATCAAGGCGTGTGGATCGTAATGCATTTTACAATGGCCAAGAATGCGAAACGGAATGCCGTGCTGCAAAGCATACCAAGGCACGGCATGGTTCAGTTGCTTGTACTTCATTAATATCCACCCGTTTATTGTTCTCCCTAATTTTTCATTCCTTTTCCACTTATCCATCGAATGCGTGGGTATTTTGAGTGTGTATGTGTGTATTTATGCAGGTAGAACAGGTGCAATGATCACATCCCTATAAACAATTAGATAAATTGGTGTCCTACAGAGACAACTGTTTCAAATCGTAGTCGGGGGGTTGCTGTGCTGCCCCCCCCCTCGCTGTATCTTATCCAAAAAGGATATACACTTAAAATGCATGCTGGACTTGAATGTAATGACAACGATTTACGGCACAACTGCAACCACTAAATCTGTCCATGAGTTTGTAAATTGCTTTTATAGCGCAACCCATCTAAGCCTAGACATTGTGTATGGATGGGTCCTACTAAATGCAGTTGGAAGGAAATTGCAAATCATTCTTTATCGCCTCGGAGGTGTAGATACGTTATGTACTCTGGAAATGTGTATGCGGTACTGCAGTAAATTTACAAGGTGCTGACAACTGACAAATGTCGATTGGGTATTTTAGGGCGAGCGGTCATCGTCGTCGTCGAGAGAACGCATACTCATTGAAGGATAATGAATTGTTAGGGGTGATTGTGACAGAAGTGCTATAGTGTTTTGTTTTAATTATTTGTGTTGCGATACTGAACACAGACAAACGGAAATTCCAAACCGAAGAGTAATCTCTTTGAGATTGTGTGGACGCATTTGCATTGGAAAAAGGATATTTCTTGAATAAATTGCAAAATGTACATCAGTTGACAAATGAATGTGTATTATTGCCTCCTTCAAGTGTCGTAAATTTACTCTTACTAGTATATGTGGTTAGGAATTGTTAGAGGCAGTGTGTACCGAAATATCGTAGGCATCCACCCTATTGACATATAGGTAGATATACCTACGCCTGGAAAATGTCACCACGAATATGAGCAGATATACATCCTGGTTATTTCGACCAACAGGAAACATCTTTCTTGTTTTCTATGGAACTCGAGATAACGATACGACTACGGCATGATGACTATCGTTGACGCAACAGTGTCATGGTGTCACCTTTCTCAACAACTTCGTCAACATCAACTATCATGCTTACTGGCTCAGAATACGAAGCAAATGATTGATGGCCACCGAACATGTGACCAGTCAATAACGTATGGGCTTGCATTAGTGCACCATCCAAGGCCCAAAATGATTCCCTGCACCTTGCATAAGGTCGACACCATAAACGATCGAAAATGTTGGCCAAGCGTATTGATGTATATGAAAAGTCACAAATTCAGTTCCGTCACCAGTTCCGTAATTGATGAGGAGGCTTGTTGTCTCAGATCAAGATTCCACTAGCTTTTTAGTTGAAATTGGTCCTAACTTCTGACTTAGAATAAGTACTCACAACCGACATGCAGTGTCCAGTTTTAGACAAAAACTTGCAATCAATTTTGACAACAAGACATGCTTTTATATAGCTTGCTTGCGAAGACCGGAAGTAAATCATGAACATTCTAATGATCTGCCCTTAATTTTCATATGTTTGCGGGCTTTCAGTTAATATAAGACACGGTGCCAATCAGGACGTAAAGTCTTAGAAAATACCTCTCGAGAAAAGCCAGAGACTATCTTCGTAGGCAATGTTACAATTTCATAGCATTGCTCAGGTTATTCCAGCCCCTGTCAGTATTGATTATGGACAATAGGTTAGGTTAGGTTAACGGGTTAACAGAGCAGGTATATCCTGCTGTGCCACACTTAGGTCGTTGTGGACCCATTGTGATGGCCTTTTCTGATGGGGGTTAACCAGTTATGTTGGGATGGTTAGCCTCGTGTCCCTTCTTCTAGCGATTACTCGACGCTGTCCAGCCATCCTGATATCTGTAAAGATCAGAAAGTGAGACATCAGAAAGTTCTTGTAGGTCATGGAAGTAATGACTTCCAAGTGTTCTGCTCCTCAAGTGACAGAGGCTCGAGCAGTGACAGAGGAAGTGAGGTGTGTCCTCATGAACCTCTTCGTCTCCACATCCTCTACATATATCGTCATCTTTGAGATTTAGTTTCATTGTATGATTTCTTAGGAAGTTATGACCCGATAGAGCCCCTACCAATTTAGACAGCGATGACCTGTCAAACTGTAGAAGTTTGATGGTTCGGCCACTGTCGTATTTTGGCCAAAGCTTCCGTGATACTTCACAGGTAGTTAGTCCTTTCCACCTGTTGTTGGTTTTCATGCAAATTTTATTTTCCACTCTCCCTCTAAGATTACAGAGTGGTGGCTTAATCGACTGCAGTGCTAGATCATGGTCCATTGCAGACCCGTTTCTCGCTAGTTCGTCGGCCCTCTCATTGCCGGCTTTGTCACTGTGCCCAGGGACCCAGCAGAGGACCGTGGAGTGCTGCGAGCAGAGAACCTTAAGCTCTTCGCGGCAGCGTTGAACTAACTTTGATTTTATTTCAATAGCAGAAACTGCTTTAACAGCCGCCTGGCTGTCAATGAAAATGGTAAAATCATTTCTTGGTATTGCCAACAATGACACCTTACGGGCCGCTTCCGCGATTGCCAGAATTTTTGCTTGGAAGACACTGCTGTTGTCAGGAAGCCTGATTTAAAAGTGTATATTTAATTCCTCGGAGAAGATGCCGGCACCGGTTCCACAGTCCATCTTCGATCCATCTGTGTAGATGGATATCGATTTCCTCTTTGTGGGTTCATCTGTGTTCCATTCATCTCTACTCGGGAACGAGCAGGAGAATGGTCTATCAAAGTTTAGATGTGGGATCATATAGTCAGAAGTGACAGCATTCCCAATGTATTTCCCTAGAATCTGTGAGTGACCAAAGTTGCTCACGTTCCAAGTACCCGTTTGGCTAATCCTTAAGGCACTTTTGGTAGCAGATTCCTCCATGTACAGGTCTAGAGGAGTCAGATTGAGAATTGCCTCCAGTCCAGCCGTAGGCGTGGTTCTCATCGCACTGGTTGTCCCTATACATGCTAGTGTTTGTATTTTTGTCATAGACTTGAGATTGGTCGCCTTGCCCGCGGCTTGCCACCAGACTACGCCGCCATATGTGAGTATAGGCCGCACGATTGCCGTGTACGTCCAAAGATGCGGTTACATGCGTAAAAAGCATTAGCTGCTTTTTTCACTCTTTCATTGACATTCGGCTTCCAATTAAGTTTTCTGTCTAAAATCATTCCTAAATATTTCGCCCTATCCGTCACCTTTAGAGGTATTCCCTCGAGAGTTGGTGGCTCGAATAGTGGTATTATTCTCAGTTTTCTGGGGGTTAACCCCAAGGCCGCATTGTTTTGTCCACGTATTGAGTACTCGTAGTGAGTTTCCTAGTAGGTCGCTTTGGACAATAAAAAACGATCTTTACTATATGACTTGGCGTCATTGTCGTAGACTCTAAGGCCCGAAACACACATGCGATTTCAATCGCGCGACTGTTTAGTCGCAAAAAATGAAGCACACACATTTCAATATGAATGCGCGCACATAAAATCCAAAATTATGTGCGCGCATTCACATTGAAATGTGCGTGTTTCATTTTTTGCGACTCAGAAGTCGCACAATTGAAATAGCATGTGTGTTTCGGGCCTAAGACCTAGAGCACTTGAAAAACGAGGGTTTTATATTAGCGGAGGTTAAAAATTCAATAAATCGTAGAGCTACCTATTCTGGAAGGTATTAGACTCGGTGACATAACTTATGTTTTCTACAGAACCTGAATATTTAACTGCAGCTTAAGGGCACCGCACAAGTCAATATTCATTGTGCGGAGCTTATGAGAGGTAAGAAACAACCTTTACTATGATGCTGTAGACTTGTAGAGTATTAGTAAGTTTAAGGCAACCTTTCATTACAGAGGTGGGTCTTACACCAACGAAAGCTAAAAAACTAAATAAGTCGCAGTGATACCTAGACGGGACGGTCTACTCGTAGATTGCGTTCAAGTTTTTTACGGAGACCGAGTGTCTTATGGAGGTCCCGACTTCCGAGTCAGTTTTTATCATGAAAAAATAAATAAATATTAAATAGATGGCGCAACAGGCGGTAGACACCATAGGCCTTTCTCGCAACCATTCGTTTTGTGTGAGTTTCTATTTTTGGGACGAATGGAAGGGACCTACAATTTTATGCCGAGTCCGAACGGCTGAATTGAGAAGCTTTTTCATGACAGTCATACTCTCGGATGTTTGTCAGACGTTCACGAGAGGTGGCGCAGTAGAAAAAACCTTAAGATGTAATTTGTGTTTTTCCGGGGATCGAACCTGGGATCCCTCGCGCAGTAGTCCAACACACTAACCACTGCGCTACTGCGCCCACTTGAGAGGAAAGAAATAACGTTTACTACGCTATCTTAGAGTGTTTTGAAGTTGGACTTCGACTCTTAAGACAAAGGTATTTTTTATATCAGCGGAAGCTAAAAATTCAAAGAGTCGCAGAACTATACCTAGTCTAGAATTTGTTTAGACGGTCTACTCGGGGAAGGCTAGAGTCAGTCTTAATTACGCTGAGTTCGTAATAAGCCCGAGACCTTATCATCAACGGAAGCTAAATATGTATGCAAAAAGTCGCAAAACTGCTAATTGCCCTGGGATAGTTGAAAGTGTAAGTGTAAGGCAGTCTTTTAAATTGAGTTTTGATGTCAACGGAAGCTTAAGTTGCATTGGAATATTGAAAACTCATTAATGTCAACCTCGTGGAAATTTAAAAACCGGCTTTACTTATGAAGCAGTGCTCTTAGGGGCAGCAGTAGATTTGAATACTCTATGCGCGTGTAGACTGGCATATCGAAATTAAATAGAACTACCTTTCGCATAGGCGAGATCTACGCAGATCTTTGTAACAAGCTTACAGACCTGGAGACCGTTTCGTATCACGGGACTCATCAGTCCGTCTTCATGAGAAGTATGGTCACAATGCTGTAGGTCCAATGTGCGGAGATAATATAAAGCTTCAGTGTACCTTCATAGACAGAGGCTTATTTGATTTCTACGAAAGCTTTTGATCCACTGGGATCTTGAAAATCTGCGACTGTCCATCTTCCCATTCAAATGAGTGCTCTATCCTTCTGTCGAGTGATAGTTTTGCCTCTTTAGGTATGTATATCCGTTAAGCGTCTATAGCTCTGCCCATACAAATACTATGTGGGAGGCTAAACCCATAAAATGTTTTTTTTTTTTTGGTGAAAGTAAGAGGAACGGAAGGCGGTGGCCATGGTGTAGTGGATAGAGTCATTGCTTGTGACCCGAGCGGCGTTGGTTCGAGCCCCGGAGGGGGACAGCAATACTCTGCCACCGACCATAAAGAGAAACGAATAATATCAGAGTTTCTCCACCACTACACCAAAAAAGAGTTTCTGCTTGGTAGTACATACAATGGACCGAGATTCGTCTGAGTGCTCCAGGATTTGGAATCCCCTTTTGTTAAAAAAAAGAGAAAAGGAAAGGGAGGCATTTTTATAGAGACCGAAGTGTAGGTTATAGTTGAGAAGGGGAAATATCGCGAAAGCGTAGCAGATGTTCCCAGTGCCTAGTGCTTACCGGAGGGAAACAGGGAATATTCACGACACCATGCGGGGACCAACCCACCTTCCTGAGCTACTCGATGGCTGAACAGATATCTACAAAGTTCAACTCAACGAAGTATAGGATCAATGAGCGATAAATGGTTAGACGCATTTTCATCTTATACCCAACTTTTATTAGCGACGACAAAACAGCAGCAAAACTTTACTTTTCCTTCGATTTTCTCAACCCCCAATGTTGTCCCGTATATTCTACCAATCTACTATCGTACATTCCTTATAACTTCGATCAACACTGACATCCATCCAAATTGGCGAATGCATCTTGCAGGCAAAGTTCCTTGTGCGCTCTGAAACAATTTCAAACTTTTTCCATCGCGCAATGTCTGTGCTCCGTGAACCCCGATAATGGGCTAACCCCCTATACAACTTTGGACCATCTGCAAAACTTTAGCCCAAGTGGCGAAAAGAATACATAAATACTCATACACACAGCCGTTCGATGATTTTGCTGTAGGTATACTAACCACACATCATAACGTGTACCAGCGCATCGCTGAAAAGGATTCCACAAAGGACCAACTCCCAATCCACCACCTTACACCGACCTACACATCCCCCTCTCCTTGATATACTATACATACCCTAATAATGTCCCGACAATATTATGCTCCATCCACTCCCATAATGATGTGTCATGAAAGCGAAGCAATTTATGGCGCAGCCAAGGAGATCATGTATCAAGATTTTCGTCTGTTTAATATATAGGTACGAGCGCAGTGAACGTCCCTAATGGCGATATCTACGCGTCCATAATGTCCATCAGCGAGCGACACTTCCTGTGCACTTGCCCCCCCTCTGAAAGGAGATAGCTCACTATTATGGCCAAAGTAGACCTTCGACACACACATTTCGATGCTCATTTGGGCCGCAATTGGCTGTGTCGTAAAATACGGGGAAATACTTATTTATGCCCGGCCGCACACACATATCTCAGTATAGGAAGTGGGACAGTGGCCATAAACACTGAAATACGACGACGACAATGATTCGGGCCAATTCAGACTCGAATTGCAGTGCGAAACGCTCCACAGAGCGACAAGGCCAGATTAAATGTTTAATTAATTACAATGGGACGTATATAAATTGCGAGTCCCATTCGTTGTCCTGGTTGGTCCTTGTCCCTGTGAGTGAATGTGATTATTTAGCGCTTTTGTAATTAAAAGTATCCTTATTATCCTTGATATCTATCTGTTAGCAATAAAAGGAAAACAAGGAGAAAAAACGGACATGAAAAGCTAGCTGCCAAAAGAAGTTTGCAAAACAAATACCAAAGGACGAACAGGGATTGGTGAATAGTGTATAGACCAAAGCAAGGCGATGGTCAATTGCTTTGGCCTTTGTTCACAAAACGTTTTTTTTTTTTTTTGCTGTTTCTTGCAAACAGAAGCAGCAGGAAATGATAAGGACTGTAGTTGGACAGTCAACAAATTGTTGCCAAAAAGATTTTTGTTTTTTTTTTTGTACGTTTTGTTCCAGTCGAGAGTGCGTTGACAGAATAACGAATATCGGCGGGTGATGAAATAGGGAAAAGGAAATTGGTTTTAATTAAAATGCCGACGCAGTTACTGAGGAAGTGAGGAATTTGTGTTGTCCGTCCAATCGAAGTGCGAATGGTAGAGGAGAACTCTTCCAGATGAATAAAGATCAGTTGAGGCACGGCTTCATATTGTGTTTGGGTGTGGATCTATAAAAAGGGAGAATTCTGAATCAGCCTGAAGACTGATATCAGGAAGCTTTCAAATAGGGATCTTAAGCAAAATTTGGTAGACGATTGTGATAGAAATGCTCGTTATGTAAGGCGACTTGTGAAAAGATACATTTACAGGTTAGTAACTAAAAGCTTGGTAGAGGCGACTTGAAGAGAGTCAAACAAAACAACCCAAACCTCAGTTCAATAAATTTGATGGTAGCTTCACCGAATCTAAGGTGGGAACGCTTTGAGCTCCGATAGTGGAAACCAATTGTCCTGGAAATCAGTTAACCGTCGGCTCAGTTTTGGATACAACATTTTGCTACTAATTGTCGCAAAGCCACCCTTTCTTTGAGTTGCTGAAAAATTTCGCTCCATAACCTGATTGGAAGAATTGTTGACGTGCTTCATATGAAAAAAACGCCGTATAAGTATCTTCATCATCTTCATCGACCTGCCAAAACTGATATTAGCAAAATACAGAAATTCCTCCAATTTTTGACACATGCTCACCTCCCAAAAATTACTCCATAAAATCATCATTTGAGTGTCATTGGTGAGAGTTCTACACCGATTGACGTCCCATGCGCTTGTCACTGTCACAGCTAAATTATAGAGGCAAGTAAGTGACAAGCGATTATACAGAACGATGTGGTGACACGGTTAACAGGATTGCACGAAAGGTGGTGGAAGGTATACATTAGTCATATCGCTCGCTGAGTCTACTTCTTAGTGTTGTAAGATCTAAAGAGCAAACATTTAAAACGTGTCAGTGGAGACAAGCATGACACTGTATAGCAAATCGTGGAACGTTGTCATTCTGTGACATGCCATTAAAAAAAAAAGTCTAGCCATTCAGTGCCGACGTAAAACGACGCTTGGCATATGATCATTCAGAATGATCAATTTGGAGCAAATTCGGATGTCAAAGCGACGTCAGTATATGTCACGGAATGACACGATTGGTTAACGTATGTAATAGTACTTTTTAGGCCTAAGATCTGCTCTAAAATTCTAAAGTGTGTCGTAAAACGAAATACTTTGAGACTGGTGTGGGCTTCAATTCACACTGGTATCCATAGATACTACTTCCCGACGAACTTCCAATACAATCTTCAAATTAGGTTTTCGGAGGCCCCGAACACACGCTTTTCTTGCCATCATTATGTCGGTGGGAATTCAACCAAATTTGTTCTCCATGTCGCCAGAGGTAGGCAAGTAAAATTCAAATAGGCCCCGATGTTTGTAACAAATCTGCAGATTACCTACTGTAAGCGACTGACCTGAAGCCTACGGGACCAGCATTACTTCCCCAATTACCTACCTACTTAAATGTGCTGGGCTTACGTGGGTGTTGAATTTGCGAATTCTGTGTATAAGGCGGCAAGATCTACATTACTTCTGCTAATATCCTGCTTGTGTCCTGAATCCTGATGTGCTGAAAGCTGATTACGTGTACGCAACGCTTTCATCGGCCTTTACAGTTTCTTCGAAAAGAGAGACTAAAGCTACGATTACACAGCCATTTTTTCGAGTCATTTAAATGGCGCTCTGACGTAAAAATCCCGTCATAAAGCAGTCATTTAAATGTCGCTCTGTGTGATCGCCATTTTTGGCAGCGTCATTTAAATGACTAGGAAAATGGCGCATCAAATGACATGAATTAAGTGCCATTTAAATGGCGAAAAAAAATGGCCGTGAGGCAAGTCATTGCCGTGTGATCGCCATTTTTTCGCTCGTCATTTAAATGGCATCCCAACGGAAAATTCTAAATGACTCGCAGTGTCCGTCATGTGATTTTGGGACACAAATGACGATGATAGTCATTTCGTGTGATCGCCATTTTTTCAATGACGAATCGTAGCTTAAATGTGGCTCTAATGCAACATTTTTTCCTGACGTCACAGCGCCATTTAAATGACTCAAAAAAATAGCCATTTAATCGTAGCTTAACCACAAGGTGTATATCTCTGGTGGTAAAATGGGGTAGTATAGATATATACCCTATAGTATATTCGAATAACCAAAGCATCAAAAATAATCCAAATGAAGATTCATTGACCAAATGAAAGGCTGTGAGAAGTTCTGGCCAATTGGGTCCTATATCGATCTGTTTCGCCAACTATACAATTTATTTGTTAGTGTAGGGAAAGAACAGACGAAAAAGATGAAACAAGATACCAGTGATATTCACTTAACGACGGTTTATTAAAAACTGAAGCTTAACAGCAATCGAAAGCTGTATTTAATGTCTAATACAAAATACGGGATACTATATACTAGCGGGAGGATCATACGATCAAGAGGCCACTATTTTAGACTAATAGATATCGGGTTCTATTTACATAGTAGAGTTACAGTGTGTCACAAAAATATGTGACTGATCTTTTAAAAATTACCTACTTTAGAATGCTTAATGCTACCTTGCTTGCTCCAGCCGCAAGTTATGAGGTTGACCGATTTCAGCAACTCCCCGATTAGAGGTACAACTTGTCCCAGAACGTCATACTCTTGGAATGCATCAACCAAATATGTGTGGCAATAAATTATCCCAAAACATTTTTTTTTTACCAGCAGCCATAAACCAAGAATATCTTTTAATCTCAGTGTAATATCCAAAATTACATGCGGAAAGTCGTTAAGAAAATAAATAATAACTCACAGACACTGAATGACGATTTTACCCTCCAGCCTAGAGCCAGCGATCCCAGTCACAGGTATCTATATTACATCCACTTTTATCATCACTAATTAGCTTCCTTACCTGCAACGAAAAGAAAAAGAACAAAATCGTGAAACAAAAAAAAAAAAAGAAAAACACGAGCAAAAGATTATAAAAGGTATAAAAATTAACTCTCTTGCATTTGATTCATTAGTACTTTAGAGTGCAGAAAATATGATTACGAGGATGAAACTCTGCCACTGCAGTGTTCGGATTATACCTACCCAGTGAGTACCTACTTCTTAAGGATTTGTGGGTAAATGAAAAGGAAAAAAAAGCGACTCCCCAAAGAAGTGTGAGTTAGTTATGAATCAAGATGAACGAAGGACGACAGCTCTTCATCATAAGAAGAACCAATTTGCCGTGAGATACTACTGCTCGTTAATTAAGGCGGAAAAAGACAAAGATACCCAATGCAGTGGTGGTGCTGTGTCGCTCGGATGATGGCTAATTAAATGACCACCGTTTTCATCTGACACGGACACCGGCTTAACTAAAAGGAATAAAATGAGAGTGAGACCGGCTAATGGCCGGAAACAGGAAAAAAAAGTCAAGAAAGCATATTTGCGTTGTATCACCCTTGAAGTGGAAGTCTATTGTGCGGTCACAAATTTTTTTCTTTTTTTGTTTAAGCAATTAGGGATGAGGGTATACAGTGGGAACAGCAAAAAAGGGGATCACGTGAGTGTGTTGCACTTTCACTTTTTGAATTAATTTGAGTTGTTTTTGGTATCGATTGCGAGATAAGTGTTGGTTTTCAAATCATAATAGGTCTGTTTCATTTACTTTTGTAGTAAAAATGGAAAAGACTGTCAAAATGGCAGTGGTGGGGATGAAGTCTCTCTCAAAGAAAAAAACTTACGAATTCGTTAGGGAACGCTTTTGTAGTAACTATAAAAAATGACAGACGCATTTTGTTTTTCCATAAATTGCATGTGAGTATGAATCCAAGAACGTGGACGAGTTTTTACTGACTGAACTACATGCATTCGAGAAGAGAAACAAAGCTGCAGTCAGTTGACAGTGCTGTAAGTGCAGCTACAGTCATAATCGTATATGCAAGGGAATTAGCTATCTCAATGGAGACCTAGAGACATCCCAAGGAAGCCTTAGAATCACTTATATCCAATAACGCAAGATCAGCGTCCTCAAAGTTAATTTACCATTTTGGAGTAAGGCGTGAAACTACTAATTTGTCTCCGTCTTTATGACGGACAGGTTAGAACATAACATCTATATATAGATCCGGTCGCGAACATTGCTACAATTTGTGGAGCTCGGCCTAAAAACGTTCACTTAACCTAGTTGACAGCATTACAGAGTCGAGTAGTTTAACTAATAGGAGGTCCCACACTAACATCAAATCTTCAGCCACGGGTGCTAATTTGTCGCCAACATGTCAGATTTCCCAAGGAACTAGTCTACAAGACAGACAAACAATGCACATCATCATTCAGTACATACACTTATAACAACTGCGAGGAGATCACTTTTCCGAAACTCATTTCGCTAAAGGATAAGCAAACGTTGAAGCTCTCTGCCTGAGGAAATATTTATGTACCTACATATGCATCAGATATAAGTTTCCATACTTGCAGTAGACAGAAGAATTCCCGCTCCAGTCCACAAGTATACCTCCAGAGTGCCAAAAAAAAAATGTACACAGGGAGCAGTTACCAGTTACCCAGTTGTTCAAATTCAAAGCACGACACTGTTCAGAACTTGTAAATTGCACAAAAACGCATTCCAGAGTAGACAATCTCCTCGCGCAATAACCGTGCATAGCACCGGTTTATACTCAGGCGAGACCGAAGTTTATGTATACGTAGGTCCCAGTCCCAGCTTGCGAGATTCTTATTCGTGAATAGAAATCAAAGATACAGACTTCTGCATATCCGGGACCCACCTATCGACCTATTCCATCCCAATCCCAAGTCAAGCAAGAATTATGCATCGGCTTGACATATGCACTGCACATACATAGGTCCCACTCACACTATCTGAAATAATGCTGAATCCCGCTGGCCAACTGGCCATTTTTAATAAAGGGTTTTCCAATGAGAGGTGTTATTGTGAATGGCCCGCTATTTCGGTAGCTGTCACTTTTGAACCTTTTGTTCTTTGACATTTGACAAGTAGAAGC
This sequence comes from Cheilosia soror, assembly GCA_949372485.1. NCBI lineage: Eukaryota > Metazoa > Arthropoda > Insecta > Diptera > Syrphidae > Cheilosia > Cheilosia soror. The sequence continues at coordinate 132,611,923 of OX443561.1, read as the reverse complement.
TACGCCATTACTAAAAATGGAACGATACACGCTTCAACAACGCATTGAAATTATTAAAATTCACTACAAAAATGGTGAAAATCTTGCAGTCACAGTTCGCAAAACTAAAGCATTTTTTGGTCGTCGTGAAGCACCTTGTCGGACCGCAATACAGAAATTGGTGGAAAAATTCGAGCTGTTGGGACAAGTTAGTGATGTGAAGAATAAAATACCATAATAACACCTCTTATTGGAAAACCCTTTACTTAGGCTGTTAAGCAAACAGGATTTTTCATTAGGTCGCTCTATGAAACCACATTTAGTTGAAGACGGTCCTCACGGAAGGGCTAACATTTTCACCATACCCGCGAACACCATAAGGCGGAAGTCGGAGTAAGACTTATCTGACTCTATTATTCGAACTATTCGCTGCGCGTTGGCATTTATTTATTCTACGAAGAATGCAATTTACAACTTTATTGGAAGTGAGCCAGTTCGAATTATCTTTCTTACTCATTTACCTACTTACAAAAAAATACAAGATTACAACATCCGCCTGATTCCTTGTTGTTTTATTGCAGATTTGACAGCTTACCGACACCGAAATGAATTGGTAGTTATGTTGTGACGTGTTGACGCAGAGTAAGAGATTCCTCCTTCAGACCCATAAGTCTGTCTTCCTTCTTGCTGAAAAGCTTGGAGAGACTGGTTGAGCTGCACATGCGCAATGTTGCTCTTCGATTGCATCCTCTTTCTGAGACGCAACATGCTTATCAACGCGGAAAATCCCGTGAAACTGCGCTTCAGAACCTCGTTGGTAGGATCGAAAGTGCTCTTGATCGGAAGGAGTACGCGTTGGGTATTTTCGTCGATATTGAGGGTGCTTTTGATAATGCGACCTTTGATAGCATGTGTAATGCAGCCAGACATCACGGTATAGATGAAACGTTGGTGTTGTGGATTAAAGCAATGCTAATGCACAGAACGTTGATTGCCGAAGCGGATTGTGGCAAATGCGTCATGACAGGGGTAAACAGGGGCTGCCCTCAAGGTGGTGTTTTGTCTCCCCTCTTATGGTGCATGATAGTAGACTCTCTGCTGACGACTCTCAATCTTCCTGGAACCTATACACAAGCCTACGCGGACGATGTCGCCGTTCTGTCTGTCGGTTCAGACCTTGGGACTGTCTGCTCTCTGGCGCAGAGATCCTTGGGTTTGATCGATGATTGGTGCACAATGAATGGGCTTTCAGTGAACCCTCTTAAAACTACGGTTGTTCTCTTCACGAGAAGGAGGAATATCACTGGTCTGTCTCAACTTGTGCTAAAAGGTGTCACTATTCCGATTTCTGATGAAGTCAAATATCTGGGAGTAATCCTCGATAGAAAACTTCTTTGGTCCAAGCATGTTGAATCAAAAACCGATAAAGCGCTGTCGACTTTCTGGCAGTGCAAAGGCGCTTTTGGGAAGACATGGGGCTTATCTCCTAAAAGGGTCCTATGGATCTATACGGAAATGATAAGACCACTTCTCTCATATGCATCGGTTGTGTGGTGGAACAGGCTTTCGCGGAAACGTGTTATGGCCTCTTTCGCCAAACTCCAAAGAACGGTTTGCCTTGGCTGCACAGGGGCCTTCCCCAGCACTCCGGGCTCTGCTCTAGATGCTTTGATGAACCTCCCCCCCCTTGATATTTTTATCATGGGGTGTACGCTGAAAACCATCTCCCGGTTAAAGAGAGGTGGCTTTTGGTACCACGCGCATTGGAGTTTTGATGAACTTGTGCGAGAATTATCCTTTGACCCCTGTCTTATGGATATGCCGTCTGACGCAATGACACCAGAAATCCTACTGCGACAAAACTACCACGTCAACTTTCCTCAGGCAACAGAATGGCTTCGGCCAGACTCGGAGCCAGGGAAGGAATGCCATCGTGTATTCACGGATGGCTCTAAAACCGGACAGGGGTCTGGTTCTGGAGTCTTCGTGGAAAGCGAGAACATTAGACTACACTACCCCTTGGGTAACCATGCGACTGTCTTCCAGGCGGAGATTTTCGCTATCCTTATGGCTATGCGCTATATTGTGACAAACAGGTGGATGGCTAGAAGCATATGCGTTTGCAGTGATAGCCAAGCTGCTTTAAAAGCGCTGCTCAACCCTCTTACCTCGTCCAAGTTAGTGCTCGAACTCAAGCTTTCTCTGAACTTGGTCGGTAGGCTAAACACGGTCAAACTTGTTTGGGTCCCAGGTCACACTGGTATCCAGGGAAACGAGATCGCTGATGAGCTGGCCAGGTTGGGTTCAGAAGAAGATTTCTTAGGACCTGAACCTGCGTTGGGTTTGCCTGCATCTGTGGTTAGGTCATCCATTGATACTTGGGTTTCTCGTGAACATGAGTGTCGTTGGCGTGACTGTGCTGGGTGTAGACAGACCAAACGACTGCGCCCTGACATCTGCAGGGGGTCGGCGTCTTTCCTTCTGTCTCTCAGGAGAATCGACTGCAGACTTCTTGTGGGCGTCCTTTCGGGCCACCAAGCTTTTGCCAAACACTTAAATGTGTTGGGCTTAAGCAACACCACCATCTGTCCTGCTTGTGGAGAGGATGACGATACAGCGGAGCACTTCCTCTGTAGTTGTCCTGCCTTTGCTCACATCAGGTGGCGGATCTTTGGGGCTGACGTGGTGAGTGCCGAACATCTAAGCTCTTCATCACTAAAGCTCCTTCTCATCTTTCTTCGAAAGACGGGAAAACTATGTACAGCGATGTAAGGTGTCTGTTTGGCAGTACAATGGACCAGTAGTTGTGTCTGAGTGCTCCTTCAGATAGTAACAACCTCCGACAAAGAAAGAAAAAAAAAAAAAAGAGATTCCTCAAAGCCAGTTGCGGCGGAATTGTTAGTACACTACAACGTCACGAACATTTTTCTCTTTCGACTATATCTCTTAACGTAAAGGAGTATGCAATGAGAATGAAAAAAAATATAAGCCAAGTGTTGTAATCTTACATGCGGTATGCGGATAGCATCTTTCAAAACATATAACCTAACACACAGACTGGCGAGCCGAGCCCTAGTGTGCTGAGGCGTTTAAAAGATTTGACTTAACTTTTAGGGCACTTGTTGCAATATCTATTGCTTCTAAAGGCGCTTGCAGATCCCGCAAGAATAATTCTCTCAATTGGTCTTTGACATCGATGTTACTCATTAGACCTTGAACAAAAGTTCCAATCTAAAGGTCTTAGAGAAGATTCAGCGATTGGCATGTATGTGCATCACGGGCGCACTGAGGACATCTCTAACCGCCGCTCTGCAAACCATACTTAGCTTAACCTACTTCCACTAGACATCGTCAGTAAAGAATATGCCACCAACGCGGCGATCAGATTAAGGCAAGGGAAACACTGGAGAGGGCAACCAATTGGAGACCCCAGCATCCTTGTACAGACGATCGCCCTGCCCACCACTACCGACTATCTGCCAACGAAAATCAATTTCGAAAGAGGCTTCACCCATGAAATACCGGACAGAAACCAATGGGATTCACAAAATGTCCTACACAAATTATACTGTCAATATTCACAGACGGTTCTAAGACACTAGAGGGAGTGGGCACCGGAGTCTTTTCAGAGGAATTGAACCTGGGAATCTCCTTCAGCCTTTCGAAACACTGCAGTGTTTTTCAGGCCGAAATTATAGCTATTCGTCAAGCGATACTGCCAAGCTCACATGACCAGCTTTGGACGCAAGGCGATCCAAGGAGCTTCTTTGACTTAATACATCCGCGGCATCTCGAAAGTCGTTAATGTGATCTCCGGGCACTGCATATTAGGCAGACACGCGCAAAGGCTCGGTCTGCTATACAATGACTTCTGCAGAAGCTGTAGAGACGAGGAGGAGGACGAGTCCGTCACTCACTTTCTTTTCAGCTGCCCTGCCCTGGCCAATCTAAGAAAGGCCTACTTAGGAAACTATTTTCTCAATGATCTCAGTTCTTAACTTTATAACCGGCAGCAAATGGTTTACATGAGTAGCCAGCAAAGAAACAGCTCCCCCAATCCCAGTGGTATGCACAACGGCCCGAATCACGGCCTAAGTGTTTCTATCATCGAGAGCCACTTTAAACAAACTCATTAGACTTAAAAGTGTACTTTTTGCATGCATATTGTATAGATGATATCAAAAGCTTAGATGACCGTCAACAATACCCTAAAAACATCCGCCTCTAAGTCTTATCGGTTTCGAAATAGGTACTCCTTCTGTCGAACAACTAAATTGGAGATTCTTTCGTATCGGCAGTAGGACTATTGAAGGCTGAGAAATAATTTCCTCCTTAAACATGTTGCCAACTCAGGCAGTCTTTTAATACGGATAATATTTCCGAATGTAGTAACTTATAAGGACCATCGCTAAGTAGAGGTATTTAGGAGTAAGGCTATAGATTTAGATACAAAGATGAATTACAACCGCATGACGAATGTGAGAGGTCCTGACGCTGAAAATGAAGATTTCTTAGATTGATCGAAAACTCCATTCTCATGGAGCCCAGTCATCGACTTTATGTCAAAAAAGGGAAGGCTTCCGTGCACCGGATATAGGATAAAGTGCCAAAGCCAATGGAACTCACCAGACGCCAAGTCAACAAAGACCAGACCTTTCACCAATTTGTTAACCAGGTTGCCCTTGACAATCAAAGTTAGGTAGAGCAACTGCAATCCGTCTGTGGGAATTTTTCTGCCATAAGATGAATATGGCGAAGGGACTCCCTCAGACCGCACACATTCTTCAAGTGAAGAAGATGGTGTAAGAAGATAGATAAAGTATGAAGAATGGCGGCGGATATGATGTATTTATACACTTGACAGATATGATGTAACACAGCTAAGCCATTGCAATCCGCATCATGCCACAAATCCTTGAGTTTACGAGCCCTCACCTCAATATATCGTTTCGCACAAGAACTTATTAAATTCTACAGACCATACTCCTGCAAGACCCTGCATGTGCTTATGCGAGTGAGAGGCTTTTAAGATGGCAATACCAACATCCCATCTTATTACACATTCGTCATAAGTAAAAAAATCATCACTCATTCATCCGGAATCAGCAGTGCAATTTGAGGTCGTAAAAAATGCTCATAGACACCATGCAGTTTTCCTCCTCCTAAGTTGTTATAAAGCGGCCCATAAACAACCTCCACGCCACATCCCCGAAGACAATATGCGAAGCGAAAAATACTCGGAAGCTTCAACTTTATGGTCATACTGTAAAATTCCCCATCATGACTTGGGGATAAAACATTTTAAGGAAGCCATCCTTTCTTAGACGGCGCGCGCGTCTATTCATTCTACAATTCTTTTCATACTCCATCATCGTAGTCGTCATTGTCGTCGCAGTCGTCGGTCGTCGTCTTCGTCGTCATAAAGCCAATTTCTGTGCATGCAAACCCCTGTGGCTAAACGCTCAGCAGGTGAGATGCGAGCAAAAGATACTTATCATATGAAAGATTTATGGTGGCCCCTTGCACACAGAAAAGAAATACTCTCCATGGATATAATCTCCCAGCCAGTTGCAGTCACCTCGCGACCGCCTTATGGCCAAATTGATTATAATTTCACACTAATCACAACCTGCGGATCTTGTCGCATTAATTATTGACGGACAAAGTGACATGTGGGCAGCGTGTGTTGTGTGTTGTGCGTTGCATGTTCGGTGGTATGTACCACCGACTGGTGTTTATCTTAAAATATTCAAGACGACATGTTGCGACAGGGATACCGACATACAAGCCGGCGCATGTACACGGCCAAAACACTAAACATTTGAACGATGCACAAGCACTATAGGAATAGGATGTCGAAACGTGTCGCCTCTTTAATTCGAATTAAAATCGTCGTTTTTGGGCAACCGGCCTGGCACCGCTTGCGACTTTATCATGGAAATGATGTATGCTCAAGTAATCTGATATCATCTCGTATGGAAGGAAGGAGAATCCCTCGTCGTCGCCTCAAATATCCTCATGGATATGGTGGTTCCGTCAGCATATATTTTAATAATTTAACCTCTGCCGGTTCTACGAATGCATAATCATGCAGGCATTGCTGCTTGAATCTGTCGGATGCTGGAGTGAGGAGATGGATTTTTTTGTTGCCTGTTTTTCTGTGCGGATTATGATTATGTTTGGCGCGAAATTTGACACGCTCACTTGTTGTCGTGTTAAAAGATTTTAGTTTTTGTTTTGTTCCCGAGAGCGTATTTGTTTTTGGAATAGGATTCCATGGACATGGAGGTAAGAGGATATTGTGTCTGGGTGTTGCCTTACACGGACACTAATTGATGTATTAATGGCATGCATGACAAAAGCAGATATGAAGATTTTCATCGCGTTTTGGGGGATTATTTAGCGTCCGGATGAGATGTCCAGAAGCCGGAAAACCAGAAGCTAGTCATGTTTTTTCATAAATGAGATAATCACCCCTATCGCGAGTAATATTTTTCCCGGAATGTTTCCCATTCAGCAATTTGATTTACATTGCTGACAAGGGAAAAAATTCCATCGGAATTTATTCAGGACAATGTTTTGTATGAAAGGGCATTTTCAGCAGGTAAAAAACTACCTGAAACGAAATGGAAGAAGTTTCCAATACTACGAACACACAAAGGGATATCTTTGAAATTTTAGTCAACGAGCAGTCCAGCAAACAGCCAATTAAGGACATTTTGTGGCCAAGAAACGAAAAAAATACTGCTGTCCGCACTCTTATCAATTTCAATGCCCTGTCTGTTCATTAAAAGGGTCGCGGGTGTAGAATGCAAAACTCGCTTAATCTTTGCGAAACTGGTCACTTGAGCCAATGGTCCTGTATGAGATACGGTCATCCAAACACTTGGTCCTGAGCTTTGATGCCCCAAAATTTCTTCTGATGCTAGATAAATACTATTATCTAGCAGAATCCCATTCAAATCGATTTGTTGGGCATACTGCTCTGTCACAAATGACTGTAGCTGAATGCGGCTCAGATGTTGTCGGTTAAGAGCGTTACTTGCTGACTGCGTAAAATCGTTTTCATATAGACAGGCAGAGAAGGGCGTAGGATATACCGGCTGGGGATGCTCAATGCTAAGGCCCAAGTTATGGTGCATTCGCATACCACTCTCAGAAGAGATCACCAGATCCTTCTCCGATCGAGTCTCTCTCAATCTCTTAAGAGGTTCTATGCAGCCAGCATGAAGCATTGAAGACCAGTGGCAACATTGTCAGAAAGCCATCAGAGACGCCGCCTCTGATGTGCTTGGTTTCACTCGACCACCACAACAAAACCTCTGGTTCGACGACGAGTGCCGGCAAGCACATGCAGCGAAACAAGAGGCATACAAAGTGGCGCTGCAAAGCAGGACTAGAACTGCTCGTGAGCTCTACGCGCAGAAAAGAAGAGACGAACACCGGCTTCTCGGGAGAAAAAAGAAAGAGCACGAGAAGCGCGCGATCGTGGAAATAGAGAGATGCTACCGCAGGAATGAGGTGTAACCTGCCAAGGCTACAGAGCCCGAACCCAAGCCTGCAAGGACGAACAAGGGAACATCATAGTAGAATCGCAGTCGATGCTCAGGATATGGAAGAACTTCTTCTGCAGACTGTTTAACGGCGATGACGAACTAAATCCCGCTGTCAGGCAGAATGAACCATTCAACCTGGACGATGAAGACCAACAATTCCGTCCACCCGACCTGGACGAAGTGAAGATAGCGATATCTAAGCTTAAGTCCAACAAAGCCGCTGGGGCAGATGGCCTAACCGCCGAGCTATTCAAAGCGGCAGGCGATGACTTGGTTAGGAGAATGCTGCATGCACCAACTCATCTGTAAAATATGGTCGAAGAAAAGTATGCCCGATGAATGGAACCTCAGCATTGTTTGCCCGATCCTCAAGAAAGGAGACTCTCTGAACTGCGCAAACAACAGAGGTATTAGTCTTCTTAACATCGCCTATAAGATCTTATCTGCCGTGCTGTGTGAACGCCTGAAGCCTTTCGTCAACAACCTGATTGGTCCCTATCAGTGTGGCTTCAGGCCAGGAAAGTCTACCATCGACCAAATAATTACACTACGGCAGATCTAGGAAAAAACCCAGGCAAATCGATACCCACCACGCACCACCTTTTCATCGATTTTAAGGCCGCCTACGACAGCATTTATAGAGACGAGCTATACAGAGCAGTGTCTAGTTTTGGCATCCCTGCCAAACTCGCCCGTTTGTGTAGGATGACAATGGAGAATGCATGCTGCTCCATCAAGGTCGGTAAAGAACTCACCGAGACCTTCGATGCCAAAAAAAGGATTTAGACAAGGCGATGCGCGGTCATGTGACTTCTTCAACATCGTTCTTGAAAGAATAGTGCAAAACTCAAACGCTAACACCAGAGGCACTATCTTTCAAAAGTCCGTCCATCTACTCGCCTACACCGACGATATCGACATAATCGGGAGAACGCAGCGTGATGTCACTGGCGCGTTCGAGGGCATTGAGACGGAGGTGGCGAAGATGGGTTTGGCGGTCAATGAGGGCAAGACAAAGTATATGCTGTCATCGAGAAAGGACACCCAACACCGACACGTCTTGAACAGAATGTCACTATAGACAGATATAACTTTGAGGGGGTAAAGTACTTTGTCTACCTAGGCTCCGCTATGAACTCAGACAATGACTCCAGCGCCAGGATTAAGCGAATAATAACTCTTGCCAATCGCGGTTTCATTGGACTAAAAAAGCAACTTAGTAGCAAAGCCCTCACTCGAACAACTAAATTGAGTAAGTGCCCCTTTGTAAGACTCTAATAATCCCAGTACTTCTCTATAGTGCAGAGGCATGGACTCTATCAAAAGCGGATGAGGTTACTCTTGGTTGATTTGAGTGGACAATTCTTCGAGTAACTTCGGTCCCGTCTGCATAGACGGTGAATGGAGTAGCAGTACAACGACGAACTCTACAGCCCGTATAGCGACATCGACCTAGCCAGAAGAATGAAGGTCCTACGATCCATGTAGCTGGGTCATGTATGTAGAGCGAATGGACGTGAATGCTGCGGCCCGGAAGATCTTCGAATCCACACCCGAGGGAAGGCGCAGTAGAGGAAGACCGCGACTTAGGTGGCGCACGCAAGTGCAAGGGGACCTCAACCAACTTAGCGTGCGAAACTGGAGACAGCTGGCCAAAGATCGTGCTGGCTGGAGACGCTTGTTGGTTGAGGCCTAGGTCCACCCCGGACTTAAGTAAGTATTTCACTCTCAGAAATACCTTTCTTCGTTAGTCTCCAGTAAATATTTCTTCATCCCATTTGTAGCATTATTTAAGTAAAAATACTTTCTGAACCTTCAGACATTTTTATTCCCAATCAAAATCAATTTTTTTTTAAATCGTTGATGGTGGTAAATTCATAATTTTTCCTAAAAAACAAACAGCCACGAAAAACTATATCATCCATATCGCAGTGCAAACGAAAAAACTAGTTTTAATAATTTTAAAACCATAACACCAGTCAAATGGATTGTTTGTTTTTTATTCTTTTCAATTCGGCTAAAAATTATTTTATTTTTTCGTCCTTTGGCTTGGTCCAGCTAATTCGAGCGCGCACGTAAGTGTTTAATCAACGAATTGAAAAATCAACTATAACACCACACTCGTCCTCTTGCTGCGATTCGTTTGAATTTATTTGATGCAACTGACGATGGGTTTTGTATAGGAAACAAAAAAGAGAATTCGCACACAAGAACGATTCATCCTTTCACAATTGAACCACACACGCACACACACCACCGTTAGAAAAAACAAAACTAAAACCTAACTCTCCCATCACACAGAAAGAATTAGCAATTTATTTTGTTTTGCATTCTTTTTCGCTATGCAATGCATGTTGCAATTTTAGGATTTTTTTTTTATTTGTATTCACCATCACCATCCGCTCATCATAAATTCTTTAACCACTTTGTGTGCATCGTTCACCTCGTCTCTGGCTCTTCTCGAATTGACCAAACGACTAACCAGAGCCGATAACCTTTGACATGGTGTTTGTTGAAATATTGCATTTGGCCATTTCCACATGGACAAACACACTCAGTCATATTTTGTATCTCTGTGTACAGTGAGTGCAGTGGCGCAACAGAAGATACGAGGAAGAGGAGAAACAAAACAAAAAGCACGCAGCAAGTTGTGAAATATTTTAAAGCGGACGGCGGAGGCTAAAAAGTTTTATATGAAAATTTGTTACCATCATCAAATGGAATAAATCGTTCGAAATCCATTTTAGGATTGGAACCGCGCAGAGGGCGCGAAGCTCGATGAGGATGAACAACACAAAAAAAAAATGTGTATATCTGACTTCATCCAGGTTTCGATTGGGTTTACGGCGAATTGAGATAAATTGCCCGACAGATTATTTGTGCAACAAATTTGACCTCTCCGGTCATTAATCTTCGCATGGGCAATGGTGATTTGTTTTTGAAAATATGTTTTCGATGTTCAATGGAGATCAATGAATTGGGTTATATTCCCAGTGAAAGGTCGATCCCATAGATTAGGGCAATTTATCAATTAATTTCAAAATTGCTACGGGTCAGTGTTTATGATAAATAACTGACTGTCAGTAGTGTCAGTAGTTCTAACTATGAGAATGTGCAAGTAGACTGACTATTCAAGGGTAGAGCAGCGCAAAAGAAAGTCTACAGCATTAGCTGTACTGAACTGCGTATCGTGTGAATTTATTTAGAGGTATCTCAGATCCTGTAGAGATCCATTTTATTGAAATACCAAGCTACCTGTTGAAGATAGTGCCTTCCGTGTTGACACCTGCTCTGCACACAATCTGCTCCAGTACAGGATTGAAGAATTCACATGATAGCTCGTTTCCTTGCCGAAATCTGGTGCATATTTGAAAAAGTTCGGAGGAGCTACTTCCAAACTGCACCTTGCAGCGCGTGTTTTCCGGCGTCACGCGACACAGCTAAATCAGTTTTTCTGGAATTTCGAATTCGGCCAACGCCATATAGAGCTCCTGATGACGATGTACCTATGCTATCATACGAATAGTTGGTGAATTTCGACTTGAAATTCGTTGGTCTTTTCACGATTTGTTTTAGTGTGAAAATTTGATCTATAGTCGATCTGACGGGCCGGAAGCTACACTGATGCGTAACTATTAGTGTGTTGCAGTGCAGAACGGTTTAAGAGGTTCACACAGTACGTTGGATAGGATTTTGTATGTGAAATTAGCAGGGATAAGCCTCAATAGTTCTTGCATGGCATATTGGATCGCCTTTTTTATAGATGGGGTATATAGCATTTAGATTCACCTATTGGTGAAGCACAGGCTTGACGATACGGGCATAGCTATCAAACCTTGCATATAAGATAAAATAAGTCAGAAGAGACTTCACCGGCACTGGCACTACGGCCTCCTTAAAGGGGCCCATTGTTCCTTCCCAGGTAGGGTCCTAGAGCCATCTTTTTACTCTCGAGACAGTCAGGAAGACAAGTATCTTTTCTGGGGGTAATTCAGCAAGATTTGCTGAGGTGACGATTTCTTCACCAAGGACTTTCTTTCTGAGACGGAAGAGAGCCGGACATTCCATGAGAATGTGAAGAGAGGATTCATCACTATCTAGGCACAGTCTACATGTGGGGTCCAGTGAGATGTGAGACTCCGATTCGGTGAAGTGTTTTTTCATAAGACCATGGCCAGTAATAGGTAATTCCTGTCAGGATTCTTATAGGTTAGTTTTATTTAGGAGAATTTTGGGAAAAACTGTTTGGTGCAGTTCTGCCCCAGTGTTTTAAGCCAGAGTTCATTAGATTCGATTTGAGCTAGGCTTCTAATGTATTCCCTGAAGCATCCCTTACTGACACCGCAGAAGGGTTCAGGTCCGATGAGTGGCGTTGTCGCGCCGACTTTGGCCAGTGAGTCAGCCGTTTAGTTTCCCGTAAAGCCCCTGTGGGCTGAAATCCAGTGTAGGATGACTAGGTTTTTCTTAGCTAGTTCGTAGATGGCCATGTAAGTTTCTAGGACCAGCTTTGATTCGATAAGAGATGAGTTCAGAGCTTTAAGAGCAGCTTAACTGTCTGAGAAGATAAATATGGTTTTACCACTACTTGTGTTAGAACATAAATTTATTCTTGCGCAGTGCTTGATGGCAAGGACTTCAGCCTGGAATATGGACGAGAACTTTCCTAGGCTGACTGAAAAGTTCGCTTGAGGCGATTCTCCAAAAATGCCAGATCCAGTCCCTGAATCCATCTTGTGTACCAGACTAGGTTAAGTCGCGATGGATTGGGTTTGTATTTTTCCCATTCTTCCCTTGGCGGGATGATGATAGAGAAGTTTTTATGAAAGCCATATTCCGGTAACATGTCGTCTAGAAACATGCTGAATGCTCTTTCAAGCTCTATAGTGTCAATCAAAGACAGGTGACCTCCATGATAGGAATAGGGGTCGATATTATTCGAATGGAATAGACGATGAATGCTTAGTCTTGCTTCCATTTGAATATGTACTTGAATAGGTAAAAGGCTTAGGATGACATTCAGTGCAGTGCAGCCCGTCATGCAGTTTCCAGCTATACGTTGTATCCTCGTTAGTCTTTGTCCACCAACCCACGGTAGCATAGGTAATCGCTGGTCTGACCACAAGCGAGTATATAGCCAATATATCATCCGGGGTCTTATATACCCCAATTGTTACCGCAGATTCTGCGGCAGATCCACAGGGATCTGGTGGCTCTGTTTACGATGCGTTCTATTGCATAAACTTGTTGCAAAAATAAAACTTAGTAAATCAACTTGATCCAAAATAACTCAATTTCCTGAGGTAAGCAGCTGAGGATATTTAGAAATTTAATGAGCTCTATCGGGCTCGCTACACTTTCATTTCCATTCAGCTGCTGGGGTATGCGGACGATATTGATATCATCGGTCGTTCCCAGCGTGCCGTGATAGAAGCGCTCACCCGCGATTGAAGAACTGGCGGAATCCATTGGGCTTGAAGTAAATGAGGACAAGACTAAGTACAAGTACATGCTATCAACAAACAAACATGCATCTGTCCGCCGGCTTTGACAAAGCGTCACTATTGATAGCAACAATTTCAAGGCAATACCAACAAATTTTCAAGTCAATAATAAATTCAAGAAATTTATAATAGTTAAGGAGTTCATAAACATGAACTCAACGAATAACACGAAGAATTACCCTAGGAAAAGGTTTGGCAAAACAATTGGGTTCAAACTCCTAACTCGAAGGACGATAAGCAAGAAGGGAGAGCTGAAGCTGGGCGCCTTCGAAAGAAAAATACTTCGGCGAATTTTTGGTCCTGTGTGCGAGGAGGGCGAATGGAGGAGAAGATACAACCGCGAACTCTATGAGCTGTAGTACCAAGATATGGATGTAGTCCAAAAAGCCAAAGCAGGAATTGTATTGCCTAGATATATGTATTTTGTTATCAGAATAATGCAAATCAATGTTACAAATTCAACAAATATTGGCTCACATGTAATGGTTTTCGAGATATAATTTTTAAGGTTTTTTTTTCGAAGGTAGGTGCCACGCCTCTTTGTCCAATTTTCACCAAACCTTACAGAAACACCTTTGGTTTAAAAAAATATTTTTTAAAGGCTTTTACTTAACTTCGTGAAAAATTTGTTGTGTCAAAATCTTGCAAGCCAAATTTGAACCACTTTCTATAAACTTAGAACTTTGAAATTTTCCATGCTGGTTGGGTTGTGAAGACAATGCGATATTTAGAAAGAATTTTTGGATTTTGACTTCCCCTGTCCCTTTAAGGGAGGCTTTTTCGTAACGCATGATCCACTAGCCGTATTAACTTGAAACTTTATATGTCAATAGATAAGTCGAAACTATTACATATCTAATTAATACTTTGTACCGATTCGTCCTACAAGGGTTGAAAAAAGGGGGTGCAAACTTTTCTATTTCGACCTTACTACGCTCAACTTGCCATTATATTCATAAATATTATGTAGGTCAACTCAAAAAAATCTTTTAATTGTTAGGCAATACTTTACCGAGTATTTTAAGCTAACATTCATATTTCTAGTTCATTCAGAGGGCAAGATATAATAAATTGAAAACAGATCTTATTCGGCTAAAAGCGAAAAAAATTGCTATCTCGATTGCAGTTGTGCTTAGGAAGGGTAGTTTTTTTGCGTTCTAAAAATAGAATTGTCACTGCGGCGGGCATTCAGAATGTATGCTCAGATGTATGGCGTAGTTGAATTTGATGTAGGGAATGGATATGGATGAAACAAACTATGTAGTACATATGTACGTACATAGGAGTTTGTGATGCGTAAATAGGTAGGTATGCACGCACAATCGTAAATATGTACTTATATTTAAGATCGGCAACTATGGAAAGTGTATAGGTAGGTACGCGTATAGTAAAATCAATCAAATCATACCTTTCGCGAATTTTCATGTATGGGGAATACATACCTATTATGACAATTGACTTAGGACTTTGCAATTTAGCATGCTGATGTTTCAGTTTTGATGACAATACAATAAACTAATAGTAAAAACAAAGCTTTTGTAAGTATGTATGTAGGTAGATATTAAACTGCACTAAAAAGCAAACAATAAAATAATAGTTTAAAAAACTAAAAAAGCGCTTTTATAAGTAGGTACTGCACTAAAAGCAAAAAAATAAAAATTAACCAATCTATTTTTAAGGTTTATCCTGGAAGGGGTTTAGTGTAAGCCATGTTTGTAGTTATGTATTGTATTATTTAAGTGTAAACTACACAAACATGACTTACACTAAGCCCCTTCCAGGATAAACCTTAAAAATAGATTGGTTAATTTTTATTTTTTTGCTTTTAGTGCAGTACCTACTTATAAAAGCGCTTTTTTAGTTTTTTAAACTATTATTTTATTTTTATTTTGAGTTCAGGTTTTTTACATAGATAAACAATTTTTTTAGGATGGATTTGAAACGCTTTAAAAATTTGACTTCCCTCAACAAATTGCATATCGGCACTACAATTATGGGTACCATTAATGTCGGCACTGTATAGGAAAGCACGCCTTAAGGCTAGGCCTTTTTGCAAACGACTTTTGTAGAAGCTATATTGATGAAGAGGAAACTATTCCTCACCTTCTTTGTTCTTGCCCAGCTCTCTCCCGTATAGAAGAAAGCTTCACTTTACTACGACTTAGGTGATCTAATAAACACAGACATCAGAAGGCTCTTATGGTTTATAAAGAGCTCAAAATGGTTCAACTTCTTCGGGATTTTTCAGGATCACAATGGACCTATGCTGGCTTTTCCTAGCTGCCAGCCACTTCCAACCAAACCAAACCATAGTCTATCGCATAAATTCTTCTCAAACGATGTCTTATATCTCCTATAGTTAGAAACGTCTCCTTCTCCTATATGAAAATCATCAAAACAAAATACACTGATCGCTGCTGTTTGAATTTCTCAAAAAAGATCCCAAATTGGATAAATATTATACACCCGAGCGAATGTGCATATATTTACATAAATACTCACCATATCGTCATCATTTTGTACAAAACTTATTTCGCAGATACGACGATCACGATACCACACCATTCAATTTTATTTGCCTTGAACATCTGAAAGATGTCATTACAACCCCTGCCCTTTGTCATAAATTTAAATTGCTATACAATACGTATGCTTCGAGGAAATATTAAGACAAATTGTCCCCGGTTGGAATTCAAGAAAAAAAAAAGACTCCCAATATAGGTCAATGCGTTTTTCTTTTGGGGGTAGTTCTCCCCCCGAATGTGTCCTTAATGCAAATAAATAAATTGTAATTGAAACTCCTCCGCCCTGCAGAGAGAAGAAAAATGCTCCCCGCAGCATCATACATATGCGAAAAAGGATAACCGTACCAGAAGCCAATAGATATAGAACCCAGCAGCACGTCTCCAAGCCTCGAGTTACTTAACTTCACAAAAGTAACTCCTGCCCGAGGAAGACAACTACACAAACTCACCAACCGAATCGTGTACATTTTATATAGAGAAACATTCAATTTCCTCCTGCCACATCCATACAAATAGTCAGGATGTTCGGTCGTAAGTAACCCCGGAAGTGTAGAACAAAGAAAACCAGTCTATATCCTTGAACCCTTTGAAATAATTTTTTCTTCTCTTTATCGCCGCCCCCTTTCGCACATCGCTTTCAATTTTCCCTTTCGATTTGTCGATGTGGAGCAATGTATCCCAGTATCCCATTGCATTCTTTTACTCAGGCAATTTCTATGCCACCCTCGTCCGGGTGTGGAGTCAGTTATGCAAAATCTATCAGGCATGATGGGGCTTATGGTTTCGCCAACAACTATCCAGGATAATTTTGTCCTCTTCGCTATTCATGGCTATAATGTAATAAATTTCATTCGGATTATAAAAAAAAAAATACGAAACTGCTGACAATGATGACGCAGTAGCGACAATGATGACGACGAAGACTTTGACAGACGATGCATAGATGCGACGAAGATGTCTACAAAAATGTCGCTTTTATGACTCCTAACAGCCGTAAGTATGTCGGAATGGTCTTTAACGAGCCTATTCTCTTCGTTCTTTTCCTTCCATTGAATGAGGAATTTATGTCTTTATTAAGGACTTGTCTGTTGTCTCTCATCATCATTGCCACAGTGAATGCCGAATGGGCTATATAGTACTCATAAAAATGGAGCTTGCTTTGTTGGTGTTGTCAGATTGAAAAAGAAGTACAAATGAATGGAATCGACACTGCTTTGATGGTGGTTGGTGTGCCACTGTAGGTGCTTCCTATATACCTATATGTATTTATTTATTTTTTATTGAAATCGTCCACCAAGACCACATTTAAGAGATGACATCGCATCGGTTTCTGTAAATCAAATGGATTTCCTTTTGCGGTTTCTAGCACTTTTGCTTGGGTAGATTGTTTTTTGAAAATTAATTGCTTTATGGTGGTGCCTGTACAGTCAAAGGATTGCGATCGCTTTGTAGAGGTATCCGGAGGATTTTCTTAACGAAGTCAATATGGAGTCATACAAAAAGTAAGTTTAAGTTCCACTGGAAGCATTTTTGATTGGCAATGTCAGTTGGCCAAAGGGATTGTCGGTGATAATGGAACGTCATTATTTCGAAGACAGTCATTGTGAGGGAGCTGAACATTCAAAGCCAGCAATCGCAATTAATGACAACAGTCATTGCTGATCGGGAGTTCATAGAGCAATATAGAAGTCCTACAGGAGCAAAAGCAAATACCTGATAGCGCTGTCAGGTAATCAGAATGATATAAAGCTTTTGCAAGCCTCTTAAAAATGGACTTGATCGGACAATATATCAGTGCGGTCTTAGGCCAGAAATGTCAAAGTCAGTCAGGTTAATACCTCGCTTGCCTCTTTATCGACTGCAAGGTGTCGCCTTTGAAAGCGAATGTACAGAGTCATGTCACATTTTTGAAAAAATCTCGTTGCTCCGTCAAAGTCGAAAAGAACGCCACCAAACACGATGATGCCGAAAAGATTTACGACAAAGTGAGGCGCTATCATGTTTCTTCTTTAACATCATTCTTGAAGCAATTGTATGGAACTCACAAACCACCATCAGACGTAAAGTTTCTCAAGTCTTTTATACTTCGTGGATAAAATATTCTCGCTATCAGAGGAACTCAGCGAGCTGTCTGCGGAACGTTTTCATGCATTGAAATAGAGGCGGCGAAGAAGAGTCTAGCTTTTAATGGATACAAAACGGAACATGTTACATGCTGTCATGGAAAAAGCACTGACAATAGCAGCGACTCGGGCAAATGTCACAATGGACAGATATAAATTTGAAACAGAATGAACGACTTTGTGTACTTATTCTTTACAATTATCTCGCAGCAATGACATCGCAAATGTAATGGCGCAAAGTTCTAACCGAGAGTAACTCTTGCCAGTCGCAAGCTAAAAAGGCATCAAAAATGTAAACGGCTTTCTCATAGAACCATCCCGTCTCTGCTGTGTCATACAAAAGTCGAAAGTCGATAACGTCAACACTGGTTTCGGTGGTTTCCATTGCAGCAGTAGCTGGTAGGAAAAATCGTCAAATTGGTATCTTCTCAAGATGGCAAGCTTGTATAAAAGCTCTTTCATCTGATGATTTTCGGTTCAGTTTATACCAATGGAGTATAGATGGAAAGATTCAACGTCGATTTTGACGGTATTTACGTTAAAAAGGCTTAAAAATATAAATCTTTAAAACGACGCATGGCAAATATCTTTCAGCAAGGCGAAGACATGCGAATGGAACCCAAGTTCCGTGATATACTGAGGTCATTGCGATGCCCGAATTAATCATAAAGTTGTCATTCTGTGTGATCGCCTGTCATGCAGCGTAGCACAATTCAAATCATGCAATGACTCTAATTAAAGGCTCATCAAATCATACCCTTCTGGTAACGGAGCGAAGGGGTTAAGGGTACTTCCGTGTTAATATGATGAGCATCAATAGAAGTAGGTTAGGTACCTCTGAATTACAATCTTCATGTCAATCCTGTCAATGTGTCGCGATGTGTATTCGACTGCCATGCGCCGATCACTTGCCTCTGTCATTCAGCTTGACAAAACGAGGATGTCATAGATTTTGTAACACTATGACAGGCGCATAGCCGTACATTGTGGCATTGTGTGATCGAATATCAATCGATGTTGATACGCTTACGAATGATATATACTATAAATGGCGACCTGATGAGCAAAATTTTTATGACGCCAACATGTCAAGGATAGGCACGTTTCTTGACAGTTGTAATCGCAGCTTAAGCATTGTGTACAAGAACGTCAATTGCCTAAAAACAGAATATGATCGTTGGAATCCCCAACAGTTTCAAATCGATACCCACGACTAGTATAGAATTTTGTTATACCGGCCAAGATCTGATTAAGCAGGGTAACAACTACTTGCTACCCCGTTAAGGTCACAATTCTCGCCAGCCTTAATGACAACAATTCTCGGACAATTTCTCAAAAAATGCCCATAGTCTGGTTCTATCCAGAAAAACGCACATCTATGCCCCGAAAGATACTAAAGCTGCCCAGAGGCTATACTATAAGGATACAAACTCGCCCACCCAAGAGCCGACAAAAAATTCAAATTTAATTCTCTGCCTATACCCGCCCATGATGGCTTCATCACATTCCCAGTTGAATAATCGAAAAAGTTAATTTCTCCTCAGCCCTTCTGCGAAACTATACACCACAAAAGAAAAAGAGTACCTATCTCAATCTGAAGCCATTAATCATGCGTCCCAGTGCTAATTTGTTTATGGCTGCACTGCACTATTATTACCAAAATCAATATCGCTGTACACAAGAGAAAGGCGCGCATCCTCCAGCACACAGGGTCAATGCGATTGAATCCGCCCGGTAATTCTTGTTTGCTTCGTACCATCCTCATCATGGGCTCATTATCATCATCATCATCTTCAGAGGCTCATCGAAGACCCATCGAAAGCAAATTGAAGGCCCATCATCGATGCAAATTACTAATCAGAATATCTCTCCCCACACACAGATACACCAGCACTTGTTCCACGTCATTCCTTTTGTTTGGCCTTAGGCTGCATTGCGCGACGACGAAAACCCTTTCATTAGAGTGCGGCTCCTCAAACTATCTCCTTGGCCTTACCTTACGAACATTCATCCGCATGATTGCCGGCAATGTTCTACAGCAGCCTGATGCTTGCTCCTGCTGTTCGTGCTGATTATGAAGATGATGAGGGCCTCGCTTGCCTCACCGATACCTAACCTATACCGCTTGGCATTTTTAAGTATATGCCTTTCAAAATTATGATCCTTGTTTGTTTTTCTTATTAGACTGGGGCTCGCTAAGTCATTTCTCTGTCCGCTTGCACCTTCAGCATCAGCTTCTCCTTGGCTCCTTCTCTGGTGCTGATGGCTCTGACTTTGATGACGATATTCTCTCGGATGTTTAAGTTCTCCATCTCGTAGTTCTGGTGTAGCTGCACAAGCATCAGGAGAACCTGTGCAAACATCAACATGAAACTCTGCTTTGTTTCTGTTGCTGGTGCATGGTGCGGTGGCACGATGGTGAGATGAGATGACGATGATGAATTTTGGGCTCGCCGATGCAGCAACATCGTCATAGTCGTTGTCGTCCTCCACTATACTATATAGAACATAAAAGGTTCTATAGATGCAATTAGTTGAGTTGTATCTTCTGGCCACTACTGGCATACTGAGTGTGCAGTGTGTTGACTTTCATCTTCATGCCACATCTTCCAGTCGCTGGGAAGTAACAAGCTGCCATTAGGCGAGTGCACTTGATGATGAATTTGAAATTAATTCACGTAATGATGTCTAATAAGATGTTCGCATCCGAGGGATACAACGAGCGCAGCTCTTGGCTTCGAAACTACTTCTTGGAGTATCTACCTACTCGCGCAGTGCGAGTGTGTTTACATTTGGAAATTTGTTTGCTAATGAATAAATTTTGGGAAAGGATGACATGGTGTATAGTCTGTTGCAGATGAATGGGAGCAGAATGAACGACGACATCTCATCTCGGATGTAGTAACGAATTTTGTTAATTTTTTTTTCTTTTGTATGTTTGTTTGTATATTTGAATTTATTAAGTGGTGTTTCTGGAGAGGCTATATATGGTCTTGAGAGGGGTTTCTATTTTTTTAAGGAATTTCAAAATTAGTGGGTATTTATGGAAATCTTTGGATGGGATACTGTTTGAACTTATTGTCGTACGAGATTAGAGTCAAGTGGTGATTCAGTGGAAGTGCATGATTTCTGGGAAAACTGTTGAATGGGATTTTGTATATAGATTTTCTATATGCAACCGGTGGGTAAACATGGTATTTAGGCTAGAGGGTCTACTTGGATTTGAATAATTTTAGTTGGGAATGAATTCGCCGGTGGGAAACATTTGCATTGTGGGAAATATCAGGCATTAAGCGAAATTAAGCAGTTCAGCCTGTCAAAAACGTCCTAAAACTGTAGGACTCTTTAAAATAGTTCACCACCTGTGCGCACTATTTATTTGATTTTGCATTTCAAAAAGATGGCTTGAACGTGTTTCATCGAAATCTCGTACATCATTAGTACCCACAACAATTAACAACTGACCTCTTCCTCTGACTGGGAGCATTTAAGCATTTTTGGACCCACTTCAGCTCAAACAGAAGCCCAAATCGCTTTACCATTGTAGCCGTAGTCTTCCATTTTAAACTAGCGGTCAGACGGAAAGTTTCTCAGTACTCATTACTCTTTAATTGAAATTTTTAACATAGGGTAATGACACTTTGCACAACAAATTGGAGCTGAATGTTTTGGGTTTCAGTATTTTTGCGACCTCCGAATCTCACAAGACCTTACCATAACCCAACCACCATCGAATCACCAAATTAAATCGATTACCTCACTTCGAGTCTATTGACCAAGTGTGACGCTTTATCAGATTTAAAGATTGTCTACCAGTCGCTTGATCACATCCGTCCTTGAAATGAAAGCTTACTTTTTTTGTCATTATCTTAAACTAATGAGGCTGAAAATGTTGGGTTACACAGTAAACGTGGGCCCCTTTCGA
This sequence comes from Cheilosia soror, assembly GCA_949372485.1. Lineage (NCBI taxonomy): Eukaryota > Metazoa > Arthropoda > Insecta > Diptera > Syrphidae > Cheilosia > Cheilosia soror. The sequence goes on along the minus strand of OX443561.1, from coordinate 132,590,314 downwards.
GAAGTAAGAAGATTATAAGCCAGCCGCCATTAAACTCCCAAAATATCCACTTTTTGAAGAGTCTTCTCATCAATTTTATTTACAAGTGGCTCATAGAAGCCTTTCTAAGTTCAGTATTTGGCTATGGCTACCCTCCAAAAATAGTCTTAAGTAAGATTATAGAGTAACGCACGTTTAAGATTCAGGCTACTTTATAAACTGCTTACTATACTTGTATGGCATATCAAAAACGCAAATGGATAATTTTTACTCGTTAAATAAAATTACAGCTCACTGGACCTATAACGGTAATATCAAACATAACTATCGATAGTTTATGGTACGACATTTTCGAGCATTAGCATAGGGTGCATCGTCGGACTTACCATACCCAGTTAAATGAGAAAAGCGACTAATCAGCCATAAGATGGTATAAGTAATCGAAAAGAGCTCCAAAACTGTATAGGTTTCTTGAAATCTACTAAATACATATAGATTTTTCTAGACAGTGTCAAATAAGATATATAACCCGCTCTTAGCTAGAACTTAAAATTATGTCGATCCATTCTGTATCTGGGTATCATAGAATTCGTACGGGTTTTCTAGAGATGTGATTTTAAGACGAAGGTTGGTTAGGTTAGGTTAGGTTAGGTTGAATAGGGTCTGAGTTCATCACATTGGACCAGGCACCATATTGGACCCATCGCCATCCCTGGGGAACCTTAACGGTCAAATAACCTAAACCACTTCGCCCAAGCAATTAATTTCCCTACAGAACCTGAAAATTGTTTCAGTTTTGTTTGCGAGGCCAACCTCCTCCAAATTGTCGAAGAAGTACCTACCGAGGAATTTCACATATATTCAACCATCTCTGATCTGCCCTGTTTTTAATATTCTCGAGAATAATTCTCTTGGCCACGGCTATTGGTGGTCTAATGCCCCCAATTGTTTCATTAGGTGGAAGCTCTGCTCCGGTTTTGGCCAGAACATCAGCCCTTTCGTTACCCTCAATATCACAGTGTCCGGGTACCCAACACAATCTGACTTGGTTCTGCACGCATAATGCTCTGAGCATTGTGCGGCAGCTCCTGACTAGGTCAGATTTGATGAAAAAGGACTCTAGCGCTTTTAGCGCAGCCTGACTATCAATGTAGATAGCGATATTCTTGTTGGATATTGATCCCATATCAAGTAGATCCGCGGCTTTGAGCACGGCCAGAACCTCTGCCTCGAACACACTACATGTATCCGGAAGTCTTAATGACGTTTGTAGGTCTATATCCCTGGAGTATATACCTGACCCTGTACCCTCCTTAGTTTTGGAACCATCCGTATAAATCGAAATTTCATTTTCATTCGAAACCTCATTCTTTTGCCAGTCCTCCCTATCTGGATATTGTACTTCGTACGGTGTGTCGAAGTCAATTTCCCCAAACTTTCATCCGTTTTATCGGGGATGTTGGAGAAGGATTCCATTAGTATGGAGCTATGTCCTACCTGTCTGGTTTTAAAGAACCCTGCGTTAGTTAGCCGAAGCGCACTATTACCTGCTTGCAATTTTATTTGTAGGTCCAGGGGTAAAAGATACATAAACGCCTCAAGTGCAGATGTGGGTGTGGTGCGTAAAGCGAAAGTGATGGCAGTGCAGGCTGTTCTTTGTACCCTGGTCAACATATCCCGTATATATAACTTATTTGTGGCTTTCCACCAAACAAGAGCTCCATAGGTAAGGATGCATCATTGTTGGACTCAATCCCCATTTTTTTCCTGCTGTTCTCTTACAGAGGAAGAGAGCATTACGAGCCTTTCGGACTCTTTCCTGAACGTTAAGTTTCCAATTAAATTTTTTATCTAGGACCATACCAAGATATCTTGCGCTATCCGAAAGGGAAAGCTCCACTCCACCAATCCTGGGTAGTTTGAAGTGTGGTATCTTGTATTTTGTACTAAAAAGTACTAGTTCTGTCTTTTCCGGGTTGACACGAAGTTCACACCCTTCCGCCCATTTTCTGAGCTTGTTGAGGGCTGATTCCATGGTTTCACTCAAAGTGTTCAAGAATTTACCCCGAACTAGAATTGCCACATCATCCGCATAAGCGGTTACGCTAAACCCTGCGTTATTGAGTTCTTTAAGTATATCGTGCAAAGCCAATTGGTGATGCTATGATCTACCTTTTGGTTGGTTGGTTGGTTAGATACAGTAACAAAGAACTTTTCGACTGCGAAAAAGATTCTGTTATAAAGTTTATCTTCTTTCTTTCTATCTTCCTTTTTCTATATATAAAAATAAAGATTCCGACTGACAGATGATCAAAGCCCAGCCTAAACCATTTGCTGTATAAAGCTGAAATTTTGCACAGAGATTTTCCTTATTTTTTTAAATTCGACCCCTAAAGGGGTAAAAGTTTGTTTTATTTTTCATCCGATTGACTTCAAACTCGGTTAGTGAACTCTCTATAAGAAATAAAGACAATTAATTTGTCCGATTTTGGAAATTTTGAGGTCCGAGTTATTGGCGATGACCCCTTTTAAGGGGGACCTTTTCTTAACTCAAGAACCTTTCGTCGTATCGATTTGAAACTTTGTAATGCGTCCAAATTTCATCGCTGTTGAATATGCCGATCGATTCATCTAACTCCATCGTACGTACTCCAAAGATATTCAAACGGAATTCTGTAAGAATAGGGTTACTGCTAGAGAGTGGTACATATCCTCACGATCTTTCCGGTTGTCACTGGCGTGAGACTAAAAAAGGTGGAATACAAGGTGAAGCTCTTATAAGGAGATATTATATCTGAAATCCTGCAAACTCTGAAGTGCTTTTGCGAAGAGCATGCATTCTAAGGTATGCGTTGTTCTTGCAAGACGGGTAATGGGGGTCTTACAAACCGTTAGACATATGAACATGTCAAAGATATAAACCATTCTAATGACCATCTGCAATGTTCTAAAGAGCACGCAGTCGAAGTAGCATGAGTCTTTCGTTATCCAAGGCAATGAATTGACGGACAACTTACAAGACAAGGTTCATAGGTAGGAAGTTTTGAAATTTCCGATATATTCCGGGCTGGGTAATACCTGCTGTTAAGAGTTATATTTATGAACGTGCTTCTTGTAAGAATCAGTCATCGATACAAAATAAATTTGTCCTGATTTCTTTTCTAACTTCCTCTTCTGACTGATTGGTGTCCTCATGGACCATTTCATGTACTTGACTTAAGCGAATCTAGAATTTGCTGATCGTGTCCATCAAATTGAATCTTTTCTTTGCTACTGACCCGCTTTCTACCAATCCAGGTCAAGTCTCTTTGGTGCTAACGTGCGGTTAATGCTGATTTTATTAGCGCTTCATCACTCAAGTCCATTCCACGAGATGCATTTTTGAAAAAAAAAAAAAAAGGTGTCCTAAGAGCGGTCCTATCGAAAAGGTAAAAGTCCATCTATATGGAGTGCGATCTCCTGACCAAGACTAAATGATGCCGCTCTATGAAAGCATCAAGTAGAACAGTTATGATATGAAAAGTTATGCAAATCATTTTCAACGCAATCAATCAATCGATTTAGTTGGGCCGCCTATTCCAGATGTCTCTTACACCGACTTCTATATAATGGACCAGCCGATCCTGAAGACCCCATGCTGATTGATTCTTGTTCACTTTCCAACTTGCCGCCAGAAAAAGTGTCGGCTATTGCCATTCGATCACATTAACAGACACGAGTAAATTAATTACTGACCGACAATGTATGGCGTTTATTGCCGACAGTAAAACGAAAATGCATCATGGTGTGCGTCGTTATCGTTAACGCAGTTGCCTTGCTGGTGGGGACTGCTACAGATCGGTTTTTGGTCCTCATTAAAACGGCTTCTTTCAGCCTAAAGTAAACTATTCCCGCATGTAAATGGGAAAAGATACTTTATGACTCTCTCGCTGCGCGTACAATCATTAACCATCTTCTGATTAATGGTTGTGTGTGTGCACGCGAGACATCACACCAAGTGGGTACCACACCACATAACCAGGATACTCCATGTAGTCCTCTTTTTTTTGTTAAACACTTTTAGATAAATTAGCGTATGCGCGAGCGAGTTCTGCGGCTCCAACTACACCTCGGGGTTGGATGAGAGACGAGAACTGTGATAAGAAAAGGCATCTCTCCTCCTATAACGTGCATAAATTAAAATTTTCATTTTTCCTTTAATTTTCCATCTGCACTCAGTCGAGGAGGGGCAAATGTGTTCACACTGTTGAGAGATCCATTATTTATTACTTAACCAGCATCGTACAAACATAATGGCTCTGCTCCTTGGCACAATTTATATGTGTGTGTGTGTACGAGTAGTAGATACAAATCTGCTGAACTCAGCCCCCCCGCCCTGCTGCCGTGTGGTAATGATCAATGATGTCTGTTGTCGCAGGATAGACCTGCTCGTCTAGGTTTCTTTTCTATCCGATGATGTAGTAGCTTAGAGCAAGTGTGTACTGCAGTCGCAGTGCAACAGTAACTCTCCTGGAGAGTTGAGTGCGGGATTTCCGAGGCTGTGTCGTGCTATCAGTCACATTAATCGATGTGCAGATATTTATCATCGACATCTAGCGGTGGTGTAGTCCGCCCGACATATGTCGAGACTCGCTCACTTCGCTGCATGCGAATTGATTGCAGCAAATTGAAAATCGATTTATTGCGACACGCCAAATAAATTGTACAAGTTTTCTGTATGGCAGTTTCATTAAATTAATGACGCCATTGAGTGCTGGATGCGAGGCGAAGCGGCACCACATACAGTTCAAGACAGAAATGCTAGAGAAACTTTGGAAGATGTTATTGGAAATACATAAATGTCACCAGAACGAGAAGTAATAATCATTGGTGAATGGCGACAGACATTGGTTGAAGGTTCCTGCCCATCACCAGAGGTGATGCTGATGCACAGTGCGGCCATCCAAGAATTTCAAAAGCACGGTTTGTCAAAATCGAAATTTTGTGCCAGTAAATGCCCGAAGGTGTCTGTCATCCTCTTTGTTATATTCAATAATTTGTGACCTTATGTTCATCGTTGGATTGACGGAAGTAGTTATCTAGACGCTTGGTCAATTGATGGTAAAGTGCGAGGTTTACTTCCTGACAGGATAACGATAACGATATTCAAAGAATTTAGTTCTCTGAATTCAAATAATCAAACAACTTAAAGGAGATGATGAACAAGTGGTTTAGCTATAACTCTAACTGAAGTGTTTGCAAATATAAATGAAAACCCAACAAAAATTGTCAGGGCAGAAACGTCACTTTCATAAATAATTTAAATTCAAATTAAAGACGGACGATGTCAGCTTTTTGGAAATTTGTCTGACTTTGGTGATCCACGTCATTTTTCTCCAATCAAATGGTTCGGCTTCTTGTTGGAAGAGGTCGTACAGACTGATTTTGATTTTAAATTTAGTTAAAATTCTGTTGGCCTGCGTTTCACTTTTCGTTACGCTCCTTAGTCCAGCCAATAATGCCAACTCTCTCTACCGCGATATAAAAAAGTGAGAGTAAGGAATAATATAATAAGCTTAACTTAACCCACCGTTGGGTTGCTGCGCGAACAGTGGGGATTTCTATCACGTTTCTGTTTTCGTTACGCTCTTTCTACATAATTGTCCAACATGCCCCAGCTCTGCCCGAACATCGCAGAAATGTTTCTTGCTTTACCTTGTTTTATCGATATTTTTACCACCAATGCTCTGATGAAATAGCTAAATGCATTCTGTAACACTTATCCTGCAACACTCGTCGCTCATCGTATGCGCATCAGTTCACCCTTAAGCCTATCTTCGGACGTATGCACTGTAAAATATAGAGATTCTTTTATAAGTCGAACAAAACGCAGGCTTAATTGTCTCAAATACGCCTAGCTAGTTCCGATGAGTTGCTGCATAAGAAGGGCACGGGTTAGTGGCGTTTCACTTTTCGTTACTCTTCTATTCCCAAGCATATCAATTTGCCCTACGGCGACATAAGAAGCGATTGTGATGAATCTTAAAATACGATACACTTACTCCACTTTTGGGTAGACAGGTGTGGAGTGGAGGGACGTTCAATAGCGTTTCACTTTTCGTTACTGTCCTATTTCTTAGGAAGGCGATTTATGCTACCGCTAAATAAGAAATGTGCGTAACGAATATTCGTTACACTTGGATTGAACAAAATTTAACGTTCTTTTAATAATCCTGCGAAAATTTCACCTTTTTGACAGTAAAAACAGTTAGGAAAGCAAAAGTCGTCAATTCGTTAGAAAGGATCGACATTTGAGCGGACAGCGATAAAAAACTAGAGCGTAATAACAAGGATAAGGATCACAGAAAATGTTATTAATATTTTTATGAAATAAATTCGACATAAAAACTCTTAAAAATAAGCCACGACGAAGCCGGTACGACTCAGTATCAAGGATCAGCATAAGCTATAGTGTCCTTCATTCGACTGTAATATCTACAAGTGACCACTGACCTGTACCATAGTACCCATGAATTTGCTTGGGTAAACTCAAGTTAGGAAAATGCATGTTCCGGATGGCTCTTCCATAAGGAACTGCATAGAAATGCTGACGAAAATAAAATGTCAAACGACACAGACTTTCAATTCCTGTGAAGCGTCTATTCTTCCAACTGAACCCACTGTGCGGTGCCCGGCAGCTCTCTTTGTCTGCATTCACTCGGCATCTTTGCGTTGACCTCTTTCATTAATTTCGACTTAGAATCCAATTAACTGGACCGTTGTAACAGCCCGACCATAATTCATAATTTCTCTGCTTAGGCTTGTTAATAAATTGATAAATGGATTTTTTCAAGTTGCTTGTCCGTTTTTTATGCTCTTTCCCTCGAAAATATATTTATTGTCATTTAATTGATTTGCTCTGCAGTTGGCGATGCAGCATGACTCTGTCGCGCTGATGTCAGACTCAGATTCAGATGCACAGTGGCATCATTATACGCCTCTGTCTCCGCTCGGCCTGAAGTTAATTATTACAATATTTTCAACGGCCTCGGAGAAGTTTATTTTTTTTTTGTTTTAAATAAGCTGCAGGAGTGTAATAGCTACGAATGTAAAAAAATATAAAAGAATAGAAATGACCGGGCGGACTCTAAAGTACACTCTGGGTAGCCACCATAAAACATGACTGCACACAATAGATGCAGCGCTCACCGTGTCGTCCCTCCCCAACGTGTGTGGTTTAACATTTGATTATGAATAATTGGGAAAATATGATACTGACAGGTTGTGGTGGTGGTGTTGGTACCAGGCCAGCCTAAGAAGTTGAAGGAAAAAACAAACATTTCGACAGAAAGTATTTTTAAAAAAATTATGATAGACGCAGAGACACACATCATCACCTGCATGCGCCTTGGGTGATTTACTTAATGAGTTTGAATGTATGTTTTGTGGATCTTTGACAGGTCATGGGAAACTCTAGCTATAGAGCTTGCCAGCTTGGTCTTGGGGACTGTTTGTTATTTTTCTTAATTTAAATTGGTTTTTAGGCAGATCGCTTTGGAAATCTTACTTATCACCTCTTTATGGATTTTTAAAACCGTTTAGACGCAGCAGGTATTGCCTAAATGCATATTAAATGTTCAATTAATGTTCACTTGAGTGATTGTTGGGGAGGAGACTATTAACTGGAGATAGATGGTATTTAAGATACGCGTTTATTAATGCTTTTCTTATGGTATCTAGCATCGTATCTTATTTTGAATATCTTTCATAATAGCTAACTCTCACCGGGCATTGCATGATTTTGCGCTGAACCTGAGAATGGGAGTTTTTTTTAAGGCGGCATTAAGTTTCTTTTCAGAAATTAATAATAAGGGTTCTCAAGTCTCGCCAATTTAAATGAAAAATTTAAATATAATATATATATTTCGCAGTATGAGAAATAGAAACCAATAGGTGCCTACCTCCAGGGTTGTAAAAGAAGTCAAAGTGTTGGAGTATTCCATTAACTCCTCTTTTATGCTTGACTCAAAAGTTTGCAATCAATATTGATTTTAAAATTAGTGAGGGTTCAATTATTTGTATTATTTTTTTAAGTTCAACCAATCATTTACATTCATTTAAAATCACTACCAGTCACTTGCATTCTTTGCCAAAAATCCATTCAAATGAATACAATCATCTTCAATCTTGTCCAATTAATTTCATTATTTTTTTAAGTTCTACCAATCACCTGCATTCTTTTAAAATCAATACCAGTCACTTGCAATCGTTTGCAGTCATCAGTAATCATTTTCACTCATTTTTCATCAGCTGCAATCATTTGCATACTTTCAAATCAATTGCATTTAAATGCAAGTAAATTCAATACTAAAAGTCTTAAAGACTTCAGAGTTCAGACAAATTTCTAACAAAGGAAAACTAGCTGACCTCGTTCGTCTTTGATTTGAATTAAGACATCTGAATGTAAATGATTAAAAAGGATTTCAAATGATTGCTGGTGATTATATGTCATTATCTTACGTGATGTGGCGCAATGTGCTCTGAAAAGCTTAGTCGGTCATTCGTCCAATCCAGCAGGCTTGTTGGACTTTCACCATTCATGTTGGTCAGGTTGACGGTTTTGACTATGATCGTCCATATTGGGCCAAACAATTCTGCCTGATAGATTGTTGGTTGTCTTCACCATTCAACGATCTGGTAGAAGTTTTATTTCCAAAATCTCGGCACTTTAGAAGACAAACTTAAATTCTAATAGTGAACAGAACTTTTGAACACTCGACAGATTCAACCGCGTACTTCTTGCGCTTCTATTCTCCTTCATTCTATTTCAGAGAACTCGCGAGGAGCTCAACTCAACAGATCCGTGTTTAGTTTATTGCTAGACCTCTTTCTTGGCTAAATATTTTAGCCACAAATCCTCATCGAACATGGGGGCTTATTCCCAAATGCGAGGCGGATCGCTTTTTATGGCGGATTGATATTTTTGTATTTCCAAAAGCTGTCAAAAGCGATAGCTATTCAGGTGACGGATTGCTGGCAATAAATCCGCCATCAGTTTTGAATAGATCGAATCGCTTTTGGAAATATAAAAATACCAATCCGCCATGAAAAGCGATCCGCCGCCCATTTGGGAATAAGCCCCCTGACGATTCGTTGCGGGTGCATTGCCCAGTGAGACCCAGCGTATATCGGTGGCACTGGCAGTACTTCTCATGACACGTCGGCAGTGCTGCCACTGGTCATGTGCCCTTGATGTGCTTGCTGTAGTAACTTTGCGACGTTACAGCAGCCGTTGGATGTTTTTGGTGCGATAAATATTAGAATACATACTTTGAACTTTGAAGCTATTACTATAAGTTTTATTTCCAATGTTAGTCGCTCGAGACATTTTGACATCAATAAAGCGCCATGATTTACTTGAACGTCAAATTATCTGAGGACCGCCAAATCTCCTATTGAGGTTTCGACCCGCCACAAAGCCGTGTTCTTTTGTGGATGTGTTATCTGAGCTTTCCCACAGTAGAGCAAAAAGTGTCATACTTTCGGATTTTGGCGTTAAAGTTGTCAAGTACAAGTACACTCTTCAGTTCGCATATCGTGAACCTACCTACTTATTATAAAACTTCTTGGGAAGATTGGACGTCCGTGAAAGATGACCCAGTAGAGAAAAATTTAGAAGGCGTAATTTGTGTTTACCCAGGGCTTGAACCTGAAACCCTGAAGAAATTTTATAGAAAGTATATGAAAAGTTTTGGTTTAAAGACCGAAGCTGCCGAAATGAGAGTGAGACCCGTAGAGATTGCATAAGAAACACCATAATACATGAGGAACTCAATATCGAACAGCTTATACTTCTCCGGACAGAGCAGTCCATGATTCGGTCATGTCAAACGCTTGTTTCCAACCAGGATACTACTACGTGCTATGGAATCCATACCATCAAGCAGGCGTCCTCTAGGTATAGGTAAACCCACGATGAGATGGTTAGATCAAGTCGATAATCTCTCCTCTACCCGTATGGAGATTTCCCTTAATGATTTAGAGTCGATGGAGAATCGATAGCTATAGAATAGAGGGTTCACTTGAGCAACCTACTTAATGGATAAGCATCCCCAAGACAGAAAACCTAGGCTATTGCAGAGCGATAAAAGGGAAATTTCTGACCAAGTCGATATAGGACATGTTCCAATTCAATTAGTCTGGTGGTCATGTTGTTTCGTCGGAAATTTAAAGGTAAGGTACTGTATTTGAGCCAGGACATACACTGTTAGCTAAATGAACTAACCTAGCACGCAGATCCTACCTCAACTGGCTCAGTTGAACTGAAATCCTTAACCCTTCTTAAAATCCAGCTGGTGGGAAAATATTGTAGTTGTAGACGCTGGTTTAAGCAGCTCCAATAGTGATCTGCAGTGACTCTACCTATTGGAAAAGTTGCAATTTTAAGAGGACGAACCTGCAAACTTGTAGAGCTAACCTAGCGCGTTTACTTTGACATATCTTCAGTAAAAGTCAATCAAGAAAAAATCGTTTCTGTTTTCTGTTTTCTCTTCAATTTAAAATTTAACTATAACCAGCTAAATGTGTCACCAATTAGAGCCGGCAACAATTTACAATGATGAAACCACACAACCGGAAAATATGTGTTGTGATTCCCATTATCTCCCCCGCTCAAGTGATAAGTGGTTTTCCAAGCCTCCGCAACTGAAATCGAAATTATGGTCATAAAAAAAAAAAAAAAACAGGGAAAAAACATAACTCAACCACTTGACAGTGTCAAATCACAAACACGCCCATTGAAACAAGTAACACGACAAAAATCGAAGAATTCCCCAAAGGCAACACAACACTACGACTACACGCTGCTGCACGCAATGTATCTATTCTTAGTTATGCGTAGATGCACCAGCACCACCACCAGCATGGGCACTCATCCGGATGCCTTGAAGGTTTCTAGAGCATGCCTCTTCCTCTTGGAATCCCAGTTCATTCGTCGCATACTTTTGCATGTTGTCGTGGCTATTTTTATTTAAAAAGACAAAACAAAACAAAAATCCAAAGAAAGGCACAGCAAAAGCCAAGGAATGTGTCGCATCTTTACTCGAACCAGATGTGGAATGTATTCGGTGTTGGATTACCTCGCAATATGTGCGCTGAGAACAAAAAACAGAAACACCATTTACCACGGTAAAGGAATTCGAAAAATCTCATCATCTTTGTGGGTCATTTTCATAGCACCAGAGCATGTGCAAGGATTCGAATTACATTCAAATGGGCACAACACAAGGACAAATTGCACAGCTAAATGGATTTGATGATAGACGAACTTGGTAAAGTGAGTTTGATCCGATTTATTGGATGTGTACCTTCCATTTAAGTAATTAGTTTGGAGGTACAAGAAAGGGATCCTTTTGAGTAGTGAATTATTGATAATTCATTTTTTTTTTCTTGTGAAATAATCGATTGTAGATATACGACTCGTTTTGATTAACAGATACGAGCAGGTATTTAGGTATATGAAATGTAATCTTCTACCTTTTCACGGTTCCATTTGTGGGGTTTTAATGAAATTGCAGAGCAAAAGGCCAAGGGTAATACGAGAACTTATTGCATTATGACTGAGGTATTGGAACATAGAAGGATAATCTTCGTTCAATGGATATCTGTGATTAAGTCCTTTACATTGAATGATGAGATAATTGAAAATGAAAAGAGAAATTGATATTTTCATTCTTTTTTGTGGGTTTCGCTGAATTGGATTATAAGGTCGTCTGTGGGTTGATCTCGTGAGGACTATAACTCTATAACATCTGAAAAGGAGGAACATGATTCTTCATTCATGAGGTTCGTATGTCTGGGGGTATTACCAAGCAGATGATATTTTTTAAGGATGAGCAAGGATTTCCGATTGTAGACAAAATTCATGGAATTATAGCTGAGAGAACAACAATAGTTTTTTCTTGTGTAGACAATCACTTTGAAAATTCATACCTTAAGTGGGCCGCGGGTGTAGGTGGCTCAAGTGGACCATCCATAGCTCTCCATTCTCTGCCATCGACTTTTTAAATCATCAAGGGCAATCCCCATACGGGTAGAGGAGAGATTATGAACTGGATCTAACTATCTCCTCCTAGGCCTACCTATACCTAGAGGACGCCTGCCTGATGGTACGGATTCCATAGCACAGCGTGGGATTCTGAATGGAAACATGCGTTTAACGTGACCAAATCACCGAAGTAGTTGCTCTACATTGAGTTCCTTACGTATTCTGGTGTTTCTAATGGTATATCTACGAATCACACCAGCAATACAACGGAGGAATCTCATTTCGGCAGCTTGTATCCGCGATCTTATTCCTTCGGTCATTACCCAAATCTGATGACCATAGGAGTTGGAACAAACACTGAAATAAAGACTGACAACTCATCTTTGACACTAAGTTCAGTCATCCTAATAACAAAATTAACAAGTTGTCTCAAAATTGACGCAGCCTAGAACCTAAACGTCAATTTTTTTTCTGCATTTCATTTGACATTTCTCAATTTCAGACTAATTCAATTTGAACCATGGAAAGATACACAATCAACGCGTTAAAGTTATTCAGGCTTATTATGAAAATGGGCGTTCAAATCAAAATTCAATCGGAAAAACCGTGCGAAAATTTGCCCAAACCGGTTCTGTAGGAGATGTGAAAACACCAGTGCATGCTCGTACAGCTCGTACTGCAGAAAATATTGCTGGCGGCATCATCGGGCCGTATTTTTTCCAAAATGAGTCCTGTCAGGCAGTTCAGTTACTGTGAATGATGTTCGCTATCGTGAGATGATAACGAACTTTTTATGGCCCGAATTGGTAGATATGGATGTGGACAATATGTGGTTTCAACAGGACGGTGCCACTTGCCACACAGCTAACGAAACAATGGCTCTTCTGCGGGAGAAATTCAATGGCCGTGTTATCTCACGTCGTGGCGATGTTAATTGGCCGAAACGATCATGCGATTTGACACCGTTGGACTTCTTTCTTTGGGGTTATTTGAAAGAAAAGGTGTACGTCGATAAGCCAGCAACAATTCAAGAGCTAAAGAATGAGATAATTCGGCACATTAACGGCATAGAACCTCAATTATGCCTCAGCGTCATCGAAAATTTGGACCATCGGATAGAGGTGTGCCGTCGAGGTCGCGGCGCGGCGCCCATTTGGCCGATATTTTGTTCCATACATAATTGAACTATACCAATATTATCATAATAAAAAGAACTGACAATAATTTCCTAAATCATTTGTGTTTTATTCAAAATCAACATCGGCCCTTAAAAAGCTGGTGGTGTACTCAAGTTAATAAGAAAAAAATCGTGACACTGGTCTGCTGATTGTTAACCGAACATACTACTGTGTCCGTACCTACTGTGGGCTCAAAGGAAAATATTGCCGCTATTGCCAAAAGTGCTGAGAAAGCTTCTCAATTCAGCCGTTCGGAGTCGGCATAAAATTGTAGGTTCCTTCCATTTAATTCGTCCCACGATCGAGCTAGGCCTAAGGTGTCTACACGCTTGTTGCGCCACATATTTTATTTTTTTATTGTTGCCAAAAGTGTGCACCTAAATCCTAGAACGTCAATATACCAAATATCACAGCAACTCAACATCAGCCTGATGGCGAATTTTGAATAAAGATTTCAGATTATTCAGACTTAAATGAATTAAAGGAAAATGACAGTCCGCTTCATTACTGGGAATCTATTTAGGCTTAGAGCAGCTATACAAATTGACGACAATGTTGCTCAAAAAACCATCTTTTCAGATAAGGAACATTCTCATTTCGGCAACTACCTTAACAAGCACAAATACCGAACGCGCGTTTTAACGCCGCGTTTCATCGCTGCGTTCTATTGCCGCGTTGGAATATACTGCGATTCATATCCCCTGTCATACAGAGAGCGTTTTCAAAGCAGCGTTGAACTCCCAACAGCGTTTAAACGCGGCGGTGAAACGCGCTCTAGTAAAAAATTAGAGATTATTCTCTGACGCGGAGCGGTGTGAGTCATTTTTGTAGTTTCAAATGGAAAATTTAATCGAATTTGTAAGAAATTATTCATGTCTTTACGATATGGGTAATGGAATGTATAAAAACATTGTTTTAAAGGGTGAAAGAAATGAAATGAAAACTGTATTCTCCGACATATTCTCTCTTTTTATTAATGTCGTGCACACAAATTATTTTTCTTTTTCGAAAATTTCGTAGCACGGCAAATAAAATCGATAATTCGTCATCAGAGCTGCTTGACATGTTGAGAGAATTTGATGGTAGCTACCTGTTTGACGTCGTCTAACGCGACGTTGAGACCGTCGCGTCAAAATAAACTTAACGCCGCGTAAAATAATCTAACCGCGGCGTTAATAACGCGTTCCGTTTGACGAAACCTTAAAGGCTCCGTCAAACAGAGCGCGTTTTAACGCCGCGTTTCACCGTCGCGTTCCACTGGCGCGTTGTAATGTACTGCAATACATATCCCCTGTCACACTGAGCGCGTTGTCAGAGTCGCGTTGAGCTCTCCGCGGCGCGCGGTTAAACGCAGCGGTGAAACGCTCTCTTGTGAAAAATTACAGATTATTTCTCTGACGCGGAGCGGTGAGAGTAATTTTTGTAGTGCCAATGTCAAATGGAAATATTAATAGAATTTGAAAGAAATTAGCCATGTCTTTACAATATGGTAGATGAAATGTATAAGAACATTGTTTTAAAGAGTGATATGGGAGACAGTTGCAAAGCAATTAAATGAGAACGGTATTCTCGCACTTCATCTCTCTTTTTATTATTATTATTTATGCCGTGTTCGCTCACTCACATTCTTTTTTCTTTTTCGAAAATTTCGTAGCACGGCAAATAAAATCTACAATTCGTCATCAGAGTTGCTTGACATGTTTGACGTCGTCTAACGCGGCGTTGCGACCGTCGTGTCAAAATAATCTTAACGGCGTGTAAAATAATCTAACCGCGGCGTTATAATAACGCGTTCTGTTTGACGAAACCTTAAGTTGCGATTTGAAGCTGTTGGACTTCTTATTTTTTTGTGAGGTGCCATTAAAAATCCAGCATTATGGTTCACATTTAAAAAGGGTGTCCCATAATTCACGCGAATTGCAATTTTGATAGAAAATACAGATCTATGAATCAATACAAAATTAAAGCTTTTAGTTCATAGAGTATACAGATTGGGGTTATGTATGGAATAGCACATGGCCGCCACGACTTTGCCGGCAAGTAGGTACCTACGTACTCTTTTATTGAAATTTTCTATGACCGTTTCGCATAAATTGGGCTGAATTTCATTAATACCTACATTTTTAAATGTCCTCTTTTAAGGCGTTGGCGGTCGTGAGCTTGTTTGCATAGACCTTTAACTTAAAAAAAAAACACACATGAAGAAGAATGGTCCGATATTGCCTCCAGCCCAAAATCCGCACTAACCAGTCACGCGTTGTAAATGCATATGTTTCTCAACAATTACTTGTAGGTTTTCTCAACCCCAAATGCGACGATTTCGACGATTAACGAAACCATCAAGATGAAAATGAGTTACATCACTAAAGATGAATTTTTTCGAAAATTGCGGATTGTAGCTGACAAGCCTTCATTATTTTTAAAATATTACTCAACAATGATTACTTATTTTTTTCCGTTGGCATCACTGTATACTACTAAATGGTGCAAAATTCACAAATTGCGTGAATTATGGGACACCCTTTAGTATAGTAAGTACGTAAGTAAGTACAATAAATTTAGAAAAAAGTCGTAGGTACCTATAATAATAACCACACTTAAAAGAAGGATTTCAATACGCAAAAGACAGCCATAACTATAGATAGAATGGATCTGCTTACGCCGCACAACGACTTGAATTTTTTACAAGGAATTCATTGTAAACAACGAAAACGTCTCAAGAGTATAAACCTATCCACTAAATGCTGTCTTATTATTTATTTTTTCTGTTCGGGTGTAATTTTCTCTTGGCAAACTATTCAAATAATCAAACTACTCAAACACGCCTCATATAATTCTCTCGATTTTAAATTGCATTCCACCTACTCGAACAAGCATTCGAAATCTCATTTACATGCTGCCTGCTACTGCAGCGCTGCAATCAAATCTCCTACTATGCAGGAAGATTCTTGAATTCAATTTCCAACACGATGTTGAATTACACTCTTCTACCAACGACAAGTAGGTATATATGTGCATCTTCACTTCATTCAATGAACGCTTGCCTGCGCCTTGTGTTCCCTAACAACAATCCAATCACATTCATCTTCACACCATAAAATGACAAAGAACAATATTGGTGTGTGAGGAGGCGATAAAGAGGAACATGCATAATATATAGAAGGATGCATCCACATGCAGGGAAAAACAAAAAAAAAACAAAATCGAGATGCAAACAAAAGGCTTCGGGCAAACATCACACCTTGCCTGCGATCCAATCAAAGAACAAAAAACAAACACACAAAATCCTTTGCCTTCCTAAGAAAAGCAAGGCCTCCTCCTTACTGTAGTTCCTTTTAGAAATGAAAATATCCCAGCATTGAGGCCGGCTCATTGCCATTTTCTAGTTCCCTATCCCTTTCCATCAGCTACTGCGATGCTTCTGCTGGTTTTCGGTTCTCAGCCAGTTGCACACATCCCATTGTTACATACGCAATTTGCATAAGCCCCATGCCAGCAGCATCGCTCCTGCACATATCCACTGGGTACACGGTATACCTTATGGCCCATCCCTATACATATATCGGTTCAGGGAACTAAAAGTGGAACTCTCCTCCTGGTTCGATGTGCGAGGTGAACAATCTTTGAATTGTGCCGAAGAGAACCAAGAACGCACACATATAGGAAGCATTCTTTTCGAATGCAAAAATTCCCTATTCTCTGGGAGCAAATCATCGAACAAAAAGCCATTGGCAGCCGTGCGTCCCACAATAGTTCCACAGATACCTACATCTTCTTGCAGCAGGAGGTGGAGTGGTGGGTGGTGGGTCTGAGAACATAATTCAAATATTTGAATGGAGACGATGCTGGGGTACAGGTGCTCCTGTAACATGCAAGTGGTATTTTTACTTCTATTATGCATTTTGATTCGTATTCTCGTTTTGACAACATGATTTGGTCCTTAATAGCTCTGGCTTGGCTATAATATAGAGATAAATGCATAGAGACTCGATGTTAACATGCAGAAGGTGGAATCGAGGTGCGGAATCATTGCCGTGGCGCTTCGCTTAGTTATTGAGAAATTCTCTTTCATTTGTGGAATAATAATGCTTGCGCAGATGTGGGTACTTGTTGATCCTTTAAAGTTCAATCACATTTATCGAGAGAGAGGGACTGTGAATATGGTTCACCGCCTTGGTAAATTGTGATTTATGTGATATGAACTTGGGTTTTGGAGTTTGGGGTTTGGGATTTTTGTTTTTCTTTTGTTTACTTCACCCAGAGTGCGCATCACTGAAACGGACACCTTTATTAAGAAAATTCTACAAGCCTTTTGTTGTCACCAATTGGTAGGTACCTACTCCCTAACCATATAGGAAAGGAACAATGGATTGCAAGGCTCGATGTACTATGTACTAATTAATAGAGGGATTGAATAACTTAATTGATGTTTATGAGATATTGAAAGTGGGCAAATTTCCAAACACTCGAAAGATACTCTCTACTACCAGAATACTTAGTTCAATATGTTTCGACTAATCTTCCACTAGTAAGACTCGTCAAAAATCCCGTACAACGAACCGATAACACTGTACAAAGATACCAAAGCTACAACCAAATATCTTGTGGAGTGTCAGTCTCCCTTAACTCTTATACCAACAAACCGGAAGAGATGTCTCACTGACCACCAAACTTAACTCACAACAACCTAAAATCCAAATACCTGGCTATTTTATTCAACTCCAAGTTAGACTGAAAACGGAATACAGAGGAAAGAATGAAGAAGGGTGTAAATGCTATTGCAAAGAATATCGGAAAGAAGTGGGACTTACAACTAAATAGAAATTCTGACCTATGACACAGTTGGTTGGTGGGAGGCTGTCAAAAATCCTCAATCCATCCACTAAATCCCACCTCAAGAATTTAAGCAAGAAAAAAACGTAAGTGTGCTGGAAAAACACAAATAACATCTTAAGGCTTTTTCTACTGCGCCACCTCTGGCGAACGTCTGACGAACATCCGAGAGTATGACTGTCCTGAAAATGCTTCCCAATTCAGCCGCTCGGACTCGGCATACAATTGTAGGTCCCTTCCAAAAAAAATAGAAACTCACACAAACGAAAGGTTGCAAGAAGCTAGGCCTAGGGTGTCTACCCGCCTGTTGCGCCACCTACTTATTTATTTATTTTTTTTTAAAGGATTGCTTGTATAGGTAGAACAGGTTGTAGATCTACACCACATCTACCCCAATCCATCGAGCTATGCACTAAGAACATTGCAGCCCTACGTACATTCAGGCTAAGAGAGGACAAAATTTGGAAGACCGAATCGTTCGGTCAATCGCGCACCTTTAATCAGAGCGGTCTTATGGCATTGAGGAAACCAAGAAACCAAGCTAAGACTTTGACAATAAATTTAAAGTCTGCTTACACCGGACTGTATATGCCTATAGGCTAGTGTCCGCTATGATAAACGATGCCAGACCTAAGATGAAACGAAGAATAACTTTTGCCAATCTCTCTTCTTTCTTTGGGCTAAGAAAGCAACTGAGTAGCAAAGCCCTCTTTCCCAAGGGATGGCGCAGTACAGAAGACCGCTACTGATGTGCCGCACGCAAGTGGAATGGGACCTTAATCAACTTAGAGTGCGAAACTGGATACAGCTGGCCAAAAATCGTGCTGACTGCAGACGCTTGTTTAGCTGTAGCGCCACCTTAAGTAAGTATTATACCGGACAGTCAAGACTGGCTCCCAAATACTACAGTGAAAAAAAAAGTACACACATCTTCACCTATGACTCAAAGACATATAGAATGGAACGGGAGCCGGAGTCTTCTCAGAAGAACAAAGTATCAGCATATCAGCCAGTAATACTGACCAAGGGACCGATGGACCAATATTTGTGGTTGTATACCATAAGCCGCAGATTGTGGCCGCAAAGAGAGTTAAAGGTCTAAACTTATAATATATTTTGACAGAAACCAAATTCAAGTGCTTGTCGGGGTTAAACTATACACAGCATCATTAGAAACATGGCCAAAAGGCTTGGCAAACAATTCCCTCCAAGATCGCCGCTCCTCTGGCATTATGGGGTCATGACTTGAAATAACGCACAGACTACCAAGTATACTATAAAAGGTTAATCAGAATTGGACTCAATGGCTTTTGGGTAAAATGTTGCCCATGGTTCAAAATCACTAAATGCCAATACACTTCTTACTTAAATGTCAAAAATCCCCCCCTGGTAAATTTATATCCCTCGATCATACCTTTCGCGAATTTTGAATTTTATGCGACAGAAAGACTCATTTTCAATGACATATTTTTGAGATAAAGCTGAAAGCCGGCTTTGTTAATACAAAATCCAAAGAAATCTCCAAACCCTTACGTGATCAAATGTGTCTACAACATTTTTGTTCACTCCCTCCTTGAGTACGCTAAGCCTGACCTAAATGTCATCGAAAGGATTTCACTTTCGTCTAAATACTCTAAAGCATTAAGCTTAGCTTGTTTTAAGCCGAATAAAATGGAGGCTCAAAATTAAATGGGTCCATACGACTTCGGAAAGGTACATTTTGACGTTCTTCGTAAAATTTGTCAACATTTTTGAGCAAATGCACTCGCAACGATTTTTGAGTGATGACGAAACAAACATTCAAGATGTCTATAATAGTCGGAACGCAAGTTATATGTTTTTGAATTTTGTTAGCCTTCTTAAGAAGCTTGTAGGGTTAACTTGTTTTTTTTTTTACACCCAGCTAAGGCAGCTGTCTTAAGTCAACCATCTGCAAACCGGTAAAATGTACCGACACGCCCAGTGTCCACCTACAGTCAATGACTCACCCTTGCAATGCCAATTGACAATTAATCAAAACCATCGAATATTCACAGCATGACAAACATGAGCCCTCGCCGCATGGTGCGCTTCACGTACATGACATGTCCAGCACATGTGCCATAAAACTTAAACAAAACATCCGCAGATTAAACTCTCAGATAAACCAACCAACGCAACGCAGAGCTGGCCCATTCTGCAAACCTGAAACCGATTCATCCATATAGTCGACTGATTTTCGAAGCTATTTGTTTTTCTCTCGCAACATTTAGCCGCCGAATCTTGATGTTGAAATAAGTTGGACCGGACGAAGGCAAGTATACCAGAGGAGAAGGAGAGAAACAATAAAACATGCCAATGGATATGCGGTCCCGGTCATTTCTCATATAATCACCTGGTGCCCCATCACCTGGTACCTGGTATAATACGCTGTTCAAGTGTCTCGCTGAGATGGGGGGCTTTTCATGTCCCGCCACCATCACTCATTAAACTCCTCTCGAGGGAGAGCAGACGAGCACCTTAATCACACGACACGTCGCAGTGTGGTGTTTCCCGGCTCTGCTTTTGTTTGTTGTTCCTGAATCATCGTTTAGCAATAAAATTGTACAACTTGGATCCCCGACTGTTTGTCTGCGGCAGACGGACGACACAGGAACATCCAGTTCCAGTCGGAGACTCGTTAATTTATCTCCGGTTTGGCACTCAAGTTGTTTTGACTCCTCTCGACCACTCCCTATGTATAGGTATGGCGGAACAGCGGCTGGTATAGGGGCCTTCACGTGAGGTGATGTGTGTTTTTCTCTGGATGCACTATACACAACACATTGGTTATCAATTATCGCGCTGTTTCCATGGAACAACAACTAGACGGCTGGGGAATTGGCTTGATCTCCTGCTGAGGATGAGTTCCTTGGCAGTGGAACGTAATTAAAAGTTGATCGCCCGTATGGTAGCAGAGCGAGTTTGAGGATGAATCGGCTTAGGGAAGATGTGTATCTACGTGGTTACATGCTGTGGATACACGGTGCAGGACAGTCATGAGAGCGTGTCATATTTTCGTCCAGCCAATTGAACATGGCTCTGGAATTTTCTCTATAGTTCTACTGCTATCGCTTAGCCAAGATCAAGTGCAAGGAGCTGCAATTGCACAGCCTTTGAATGTTCAGTGTTAAACAATATTTATGAAGTGATATTCGGCCTTCGATTTCCATTGAATTGCTAGAGATGTATTAGACATGGGCGTATCTGGGGTGCAGTCAGAGACGTAGGCGACATGTGAAAAGTGGGCGCCGCTCAGTAATTTCTACACAACAGCAAAGTTCTTAGCTTTTAAGCAAGTTTACAATGTCATGAATGCCAAAAGTAGCCGTTCCTTCCTGGGTCTGTGTGACACTTGATGATCGGTCTTGTGTTCCTTAGCTGAATGCGTTCTTTTGAGTGGAGTGGCGAGTTCTCGATAGGACCTGAATATTGGTCGAAATGTCTGTCTCACAATATGTCAAACTTCGTCTAACTTCAGCAAAATATTGTAAAATATACTAAAGGCCGTCCAACATTCGTTAGTGCTCCTTAGGGTCTGAGGCTAAGGCTAAAAAAGTTGCCATTGCCATGTTGTGGGTTAGTTATCATTATCAATGACTAGAGCGTCAAATACTCCTATTTAGGTCGATGATGCCCTCAAAAGTTCTGATTTGAAAACTTATTTGCTTGAAATGATATATGTCAGATTTTTCCGGGTTGGGGAATGAAAAGCCTTTTGACCACCTTTTAAATTCAATAATGATGCAATTCGGGTCTTAGATCTTTTGCTTTCTGCAGGAGCTACGATGCACGTTTCTGATATCATTTTTAAACAGCATCTCGCCGCCTTTTTAATGCTTTTTGGCTTTGTTAAAGGGTGCTTTTCCCGCAGGACAAGCCATGGTTAGTTCCTTTCTTTACAACATTTGTCAAGGCGTACTTACTATAGCATGGATTTTTCCTGGGGCATTCAATTGGCAGGTCTTTGATGAAGACCTAAGTTAGGTTTTTCTTGGCACTTCTTTCAAAAGCAGGTAGCTCAGATAGCTGTCCTAAAACAAAACACACTTAGACCAAATTTGTAAGTCCATTCCTGTGGACCTGATTGAAAACCATAAGTTTGGTATCAAAGTATCCGGGCAGTACCTATATTTACCATCTTGAGTAAGGTTCGAAGAGATCTTGAATCGGTGGTAACTATTTAAAGAGGGCGCTACTGTGTATAGGTTTTTTCCCCAAAGAGTCAAAGCCGTTCTGAAGTTGTGCTCCAAAAGTATCAATGAGTCGTGGCGTCTTGTACAGAGTTGAAAGCTGGCGACAGTTAACTAAAGGTTCTAATTGAAGATTGGCAGTGGAATGGGAGAAGAACTCGACAATTTTTTAAAACCTGGATTAGAAATGCATATGCGCATAGGTTTATGGTATCCCATTCTAAATGTTAAATACGACCAATGAGCATTTTTTCTTGCAAACTTTATTTGAGAAAATTCGTCTCGATTAAGCACCTAACCTAAGACTGCAATAATATGGTAGGAATTATGATTAAATCCCTCCCTGCAGCAGTCACAATTTTATTGGTTAAGTAGATCTTCCTATCAAAAGCTAGACCAACTAGAATAAATGGAAATGGATGATTCATAAGTTTGAAATGTTGCAGATGACAGCGCCATCTATTCGGCGGAGTACCTATATTATGAAGGTCACACAAGAAGATAGAACCATCAAAGTAAAGTCCTGGCTTAAATGGGGCGAAAAACTAAAGCTATAGTAGAAGCTTGTCTCCGATGTATATTGGGTTAGGTAGAGCATTGACAGAGGGAGTGAGATGGTCTTGTGGATCTCCTTGTTAGGAACTTATGTCAACCAATTTTGGCAGCGATGATCTGCTAAATTGCAAAAATTTAATAGTCTAAACAAAGCTTCCGGTGATACTTCACTGCGTTGTTAATTTCTTCCAACTGTTCATAGAAATCTTATTCTCCACTCGTTCTCTGAGATTACAGACACAGGCCCTTATTGTGATTGTCGATCAACGATCGTCACGACAATTGTCGATTGCGTCGATTGATTTTAGCTATTCGTACGCACAAAATTTTGTTCACTTCCAAGAGAAAGCATCGATCAGACATTTGTAATCGACTACAACCGCCTATCAAATCGACAAATATCGATCGCAATCGACAATCACAGTTCTCGATCGATCGACAGTTGTCGATCAACGATTATCTATCGACACTCACAATAGGGGCCACAGAGTCGGGGCTTGATCGACTAAAGTAGGTACTCTATGATGATCCATTCGAGCTAGTTCGTCAACCATGTCATTGCTGGCTTTGTTTGGCCCAGTAGAGATTCTAGGTGTGCTGCAATGAAAGAGTTTGGAGCTCTTCGCTTCAGTGCGAACTAACTTTATTTCCTCCTGGCTGTCGATAAAGATGGTAATATCGCTCCGTAGTATATTGTTAACATTGGCACCTACATTTGGATAAGGAAGTCTGATTGAGCAGTGTATAGTTTCTGAGGTAAAAGGTGCGGTGATCAGTGATGTTGTCATACAATTGACAACTTACATACCTGCAGTTGGCAGTTGAGTACCCACTTCACAAAAAAGGTAATTTTCTTCAATAATAATTCAAACTGGAATGAAAAACTATGACTAAGAACGGTTCTCGTTTGAATTGTTTTTTTTTTTCCAACAACATCATTCGGTTTTCTCGCGTGCAAGACAAATGATATCAACAAAAACCCTTGAAGCCCGCTTTTAGTCGAATTAAAAGAAAATAAAAAATACTTTTTACAATTTGGACACAGAATGCTGACCCCAACAAAGCCCATTCAACCCCAGCAAATGCAGCAATAAATAATAATTTCTAAAAAAAACCATTGTCAAAAACTTTGTTGAAACATTTTTTTTCTTTACTTTAATTACGACAGCTATAGTCAACTTTTTGTCCTCTCAAATGAACCTTAATTAATTGTTCCCGACTCATATAGCACAAGGTCATAATCGTCGAACAAGAAATCTAATTAAATATCCAGCAAATCACAGTGCAAGGGAGAAGGGAGGGGAAATACAATTCAAGACAAAAATATATAAGAAACCATCAGAAAGAGAGACAAACTTCCACTAACAGACACATCCTTCTGTCGAAATGCTGGAGCTCGAGCGGTGTTGGTTGGTGCTGGTGCTGATGCTGGTGCCCCTAATTAAATTCCTCATTTAGAGAAGGAAAATCATTCCCCAACGTTTACGACGCACTGAACATAATTCACTCGGCGATTTCTTGAAATTTATTCATTGACATTGTCACCAAAGTCATCGTCGTCGTCGACGATGTCGTTGTCGACTTGGAGTTGGAAACAGTTCTTCTGGTTCTTTGCCCATTCATTGGCAATGTTCTGGAAGAACGATCAAGTGTAGTTGGGAGCCTGCCACTGTGTGTCACTTGTAGCAGCACTGCTGCTAGTTTCAACATCAGTTGGATATGCTTTTTTATCTATTGGCGAGTGTCGTAAATAAACTATTTTGACAGCTGTCAGACAATCACATGTTTTACGTGCAATGCGTAATCAGGGCGCAGGCATGCACCTAATTTGCTGGTGCATCAACACCATTATGGTTATTGTGCTGAGTGGATGCATGTTAGGAAGGACTTTATGGAACGGTGAACATTGATACTAATTAGGACATATTTCGGGTCTAATTATGGGTACTTGTGTCGAAAGATGGTCTGGTCAGTGATTGAGGAAACGAGTGACATTTCTATTAGAAGGAGTAATTAGGACGAAATGTGACCCGGAATGAGATGATTTTGATTATTTTCTGATGGTAGTCAACTTTAACTATAGGAGGTCAGGTGCCATTTATCATTGTATCATTTGTTACGACGAAATTTTCATAGATATTTTGAAGTCATTAGGGTACTAGAAACGACATATTTCAATGCCAGTAGCCAACATACAGAACCGAAAGTCCGAATCACTTAAAATAAAGAGTGGCAAGCGGGGCATGTTTTTTTTGAACGAAACAGAGTCTGTTTCTGGCGGTTATTACAAAATCACCGGTTTTCGGTTATACCGGTTTAATTTCTCACCAGTTTAACCTGGCGGTTTAAACTTCCTAAAATAACCGGTTTTAAGATAAACCGGCTTCCGGTTTTTTTACGAAAAAAACATTTAAAAATTTATTACATTTTTATTGAAAATTATATTATTTATGAAATGAAGACACTAAAATGTAATTACAAAAAGATTTCAATGAATTATATACTACATAAAAATTTAAATTAATAGCTGATCACATAAATAAATACATCAACAGGTTGGCCAATATTTTTCTTCCAACCTATTCATAAATACTCTTTCAATTATATGTTGGTCTGTGAGTCGACTTCTCTCATCAGAAACAACATCATTTAATTTGGAGACCAATCGTTCAGAAGCTACAGAACTTCCGACAAGTGACAAATATTTTTGAGCAATAAATGACAAACTCCGCATACATGTTTGGCTCTGCTCCCAAAAAAAAATGGATCGCTCAGTCTGGGTAGCAACGGTTGCTGAAGATAAAGCCGCAGTTCATTCGGAAACGAATCTTCAATTTCGCATGGACTTGTCTTGGCTACCACCTGGTCATGTGTTGACCAAAGAGTGTTCACACTTTTAGTTCTGTCAGCATCCACATATTGAGTTTGTAGTGTAGGTGAAAGCTTTCCTATTTCAACCAAATGCTGTCTTATTTCTTGGCTTAAGTTTGTAACTGCTTTACTGGCAACAAGGGGGTTCATGTACGTTTTTTTAAAACGAGGATCTGAGAGCGAAGCATACCACAGCAGAGGGTTCTGCACTACTTTTGCGCTTCTGTCTTTAAGGCTGATCAATAGCTTTTGTGATAGAACTTTGGCTGCAACATGTTTAGGACTCAGATTTTTTAACCTACTTTCGATGATGGTCAATAAGGGGATAACGAGACTTCCTGTTATGTATTTGCTTCCCGAGATCTCTACAGTGGCCTCATCGAAAGGTATTAGGATATACAATATTTCTGACACCATTTCAATTTCTGCTCCAGAAATCATTCCCGGTGTATTTTTGATAATGGGATTTGCTAAAACTTGAGCAATTAATTGTGACAGTTGTACGAACCTTTTTAGCATGTGGTAGCTTGAGTTCCACCTTGTTGGTACTGATTGAACCAAAAGCATTACATTCCCCTCTGCTATACCTTCTCTGAGAGGGTGAAGCAATACATAATTACAAAGTGGAAAGTGCCAATGACGACAAACGGACAAAACTGATTCAAAGTCAAAGTGCGTGTAATTATGGATGTTGTAGGTCTAGCTAGGTGTATATGGGAAATGAAAGAGTGCACCAATTTCATTAAGGCGAGAGCAAAAGCAACAAGTACATACATAAATGTAAAATGCTGGAACATTCCATCATGGCTGGAACAGAGTAAGATTTTTTTGTGCTAGGAGAAAATGCGAAAGTGAATAAGCAAATGTTCCCCGGTTTTTTTTACCCGGTTTTTGAAAAAAACCGGAGGAGAACCGAGCAAAAAAAATACCTGAAGAAGTGCGGTTAACCGAAGCAAAATAACCTTTAACGGCAAAAACCGGCCGGTTTTTCCCATCCCTAAAACAGAGGGCAAGAGAATCTCATGGTCTCATTAGAGTGAGAAAGGCAGACCTTGTGTTCCTTTATTGGTAAAGGCGTACTTTTTTATTATTATTTGGTTAGGAACATTCTGGAAACTTTTCCAATACGTCGGGAATGAAAACCTATGTCTCTCGGCGATGAAAAACGGTTCCACTGCCATTTGGATAATCTCCCAATTTGAATATTAATTTCTACTAACAAAGTTCTGTAGAAATCTAAACAAGTCTGTAACCCGATGGGTCATTATAATGACAAACCTTTAGATATAGATTTAAATTTAGAAGTGATTTTCTTGTCGTGAAAAAAGATAGCCTTTCTGTTCTGTCTAAAAAAATTTCTGAGTTGCTCAAACTAGCTACACCAAAAGACTGCGGCCTCAACAATACTACCGAATTTCGTAATTGCCATGGGTGCAAAAGAATAATGTCTGAAATATTGCACCCTGTTATCAAATCCCGCCCGAATTTACAAAGTTCCTCGAGCAAATAATTTATTCACAAGTGCTAAGATTCAAAGGGCGAAGATATGGGTTTAAAGAATTTTTGTTTTATAGGCGGCGCCACGCCCCCTAGTCCGAAACATTCCGAATAGCATGTGTGACCTACTTTAGGTATCTACGGATGTACGGCGATGCACGATCTTCAAATCGGATAAGGATTCTGCAAACGTATAACGGACAAACAGACAAATTGCGTCTTGCATTTAATTTTACAGAGTAAACTTTTGTCGTTTGGTAGGAACAATACTTCCCAGCTTTAAACTTTTTGTATAGCACTTGTTACCTCTTCTATATACCAATGAATGTACAGCAGGCCATAGGAGTTATATCGGATAAAGATTCTGAAAACGTATAAAAAACAAACAGCCAGACGTGTTGTTTTCACTTTTAAATAGTAGAATATAGGAAAAACAATGTCTTAAGTGTAGCTACATTTTTCTTCACTTATTCTGACGAAAGCTAAATCAAACACCGACGTTAGGCGTTAGGCTTTTAAGGACCTTTATTCAAGTCTTCAATATAGTAAAACTTGCTCGCACCATTGGGGTAGTCTAACTGGATAGATTTTACTTAGTTAACATATGAAATAGCGCATTTATTAGGTTCTAGTCGGAAGGTAACATGACAGTGGTATGGCAATGCCTAGCTCTGAAATGTATGAGCTGATTGTTATATCTTTTTCGGGACTGCAGCGTCATTACAGCTAAAAGTTTGTCTTGGGAGTACTCTGCATTGGTATGGTTCTTTTGCAAGTTAGTTGAACTGTGACCTTCGTGGCGTATCGATAACATGACTTTATATAGCTTCCAGTTACCTATGCCCCTACAAAGATTCATAGTTTGATTGATTAAAGGCGCCCTCTATCGATAAATTACACTTTGCCCAAGCTCAAGTCTGTATTGTTGCCAACGCCATCTATAGTAAAAGAGTGATAGATTACAGAGACGCTGACGATATAGCAATGCATTGGGATACTATTGGGCTTTTACCTAAAGGGGATGACTCCGATACAAGTCACTTTCATTTGACTAGAATGAAAACGCTTACCTACCACTTTACTTCTCTATGTTAAAATACAGCCTCACTCAAAATGCATCGAAATCCCAAGCGAAAAGTTTAAAAATCACACGACTCCCCAAACCAAATTAGAAGCTTAGGCAGCCCACTATCTACAGTATAAGAAATTCCGCAACAACCCCTCTATTAAACATTTGAAATAGCTAAACTCCCCCAAACCTGCCCACATTTTGATAGCATTAATTCACCGTTGTCAACAATAAAGTGCACACAATTAATCTCTTCACCGTACCTGACGTCGTCGGTCGTCGTCTGGCTGGATTCAAAATTCATTTAATTAAACCAAAGCGCTGCCATTACACTCGTGACCCCCTACCACACGGCCCCGAAATGACTTCATTCCACCCAAACAAGACTTCATTAGAAAATCCATTTCGCAAGAATGTGAAACTGCCCTCGGTCACATCTCTCGTCCTTAAGCGTATCCCAAGCACTCTCATCACATATTCATTCTAATTAATGTACGTCGCCGGGTCAACCCCAACAGAGCTATATATCCTCGAAAACTGCCACCACACACAGACCGCACTGTTTCGGCGCACAGGTAAACTGAATTAAACTTGCCGGGCGCACCTCGAACGCTTGCTTATCTTAATGACGTTCCCGTTGACACCTATTTA
Source organism: Cheilosia soror (assembly GCA_949372485.1). NCBI lineage: Eukaryota > Metazoa > Arthropoda > Insecta > Diptera > Syrphidae > Cheilosia > Cheilosia soror. The sequence goes on along the minus strand of OX443561.1, from coordinate 132,561,445 downwards.
GCGTGTTTTATGTCCCAAACAGCATATTCCAGGAATCGCCATAAGATGCTCCAAACTTCGGCTATACTGTATACACATTCCGCCAGCATAGACGGCCGAAGCAAAAGGTGTAACATGCATAATTTAAGCAGTTTGCATCCTTTTTCGGTCGGCTATGTCATGCTGCCTGCCTGTGTCCTTGGCTGAGACTGTCTTTGGGCATAATGTCCTTCCATTAGCACGATCTTGAGGCAACGATAATAGCAAACATTTATTTCCCGGAAGTACACAACGAGATAGAGGTTTCCGCTTTGTAATTAGTGAAAATGTTTACTCGCACGCGACACAGGGGGCGCTGGTGTACACGATTATGAACTAATTATACCATCGACGCATGGGAGCGAGTTGAATTTCACCGGTTTCCTGGAGTTTGTTCCACATTTTTGTACAAACTGGAGGGACCGTTGACGCAAAACCGGGTGTGACCGTATGACGGACGGAAGGGGGTCAACAAATATTTCCATTCTCTTCTGCGACGAGACATTTGACACCTTGGCAAGTGCTCAGGTGACAGTGGCATCACCATCATCATGGCCGCCTGACAGCACAGCAAGGTTAACTTATGATGAGCAAATACTATGAGAATGTCAAAGCCCATCGACGGAGAAGTGTGGTATAGAGGGACAAGCACTCGACTATACTCCGTCCGTGTATGGCTTCTTGATTTCTTCGAGTATCACTTTGCGTCAGAGTCCACTCGGCATTGCAGTTTAATTGATTCCTTGACACCACTCACCGCTCCTGAGTGGTTGGAAAGCCATAAACGGGTCTGCGGCACTGAATGCGCGCTATTTGCCAGACAGAACGGGTTCCTTTTCTTTTCTTCTGTCTGTCTGTCATTCAAGTCAGGCCACGTCTCATGTGTCAATATATTGTATGAGGCTGGCAAACAATTTGCAAAATGATTAATCGATGTGTCAGCGTTCGTTCGTTGGGAGGGTGTTTTTCTTGTTCCTTCTTGTTGGCTTCTAATTCAATTAAGGATTGCGTGTTGGGCGTTAGGCTGGCCATTTGTGTGTGTTTCTGCTTTTTTTTTTCTTATTTTTCTATCGTGTTTGCCAGTCTGGCGGATTGAAATTCATCGGCTAGAAAAGTGAGTCGATTATATTGAAATCGGATACCTTCGGAGTTAATGGTTGGATAGATGCATTTTGTAGCCGACTATGGGATAGGGTTGAAGAGGTACAAATAATCCATTCAAACAGTCACCATGCAGTCTGTGGTGAAGTGTTAAGGTAGTGCGGGGGGTCTGCGGAGCAAGTGAATGGTGAATTGTTGATAGGGTACAATGGAAGAAACAGCTGATCGTAATAGATATTGATAAGAGGTTGTTAAAGCCATCTACTGCGTGAATTTTATACAGAAGAGGACCTGAAGACCATAGACCATAGACCTATGAATAGCTACCATAATAGCGAATATGGTGAACGAATCTGATTTATTCGGTATTTATATAAAAATAGGTTTTATTCAAGTACACTTTAGTAGCGCAACAAGTCCACAAGAGACCCTCCCAACTAACATTTCAGCTTCGATAAGCTTCAATAGAGGGTTACTTTTAGCTTCCAAAAGAATCCTATAAAACTTCGGTAAGGTCCGAAAGGCGAACACTTATCGAAAGCATTTAATCTATAAAGCCTCTAAAACGATTTCTATTAGGACTCTAAAGCTCAATAATCGAAGCTTTACCGAAACTACGAATTTGTAAAAAATAAAGATGTTTCATTTCCATTCATTTTATTTATTTTTTCATTTATTTGGTAATTATAGTAAAGTACCTAGTATTAACTAACTATGAATGAATGTGGTTGTTGTTATTCTGTATTGTTTTATTTATTCTCTCTCTTTGGGATTCTTTTAGGCCTGGAATGAAACATGAAAAGACGTAACAAATTTATAGAACGAAAGAAAAAACCCGAACTATCGCGGGATTCGAACCCAGACTTCTAAGTATCAGAAGTATCTTACTCATCATATGCGCTACCTGTAATATGCATTTTACAAACCTAAAACTTAACCAGTTCAAACTTTTCTCTATTATCAAAACAAGCTTTGTTAATAGTTCCATTCGCATTACATATTTACCTTCGGAAGCATTACATAATTTTCTTCGGACCTTTAACCAAACTGAAGAAATGTTTGCCTACGATGTTTTATTCTTCCTCCCATCATATCTATAAAGCTTCGCTAGTAAAATAAAGCAAGCCACAAAGAAGTCTTCCGTAAAGTTTCGATTAATGACTCTTGGAAGTTTTATACAAGTTTACTTATAGAAGCGTGTGTAATAATATTTAATCGAAGCTTTATAGAAACTGTAAATTCCTTTTCTTTCGATAACTACAATAAACGAAGCTATGAATTTAATTGCTCTTTAAAGCTTCATCTTATTTTTCTAAAAGGCCTTAATGAAGTTGTTATAGAAGTCAAGACTTCGGTAAAGAGTTTGCTTCTGCTAGAAGCTTTACAGAAGCTCTAAAGAAGCCTTGACCTGTCGGATTTGAAACATTTGTGCCTTAAGGAAGTGGAAATGTTAGTTGGGCTAGGCTGTACTATTGAGCATCTGAGATCCCTTAGGTTCCACCTCTGGAAAACCGTATACCTTAGGGTTAATAAAGGTCTCATTCTCATGATAATTTAAATGGGTGTTTGGGAAACCCTTCGAATTGAGTCCCACATGGAACTGACTCCCAATTGGCAAAATCAACTAAGGCCTACTGTCTACGTAGCTGCTCTTCATACGAACGCTTTCGTCATTTGCATCTTCCTGTACGCTTGCTTGCAGCTTCCATATAAACAAACGAACCACTGTCCACGAAGTGGCAATGCAGCTGCAAATGATGACAAGCTTATTTTGCCGCTCCGTGGATAGAGCTACGTTTGTTTATCTGTAGGCCTAAGTCTTACCAAATATGCAGTGGAATTTAGTTAATAATTTTCGGAGATAGTTCAGTTGGGACGTCGTTTAGTGTGAACTAATATCCAAGGAAGTAAATCCACAACTCATTAACACTGAAATATCTGTCGGGGTCATGCTGCCCCCTTCAGCCCCCCTGAAAGGGGTCACTGAAATAGGAGTAGATGCAAGTTAGGTATATGCATGAATTTCAAGAATTTTTCTTTTCGATTTTAGAACTAATTTCATTTAAGATTTGGGTCATGGTTCCTGAAAATGGTGAGAGTTAGTTCTTATGAGCAAATTTCGTGGAATTTAGTTCCATGTGCGACTTAGTTCGTAGAGCAGAGTATCCTTAGCACGTGTCATGTATGTATTTCGTTATTTATCAGGTTTATATAGTTCGCCAAAGTGTTATTGAGATTATAAGGAAGTGAAATACTGGTTAAAATGTAAAGATATCTAATATAAAAGTTTCAATTATTTTTTAAATAGAGGACATCCTTATTTTCCCTAGCTTTCGAAGTTGATGAGATTGTTTCCACTGCGACATCTCTTACAAATGTTTGACAAAAATCCAAGAGTATAATTGTCCTGGTTTTCCAAATATCTCGTTGGTAGCTTCCTCCACATGCGACCCGAAAATAAAGGCTTAAACAAACGCTTGATTGTGAGAAGCTAAACTTAGAGCGACCTGTTGAGGCATCTATGTAAATACTTATCTTTTTGGCATCACCGCCTGTGAATCAAAACTAAAAGGACGTACCTGAAAGTAAAAAAAAAATAATTTGCTTTTAATTAAGGGGAAAAACTAAAGTTTGGGTCCTAACTTAAGATAAGAAAACAATACTCGAAAGAATGAGTCTCTTTTTTTAAGAGAGAGAGAGAGAGAACACTTTCCAAAATGTAAATAGATTATAATCATAATGTCGCTGAATGGTCAATTGATCGTGGCTCCAAAACTGCAAACTGATATTGCAAGTCTAATCCGGCTCGAAGGACCATATGTCTCTTAAATTCACTTCAAATTACTTGGTAAAGCGATCACAAATTTGATATATCAAACATAAAAAAATTATGTATGAGTAACATCCCAAAGCTTAGAGGGAAAGCCTTTTGCCAACTTATAGATAATTCCATAATGTCGATGTCATGTCCGACGTCCGTATCCAAATAGTCAAACAGCTTATCTCTTCATGCTGAAATCTGGCCCAGCTTCCCACAACAATTCAAGTTAATTTGAGAGGACGGGTTTAGTCTTGGATATGTGTTCTTAATCTTAATTTTCCTAAATTTTAAAAAGTTCTGATTCGAACAGTTTATTTCCTCAGTTCAGAACTTTTCGGGACATGTGCTCCGTTTCTCTAGCTTCTAAAAGTTTTGAATATTTCGAACAGAATCGGGTGATGGTGGATTTTCGAATGATAGTAACCAATTGGAGGAAGAAAACTCCATTTTAGCCATACCTACACACATTTTTTAATTCGAAAAAAGCCATCAATTTACCTACCCCCTTTTGAACACCGATAGGCCAGGACTGTTTTCTTAAATCGCTCTCGTTTAAAGATGTATATTTCCCTTAATTCGCCTGCCCGCCTCTTCAACGCCCTACAAACGTTAAGTGATTTGTTGAAATCCATCAAACCATAACGGTAAGCCTCGTGGGTGTCTCCTCCGTCCACCACTTGAGATGTTTACCAACATGTCATCCACCCACCTAAATTCTCCCGTTTAAGTGTCATTCTTACATATAGCCAACCGACCTCGTTCACGAAACCTTATTTCAGGCGCGCATTCGTCGTGCATTCATGACTTCCAATTCGGTTGGCATCTTTTTACATTCTATTCGACTAAGTATTCTGTTACAGTTACCTTCTCCTTGTTGGAGCTGGCTGCCACTCAAGGTGCACGACCTGGCCCAAGTGGCACTTCTGCATAAGAATGCACTATGGCAACTTTTAGTGTGCACTTTGGAAATCTTATCGGAACATAGCTCATGTTGCATGTCAAAATCGCGCATATCGCACATATCACTGGTGTGTGCTGGGCAGGAGTTGGAGCAGCACATAATTCCATTGACTATGGTTAATTCGCGCACGTGGCTTCAGCTATATACATTTTAGCTGGTGGTGTGCCTCTATCGCTCAGCTCCTTACAGTCGAGAATGTATGTCCAATTAGCGGATTTCTATTCAACATGTGTTCCACATTAGGGTGACACACAACGACGACGACGACGACTCATGTGGCCAAGACGAAGACTTGGCAGCGTGTCTATCTGTCAAGAGTCGAATGTGTAATTTCAATCGCGCGACTGGCGGTTTGTAAAGTCGCAAAATAAACGTGCCTCTCGGGGGATTTGTTGGAACTGGGAGCTGGGGGACTTGAATATCTATAGTACATCCTGCTGAGTGGTGGTGCGACTACTTAAATGTCCAGCCTTACAAACTGACTGACGGCACAGGAAAACAAATGGAATTGTTTATGAACAGACGCATGCCGGATGCGTACAGTGATACCTTTTTTGTTCGGTTCTTGTCCTCTAGATGCGGAGACACTGTCTACGAAGTGATATATTACTTTGTTGCGCGAGCTGTGAGCATTTTTAAATTTAATTAAAAAAGCTACCTCAGGATTATATACGCAATCTAAACCAAGATGCTCCATTTCGTGAAAGTGACAGTTTGAAACGAGGATTCCTTAGGGACCACTTGTAGATACTTTCCGACAATGAACTTTCGCAGACAATTTGTAATGCCTGCTCATCTTCTTTGGTGTAGAAATGAGGCCAATGTTGTGACAGTTACAAATGTCTATTCCCAGAGTTGATTTAGCACAAAAACCTACCTAATTTTCATTGGTGGCAGTTGTAGAGATTTACATTACCTTTGTCAGTCACACTGAATGACTATGGGAATAAACGGATGAGTATGTACGTAACGTAGACACAATCTGTCATTCCGACTGTATATGGGGTTGAGGATGTGAAATGTAAGGTCACACCATAGGTTCTTCTACCCTGAGGCTTTTAAATGTGCTTTAGATTTGGAGGAGGATTTATGGCGAAGGTGGAAATTGTGCGACTCCAACAAAAAGACACACCAACCACAAACTCGAGCAGAAAGCAGCGGAAATCATAGCTCTTTCTAATAAAAAATACTCCACATTTAAGGAAAGCCACGGAATGTGCAGCTCCTACCAAGAACAGTCGTAGCAGGCTGTCAATTTGTTATCTTTACATTCAATAGAAAGCAACAAGATGTGCAGGGCCAACGAAAATGAAACGCAACACGAACATGCAACCACAAATATGGATCGTAAGATAACTGGAATGTCCATAGTCAGGTATATGCACTTGTAAATGATATATCCCAGATTGGCCGGCCACAAGATAAGTCGCTCTAAAGTTGTACATGCCATGAACCATGAGGTGTATAAAGGTGAGTTGTACGTGTTCTTGGAGTCAATTTTTTCGACTGCAATTCTTCTAGATACAACTCATCCCACCACCTCAAAAATTAACCATTTGTCGGACATATCATCCATGGACATCTGATCCACAGACTTTTAATATACCTATCGAATTTTGGATAGGTAGACCCCACCATGGACATCTGATCCACAGACTTTTAATATACCTATCGAATTTTGGATAGGTAGACCCCACCAGACCTGTACCTGTACGTAGCCACAATTTAAATTGGTCATGGACATCTGATCCACAGACTTTTAATATACCTATCGCATTTTTGGATAAATGGGAGTATCTTTTAATTTATACGTAACTTTTATACGTCAACTTTCTTCTTCAGAAAACAACCCCTTAGGCTACATTTTACGACAAAAATTGACAGTTGAGTCGGCGTTCAGTTGTCTCATTCAGATATGAGTTGGCCCCGCAACTGCATGCCGATTAGTTCTGCCCATATCCCATGTTGAATTAGAATAAGCCTCGTTCCGATACAGATAGACAGGCCGTCAGCGTCACATAAAAATGTGTTAAATAAATTAATCGGCCAGTTCCTACGATTAGACATCAAATAGGCCAGACTCCAGACCTGTATGTTGACACAATTTAAATTGGTCATGGATAAGGTATGGACGTATGGTGCATCTAACGATATGCGACAACACGTTCTCCTTGTTGCTCTATATATTACTTTCATTTGATTTAGCTACCACTTGAAATCGTTTTCACCGTCGCCGTCGTCATTGACATTACCGAAACTGAAGCGATTCGTCTCGCGGTACACACTGCGTTTACCAATCGTCCTTCTGTCCAAATATTTATTCAACACAAAAATTGTTCAGGAAAACTAAACACTTAACTCCCATTGAAGCGGAACTCTTTAAAGATGTTACAAATGTGTGCCAGATCTCGAGGAGACCACCCAACGAGTTCGATACAAAATCGTTGTCCTATATAGTCGTAATAAATGCCGCCACGTCAAGCGGGTATTTTGACACCCCTTCTCAGATTCATTCGCACATTGTTTGTCGATGTCGATGGCAATGGTGGCGCATCGGGTATATTGGTTTCCTTAATTTAGACTGCCACGGTTATTGCTTTCCAATGGGACGTGCCACATGGGCCACATTCACATGACACATACACCACCCGCGCGGCGGCGGGTGGGAGGGGTAAGATGACTACACGCACGACAATTCGACTTAAGTGTTATTTTGCGGACTCAAGAAGAGAATGGAATCCCATATAAATTTCTAAATTTAGGAGCCATATCGAGAGTCCTGTTCCACTGGCAATATATGACCAAATGACGGCAGCGGCGACAATGGGAATTGAAGAGAATATATACGTTCCGCAGGATAAGGAATGGCATGCGGCTATATGTGTTAGTTGTAATGGGTCTCGAAAGTAACCAGGGAGCAGTCCGGAAGTCATTTGGCATGGATATTGAATTTCAGCACGTAGCGTAACGAGTTTACCATTCCCGACGCCCTGCGGCGCGAGTCTAGAAGCTCTGATGATGATGATGGCGGTGGTGGGTGGTGGTGGTGGTGGTGCCGATGTGGAGGGAAGTTTATTAATTAAGTAATAACACCTAAAATAGGACGGCAGGCATACAACTGCCGAGGAGAGTCGTTTGCAGCCAAAGTTATGTGAGAATGTGTTTCAGGGGATATAAATGGATAGGGTGTGCGTGGCAGGCGCACGGAATGAATGATGCGGCGTGCTGGTGAAACTTTAGGCTGCCGAGAACAGTGCATAGAGACGTGCCAGGTTATATGAGAAGTATTTTTTTTTTGTTGCTGCCTTTTTCTGCTTAGCTTATGAATATTAAGCGTCGTAGGAGTAGAAGGGTATTTATTACAAATGAAATTAAACGCTCCTACACAGAGTGCATGAGTGGGGCTGAGATAGGAATGCGATAAATGGAGAGGATTATACGTGAAAGAGGTAAGCATGGAATTAGGGATTGTAATGAAATAAATTGTTATGTGACTTTGAGTGAAACTTTACAGGTGGTAGAGTACACATAAGGATATTGGACCAACAGCGACAGTCATAAAGGAGATATGGCTGTAGAACATTCTGATATGCCAAAAATTACGGCAAAATTGGCTTTAAATGCCAAGTAAAGATAATCGGAATGATTGCATGATGTTGTTTAGGAAAATGGCGCCCAATGTGGGACCACATTCACCTGAGACGGCCGAGTCATCAGTGCTTGACTTTGTTGTATGAAACATAGGCCACTTTTACTCTTATATGGATGTAGGATGAACTATAAAAGTCATGCAACTGGAAAGTAGCCGCAGAGCTACATTTTTTTAAGTAGATCATTCCAAGTCAGAAAATTGTTGACTGGAATTAAACGACAGCAGTCCTCTCAGTTCAATCAGCTGCCCCTAATAGAATAGAATGAAATATTTACCGAATTAAGGAAAGCTTTTACAAGGTCCCTGCTTCGATGGCTATGGCGTAGTGGTCAGAGAGTTTTCCTGTGATCAAAAATTTACAGATTCTAGCCCTAGCAACAAAAAAGCTGCCAACCACAAGGAAATGAACCACAACACAGCTTTCCAACCCGCGTTTAATGCGTTGGTAATACAATTATTAGAAACAGGGCTGTACAGCGACATCGACCTGGTCAAAAAACTGCTAGTAAGTCGTTTAAGATGGCTAAGACATGTAGAGCGGATGGAAACAAATGCTCCGGCCCGTATAGTCTTCGAGTCTAACCCGGAGGGACAACGCAGTAGCGGAAGACCTCGCCTTAAGTGGCGCGCACAAGTCGAAGGCGACCTCAACCGACTAGGAGTGCGCAACTGGACGCAGTTGGCTAAGGACCGGGCTAACTGGAGAGGCTTGTTAACTGAGGTCTCGGTTCACCCCGAACTGTCGAGCGCGAGCCGTCTAAGTAATTAAATAAGAAACAAGGTGTTCCGGGAATCGTAACTTTCATAAAAAAAAGTTACTGATATGTGAAAGCATAACTAGCAGTAGTAGTAGCAGGTCGATTTAACAAAGCTTTAATGAACGAATGAAGCTTCAGATATGTGTGACTAAACTCGTAACTCCCCATAACGTTGAGGCTCAATACAGTCTTCGGAATGAGTCCAATGAGTGAGGTAAAAGATGCCAAGACCTTTTTACATAATAGATACATCAAGCATGTTCATCTGTTATCCCTTTCATGCGCATCATATCTAAAACTGAGATTAACAGATTGATCGTACGCAATGTCTGAATGGCTTCATAAATTAGAATCCGGAAATTCAGTGATATCGCGCCTTCACTCGGGAAGTTGAAATTTCAAGTTCGTGTAATAGGATCTGCAAACGCTCATAATCGATCCCGGCCTGCACTGCCACCTCTACCTACTAGCTCGAAGTTGACTGTGCCAGGTGGACTAAATGTATATCATTAGCACCTCCGTCTAATAATTTCTTCGTCAGTTATCTCTAGATATTTAAGAAGATCGACTACGATTTCTTGATGACGCTTGGCCAGGAAATGCACAGGAATGCACAAAAAAGTTCGCACCCCTATATATTTTAACACACTCCTGCCTAAAAAATAGGTACAGAAGGGGACCATTCACGCCTATTCCGATACTGATCATTCAATATCATACTTAAGAGGTAATAATCCAATACCAATCTAACACTTATCACGCATGGATTTGATACTAGTAAGAAACTGGTATGGCATTGATCTGGAACTGACCAGATACTGATTAGATACTTTTAAGGAAATGATCTGATACAAAATTGACTGTGATCTTGCATTGACATAGCACTGAACTGACACTCATAAGATACTAACTTGTCAATGTTCTGACAGTGATCTGTAACTGAGAAGGAACTGATTTGAAACCCATAAGAAATTTGGTAATGATGATCCAAAATGCATCCAATATTGAGTTCGCACTGATCTCACAATGAACTGGTACATTTGGCATTTGGTATTAGTCTGATATTGATTTGGATAATGCGCTTATCCGGCACTGATCTTACACCGATCAATGTCAGATCTGAATGTAATCGGGTACATTTTAAATTCGCCTAGCAACAGATGGCGCTGATTTGACTTCAGCACGATCACTTTGATGGGCAACTCTCCAGCCATGTCTATAGAATGTAGCAGTTGCCTATCAGCTGGCTTTTTGCTCTTTAGACAACAACACTAAGTCATCCCTTTTCAGAACTCGCACTCGAACACACTTTTGAAATAAAAAAAACAACTCCAACTCATCAAATTGCAAAATACCAGCAAATAAGAAGATACAAAACGAATTTGTTGAATAAATCAAAATAAATCTCTCTGCACTTTCGTCGACAAGGAGGCTTCACCTTCATCGTTGTCGTCGAACACGTCTGTTGCATACAATTACACGCGGATTTCCTTAAGTTAACAGCAAAATTGAAAGATCGTCGTCTCGTCGTTACCCAGACTTGATATGCATAATCGTATTCCATTTGGTAAGTCAACGAGCTTGACGTATTCGTCTCCTTCTGCTCCGCCTCTAATCTTTCTCTTTTCCATTTACAATAATGACAAAGTGCCTTTCTTCCGGGACACCGACAAAACAAAAACATCGGTACCTCTACATCGAGCACACACCTCTCAACTTGAAAATACACCCCGAAGGTGCACTTGTCATAAATGTGGGGCTATCATCATCGCTCGGACCACCCAAAGATCCAAATGAGACATCGTTCGCCCGGTTGTTGTCCGCTGTGGTGGTAACCTGTCATAACGCGCGGTAATTTATTCCAATTCTCGTCAGTCAGAGTCAGTCGCCAAAATGGAAAATTGTGAACGAAAGAATAACGCAGCAACTTTACCTTGTAAGTGCTCGTGATGATGAGGTGCATAAATTTGCCTTCAATTGGTACGATGCGTCCCGCTGTTACGTGCGCAGAGCGGAGTAGAGCGTAGAGGTATCTACAAACTACAAGCCTGCATGTGGGCCTTTTTCCATTTCATATGCTAATTACACGGCGATTAGGTATCTGCACGGCACATACTCGTATTCTGACAGTTATTGTCGGCGCTACCACTCGCAAGAGACACACCCTGTCATGAAGCTGCAGGGCATGAAATCAATCAAACGACTGAAGACGGTTAATGGGTAGTTTCGACGACTCCCACGTTGCCGATGAAGGTCCTTGCACATTTTTTCCCCCGATATATCACATGCGGGCCCATCAATCCACTATAGCAGACCATAAAAGAGCGTTTTGATTTTGGCCACAAATTGACATGAGCAGGAGTGGGTCCTTGTGGCCCACATCAATCATGTCAATCATATTATCGTATGTTTTCTCGCTCCTTAGCGTCTCGCCGTCGATTTGTCAGACTTTGATTGAAGATTCGGCCGAGAGTCGACACTAAGCCATGGCCGACCACTATGTCTATGAAGGATGGACATCCTGTCTCCTTTTTTTTTTTTTGTTTTTGTTGTCTCCTGAAATAAATGATGAATTGCCTGCTCCGTCCGAGTTAAAAGCTTGTTACCACCTTACCCCATAGCAGACCGCACCGACACTCTACATACAAGTCGTCCCTGCTTTGAATTGTATAATTAATGCCGAGCTGGGTGATATGACGACGACGACGACGACAACGATGAGGACAACGCAGAGGAGTGCGTAGGGCATCCATTTGCAAACAAAGTTCTGATTTCGTTGCACAGGAAATTTGCATGGAAATCGGTTGATATCCTGTCGTCGGTGCCAGCTCCGGTGTTGATTGTGTATTTGCATTGACATTGGAAAATGTGCCGAAATTGAAAGACGCAAATCTGACTGAAGTGTCGAGGTGGAACGCGTTGACAATGATTCGGATGGGGGTAATGATGATGACGACGATGATGATGTACTTGGTGTTGGCGCTGGGGGTAAGTACGCCGACTGGATGAATAATTATTCTATAGTGTGCGCGCCTGGGAAATGAATGATAATGTGATGCGATCACAGATAAGCGAAAAACACTTTTTAGCATTTAAATAGTCGCATTTATGCGAACGTAATGAGATAAGTTGTTGATGACAAGTTGAAAGTTTTGTGTGGCACGAGGGCCGGAAATTTGCCGGATGGTAAGAGTCGCCTAACATTTGCACTTCAATGAGGACGAAAGGAAATTTCAGAAGAATGGGTTTAATTGTATGGTAAATTCACGTGAATGTTTACCAGAGTCGCACTTGAGACACTGTCAAGAGGGGCACGTAGCAGGGGTACCTAAAATATTTTAAAGTGAAGTTCCTGATGGTCCTGGACCGTTAACGTTTTATTTGAAGAACCCAAACTGAGAGCGAAGGTAATTCTAGTGGAGTTCCATTCTGAAGGGAGGCGTTAGCGGATGGTATTGAAAGTGAGGTGACTTTGGTCTATAAATTTAATGGAAACAAAATTTACTTCGAGTTTATTATTCACACTGTCTTCTTGAAAGTCGTTTTTTTTTATGAAAATTTGTGTATCGTGTACCGGAACTGCTAATAAGGTATACCCGATACACAGTACGTCTGCAGATCACTATAAAGAACGATTCTCAAGCAGCAATTCAATTATGGCCTTATTACACTTTTCGTTTTAGTGGTTGGAAAAAGGAAACACGTTAGGTTAGGTTGAATAGGGTGTGAGTTCATCACAGAAGACTAGGCACCATATTGGGCACATCGCCATATCTGTTTCCAAGAATCCGTTCTGATACAACAACTACCGATCAAAAATCAATTTGCTTTCCAAGATGGCAAATCCATAGTCACAGCTCTTCATCATATTGATCATCAATCTCTTTACTCTCGATCGAACCTTAAACATATGTACATAGTTGATTTTAGACAACACGTCGGTCGCAAATATTCATCAAAAATGCCGCCAATGCAAAAGGAATAGGCAAGTTAACAATCAGGAGGAATGTTCGATGCAAAGCACCAGATCCAGAACGCAACCAAACCTTAACACAATTATTGTTATCAAAGGATCCCCTCAAGGAGGCGTAATATCTTCCCTCCTATATATGGACATTGGACAACCATCTTAGATAAACTTCTTGTCAACCTAAACAAGTGACCCTTCGGAACTCAGAGGTGGCCTATGAAAGCATCTCTTATCGGCCCCCATGCACGATGCCTTACAAAATGTATGAAACAGCTGTTAGCAAGGACTGATGTGTAAATCCCTCAATAATACCATTTACAAGAAAGAGACATTTTGATCCTCATTACATTCACATTAAGCAACATAGAAATTCCATTCACAAAGGAAGCAAAGTATCTGGGCATAGCACTGGATCACAAATTGACTTGGAACGCCTAAATAGTCTCAAAAAAAAGGCAACTGTTGTGTTATGGGCATGGTGAGACAAGGCGCATTCGGCCAAAGATGATTTACTGGACCTATGCTATACTATCGTCATGTCAATCCGCACTTAAACTGCGCTAGTGTGATGGGAAAAGCCAATTAAACCTCAACTCAAAAAACCCTTAAAAGAGTATACAGAGACTGGCATGCGTTGATATCACAGAGGCCATGCGCTACTGCCAGACTGTAGCCTTAGGAACTATTCAACCTTACTACACTAAACACAGGACTAAAGAAGACTTTATATATAACTTCACCTATAGTCAAAAACAAAAGACAAGAAATCTAAAAGGTCGCATGAAGATCCTAAGATTAACAAATAATTTGTCAAACCCGTCGGTTGAGGTGACTGACTTCATGCCCTCGAAGGTCAAGATATGTGTGGGAGACTGGTGGGCCCATGCTAAATAAATCCCATAGGGTACTCGAACGGTTTAAAAATGCTAACTAGTTTATGGGTGAGGGATCGATGGACCTTACTGTAATATAACAGTCTCTCTTGGCCACACAACTAAGATTTTCCAAGTTAAAGTCTGTTCAATTGAACTCTGTCTAAGACGAATTCTCAGAAGATCAAATATCAGCATGTAAGATAGTCAAGCCGCGGTTAAAGCTCCCAAATTAACTCACACAAATTGAACTTAAGACTCATTTGAAACTGTCTAAACGCTATAGCTTACCGACTGGCTACAGCACTTCCAGCTCACGAGGGTTCAAAGGAAACGAAAAAGCTGATGAGCTAACACCCAATAGCTCTACAACTACAGCTCTTAGAATATTTTTGTAGCAACATGAAACTAGAGCTAGACTCTTGGGAGCTCCAAATGAGCCTATCGAATTGGAACTCCACACGGGGCATATGTCAGATCAAAAAGTTTGTCTAAACCCGAGTTTCCCAAAGTGTGCTCCGCGGATCACTTGGTGCTCCGCCAAAAAAATTTAAGTGCTCCGCGGAAAGATGAGCGCAAAATATGAAAATTATATCAGACTAGCTAATTTTATGCTTCTGTAACTTTGTCATTTTGTTCGCAACAATGTAATTTGTGTATTAATTACACAATACAAAAATGGGTAAAAATAAATCGTGTACTCCAGAACTTCCTAACTATCAAAATGGAAACGAATCAATGGCGTTGATAGCGAAAAGATTTCTTTTTCTACGAAGCTTGTTTTCGAGGAAATACACGTTTCTAAGAAGACTTTGAGAACAGCAAAAGAAATGAGATTGGACGAAAAACTACTCCAAAGAAAGATTTACCGGACAAGTAGAGCCAATCCATTTTTAATGTCCATTAAAATTAAGGAGATTGTTGGACTTAAACTCCATCAAGAACTCAGGGCGCTGTTTCGTTATGTCAACAAAAACCTAAGCAAGAGCCGGAATTTCGAAAGACTCCACTTTAAAAAAAACATTTGCAATTTTGGAAAAAAGTACTTTGGAGTGCCAAATCCAAGTTTAATTTATTTGGATCCGACTACTGTGCGAGAGGTCACAGGTTCAATCCCCGGAAAAACACAAATTATTCCATTGCGGCACCTCTCGCGACTCTATGTCCTGAAAAGCTTTTTAAATCAGCCATTCGGACTCGGCCTAAAAATTTAAAGTCCCTTGTATTCGCCTCTAAAAAAAACTTAAAAAAAAACAAGTAAAAGTGTTATCATCGGCCTGGCCGATGCTTTGATACCCTCCACTGCATAAAAGTCATGCAAAATGCTTGCCATGCGTGTTAGTATGTGTCTAATATTAGTTTTGTATGGTAGGTAGCAAAACTACTTTACCGACATAGACAATTTTCAATACCAACCTGACGACGGTTAAAAAAAGTCCTCTCACAAAATTTCATTCACCTAAGTTAAGTCGTTTGTACGCTATCGTGCTTTAACAGACAGAGAGAGACGTGTGTTCAATAGTGGTTTTGTATGGGAGGTAACAGAACTGCTTGACCGACATGGACCATTTTTAATACAAACTTAAAGGCCATAAATATAAGACCTCTCATAAAATTTCAGTTGCCTAAGTCGATTCGTTCGGACGCTATCGTGATTTCAACAGACAGAGAGAGACGTGGGTCTAATAGTGGTTTTGTATGGGAGGTACCAGAACTACTTGACCGACATAGCTCATTTTCAATACCAACCTGACGACGGTAAAAAGAAGTCGTCTCACAAAATTTCATTCGCCTAGGTCAATTCCTTTGGACGCTATCGTGCTTTCAACAGACAGACAGACAGACGGACAGACAGACAGACAGACAGACAGACAGACAGACAGACAGACAGACAGACAGACAGACAGACAGACAGACAGACGGACATGGCTAAATCGATTCAGAATGTGATCCTGATTCAGAATATATATACTTTATAGGGTCTCCGGTGAATCCTTCTTGGCGTTACAAACGTAATGGCAAAGTGAATATACCTTCCTGTGGAGGGTATAAAAAAAAAAAAAAATGGTTGTAAGAAGCGGTGCAGGGAAATAAGTCCCCGGGAACTAAGTCCACTGAGGGAATTAGTTCCCACCTAGTGGGAAATAAAACCACTTTCGTGAAGTGGACTTAGTTCCCATGTAAGATGGGAAATAAATTACAAAAACTCTGAGTGGTTTTATTTCCCTTTCAATACACAAAATATCGCACGTACTGGAAATCTGACAGTAAACCCAAGCAGGGGGGTTGCATATGTATTAAACTGTTAAATGTGTACTAAGTTCCCAGAAGAAAGTGGACTTAGTTCCCACCTTACATGGGAACTAGGTCCACTTCACGAAAGTGGTTTTATTTCCCACTAGGTGGGAATTAATTCCCTCAGTGAACTTAGTTCCCGGGGACTTATTTCCCTGCACCGTAAGAAGCTTGGCCTAGGGTGCCTATATGACCTGTTGGCCAAATATGTCGGATTTTAGTGGAATATCTTCAGAAAAGATTGACTGCCCTTTAAAAAAAATTAAGGCTATTCCAGTAAATATCGGTAATTTTTATTACTTTTTTTTGAAACTGGAATTTTGAAGTCTGTGTTTTTCTGTGGCCGACTCGAAAATGAGTTAAAAAGGTTTCTGATTTTTTTTTGTTTTTAAATATCTACTAGCTAGTTTAAATATTTTATAAAATGTTAAAAAGTCACAACACGTTACTTATTTCTTCAATTTAATAAAATTAATAAGAAAACAACTACTGATACTGACAATGAAGGGCTCCGCGAGGAATTTCTCTCCAGAAAAGTGCTCCGCGACCCAAAAAGATTGGGAACCGCTGGTCTAAACTAACATAACTGACCTCATCACCGGCCACTGGCCTTCATTTAACTATTATCTTAACAAAATCGGCAGAAGTTCCACTGATAATGTCCACGCAGACTCTGTCTAAAAGAGCAAGAAACATCGTAGCAAACCCGGCAATTACCCAAAGAAGACTAAGACACTTCAATAGAGGCTTATTACAGGCTCAAATTATCAATCGTAATTCGTAAGGTACCTTCGAGAGATTGATTTGAACGGATGAACAAATCAATCATGTCAAAAGACAACAAATTGTTAGACAATATATTCTTTTAAATCTGTCTTCGGGCCCGTAGTACTTGACCTGTAAGCCATGTACTATGGAATCAATAATTTGCTGTTGAGCCGCACCATGGATTCAGAAAACAGGCTTTTTCGTACTGCCTCACGGAACTACGCTTGCCATTGGACTTCTTTCTGATACCCAGAAACATGTGGCAACATGGAACTACACTTGTTGTGGACCGATTTGTAAAAACTTTGCAAGTATGTATTTGTTAACATAGTCCAGCAAGACTGTAAGCCTGTTTCAATAGTCACACATGGTTTATTAAATAAGCAAGTTATCCAAGGAGTATACCGGCCAGTTATATTTCAGGCTTAGGTAAAACGTAGGTACATCCCAACACCAAACTTGTGCTACAGTATAGGTACAAAAGGACTTATGCTTACAGCTTTCTGGAGATCAAACCTTCCGACCCACTCACGGAGTATCTCAGATGATTGACATTCTTTATGATATTTTTTTTCCATTTGCGCAGTAAGTTGCGTTATATTTTATTCCTGTGAAAGGAAAGCTCCTTACCACCGGAAACATTTTGGTCATAAATTTTCCTTTAAGCGTTCGACCACTTCCAACACTCACTGTAACCCCGAGGGGCACTTGCATGCGAACGATCAATTGAAATTTGAAATCACTTTGGCGTTATGCAGATTATACTCGTGCGAGGATAATAACAAACACAGCCGCAGCCCGACTTGATGTATACACTGGGACTGGCCAGCAGACGGCTTGGTAACGTCAACGTTGAAGTGCGCTATGTTGGCATCATTGTTGCTTGTTGACACGTGCATTGCGTGCCGTCGGCCAACTGCGAAAGACTCCGTTGGCAGTATTTATGGGCGCAAACACGCCAGCCAGAGGGTGGGAGGATTCGCACTTATTACGAGCGATTTACGACTCCGTTCACTGGTTGCATGCGTTGTGCTTATGCACCCAATGTGCCCGAGTCCGCCCTTCGAATCAAATTAGACGTGAAACATTGTTGAATATGTTCAAGCCGTCGAGTTTGAGTTGAGTAAATGAGTTGGCTACAGAAGTGAAAAGGTTAAGTAAACACACACGGATGCGTTTTTTTTTTTCTCGCACTCATTCTAAATCTACTCCCTCTGAGGGGGTTGAAATAATGAAATCGGAAAACCTATATATACAGCCTTGGGTTTGTTTACACTTCCTTTCAATGGTGGATTAGGTATTTGCACGCGTTTGCAGCACCTCCTTGCGTTACCCTGGCTGGCGTAATTAAAAGAAACGTATGTGGTGGGAGAACAGGACGAACTAAACGACTAAACCATTCAGCCGCGAGTTAAGTGGCTGATTTTTTACACCATCATCCCCTAAAAAGGGTCGATGTTGATGATGTTGGTAGTTGGTGTTGGTTGCTGCGAATGCAGTTTAAACAGTGAAAAGTAAACCAAGGGTTAATATCGTAATAATTTATTGTTTTGTCTGTTTCCTCTGCTGTGTGATACTAGCTGATAACCCTCGATGCAGTTGTGCATCCCCCGGTGTATCCGTATTCCGCATCCGTACCGTATAGCGTGTGTGTGTCGGGAAGTGCGCTTGATTGAGTGAAGTTACTGCCGCAAGGAGCTTGTGTTGCTGGCTATGTTTCATTTCACTTTCAGTTGTTTGTTTATTTTTAGATTTTTATGAGATTTTCCATCTTTTTTTTGTGCCGCAGAGAGGCTGTGCTGTCTGCTGTGTTGTGTGTTGCGCGCTGTTAAGCGGTGTTAAGTTATCACCCTTAAATGAGTTTGTGCAGTATAATAGTTGGTGCATGAGAATATTTCTAGATATGGAGTCTGTGTGACGATGATGATGATGATGACGATGGCCCATTTATCTTTGAGCCTTGATTACTTAATGGATAGATAAATGGACCATGTGATCGTTTGGGTTGGTTATTGCAACGATATTTAGCATGGGATAAAGGGAAATCCTTGTGGGATTGTACACAAGAGGATGCAATGATGGGAAAGTGATTTTTTTGCCAGGATTATTTTTTTAAACTATTCAGCAAGTTTTGACAAAACGGGCTAGACCGTCTATAAATGTTAAAATTCGGTTTTATTAGTCTCGTCGCGTTAATGGACAATCGAATTTTAATTTATTTTAAGGTTAGGTTAGACAGAGGGCGCTGCTATGAAAACCGTCACAAAAGACTTTTAGATGTCTTACTTCACATACTCCCTCAGTGTAGGGTCGAATATATTTTTGTAACTACAAGGAACCATCAGCATTTTCCAAGGAGTAACTGCCAAGAAAACTAATGTCGTTTTCGGTTGGTCGTCCAGAACCGTCCGGGAGCAATCCGAACGCTTCTGAAAGCGTTCGATTGGCACTCAACTGTCAGTTCTTCTACTGAAAAGAAGAGAAATTTGCTTCTGGATTTGAATTCAGAATCGCGGAGAGTTCTTCCGACATAAGTAAAAATGTGATCGTTTCACATTTTTAATCGACAGATTTGAATACTTGACGGTTGAAAATTCTATTGACTTTTCTATCCACTCGGGATTGGAAAATATCGAACCCAAACTGATTAAGCTAGGAAACGAAACAAATTTGGCAGGCGCGTACAAATTGCGCAATGTACTGTACATGTACACTCATAAAGCTCCACTCCAAGCACCCATTTCGAACACAATTTCGTTGGATAGTTGGACGGCTTTTCTTTAAAATTTGTTAAAAACGCAGAACAGCCACCGCAATTAACTGTCGTCGATTTGAAATGGAGGACACAGAGAAATTTGTTTGCGCTTCTATTGGATCATTTGCTGGTTGGATCTCACTCTTCGAGGGTGGTTTTATTTCATGTAAACGGTGTTTCTTTAGAGGTTTGTTTTTTTCGAATTGGCAACACTTTTTACTCCGATAACTAATTCGACAACTGACAGAGAGTTTATGTTCATTTTTGTTTGTCACTTCCATTTGCAAAAGGAGGAAAACCGTGCGGGGCCTCCTTACTAAACTTGTATCGCAGATTCTCTGACATTTTTTCCAACACCAGCTGTGGGACCAACGACCCCACTTAAACACGCAGTCTTAAACTTTAGTAAACATTAAAAGTCCAACTGGCCAATATTTAGCTAGGTCTTTATGGTGTTCCCAGAGACTAGACCATCGAGCTGGACTAAAGAACCGGAGACTCTTTGACAGTTTCGAAGGCCATGTTGACCCACTTTTATGGTCAACACTTAACATTGTCTGTAGTTTGCACAGAAAACAACTTTAGAAGTTCTCTGGCTACTACGTGAAGGAAGGACTTCGATTTAGCCAAATCACTCGTTTTTTGAGTTAAGAGTTTACTCTGTCTTCGATCAGTAGCGGTCTATGTAGGTAAGAGGTAGGGTAGGTAGGTGTGGCGGTTTAAAAAACCTATAAGTAGCACTAAGTGCCGATTTGTTACCACAAGTAGAGAGTTTAAATCCAGCCTGTGGAACTCAGAAGGGTTATCAGTTGTTTAATGCTACTCTTGGAGGCCTCCTCGAGAGATTCGAAGAAGGGTTTTCCCAAAGATCGCTGTCTGGTCCTATCTATGTTCAGCATGTTCGTTTCCATAAACGTTACTATGACCTGGTACTCAGATCCGCGTAATCTTAAACTGATCAAATGAGACCAGCTCTTTTCGACATTCTAATACTAACGTTGACGTTGTGTTGACCTGTTCAATCATCAGTTTTCACCCGCCCATCTTGCCAATCTATTCTTGAAGTGAATTCGACTTAAAAATGTTTTGTACAAAATTGGGAGTGATGTAATCCGTTGCGGGTGCAGGTGCATGTGCTTGTTCTCTTGAGCAAGCAGAATGTTGCTATAGCCTTAGGGTCTTGCAAACCAACACCGCGATACTCTCTGTGCCTAACCGCTCTATATATGCTGTGATGATTGGGATGTGAAGGTCTAAGGGTAAAAGATGCTGAAGTTATAACGGCGTAGGCCGCAGAGCGTCGGTGGTGCCTATGCGCATGCATGCCGATTTTTTTGGACTTTATTGAGTTTGGTTCTTTTGGAAGCTTTTCTTAGGAACGGCTACCAAACTATTGACCCAGGTGAGGATCACAGGTCATACTAAGGATGTGCACCATCCAAAGGGCGAGTTTTGGTTGCAAGTCCCGCATCTTTTCCCAAATCTTGTATTGCACGCATAGAAAGCTATGCGTCCTTGGAATGTACCTCGACTTACGTTTTTGGTTATTATGCTATTTCCTAGTGCTGTCTGAATGATTCTGGACAAAACCCAAGAAGTCCAAATCGATACTCATCACCTATTTATCGATTTTAAAGCCGCATATGACAGCATTTATAGAGACGAGCTATACAGAGCCATGTCTAGTTTTGGCGTCCCTGCCAAACTTGTCAGGTTGTGCAGAATGACGATGGAGAACGCTCGCTGCTCCGTAAAGGTCGGAAACAATCTCACCGAGACCTTTGATGTCAAAAAAGGATTTAGACAAGGTGATGCGCTGTCATGTGACTTTTTCAACATCATTCTTGAGAAAATTGTGCGAAACTCGCAAGCCAACACCAGGGGCACAATTTTCCAAAAGTCTGTGCAACTACTTGCATACGCTGACAACATCGACATCATTGGCAGAACACAGGCACATCGAGCTGTCACTGGTGCGTTTGCAAGTATCAGTACAGAGGCGGCAAAAATGGGTTTAGTGGTGAATGAGGGCAAAACGAAATATATGCTGTCAACAAGAAGGGACACACAACATCGGACAGAACGTCACGATAGACAGCTATAACTTTGAGGTAGTGGACTTTATCTACCTCGGCTCCGCTATTAATTCTGAAAATGACATCACATCAGGAATCAAGCGAAGAATTACACTTGCCAACCGCTGTTACTTTGGCCTAAGAAGGCAATTGATTAGTAAGGCCTTGTCGAGAAACACCAAGGAGACTCTAAGCCCTCATCATCCCAGTCCTGCTTTATGGCGCAGAATCATGGACGTTGTCAAAAGCGGATGAAGATCTCCTTGGGCGCTTCTAACGCAAAATTCTTCGAGTGATTTTCGGCCCCGTTTGCGTTGATGGGCTTTGGAGGAGGAGATTTAACAGCGAACTCTACGAGCTGTACAGCGACATCGACTTGGTCAGAAAAGTATGTATCAGTCGACTAAGATGGCTAGGACATGTAGAGCGAATGGACACCAACGCTCCGGCCCGAAAAGTCTTCGATTCCAACCCGGAGGGACAACGTAGTAGAGGAAGACCTCGCGTTAGGTGGCGCGCACAAGTGGAAGGGGACCTCAACCAACTTGGAGTGCGCAACTGGAGGCAGTTAGCCAAAGATCGTGCTAACTGGAGAGGCGTGTTGGTTGAGGCCCAGGTCCACCCCGGACTGTAGCGCCATCTAAGTAAGTAAGTAAGTAAGTCTGAATGATTCTGGTGTTATGAATGGAAACAATCCAAAGACTTAGATGGTTTTCTATTTCGAATTCCGTTAAGGACTCTAGATTACTTCAGTTTGTACATTGTTGAAGGTCCCTTCTATGTCTATAGGTACTATCGATCTAGGATAGGCAACGATTTAAAATGAAGCTATACCAGGCCCATTACCATCATCTTGAACTCAACTAGTGTTGAAGTTATGAGCTGGTCTAATTTTAGTTCGACTTCTAAGCTGTCTTAAGGTTTTGTTTAAAATATATGTAGCGATCTTTGATAGTGGATTTGGTAAAATATGCATCAAGATCTCTCCTCTTCTCTCCCCCTTTTTTCAACTAATGCTGGTGAGTTAGTGTAAAAAAATAGTTAACGCAGCAGGTCCTTGGTAATCAAATGGTCTAGGAATTTTTGGTTTTGGAAAAGTGACAAATCAGTGATTGTTCTTCAGGAAATGATGGACAACACAACATCTTTCTTTTTTTAATTAATATTCTCTGAAGTCTGCCCCCGTTAAAGGTGGAAGGAGTATAAAACTATCCACTCTACAGAATCATTGCTAATTGCCATTGAACTATTTGGGTAATTCAATAAATCTTTCCATCTAGTACAACAGCTATAACCTACGAGTACCTACTACTGTTCATTTCCGCAATTTCGATGCAAAAAAAAATCGCAAGCCATCCTACGCCAAATCGGCTTGTGACTGACAAAGGCTAACAAAACTCCTAACCAATTGTCATCACTGACAACATGCAGTCAATTTGAGTTTTTACCACCATCCTGGCTGGTGTAATCTTTTTTTTGGTCTCTTCCGTGCCCACCCAAAGTAACTACTACTCCCACAACACAATCGGTCCCTTCTATTCCAAGCTCGTCGCACATTTAAAACTGCAAACTGCACAGATAATTTTCGGAGGCAACAATTCAATCGAATTGGCAATTTCCATCTGTCACCGGAATAGCTCTGTAAATCTTCGAAGAGCTTCAGTCAGTGGCGGCGACCACGACAACGACTGTGACGCCCCATTGCATTGTGGTGGCCGATGTGCATTGGGATGCTCAATATTGAAAGCTATACAACTGTATGTATACTTTCTGGCCTGAGTTAAGGCGTGTTTGTCAATAGACAGCCGACCGGCGATTCACAATTTTTTTTCCCCACTAAACATCGCCTAGGTTGCGCAATCATGCATCGGTATCCCTACCATGTACAGGCTTCTTCTGGCCGGTGGCCAACACTAGTGGTTGGCTACCATCATCATCACCATCATGAAACGGCGACAGTATAGCATCAATTTCAGTGCGGAATTGTTTTGCTGAAAGTTGTTATGAATTGAAAAATGTGCCGCGCCATGCCGGATGGTTATGGTTTTCCGTTGTCGATTTTTTTATTTAAATTTTTCATTTCGGATGAAAATGTTTTGAATTTTTTAAATTGCACACCACGCCGCCGTTCCCCTGGCTGCAGCTGTGGTTCCACAATCCGCACACTCCCTCTGGTGATTAGGTCGATTGTAACAATCAATGGGATTCAATGTTCCGCATTTTGCAAGGGCCTTCCGGGATTGGCAATCCCGGTTTTTTATGACACAGAAAAACTCTCTGTTTATCTGGGCAAAAGCAGTCATCCACTCATCCATCGCATCCGTTGAAACCAAATTGGACCTGTCGTGCTATGTGTCAATCATGTAGTTCCTCTCCCTTCCGCCTTATTGTATATATGTATATATGGGTAGTCTCATAATAATGAAGCCACGACATGTCTTTAATTTAAAACACGAGCGCGACAAGGAGCTGTCAAAGAGTCGCAATGCCACCGTTTTGACACATCCTCCATAATCATTCTCATTTTCACCATCATTATCATCATCATCGCCACCAGATACCGCATCCATCGTATCGTCTTCTTCGTGGAATCCCATTGAACTGACTTCGGTTTTTCCTGCTGGTTAGCGTTCCATATTTTGCGCCTCTCGAGTACATCCGCTCAGAGGCACTTCTAGTGCATGTATCCAGAAGAGGAATCACATATCGACCAGGAGGAGACCGGGCGAGTTCAAGTGCCATTCGAAAACGAGTGTATCTACAGCTAAATCATGCGGGCACAGCACTCTCAGAAGACGATGTATCCGATTTGTTATGGCAAAAAATGTGTAAGGAGCGGGAGCGAATTACAAAAAAAAAGGCGAAGAAGTGAATATAATTGATCAAAGGAAGTGAACTTTTGAGGCAAAGAAAGGGAAGCAAAACGAAACGAAGATGATTGGGGTAATGCTGTCAGAGATAAAAAAAAAAATCAACTTAAAGGCAAATATTGTGACGCAAGCGGAGAGTGTGGGGAAATTATCTTATTGAACACTTGAACAGGAACTTGGGCCAAATTGTGTCAATAATTTGCTCCTTCTGATGAGAATTTTGTACATATTGGCTCATGTTGCCTGTATCTGTATATATTTATTGACAGATGGAAATTTCTTCACAGGAATCTGTCAATTTGATGCTACGAGAGTACGGATAATAGGGATGCTTTCATGTGACGACAATCGACACATGTGGGTGTAAACGCTCGGTTGAATATTTGGCTAATCAGACATCTTGATTAGGTGCCAATATTTGAGGGGTATTCCGAAAAGTTTGAAATCTGATTGATGATTGAATTAGAAGGAAGTCTCTGTCTTACAGTGCCTGAGAGCAAATTGCAATTTCAATAGAATTTGTTTTTTTTTCTGCATATTCTCACATTTATAGGCTTTAATAAAAAATTGGCGCCCAACATGGGATCAATTTGTTTTGTAATGATAATGGCGTTCGAAATATTCTTTGAAATAAGTGAGCAATCGAAAAAGAGCTAGACCCAGTGTAAGTCGGTCAGAGAATACCTTTTCCAATGCTTATGAAAACGATGTTTGTGGTTTGGAGCAATATTTCAAACAACTGGATAATTCTATACAGCTGTTCTTAAGATCCTATACTTTTAAAATACCTCATCGCGGTATTTGCCTTCGCTAAACCTTACAAAAGTAATCTTACTACGCGGCAATTTTTAAGAAGTCAAGTCATATTGAATCTGTGAATGGATTTCCTTGGCTGAAATTGGGCACTGCCCACTAGCATGGAAAAGCTGTTGTATTTTAATTTGCCAAGTTGATTGTTTTTATCTGAAATGCAGCCTTAAGAAAACTGAACAATTGTCTTCTTAAGAGTTTAATATAAATTTTTAAGTCCGAATTTCACAGCTCCTTGTCTAAAAAAAGAAAAATTCGGGGCCGACCCTAGGTCTTGATTCTTTCGGAAACAAGTCGCGCCTCTTAAAGTTTGACTTGACTTGGGACTAATGGAGGAGTTGCATCGCCAATCTCATCCCTGAAGTATGCAAATACAGAACCTTTTTCCAAGATAGCCTCATGTCATAAGATATCTCAAGAGTTTGGTAATCATTAAAAAAAATATCTGCGACTTCTTGACTTCGACACACCGTACAAAGTGCTATACCCAGACAGGAATGACTAGCAAAAGAATGAGGTTTGAAAAAAATGTATACGGATGGTTCCAAAACTAAGAAGGGGAGAGTGTCAAGTATACTTTAGTGAGATAGACCTACATGACGTGTCATTAAGACTGCCGGACGCATGCAGTGTTTTCTAGGCACTGGCTGCACTTAAAGCGGCGGATCTACTAGATCAAAACCTCGCTATCTACAGTGATAGTCAGGCTGCGCTTAAGGCGCAAAAGTCTCACCCCATCAAATCTGAACTAGTCGGGAGCTATCGCAAAATGCTCAGGGCATTATGCGCGCAGAACCATCTCAGATTGTATTGGATCTGGTGCCCTGGACACTGTAAACTGTAATATTAAGGGTAACGAAAGGGCTGACGGACGTTCTGGACAAAAACGAAGCACAGCTTCCACAAATTGAAACTATTGAGGGTATAAGACCACCAAAAGCTGTGGAAAAGAGAATTATTCTCGAGACCAAAGATGGTCTGATATAGTAGGTCACAGAGTCAGTCTTATGGCCAAAGTTAGATCGGAAAAAATGTTTAGAATTATTAAAACTCAGCAGATCAAAGTTACAAATGGCGATAGAGATGGTATACTCTCTGGGAACTGGCTTCTTAGGAAACACAATAAGAAATAAGGTTTAATAAATACGGCCTCGTACAGGTATTGTGAGGACCTACATATCGCAGAGGATATTACTCATCTATTGACAATTTTGAGAGTGCTAAAGTTGTAAAGTTTGAAGCATAGAGCTCTATCACAAATGCTGAAACGTCAGTTTTTTTTATGGAGTTTGGCATGCCTCTAGTCATCTAGCGTTCAATGGAATGCGGCCATTGATGTGCATTATCCCAACAAAGCATTTTACTTTACTTCGCCACGCTGAATAATGCATTATCCAGTGCAATGGAAAATGGCGGTGGTACATCGTATCCCCAAAAGGGATAAAGATAGGACCAACCCGGCTATTCTTCGGTCAATTAGTTTGCTCCCGAATGTTAGCAAGGTATTCGAAAAGGTCGTTAATAGAGCTCTTTTAAAGTGGGCTGAAGAGAATAAGATTATTCCGGACAATCAGTTTGGCTTTAGAGCGGTGCATGAAACGATTCATGCCGCGTCGATATTTGTGTCCGACATTCAGTGGCACAAATGCAAGAACCAATGCACGGGTGCCTGCCTGGTCGACTTTGAGAAGGCCACCGTATGGTTGAAGGGGCTCTTCTTCTATGCAAAAACCATTGCTAATTATGACATGCTTATGGGAAAGAAGTTCGTTGTCAAAGCTGGCAACGTGACTTCGAGCAAAGTCTTTGAAATTAAAAACGGCTTACAACAGGGAGCGGTGAATTCTCCGATCCTGTTTAATATTTACACGATTGATCTGGTGGGTTCCCTCAAACATGCTATAGCGTACGCAGACGATCAGGTCCAAAAGTCGAGGTCATCAACATCCTTTTGCAGCGTGACTTCGATCAGAGGTATTGCGATGATTGGAAATTTAAATTGAAAATCAATTTCCAAAAATCGAAAAAAATCCTGTTCAGAACTCCATTGGCTACGGCCTCTAGGGATACCAGAAAAAACTGGAGAAAACTAGTCATTATTGGACAAAATGGACAACCATTGGCGGTGCGAAGCGTGGTCAGATATCTGGCATCTGGCTCGACCAGTAAAGGTCATATGCTACGTGGCCGTTATAAGGCCGATCATCTCTTATGGCTTTCCCATTTGGTTTAATATAGCGCCTTCCCATATGGAAAAGATTCGGGTGTTTGAGAGACAGTGTCTCAGGACCTGCCTAGGGTTGTTTAGAACTCCCAAGTCTGAGTATATAAAATATTATCCCAACAAGACCCTATACGATGGGGCTCGATTGAATAGGATTGACAATTTCCTAATTAAGGTGATTCGAAGGCACGTTGCAAGGGCAATGGCCAACGCTAACAATCTGATTTCTGGTGGTTATTACCCGAATTTAATGTACCACGAGAGTATGCTCCGGTCTGGCTTTGTCCCGTCGAGGCATTTCTTCATGCATAGACATGTCCAGAATAAAGATGGTGTGCCGGTATTATACCACAGCCACCGCGGCGCGAGGGATAAGCGGCTCATCCACGACGGGTACGCCGCCAATGCTCAGGAGCTCCTCCGTTTTAATACCGCAATTGCGGATAGGGACACGGTTGATAACTTAAAGCAGTTCACCGAATTTTTGTGGCTTGAGGAAGAGGTGAGGGCAGACACGCTCTCCCGGGTCGGTGCGTTACCTATGTAATATCCTCCTTAGTGTTAAGGTAGTTTGTAAGTTAGTTAGGTGTATTTTAGGGGGTCTTTGGGACTGGCCGGGCTCGTCAACATGAATGAGTGCTACCCAGACTTGACCGATGCTTATGGCCTCGCTCGAGTCCCGGCGGCGCGTGTGTACCGTGTTGGCGACTGCCATAGGCACCCATCGACGCAATCGGGATGGTGACCAATCGAGAGATTGCTCATCACCCTGATTATAGGTAATTTAGGTTAAGTAGCTTAGGTAGTTTTAGGTAGTTTTAAGAAAAAGCCAATAATAAAGAATACAAGTTTTAGCCAGTTTTCTTGGAAATTAAAAAACAGTGCAATTTATACAAAAGGATAGATTTAAGGCCGAAAGGCAATGGTTATAAGGATGTAGTTAAATTTAGAGTGCTCGTTAAGAGCCAGTAAGCTAGATTAAGATACATGTTAGTCTTAAATTAGATTTAGTCATTTTTATCTAGTAAATAAGTTTAAATAATGAATTAATAACAATGAATTTAAAAGTTAAATAAAATAATAGTTTAAAAAACTAAAAAACGCTTTTATATGTAGGTACTGCACTAAAAGCAAAAAAATAAAAATTTACCAATCTATTTTTAAGGTTTATCCTGGAAGGGGCTTAGTGTAAGCCATGTTTGTGTAGTTTACACTCAAATAATACAATCCATAACTACAAACATGGCTTACACTAAGCCCCTTCCAGGATAAACCTTAAAAATAGATTGGTAAATTTTTATTTTTTTGCTTTTAGTGCAGTACCTACATATAAAAGCGTTTTTTAGTTTTTTAAACTATTATTTTATTTTTTGCTTTTTAGTGCAGTATAATATCTACCTACATGCTTACAAAAGCTTTGTTTTACTATTAGTTTATTGTATTTTCATCTAAACTGAAACATCAGCTCAGCATGCAAAATTTCAAAGTCCTAAGTCAATGGACATAATAGGTATGCATTTCACATAAATGAAAATTCGCGACAGGTATGGTTTGATTGATATTACTACGCGTACCTACCTATACACTTTCCATAGCTGCAGATCTCACATATAAGTATGTACGGTTGTGCATGTGCATACCTACATATTTACGCATCACAAACTCCTATATACGTGGGACATATGTACATAGTTAGTTTTATCCATATCCATATTCCATACATCAAATTCAACTACGCCATACATGATATGATCATACATTCTGAATGCCCGCCACAGTGACAATTCTATTTTTAGAACGCAAATAAAACTACCCTTCCTAAGCACAACTGCAATCGAGATAGCAATTTTTTCGCATTTGGCCGAATAAGATCTATTTTTAATTTATTATATCTTGCCCTCTAGATGGACTAGAAAGATGAATGTTAGCTCAAAATACTCGGTGAAGAATTGCCTAACAATTAAAAGGATTTTTTGAGTTGACCTATACATATTTATGAGTATAATGGCAGGTTGAGCGTAGTAAGGTAAAAATAGAAAAGTTTGCACCCCCTTTCTTCAGCCCTTATAGGACGAAACGGTACAAAGTATTAATTAGACATGTAATAGTTTTGACTTATCTATTGACATATAAAGTTTCAAGTTAATACGGCTAATGGATCATGTGTTATGAAAAACCCCCCCTTAAAGGGGCAAGGGAAGTCAAAATCCAAAAATTCTTTCTAAATATTGCATTGTCCTCACAACCCAACCAGCACGGAAAATTTCAAAGTTCTAAGTTTAGAGAAAGTGGTTCAAATTTGACTTGCAAGATTTTGACACAACAAATTTTTCACGAAGTTAAGTAAAAGCCTTTAAAAAAGCCCTTTACGAAATCTGAATGTTTACAATAAAGCAACTTAGAACAATATTGTAAAAGTAAAATGCTTGACATTTATGAAAGTTTAATTGACTATGTGGTATATTAGAATTAGGGTTTCTTGGTGTCAGTATAGCAACCGTTCCGGACTGTTAGTGGTTTGGTTACTATAAACGAGGGTTAGATGCACCGTCACAGTCCATTGAACAACATCGAACCATACATCTGACCCAATTAAGTTAAATCCACCTTGAAACCCTTCCCTTCACAATTTTAGCCTTTCCCTAACGCACCCACTTCTGAAAATAAAGATCGCATCCATCTATAGATAATCATTTCACCCCTCAGATATTAGATATGGCAACGCAATGGACCTCAAGCTCTCGGTTTTCTCGGTCTCGATTTTAGCCAAAAACTGCCGCCTAACCTAACTAACCTAATCTGCAGTATACCAGAGTAAACAACCGTTTTCTTGCACTAGACCTCCTTAATATTCTTAATATCCCTTTACTGAATTAGAGTAGTGCCTACTTTCCTGATCAGGCGATTTACCTCATTCCTTCGAAATGGTGGACATTTTGTAAGAGCTTTTATTATTTAAATGATCTCTCTCTAAGTCGGTTTAACATTTTGCTAACC
Organism: Cheilosia soror; assembly: GCA_949372485.1. Classification (NCBI taxonomy): domain Eukaryota; kingdom Metazoa; phylum Arthropoda; class Insecta; order Diptera; family Syrphidae; genus Cheilosia; species Cheilosia soror. The sequence goes on along the minus strand of OX443561.1, from coordinate 132,530,498 downwards.
ACAGCGATCCCTTCTCGAGTTTTTATTAGAAACGTGTCAAGTTGAATATATGTTCTTGTACTTACCAAATACATAGCCAACACTCTACTTAGCTGACAACCGAGGAATCTGTTACATTCATTAAGCTGCATAGGTGCATCGACTTAATTTGTATTCTGACGATCACAAAAGATCGTCTCAATAAAAACTCACCCACGTAATGCCCGATCCTACAAGCCTCATATTTCAAACATAAAACAAAGCCGGCCCTCATATCATAATATAATGACCGCACCTTTGAAACGAAAAATGACTCTTCTGACCAAACTAAAGGAACAATCACGTAGCTCTCTATACAAGTTAACAACCCAAATACCAGTGTCGAAGTGCCCCCAGGTAAACAATCATTTTCCTAATTAACGACCAGTGACATAAACACTAAACATAAACATAAATATTAACTTCAAAGCAAAGCGCTCCAATCATCCTCTTTAACGTGCATTCAGTCTGCAAGCACCAACTTTACGACAGGTGATTGAAAATTAATAAAATGTGCAAACACATCCAGCAAGGCAGCAAGTTGCTCGCGCCCGGCGCCAGTCAAAGATGGGAAATGTAACGAGTGTCAACACAGAACACACCTCTCTTCTTAATTAATTACAGTCATGAGCTCAACTTTCTTGAATTTATTTAAAAGTAAAAAGTTGTGCCGCCCCTCTTCGCCTGGGTGTCGTTGTCGAACGTGGGTAGGTATAGGTATCCTTCCTTGAATGCGTCGCTGGGAAATTATCAATGAGACATTACTTCACCTGTCACTTCAAATTGACGTTGCCGATTAAGATTCGCGCTGTATTGACGTTGTGCTCATCTACTCTACTCGTGTGCGTAGCGTATGCATGACTATACGACAACGATTACGTGTCAGAGGAGGGTTGGGTTGAAACTATGTTGCGCGCATTCAGAACGAGAACGAGATACGTGCCGCATAAGAGTAATTATCATTTAATTTTATGACAAGGATAATGCTGCGAATTCACAAGCAGTACAATGCGCTGTACATATACGCTACGCACGTTTAATGAACGTCCGTATAGTGTCGTTCGGATGCAGCTTTAGCAGGCGATTCATGACGTTGACGTAAGAACAGACGACACTGGGATGGAAGTACATATGGCATGGCGAAAGGGGGGCTTGGATTGGATTCACAATATCTGTGGCATTCGATCGATTCCACTTTATTTTCGTCGCATAAAATTAAAATGTTCATTTTTATGAGGTGAGGTAGATGATGGGGCCCGATGGTGCTGCTGATGTGGGCCGATGTCAATGATAATGGTGCGTGTTCTGCGGCTCTGACTATACAACTGGGGTGTGTCAGTTCAGTGCAATTTTGTTGTGACAATCGCACTTATCTGCGACAGTTATCACAGAATTTGTGTGCTGTTCGATAATGCGAATTGAATTTCACGATATATTCGTTTATTTTGTCATTTAATTATGGTCGGACATTTTGTGGAGCAGTGAAAGGATTGCGTAGTCGTAGCCAATTATGAAGTGGACCATGTTTCAATGAGTGCGAATTATAACTATGGTCAGTGCAATTTATCTGGTTTAAATCTGCGATAATAATTTTATTATTAAATTTGGTTTGGGAAAAACAACATTTTTAACTGAGTATCTTTAACCTTTATAAGTAATTTGTTTTTAATCTTCAATACTGATGCTGTATCTACATATTTCAATGCAGTTTTTGAAAGGTAGAGATGTTTTTTCAAACACTTTCCAGTATCGTGTTTTTGAAACGTTAAAGTTTCGGTTCTGCTTTTATGATAGTAGGTATAGCTTTTGATACGAAAACCCTTTCTTCAATTTTGATGCTTAAAACCACCGTAAATAACAATGTGCTAGATGCTAGAAGATCTGGGGAATAAGATGATTGTGATAGAAAATTGATAGTTTGGTTTTGAATTAAAAATGTAAAATGTGAAATGTTTTTTTTTATTTATTTATGATTTCCTGACAGTGCTTAAAATTTTCTTAAAAACTTCTTCATACAATTTTTTTTTAAGAACAAGTTCAAAAAAATATTATTTTTTTAAAGATTATTTCTTGAGTTTTAAAAAGGGGTTTGGGAATTTCTCGACGAACTAAAATATCCATCAACATCAGTTAGAGTCAAGGCCAAAAATTAGAGAAAAGTCTGAGTTCTTGTGAACTTTGGTTGGATGTCCTGAAAGTTGCCTTAACAACTCAAGAAAAAATTGTGAAACTTAAAGACCGATTCAAAAGCTTGTTCTGAGTAGTTCTCATAAGTTCAGATTGGAGTTCCAGACAGTGATTAATAAATTTTAAAATAAGCTTAATAATTTAGTTTCATCGTTGTCATGGGCTTATATGTGTTTTCGGGAGACTGGTGTTAATACGTGTCCGAAAGCTATAACTGAAATGATTTTACTCAGTATGGGACTTTATATACCCAACAAAACATCAAGTTGAAGCGAGCACTGGTTTAAGAATGTAAGCAAGCCACGCCGCAGCGAAGAATATCTAAGCTAAGGTGTTTAAGGAATGGCAGAAAAGGTCAAAATTTGTAAATCTCCAAAACAGAAGCAGCAAAGACGAGTTATAACAAGAGAATCACTAACAAACTTTTTGATAATGTCAAAAGGATTCGCGAGCCCAGAGTGGAATCATCAATGACAGAATAATATAAAATTTCCACCATGATCAATTCAATGCAACCTTAGAGAGCGGGATTGTAAAAAAGCATATCCAGTTATGCTACATTTTTCTTCTTCGGGTTAGGAAACACTTCACCATTGTACTATCAGTAAGCAAATCCAGTATTACCCATTTTATTGGAATTTCTTCGACTTTCGAAGAAATCCGAAAATGTACTTCAGCGATGAGAAGCTTACAGTCCTGATGTCACCTGATCCGAGCAAACGCAGAGAGCAGGACAACAACAAGCGTCGCAGATAGTGGTATCACAAAGGTTTGATCCACAAACTACAAAGGCAACTGCCAAAACAATATTCGACAATTCTGGCGTCACATCAAATCGATTCTTCAGAATTAAACAAGATACAGAGTACTCAACATTAAGAGAAATTAAAGCTGGTGTACCACAAGGCAGCGTACTAGGTCCAGTTTTATACCTTTTATTCACTAGCGATTTGCCTGAAAGTGGGGAAACCACTATAGCTATACTTTTGCAGATGACACAGCTGTCCTTGCTGTGGGATCAACTGTCGAAGTAGCAACAGAAGAGCTTCAAAGGGCAATAGACAATATCTCTGATTGGACAAAAAAAAATGGTAGATTAGATTAAATGACCTATTCAATCGATTGCCAACAACTTAAGGAAATGCGTGCTGGAAAAATACGGTCCAATATAACTTTGCTTTCTCTGGTAATGGAAAGGTTATTACATGTTAAAATTATCAAAAACGTAGAGGTAGGCGTAGGCGGCCACCAAAAAATTAAGGACATGCAGTATGGCTTTGAAGCCGTCGCGTCATTCTACTGAAGACCTCTTGAGCTGTGTCACTTATGGATGCAGGCAATCGAAGAACTGATGGCGAGTTCACCCTTCAGCGCTTAAAAGGCTTTTGATCGGATATTGGTTGGCGTATGGCATTGAGCCCTATACTAAGCAAACCTTGGGTCGATAAATCATACCTCATATCTTCCTTTCCGAATGGTGAATGCAACTACATCACTCCAGTGAGCATATGAGTTCTCTCAATGAAGATCTGGACAAACTTTTGGGCGCCCCACAAGACAGGCTGCTAATGCTCATGACCATACAGTACACTTGACAACTGCGAGGACATCATCTTTCCAAAACTCCTTCTGTTACAGGACAAGCAAACTTTGGAACTCGCTTCCTGGGGATATATTTCCAGAAGACTACAATTTGCAGCAATTTAAGTGCAGAACTAACATACATCTGCAAGCATCTCGAAACGCTGATGAAGCGTTATAGGTTTGCCTTTCCCGGGAGTATTTAAAAAAAAAAAGTGGGAAAAAAACTTGGTTGAATTTAATGCATAGAAGACACAGTTGTACAACATATTAAAATGGACAACCAACCCATTCATTCCAAGGAATCCATACACCTTCTAGGAGTAACTGTCATTTCGGGAATAACATGGCAGGATAACTCATCCAATATCGCAAGATCGGCATCCTCATAGCCCGAAATCACTCCTCCCTCTCTATGAAGCACTGGTTAGACGAGACTTCACAACGCGACAAGTACTCGTAGGACAAGTGAATTTCGACAACACTTGTAAAAAATTGTGTAACACAAAACGAAAAGTCCTTGGACATAATTTCTCTCTTTCTGTAACAGAACTAAAGACGACAAGTGTCAAGAAACACTTGTAGAGCTGTGGTTCAATGAGGACAGGTGATTGGAATATTGTCAAAAGATAACAAGTGCATTTTTAATGCCTAACATTTATTTTGTGTAATTAACGTATTAATTCTAATGTTTCTTAACATTTTATCAAAATACGTCCCTTATAAACGTCCAATTCTTATTTTGCGGAACTATACGTTTAGGATTTTTGCCAGGCTGTGTATTTCATTCCATTTTGCACATTTATTTTCTTTTGTTAGGACATCACTGAAAGCACCAAAAAGGATATCTTTTCCTTTCTTATTTTAGTTAAAATAGTTTTTTTTTGTTTTGCCATCTTCACCTGTTAAACACTTGTCAAAAAATGCCGACAAGTCAAGGAAATTTAATTCTTTTGACAAGTGCAATGGTTTACGTTCTGTTACAGAATTAATTTTCACTTGTCGGACAAGAATAGTTGGACAAGTGAATTTAGACTGGTCGACTTGTCATGTTGTGTTATAGGCCCCAGGCCATATGTGGATCTCGGCCCAAAATGTTCACTTAACCTACTTGACGGGATACTGAAAGTAGCCGTTCGACTAAAGTAAGAGTAGAAGCACCCCACACTAACATCGAATCTACTCCCGCGGGCACAGAGAAGACTATAGTCGCTCACTATGGAAGGTACTAGCAAGGAGGAACTTAACGAAATTATCCCTCTGATGTGACATATCAGCGACCTATAAGACAGACAACATCACTTATCAGTACAGTGGAAAACTGCGCGAGGAAATCTCTTTCCCAAAACTCCTTTGTCTACAGAACAGGACAAGTAAATTTGTTAATTTGTTTAATATATTATAGTCTCAGTCAGTTAATCCTTTTATGGGCACAAAGCCCAATTTTCCCCAACACCAAACACCAGTTTTTGATTAAAAAAAATATCAATTTCGATATTCAAGGTAATTTGTGTAACAATACTGGCAATAAACGTCAAAGAATTGTCAAAATCTATAGTACGGCTTGAAAGTTATCCCTTTTAAAAGACGTATCATAATTTAAGAAAAACAACCCTTTAACAAAGTGAGAATCCTATAAAGACACTGTGTTCATGCCCAAAACCTTTCGTCGTAATTGAAGTTATGAATGAGTTAAATTATCACACAGTGTCCTTAAGAGACCTTAATGTTAGATCGCCCACATGCACTTTCCCTACCAAAACTTCCCCTGACCTTTCGTGTTTAAAATAGTTCAACGAAAATATCAAAATCTCCTCCCATACACATCATGCATCTGATAAAAATTACTGCCAGAATTTTCATCACAAATCACATAATAGTTATTCCCACACTCGAAAGCAACACCAAAGTGAAAGGCCCCACCGCAGACATTCACCGATAGGTAAATGTAGAGGTATAGCAGAGCTACACCTTCTAAATTCTAAAGGTGCTCGCGTACACAATTCCACACACACACGCTGTCAAAGTTCATCTCCTCAGCCATCATCATTACCGTTCCAGGTCGTCTTCTTCTATACCATATTTACGGCGAACAAATTAATGTCACGTTTTCGACAAAAATCTTCATTGAGCAACACTCACACGTAGTTTCGTCACGTTCTCCGCGCAACCAGCGCATTTGGCAGTGGTACAGCAACTTCCTAAATCATAGATTACAACTAGAGCTGGAGCTGCAGCTAGTTGCCATTGCCACTCGCTCGCTCGCACACTCTCAAGATATAATTTATTGTCTTTCGAATCGAATTTGGCCGACAAGCATAGGAGGTATGGTGTCGAAAAACGCAAAACTATTCAGCGCAAATAATGTGGAAATGATGTCGGGATGCAGGTACTTTGACTTTTATTTGTTGCACCTAGACTCCCATTTGGCCCGCACCGGGTCTCGATTTTTATACGAAACGTGTGTCTATACTCTATACACCTATAAGCTATTGTTTCGCAGATCTGCAATCTGGCGTAGAACGTGCAACGTAAATCACATGGAAAATACAACCAGACGTTAGCTGTGAGAGCGGGCAGTGAAAATTGCTTAAAAATCGGCACGAACTTGATAACAAGACTCTGAACAATGCAGGTGAGGAGGCAGCTGCAGCAGCAGCACTCTCCATCTGATTGATGGTGCCGCATCGAACTCCGGTTAAATTGCGATAATTGTCGCAACAACCAAGTGAACGCCTCCCTCCAAGCAGTGTGAACATAACCATAAAGGTTTCAATAAAAAACCAACCAAAATCTGCATCTAAATCGATCGTTTACACCTCACATACGTGTACACTCTGCGACTTGAGCATTATCATAGATATTTTCTTCTGTAAACAAAAAGATACAGGTATAAACATTTTGTTCATATTTTAGCATTTAGATTGTTTTTTCTCAAAAGAATCTGTTTCCGTTGAAAACCCCTTCAAGCTCGACTTCAAATTGGTTTTTTCCCAAATAGATACAATTTCAGCCCAAAATCGATTAACATATTATTTAGCATACATTTATGCATGCGTCACAATCGAATTAGATAGAGATACTCGGCCGTATTGTGTTTTACCGAAAGAGACGAAGCATATCTAAAGATAACGACTCTATATAGCCTGTATACTGCTATATAACGAAAATATTATCATAAACAAGTTATTTATATTTCACGATGTTTCTGGGTTTTTTTTTTTCTAGTTCCAGGTAAGAGATATTGGTATCACGTATATACAGAATACACACGCGTGTGAGGATATACACAAATCATAATTTTGTTCACTGTTTGAACGGATTAACTTGGTTTGGAGATATGATTTAGTATGTGAATCTCTTTCTTCTGGGCGGGCATCGAAATTTATGCGAAAATAATGGAAAGCATTTCCATTTGACTCACAAGAAATCCAAAGAAATTATACATGTTTTGGGTAAGTTATTGTGATTTTTTTAGGAGAAAATAAATCTTTAAGGATATTCATTTGGAGGCGCAGGCAGTCTTCTTTGTTTGACTTTTTCTTTTGATTATAATACAACATGACATTATAATTGAAGTTTGAAAAGACCTATGCTCTGTGAAATATTTTTCATGAATTTTAAATTACATTTTCTTGTATATGTACTATATGGCGCACAACAATGGCAGGAGAATTTTGAAATTCAGTGCATATGTTTGAAGAAAACTAAGAGGTCCACCATTATTGCGAGGATAGAAGAAAGACAATAATTCGGCTGGAAAAATGGAAAATATGTTCTCGAGAGTGATGTGAATATTAATGGGATTCTTTTGCTTTGTCAGACTTTGCTTCTAATAGTAAATGTATCCAGCATTAAATGCGAAAGAAAGATATATAAAAATAAACGAATTTTTGTGTGAAAATTAATTTTCGTTAAGTGGCGCCCAACGCGTGGCTTGTTATAATTAAGTCTCAGTCTCACGAGTAGATCTTGATGATGGTGAATTTTTGCCAAAAACGGAATATTGTGTTTTGAAAATGAAAACGACATTTGAAGTGCAAACCGAGAAGCAGACTCAGTGAATTTCCCTAGATTTTGTTGGAAAACTGCTTGAAGAGATGACGAAAATATGGGAGCTGCATGAAAACTGCCTGAAAGGCTCTAACAATCTGATATCGTATATATATTTCGATGGGACCTTTTTCAAAGACTAAATAAAGTCCGTCGGATCCTGGATTGCCTCTAATGAAACACCAAATATTTGCATCGATATAAAGGGTTTTCCAATAAGAGGTGTTATTTTGGTATTCAAAGAAAAATGCCATTTTTTGAGATAAATGATCGGATGTTTATTTCATAATAAAGAGGAGGGTATGCCGTTAATAATGAAAAACAACATCAGCCAAATGGCCACGCTTACAGGACCATATCCTTTTCATGAAATTTTCCATAACCAAATCGCAAAGTGGCTGCCCTATGGCCTCGATAGCCTCACGAATTTTATCTTTGAGTCAAGATGATTTTTCGATGGAATTCCGGATCATTTTCATGCATTTCAAGGACCAATCAGCAAAGACACGACGTTGTTGATGATCGGCCGGCTTGAGTTCTTGTGTTAACTGAACTTTTTAAGCCTTAAGACCCAAGTCTTTATGCAAAATACGGTGTAATGACGTTTGTGGAATGCCCAATTCCAAAGAACGACGAGGAATGGACAAACCTGGGTTTTCTTCAACACTTTGGGCTACATCAGCAATATTCTCAGTTGTTCTTGAGCGACGTGCACGGGTTTTATTCTTCACATCACTAACTTGTCCCAACAGCTCGAATTTTTCCACCAATTTCTGTATTGCGGTCCGACAAGGTGCTTCACGTCGACCAAAAAATGCTTTAGTTTTGCGAACTGTGACTGCAAGATTTTCACAATTTTTGTAGTGAATTTTAATAATTTCAATGCGTTGTTGAAGCGTGTATCGTTCCATTTTTAGTAATGACTTGTCAAATGTCAAAGAATAAAAGCTTCAAAAGTGACAGCTATCGAAATAGCGGGCCATTCACAATAACACCTCTCATTGGAAAAGCCTTTACAAGCATTATTCGTACCAACTTTATAGGCTAAAAAAAATCAATAAAGAACCAACTCAAGCAAAAGTCAGATTTAACTAGACCCAGGATTCCTTATATTGTCGTAAAGCCCGTGATAGGTATACATATATAGCACAAGGCAATGCTTGTCGAACTTTACCTTGAAGTATCGGATGAGCCATGAGCCACTGACAGTTCACCTAAAGAGGATATCAGGCCCAGATATGACGTCGGTAATGCGGGACTATCTAAATCGCTTCTAAGGCGTCATTTATAGCTATCCGTAAAAATACGAATCAGAACAAAACTGAAACATTTGCCATAGCATATCATAAGAATTCAGTGGAACCTGTTGTGGAAATGACTGAGAAGTTGAACAGAAAAAGTTTCACGTACCTACGGAAAAAATAATAAATACGTTTTATAGAAAATTTTTACAACAATTAATGCTCTTTTTTTGACGAACTAATTTTATAATTAAGCAACAGTTTAAGACCAAGATTAAGTTCAACGATTTAGTTCAAGTGCTCCAAAAAAGAATTTTTATAAAAATACTAGCGGACCCGGCGAACTTCGTCTCGCCCCAATTTAACGCCTTCAGATAAACTCCAGAGTTATAATAAAACACATGTAGTTCAAAATTCAATGTCATTTATTTGAATGAAATCGAAATCAGTAGAGAGCGATGTGATAAACAATGTTCTTCGATTTGTTTACCTGGGCAAAAACGAACAACGAAGACGGTTTGCCAAAACGCGAACGGGCAACGTACAGCTGACCGTGCGAAGAACAGGGAAATTCAAGATAAATCCCACAGGCTTCCAACGATTGGCCTTGGGATTTATTGATTTTCATCGCAAAAGCCAATCGAACGGGGAATTGAATCCGCTTGAAATGGAATGGAAAATCAGTTGGAATTGGAATAATCGGAATTCGGGGGATAAGGACTTCCTCTCCTTTGAATTTGTCCTTGATGATCGTCGCTTGAATCACATTGCTCATCAGTTTCAGATTCAGATTCCGCAATATGATTATGATCGATCCCACCTTCAGCTGTAAATTATGCGGTGGAGTTCCTGGCACATCAAGCGATAGTTGGTCACTTCATCCTCGTCGATCACTTTCTTAAAGGATTTGTAGTTTTTACGAATGCAGTTCTCCAGCGATTTGACTTTGAATAATGAAATTCAAAAAAAAAAATTAAAATTTTTCGCGTTTTTCCGTAATTTTACAAGTTTTCCTAGTTTTTCACTAAGAATTTTCTATTTTTCCATTTGAAAAGCCATTCCGGAACAATAGCACACAAAATTCCACACAAAAAATAAATTTTCGGTTTTTCCAATTTCCCGGCTTTTCGGAAGGATCTTCCCAAAATTATCTGCCGTATAAACCTTCTCCTGGCAATTACGAACAACTAAAAAAATGTTAGCCAAATTGGTCCAGCCGTTCTCAATTGATAAATTACTATACATTTTTGCCATAAAAAATATTAGCGAAGAGATTTTTGAAAAATTTTTTTTGCAGTCACTATAAGAATTGTTTGGAGAAACTTTTTGCATTAAAACATTTTTTTTTTCGATACCGAGGAAAAAAGTCAAAAAAGTAGACCTTCACAAAAATGTTAAATTCTAAAAATTTTAAATGGGTACTTAATGGTTTAAGAAAAGTTTTGTATCATTCAAACGAAATTTAAATTACCTTTTCATTGATGCCAAAATTTACATGAACTAAGTTTCAAATTATGAGCAGAATTAACTTTAGTTTTGTCAAAATAAATAAATAAATAAATAAATAGGTGGCGCAACAGGCGGTTGACAGTGTTGACACCCAAGGCCTAGCTTCTCGCAACCATTCGTTTTGTGTGAGTTTCTATTTTTGGGACGAATGGAAGGGACCTACAATTTTATGCCGAGTCCGAACGGCTGAATTGAGAAGCTTTTTCATGACAGTTATACTCTCGGATGTTTGTCAGACGATCGCGAGAGGTGGCGCAGTAGAAAAAACTTTAAGATGTAATTTGTGTTTTTCCGGGGATCGAACCTGGGATCCCTCGCACAGTAGTCCAGCACACTAACCACTGCGCTACTGCGCCCACGTTTTTGTCAAAATAGTACTTATAAATAATTTTATGTCATTACTGTGAAAAATGGGCTTGAATTTTAATTTTCGAGCGCGTGGAGCCTTGTATCGTAAGTTTATACCCATGATGAAATGGCAAATGTAAGTCTGCTCACGGTGAAATGACAAATTAAAATGAACTCCAGCTGTCAGCTGTTAAATTGGCTATCGATGTAAAAAGTGTTGCCAGTTTGAAAAACAAACCTCTAAAACAAAAACCTATTGGTCTCGAAGTGTAGTCTGATAGTGGCTGGGAACCTCCTTGCGGATAGCACTATCATATTTATATTCTTAGTAGCGAACCCCAACCCCCTGCTTTGCTAGGCGTTAACATTTTAATTTAGAAATAGACTAGTTTTTAAATGAGAAATGGAGTATTTTTAAAACAAATGTAGCCTACAACCTGCTGCTCTACTGCTCCGTAAAGGTCGGAAGCAATCTCACCGAGACTTTTGTCAAAAAATCGATTTAGACAACGTGATGCACTGTCACTGTCATGTGACTTTTTTTAACATCATTCTTAACAAAATTGTGCGAAACTCGCAAGCCATTACCAGGGGCACAATATTCCAAAAGTTTGTGCAACTATACTTGCATACGCTAACGACATAGGCGTATTTTTTGAGAATCTATAGCTAGCTCTCACTTTTGGTTTTGTTATACTCACTTCCCAAAAAAACACGCCTATTGACATCATTGGCAGAAGACAGCGGGTTGTCACTGGTGCGTTTGCAACTATCAGTATAGAGGCGGCAAAAATGGGTTTAGTTGTGAATGAGGGCAAAACAAAATATACTATATGCTGTCTACAAGAAACGACACACAAGGAGACACTATATAAGGCCCTCATCATCCCAATCCTGAATCATGGATGTTATCTCCAGGCGGATGAAGATCTCCTTGATCGCTTCGAACGCAAAATACTTCAAGTGATTTTCGTTGCGGGTTTGCGTTGACGAGTTTTGAAGGAACTCTACCCGAGTTGTGCAGCAACATCGACCTGATCAGAAAGTATGCATAAGTTGTGTAAGACGGCTGAGACGCTACAGCCCGAAAAGTCTTCGACTCCAACCCGGAGGAACAACGCAAGACCTCACCTTAGGTGGCGCCCACAGGTGGAAGGGGACCTCAACCAACTTGGAGTGTGCAACTGGAGGCGGTAAGCCAAAGATCGAGCTAACTAGATATGCGTGTTGGTTGTGGCCCAGGTCCACCCCGGACTGTAGCGACATCTTAGTACCTAAGTAAATACTTTCCTGTCCATCAAGACAATGCACATCTATGTTCCAAATTTTGCAACTAGGTATAGCTCCCATGAGTATCGAGAAATAGCATTTGCATGAGTGGTAAGTTTCACTTCCTTCCTGCACAATCGGCAAGAGTTTGAAAATGCCAAAGAAAGCAAACGATAAGGAAGAAAATATAAAAATAAAACAAGCCCCCTGTGGGCATTTGTTTTTTTTTTAATTACCACCAATTGACAACCCAGAAGGAAAGGATATACATACAAGCATACAACAACAGCCAACCATGTGCAGCACAGCCTAACGCATTAATATCACCATCAACATGAGCTGCCAACTCCGGAATCATCATTTTGACAATTACAAATCGCTCAAGGTAAATAAAATGTTCTCTGCATGTGTCTGCGCGCCGGTTGTGAACGAGGATCACAGCTTACAGAAGATTTAAAGCCTCAAATCAATTTTAAACGAAATGATGACATCCCTAAGATTAAGAGCACCCAATGTCAGTGCCCAGCGGGGAAAAAATGTCACTCCGTGCTTTCCTCCGGCATGAGATGAACTCACTGCAGCCATGTACCAGGAAAGAGATCATGGGGAGATAAATTAAAACATCAGTGGCGGCGGTGGTGGATCACTGCCATGGGAATTGGATCAACGCAGGAGAAATCGTGCTCAAATTTCCTTCCACCGTGACGTGGCATCTGTCTTGGCACTGCGCCTATGGATGTCCATTTTTTAGATCCCTATCTGACTGCACGGATGAATCTAAATTATCAGACGGCTGAGGAAACGGACTGCTGGATGGATGGATGAGGATTGCGTTTGCAATCGCCTTCAGCTTCCACTCATCCATCATATCCGATCCGAAATAGCGCAAAAAACAAACCTCGAAGCTAAAGAAGTTGAAATTTCGTTGCTTCTGTCTTTCTTGGGAATGTTCCTCTATGAAGAGTGATGGACGGACGACAAAGGAGGTGGAGTCGAATGACAGGCAGACTATATACACAAAACACAACGATACGCAGAGGTAAATTTGTTATGTGCGAGCCCTCCGGAGAGAATCGCGCCATAATAATAGAGTGATAGGAATCTGCGTGGCGTCACTGGGAGTCACTCATCCATTCATTAGCGATGTCACAAGTGAGAAATAGCTTCTGCCCTACACCGTGAACATTTCAATCAATCAGGCGATCTGTGAAGGTTGCCAAGGAATGCGCTCCCGATCCCAGGTCATAGATATCGCTTTACGCTCGGAAGGGGAAATAAATCCAGCAGCTATAGGAATTTGAGTTATTTCAGATATGCGTAATTGAAATTGTTGCGAATGATTGCGTTTTTGCGATGCGTTTTCTGTAATGAAGTGTGAAGGAATTTTTTGTATCAAGCTGCGATCAAGAATGTCAACAGATTGACAAATAGGTGAGAACTGAGAAGGCTCTATATTCTGGTGGAATGGTGGTTTAATTTTTTGACAAGTCAGTTATAGCAAGGCCCTGACTTGGTGAGGTTAAAGTTGTTCTTTGAAAGCAAAATTGGCAGATGAGAACAGATAGAGAACCGAACACATCAGTAAAACGACTGTGTTTCGAAAAACTATCTGCCGCTATGTGTTACCTAAAAAAAAAAAAAAAATAAATAGGTGGCGCAACAGGCGGGTGACACCCAAGGCCTAGCTTCTCGCAACCATTCGTTTTGTGTGAGTTTCTATTTTTGGGACGAATGGAAGGGACCTACAATTTTATGCCGAGTCCGAACGGCTCAATTGAGAAGCTTTTTAATGACAGGCATACTCTCGGATGTTTGTCAGACGTTCGCGAGAGGTGGCGCAGTAGAAAAAACTTTAAGATGTAATTTGGGTTTTTCCGGGGATCGAACCTGGGATCCCTCGCACAGTAGTCCAACACACTAACCACTGCGCTACTGCGCCCACGATGTGTTACCTACAAACTTTAAAACTACTGAACAGATTTCAATGAAACGTTTAGGAACTGCAGAAACTTCTTTGTTTCTTAAGACTGTGAGCAGTTTATGTCCTTCATTGCCACGCCTACTTTTTAAAAAATAAAATATATAAATAAATAAATAAATAGGTAGCGCAACCGGCGGGTAGACACCCAAGACCTAGCTTCTCGCAACCATTCGTTTTGTGTGAGTTTCTATTTTTGGGACGAATGGAATGGACCTACAATTTTATGCCGAGTCCGAACGGCTGAATTGAGAAGCTCTTTCATGACAGTCATACTCTCAGATGTTTGTCAGACGTTCGCGAGAGGTGGCACAGTAGAAAAAACTTTTAAGATGTAATTTGTGTGATCGAACCTGGGATCCCTCGCACTGTAGTCCAGCACACTAACCACTGCGCTACTGCGCCTACTTTTTAATCAAACTTATTTTTCCGAACTTCAATGCCTTTCCTCATATAATTCTCAATCAATATCAATATGAAAAAAAGAATACTCAATGGTGTTAATACTTTTTTAAATATTTAAGGCTATTAGCCAGTATTCCATGGGTGTCATTCATTACCCATCGATTACTCGATTACAATGAATACTTTCTATCGGTTCAACACTTTGATCGTCTTTTATGTGGAATACTATATGAAACCGTATAAATTTTAATTTTGCCCGTGACTACTTGACAGAGTTTATGAATATGATTACCTGAAGTAAGGATTACTAGTTTAATTACCAATATCTTGATTTGAATGAATGCTGAACATTTTCTTGTACGTTATTAGATTTTTGTATAGCTGTAAATTTTTATATCTAGCTAAGTTTCAGAAGCTTATCTGAAATTCATTATAGGATTGCGTTGGAGTGATCCAGCTTATAGGCCTACCCCTTCGAGTAGGGGTTAGAATATACCCGAGGTAGGCATGCATGTCGTAAGAGGCGACTAAAATCCACGCATTGACTTCGACGTAAAACGTTCCAATGTCGGCATAATCTATGGATTATATTACTCCAGGTGGTACTCACGAAAGTGTAAATCTATCCCTGGTCTTTTCGACTGCGGTCGGGGCAAGGATTCTGGAGGCCGCACCCAACATACTTAAAACGAGCTTCGTCTCTTCCGGGGTTGATACCGGTCCGGGCCCAGTGTTCGTTTCTGAGGATTACGGCGCCAGTTCATTATCCGACTCGTTCAGGATACTGGACTGGAAGGAGGGAGAAAGTGGCGGAAAGGTTTTACCCAGTACGCGTAATCTCTCTCAACATAGTCGGGCAGTTGGTCGTAGTGCTACGGCTGATGGTTTGAATCGGGAAGCATCTGATGAACGAGCAGCGAAAGCTGCGCACTCCGATGGGCCAACTCCGACTAAGAGCGAAAGGAAGAGGAAAAGGAAGGAGGCTTCGTTCGCGCGGCGCGTAGATGCTCAATCAGCTGAAGGCTGAACTGATTGCTAAGCAAGGTTCAGAGGATAATTTCTCGGGACTAGAACTTGTGCTGAATCTCCTGTCCTGCGTCCTCTAACGTTCTAACGGGACACTTCACTTTTGCTAAGCATCTTAGCTAGGCTTAAGTGATACCACTCTCTGCGACGCTTGCGGAAATGGCGACGATAATTCGGATCTTTGTTATTGTCCTGCCTTTGTTCGGCCTCGGATCAGGCGGCAGATTTTTGGCGCTGATGTGGCGACTGCTAATACTGTAAGCACCTCATTGAAGTCGAAGAAATTCCAATAAAATGGGTAATACTGGATTTGGTTTCTGGTAGTCCAATGGACCAGTTGCGTCTGAGTGCTCCGAGGTGTTTCTTAACCCGAAAAAAGCCAATGTACATTGATATAGTGTCCATATTAGATATACTACAATTTGCAGCAATTTAAGTGCAGAACTAACATACATCTGATGCAAGCATCTCGGGGCGCTGATGAAGCGTTATAGGTTTGCCTTTCCCGGGAGAAGTATTTAAAAAAAAAATACTATATTTAGTATCGCTCATTTCAGGCTTCAAAGAGCTTTAGTTGATGTTGGTCTAGACACAACAGCAGACACTATCCTGCTTAGTCCTATCATGGTTGATTCTTTAGGCGTCACTATACAAATCCATTGCATCAACTTCGGTCAGAGCATACTGTAATATGCTCTGGTATTCGTCTTCGGCTCCCCGATGCATTGCGTAACTCTGTCATTAAATCATCCGCACTAATAAAGCCAGCTGTGGCCCAATTAAAGCCGTCGAAACGCACAGTGCGGCTGCAACAAACACCTGAGACCTCGAGTCCGCCACAATCGTTAATCACCCAAGGAAACTTAAATGAATTTTCAGCGAACGCATAACTCTTGGAAATTGTATATTTGCTCAGTTTTTTTATTCCTCTGAGTTGGGTTGGGTGCGGAGCGGAACATTAAGCACTGACACCATTTCCGATTGGGAAATTTCCATGACAAATGAATACCATTAATTTAAATCAATTGTTCTCGCGCGTATACACATTCGAATGTATCTAGTATTAAACAAATAAACGAACAAAAACAGAAACAAAGTATGACACTAATGAAACCATAAAGAGGACGCACGCATACACACTGTCGCTTATAAAACTCTTCTTTTGATTAATTCGTTCATATCCCGTTGCCGACAAACGCAATTGTACTGATGCTGGTCCTCCTCCACCATGCGGCGCGTCGGCAGATCAGAGACAGTGCTCGGCGTACGCCCGCCCAATATATCTAGATACATTACTTGGCAATGCAAACAAATCACACCGCATGCGAACAATTGAAACTGATTAAAAGTTACTTTTTCCCTGCAGGCTTTCGGGGTCGTTATTAACGATTTTTTTTTTTTAGAAAATCCCAACACACGCGCTCCGTGCGGTACGTACTCGTGTTGTATCTTCTTTCAAGTTGGCGCTCTGGTGTTTGTCTTTCAGAAATTACACTAAATCATTGGAATTGTGATTTTCGCCTTTTTAATCCAATTAAAGTTTCCTTAGGCGAGGGAACGGGTGAACAAGGGAAACCCACTCATCTTCATAATCTAATCGAGGACGTTTAAGTTGCTCAAGTGTCAGTTGGCATACGTTTCGTCAGGCGCAACCACCCAAGGAGCAGTAGACTTTATTTCGTTGCCAATGCCAATCCCACAGTGCGCGAACACACCCACCCCACTTGCGAATAAACGATGATGCTGATCGCATAGCATAATGATGCTACACTGAAGCAGCAAAGTGTGCATTGTGCAGCATGCACAAGTCCGCTGATTTATTGCTTTTAAAATTGCTAGTGACGGCAGTGGCGGCAGCCACAGCAGTTAGACTGAAGTGGTAACTAGACCTGCTAAGTGTTCGAATATTTCTATATAAAGAGATACAGTGAAGGGGAAATGTTGTGAAACGCTGGAGATGGTTTGGCCGGAGTTGTTTTTTTCTAAGGCAAATTTTATTCTGTTTTCAATCGAATTGTTTTAGAAGAAAAAAGAAACTTTGCAGTGTAAAATATTTGGCTACAAGTAAGATATATTCAAAACAATTTATTTGTCCCAAGGTAAAGATGTTGGTCAAAAGCACCTTGTGTGGTCCTGTATTGAACTGCCTGAACAATATAATTGTATAAATTCTTACAAAAATGTGTTTTTATTGAACGCACAGAACTATGAGCTAAGAAACGATCATCAAAACCGTCTCCAATTTATGTTAGGATTTATAGGAAATAGTAATTTTCTAAAGCGCACACGAACATCCCACTCCAGTGGGTATCGCACATAGTAAGTGCGCTATTCGCTTCCGCCAGACAGTAACAATATAACTTTTTTGTAATTCCGTAAGTACCTACAAAAATAATAGGGACTGATAGGTACATAATTTTTGATGATTTATCCAATTTTTTATTGCGCACATGAGTGTGCGTTTATAATTTTTACTGATAATTTATGCTTAAAAATGTTATTCTCTCACGTGGTTGAAGGGAGTGTTATCCCTTCATTTCTGCTAGCGCACATAAGTGTGCGTTTATGTGCGTTATGCTTTCCGTAAGGAAGTCGTACCGGTTAAACGCATTTGATATAATGGGCCAATAAACTACAGCGGTAGGGTTTTCGATTTATCCCTGAATTATAGTTTAATCCTCATCTAGCAGTATTATGTTGCAATACTTTAGAGAC
This sequence comes from Cheilosia soror, assembly GCA_949372485.1. Taxonomy (NCBI): domain Eukaryota; kingdom Metazoa; phylum Arthropoda; class Insecta; order Diptera; family Syrphidae; genus Cheilosia; species Cheilosia soror. The sequence goes on along the minus strand of OX443561.1, from coordinate 132,512,168 downwards.
TACGCATCTTTTCTGCAGATAACTAATCAGACTTCTCGAAAACAATACCTCTGGTATTGGCCTGCGATTTTTTGTGCATCGAAAGTATGATGTTAAAGAAGTGAGATGTCAGTATACGTCGTTCTCTCCAGTGTTCTTCGTGTTAGCAATTGGTCTGGATAAAACTAGACAATGGCTCTTTATATAGCTCGTCGTATGAAGCTTTTAACTCTATAAATAGATGGTGAATTTTGATCTGGACTTCCTGGAATTTTGTCCGGTTTAGCAGCCGTTTTCGATCTAGTTGTACCTAGATACCTATACTGTTGACTTCAATTAATTTTAGTTGGGTCAGTATTGCATTTCATTGCCATGGTTAAATGGATCGTTCTGTGTGTTGTTGTTCCGTGTCGTCAACACCAACTGTGACTCGATGGCTTAGGTATGCTGCACCATCATATACTACTCAAACTCAAAGTTGCAAATACATTTTGTTCCTTCATCTAGCCGTGGTTTTGTCGATAAAGACGCGTACCTATAATGAGAGATGAAGAACAATAATTCAATTCTAAAAAATTTCCTTTCCGGGATACTGCACGTCTTTTTAAATCCCGTTGTTTTCAACACAGTTTCCAGTAAAAATTACCTCAAATAAATGTAATCTAACCACAAAACAAAATTTAACCAACACTCCTCCCATTGCGTTGAACTGAAAAACTCATCCAAAAGTCAAAACAACCAAAGAATTTTCACCACACTTGAAAATTCTTCAACCGCAGCACACAACAGTAACAATGCTCTTTAAAAGAAGTCGTCTTTCCAAAACTTTCCTTTAAATAAAATCCATCCAACAGTAGTCGCAATCAAGTGCATTCTCATCGCTCCCCTTCGTTAAAGTTGAGAGACATCTTCGTCTTCCCGAAAGTAACTTGTCTCGAAAGTTCCCAAAATCCCAAAGAATGTTCACACGAATCTGGGTTAGACGACGTCCCTCTGGAGTGACTTAATCCCCACACAGACAAGTAGAATTCCTTCGAATGGAAGACACATCTGCACCAAGCCACAAGAAAAACAGAAAACAAAAAAAAAAAAACAAAATAAAAACCAACCTCTCCCAACGAAGGGAAAAGCCAGAGAAACAATTGAAAATGAGAAAAATCTTGTAAACTACATCACTTCCCGGTCGCATCAGTTCGGTAGTCACCATCACCATCACCATCATCAGCCATAGCCATACAGCACCATTACCATTTACCACTCACTATCGGGTAGACCTCACACAGAAAACAATTCACTGGTGCTGTTTCATTGAAAGTCACGAATGTTTATTGTTCCTGCCATTGGGAGACCGATATGCGATGCAGTGCTGCACTGGGAACAGCACAAGTAAGTGAGCAGGAAAATCCCAAGCGACCAGTCGACAGAACATACACATCGTGTACATGTACACGTACAGCATTCAGTGCATCCCGTGGGTGGCTTAATTAAATGAACTTCAAGTAACTCAAAGAGGAAAACAAAAAAAAAACGCATCATGCATGCAGATATGTATAGAGCAACAAACAAAAACACACAAAATTAGGTGAATTTGTGAAACGAATTCGAAGAGCATTGTTCACGAACACGTCCCTGGTTGTGGTTCATTTTATTCGCTCATTCGTGAGTATTGTTTCGAGAGGATTACTTACTGCTGCCGTAGTGCTGTCCTGTCTCAGCATTCACATGCAGGATGCAAAACTTATTTCCGTAAGGCTACCAGGATGTGTGGTGAAGATATGGGTATGTGAGTGAAACCATTTTTCTCCTTATCCTTGCGGCAGACAGTGAAGGCGCAAATCAAATGAACACAGATCCTTGGGATGAGGAGGATGTGGATAATGTGATTAGTTTTGTTGGATTTCAACTTGGTTAGACCATTAAAATGGTGTTATTGCCTTGAGGCACATCAGGCACGTCCTTTTGGCATCATAGACTGAAATGGCCTTCTTGACACCCAGAGTGTCGTTCTTATGTGCGATTTGCTTAAAAAGTGCAAATCACCCTCTTCACTCGATTAAAATCGAACTATGCAAATTTTTGTCAAAAACTGAAGGATCGCTTCCACTTTGCTGATGACAGGGGCAACTTTTCTTATGGTCGGGTTAGGAAATACTCCAATGGAGCACTCAAACGCAACTGGTCTATTGTACTAAGGAAGCAAATCCAGTATTACCAATTTTACTGGAATGCCCTTCAGGCTTCAGCTATGATGAGCTTACAGTGTAAGCAAGCACTCACCACATCAGCCTCAAGCATCTGCCATCTGATCAGAGTAAAGGCGGGACAATAACAAAAGAAATGATCCGTATCTCTCCACAAGCATCGAAGATAGTCGTATTCCTTGAGACGAGCAGACTAAGATTCTTAGCAAAAGCAACTTTGCTCCCGTAAGAACGCCAAGTTTTGTCTGCTGAGATGCAACAGTAATGCCAAAGACTTCTTTCTGACTTTCCGGAGCATGCGTTTAGTCTGCACACATCCTGGAGAGCCTTGATATCTCTATATAAATAAAACAAAGTGGAAACTGTTTCCCTCTGTCGCCCGTAATTTTCGTTGATTTTTTTGCAAATTTCGGTAATTACGGTGATTGGGTGATAGGCTAAACAATTTCAAAATCGGACAAAAGGGCGTGGCACCGCCCATACAAAAAAAACATTCAAAATCGTAAATTTCGAAAACCACCGAATCGATTGAGATCAAACTTACAGATAATCAAAGGTATTAGCCGTAGAGTGCTCCTGTGAGGATAGGTCAAAATCGGACAAAAGGGCGTGGCACCTCTCATACAAAAAAACATTCAAAATCGTATTTCGAAAACCACAGAAGCGATTGAGATCAAACTTACAGATAATCAAAGGTATTAGCCGTAGAGTGTTCCTGTGAGGATAGGTCAAAATCGGACAAAAGGGCGTGGCACCTCTCATACAAAAAAACATTCAAAATCGTATATTTCGAAAACCACAAAAGCGATTGAGATCAAACTTACAGATAATCTTAGGTATCGGCCGTAGAGTGCTCCTGTGAAGATTTGTCAAAGTTGGATAAAGGGGCGTGGCACCTCCAATACAAACAAATTAAAACATTGTCGCCCGAAAATAAATAAAATAAAATAAAAACAAGTAAAAGTGTTATCATCGGCCTGGCCTGCATAAAAATCATGAAAAATGTTTGCCATGCGAGCGTTTCTAATATTAGTTTTGTATGGGAGGTAGCATAACTACTTTACCGACATAGACAATTTTCAATACCAACCTGACGACGGTTAAAAAAAGTCCTCTCACAAAATTTCATTCACATAAGCCGATTCGTTTGGACGCTATCGTGCTTTCAACAGACAGACAGACAGACAGACAGACAGACAGACAGACGGACAGACAGACAGACAGACATGGCTAAATCGATTCAGAATGTGATCCTGATTCAGAATATATATACTTTATAGAGTCTCCGGTGAATCCTTCTTGGCGTTACAAACGTAATGGCAAAGTGAATATACCTTCCTGTGGAGGGTATAAAAAATTAAAAAAAGCAACAAAAGGCCTGGCGAAGCTGGCTGGAGTTCAGCTAGTGTTCTATAGAAACGCAATCGTCAATGGAAGCCGTGATCGAGGACGCAGGAAGATCCAGCACAGGTTCTGGTCCAGAGAAATTATCCTCTGAGCCTTGCTAAGCAATCTCATCGGATATCTTATTTCCCGCAATCACAGTGTGACCTGGGACCCAGACAAGAGTCAAAGAGTCAAAAGTTTAAAGAGTTCTTGCATTCCCAAACAATTTTGGAACGGGGTAACAGGATTGTGCAAGGCCTCACGCAAAGCTTGACTGTCGCTACAAACGCAGATATTCCGACCCCGATACCTATTCCTAACAATATATTTTGCAGCCATTAAGTTAGCATAGACCAGCACCGGACTAGTTTTGGAGCCATACGTGAAAATTCGACTACATCCCAAACCAGGCTCAGACTATTACCGAAGCCAATCCTGCACGCAAGGGAAGTTGACTCTAACTTTTCACAACAGCCGAAGTTCCGATGTCATTGCATCAGACGGCATATCAATGGATAAGTGTCGCGCAAGGTTGAAATCCTCCGTCTCGTGAAAAGAGCAACCTCAGTTTTCTATATGAAAATAACCATAAATTGGCTAGAGCTTGACCTTCCTCTGAAAATTGGACATAGATACGACATTGGCCCGTTTAAATTGTTGTCTATAAATGTCGGCTAAGAATGGTAAAGATAAACGTTTTTAGTGAGTACTTCGACGAGGAAGGGTGTAACTCGATTTATGTATAATCGGTTATCGTCAATTAAAAAAAAAATTGAAAACATTACTTACAAGCCTCAGAAAACTCGCTCGTTAGGCCATGCAGCATAGAATGTCCCTTTAGTAAAAGCATTAGGCATTAGCATTAGGACACCAAAAGATGTTCCCCCTTAAATTGACTTAGAAAGGCATAGATCACAACTAACAACACCTGCAACTCCTCATAGAATATTTCGCTACTTTAAGGCCCTCGCGCCCATTTTCAAAAAGGATGCTGCGCATACAAAAGGATGCAGTCCTAAAGTATAAACTACATGCACTAAAGCGATTGCCAATCGAATGTGTCAGCCCTGAGAGCTTATGCAGACCCATCCCTTTGAATTCCATCCAACCATGGATAACTATATAATCTCAAAATCGTCTGGAATTTGCACTTAAAGCGTTCGTCTGTATAAGCGTCTATATGTTCGGATGTACTTGAGTGCATTTAACGCATGTAGATATAGCAGATACATGGTGCACTTGAAATTTAGGCATACCAAGTGCCCAGAGACCTTCAATTTTCATTTGCCCATCGCTACGCATCGTCTGCTTACATCGCATCAGTAATCGATCGGAAGACCATTAATGGATTAGAATTTGGTCCAGTTGATGGTGCGTCTGCCACCGACGCGACAATACCACAGATAGTCGAACGAGAGCAACTATGGGAACCATCTATGCGGTGGTTCTCAACCGCCCACAAGGCCAACCCTCGCAATGAACCGTGCTGAGTGCCCGTAATAATTAAGAATCATTAAGAACTCGAATTGAATGCATTCTCCGCAGCCGAATGCCAATGCTGGTCATTATCCATTTAGGCAGTTGTGACGCTTTGATTGTGTGGACATTTTCGATTATGGGGCAGGGGGACGATAGTCTGTTCTGTTCCCGTTAGCTTAATTCAAGCGGACAACATGATAAATAATTACTCTGACAACGGCGGTATGATTATGATGCTGATGCGAGGATGACCATTAATGAGGGCCAGAGATGCATTCACTGACAAGTGACGACGATTTAGCTTAATTGAGAGTGGGATTGCCGATGCAAATGGTCTCGCTGCCGACCAGAGAACGTTGCCAAATACACTTCGCGGTGAATCGATCGATAGATCTTGCTGCCAAAATCAGTCACGGCTGCGGTTCAGTTTCTAAACTTTTGACATCCAATTGACTCCCCAGCTCTCACGTTTATTAACGTAACCAATTGTCCCCATCTGTGATGAATGGTCCTAAAGACCACGAAATGCTCGTATATTAACAAGACAAACACCGACAGGAAATCATGATTAAGCCAATGGAAAGAAGCGCAAAGTATGAGAGAAAAAAAATCCGAAAGAAATAAAATCGCATTAAGCCGATGGCCACAATATCAGTTGGCGGAATCTGAAATCTTCGCCCACGTGTCCCTTGAATAGTATTCCTCTTACTGGGGGAAACCAAGGAAATTACATTGGATTCACCAATATGCCTCCGCACACACAAGATAATCCCATTGTATTCGAAATCGTATCGCAGTTTTATTTCGGTTTTCCGCATCCACCAGAAATAGCCTTCGTCTCCAGTGTGAATGTGTGCTAATAAGTCACAGAGACGGCCGGCCGGCGGATCACATGAAAGACTTGGACTCTCTTCCGCACTTACACTTCGGGTGGTGGAGATATAAACCTCGATATAAACGCTTCAAATCCGCTGATAGCAGATGACTGCATATGGTGCGGACATGTTGAACACAAAGAAAAAATGGAAAGTCTTGGATAAATCCAAGCTGAATGGTTGCCCGTTCACATTCAATTTCGGTTTATCACGTAGAACGGCCTTATCATAGATTCCCTGCCAACAACAAATCATCATACTCGCGGGTAGTCAGTTTGGTCACACGGGGCGCAGCCATACAGCCACAACCAGAGCCAATGTGTCAAAGTGGTTGACCGTTCACGGGTTCTCCCTTTTTTTTATTGTTTTGCCGGGGTTATCAGCGGCAGGCTATCTTCGGTGCCGTATGGAAGGACATTAAATTGTGGTTTTCTTCAATTTTTCTTCACTTGATTATTGCGCGTCTTTATCAGAGAAGCAGATCGTTAAGAAAAGAAAACAAATCCATGGCAGATGTGTTAGTACATCAAACGGCTACTACAGTAGGAGTGACAAGAAATGGTTTAATTATTTCCGCACGTGGGGTCAAAGTATGAGTGTGCGCAATTCGTTAAAATAGCGATCGCGCATACAATTTGCTATGGCGCACACTTTAAAACCTCTATCCAAAATGGCCGTGAGATTAAATTGGAAACACGCGCATGTGTGTCGCATGTCTTGACTTAAAGATAAACAAGTTAACATTTCACGGAGGGGTATCCAAAACACCTGAAGTACAAAACAAACCATTCATTGACATTTCATTCAACAAGATTTTTGTCAAAAATGTGTGTCAGCATGATTTCGGAAAATGTCTGTTTATAGAGTTTCAATCCCCTGCCGCGAGTATACCGAATCAATTTCCCGTAAATCCTGGTAGTCATATAAATAAGATGGCCTGATGAGAGTCAGTTGTATCATGGATGAGTTGTATAGGTATGACAAGAATGGAGTTCCTTGTACCCACATCGTGTGTACGATATACGAAACTTCAAGCTTTAGTAGGTATAGGTATAAATAGCGCACACGCTTTTAACTGATTCATAAATGTGCGTTTATGCAGCCAATATAACAGCTAAGTTAGTGCGTAACAAAATGAAAAATGGGTGTGCGCGAGAAAAAAAGTGAACGTTTGTCTAAAGTGTAGTAGGTTAGGTAGGTTAGGTTAAATAGGGTTTGAGTTCATCATAGTGGACTAGGCCTGGACTGGACCTTCACGGTCCAAAACCTAAACCAATTCGTCCAAGCAATTAATTTCCCTAAAAAACTTTAGAAATTGTTTCAATTTTGTTTGTGAGGCTAACGTCCTCCAAATTGTCGAAGAAGTTCCTTCCAAGGTGTTTAGCATGACATTCACAGACGAGATGAGTAATAACCTCTCCGACATGTAAGTCTTCTCAATACTTGCATGTGTCCGTATCTTTTAAACCTAATCTCATAGCGTGCTTCCTTAAATTAAAGTGCCCGGAGAGTATCCCTATTGCCATTCGTAGCTTTGATCTGCTGAGCTTTAATAATTCTATAGATTTTTTCCGGTCAAGCTTAGGCCAAAGAGCCTTTGAGACCCTGGTAACCTGCTACATCCGACCATCTTTGGTCTGCCCTATTTTGAATTTTGTCGAGAATAATTCTTTTGGCCACGGCTATTGGTGGTCTTATGCCCTCAATAGTTTCAATTTGTCTGCTCCGTTTTTGGCCAGAACGTCAGTCCTTTCGTTACCCTCAACATAACAGTGGCCGCGTACCCAACACATAATCTGACTTGGCTCTGTGTGCATACGCATAATGCTCTGAGCATTGTGCGACAGCTCCTGACTAGTTCAGATTTGATGATGAAGGACTCTAGCGCCCTTAGCGCAGACTGACTATCAATGTAAATATGTAGCTTTATTCTTGTTAGATATTGATCCCATATCAAGTAGATCCACAGCTTTGAGTACGGCCAAACCTATACGCCCGGAACACACTGCATGTGTCCGGCAGTCTTAATGACACGTGTAGGTCTATATCCCTAGAGTTTATTTATATGGGACACTGTACCCTCCTTAGGTTTGCAACCATCCGTATAAATGGAAATTTTATTTTCATTCAAAACTTCATTCTTTTGCCAGTCCTCCCTATCTGGGTATAGCACTTCGTAGGGTGTGTTGAAGTCAAATTTAACAGAACCTTCAGCCGATTTATCAGGGATGTGGGAGTAAGATTCCCTTATAGTATGGAGGTCCTACCTGTCTCGTTTTGAAGAACCCGTTAGCCGAAGCGTATGTAGATATGTATTGTCTTTACAGTCTAGCTCAAGCTATTGAATGTCTGTGACAGTTTGCCATCTTTATTGGCGCAACTCAGTGGTTACTGTATTGGACTTGCGAAAGGAAAATTACCAGGACGTCTGGCAATCCTGAAAAAAAAACTTCTCAAGTTTACCATTTGCGGGCGGTATAAAATTGTGCGCCACTTTAGTTAGTGTCAACAAAATTAAACTAGCTCCCTAGCGAATGGTTGCAAGAAGCTAGACCTAGAGGGTTCTATATGCATAGATATATCCTGGTAAACCCAGTAAATACTTCTTTAACTTTGATAACCTTATGGTAGTCAATATTTTGGTTGAAGGCTCAAGACTGTTGCTCGAACAATTTTTAGTACGCGTGTTTTCACTGGCTCAGTGGCTTAGAGGTTTTAGCGTGGAGTACGGAGTGAAGGGGCCCAGGTGGTACTGTGAAATAACGCCGAGCGAAATAAAGTTTTTCGACTTTATTTCCCACTAAGAAAACGAAATAACGCCGAATGCCTTATTTCGCTCACGGCTTCGGCCCAGGTTAAACCCCTAGCAAACCTTAAATTACATCTTAAAGGTTTCTTTCTACTGCACAAGCACTAGCGAAGTGGAAGCCGATAACATACAAATGTAGGTCCTTTGTAAGGAAACCTAGTAGCCTTCTAATATTATACCTTTTTAGTTTTTTGGATTTTTTTGGTTCATTGTGGAACAGCTTTATAGTTGTGTTAACTTGTTGGAGCCCCCGGACGTTTATTCAATAGAAAAGACATACTTCTGCACTGACACTGCACAAAGGTTCTGATGGGTCAGTAAAAATTAGGGCAGCCCCTGTTTGTGCCATTTTTATGGCATTTTCGTTTTCGTAAACCCTGCCCATCTACGTTTTACTTTATTCTTTGACGATACATTTTGCAGAGCGTTGAAGGAGCTCATTCCTATTTTTGATTCAATCAGGCTTAAGGTTAGTGATCCAAGTACTGCTTGACCGTTCGTCATGCATACTGTGCATGGGGACACATTTTTATCACAGATTAGAGAATGATGCTTGCACGTGCAAATTCTTGAATATCATGGAAATCAGCTGGAAAGATACTACAACTTGTTTTCATTGATTTACAAATTTTCAAGTTTAATCCACAAACCTTAGCTCCTGCTCCAGTGTCCATTTTATAGATCGATTCAATGCGAAGTTTTTGAAAGTACATGCTCGGGACTGCTGTATTTTTAACCAAGCTTCCGCGCAGATCTAGTCAAGTTCAGAAGATTAATTTTATCCATGTTGATACAATTTTTTTTTATAAAAATTTGGAGTGGCATCAGTCTGATCAAAGTTTCTAAGGCTTGACACCATAGCTACAAACTCACTGTTCTGTTGTCTTTGGGTGTGCTAAATTTTCTGACGATTTATAGAATTTGCGAATTATTGATTGAATTATCCGACAAAAATGCGAACATGATTTTATTCCGCCGAAGAATTCAAAACACAACATATTAAATTCAAGTATAACTCACTTAAGTCGACCCGTAAACTTTGTAAGTCGCCTCAGTGATGCAAGTTCGTAAACCAGAGCTATTTACGGTGTCGAAAGAGGGGTTAAAATTCCAAAATAAGCACTTTCAACCTTTCGCAATGACAATGATCCGTGATCCACCAAGTAATCTAAGTTCTGCGGAACTAAGCCCCGCAACATCAGAATAACACAATTAATGTTTTATAGACCAACTATAAGTGTCAAAGTGTCAGCTTTTAAATCATATAATTGCCATCATCATGCCACCGCATTTGCTTAGTCATTTTGACCTAATTATTTATTTAGGCCCATATAGAAACACGAGCTGTGCGGACAATAATGTCTCGTCGTCGTTGGTATAAATACGTTGACAAAATTATAACCTGGCTACATGCTCTAAATCAGATTGCGACATTTCCGATATCCAATTAATTTCTTTCTCGATGGCACGAAGATTTTATTAATAAATCCACACATACTGGGACATATAGGTGTATAATGTACCTACTGCTGCTGGTGGTGGTGCTGCTCTGACTTGTTCGTGTCTTTTGGTTAAAGTTATCGATTCCAAATAATCAACCACGCAACAACACATCCACACGACACCCTAGTCCTAGTGTCGTTCAGGTTCAGAATGATTAACGCGGTTCGGCTTCTTTCAGTGCATTTACGGTGTATGAGTGTACTATGGCGGCGTCTCCTTCCTCGGGGGATATTAATCACCTAATGCGTGGGTAGGTATGTGAAAATGCACACACGACTCACGCACATATTCCTCTGGCATTCAATACGAGGCGGAAATTTATCGGAATTTGGTTGGGAGTTTTTATTTTTTGTTGATTCAACAAAAATCCTTGCAAACACTCAAGCTCAAGATATTCGAGAGAGCGATAAAGAAATATGTGCAATGCTTAATCCCTCGTCTGGCTGGTTGTTATGCCGTACAGCGATATAATCAACAGAAAAACGATTTAACACACATTCATTGGCTAAACAAATACAAGGTTTTGGCGTTAAAAATGTGATCGTTAGGGATATAGTGTAGGTGGCAAGAAAAGTTACACAAGGACGTGGCGTTGTTATATCTGTCATAACAGAATGTCATAAATATCCTGATTATTGGCGTATTTTGTTTGGGAAGTGAGTATAACAAAACCAAAAGTATGTATGTATGTATGTAATAGAGACATTAGCACAGGCCTCGGCCCTCATTGAAGCTAAAAGCCAATTCACAACGGCGCTTTGCCGCTTGCGTGCGTTGACAGATAAAGTAGAACCAATGCTTTCATATGGTGCAAGCCAAAATGCGGCGTCAGGCTTCGGGTCGCGTTTAGATCGTAAATATCGTAAAGTCCAACGCGACGCCCAAGTAGAGCAACTTTCTACTTTCGGTGGCGTTGGACGGCTTTGACATTTCATTTTCGGTTTGGTTTGTTCGATTTGATAATATTTATTGTGATAGAGCATATGCCGTTCATGTTGGAGTAGCGTGGGTATACACGTACTCGTTTTTAGTTTTTGCAATACAAATTAATTATTTTACTGTGTGGAAATGACGAATATTATTTTTGTTGTAATGCTACTAGTGATTTCTTCAGATTGTTGAACAAAAAAATATGTGCCCAAATGTTATGTGCACGCTTTTGAAATTTTAGTTTTCTCTAAAACTACTCTGTGCTTTATACAATTGATAAACGAAATAAACATTTTTGTTTAGAATATTTATAGTTTCTTTTTCTGGTCGAGGGAAAATCTAATTTTCTGCGATGTGCAAATGATAGGTATTAATTTATTACTTGGTGTACCCGCTTTTTTGCTCGTGCCAATGAATTGAAATGCTTAGGTAGATATAGCTACATATTTTTTATTGTCTATCGGGACAATGAACATGAATATGCGTACCGACTTTGACCTAAATTCACGGGAATTCTCCGTCCTATATCGAAGATTCCCTGTAAATTTGAACTCCATAGGCGGGTAGGTTTTGAAGTCCAGCCATAGGAATATAAAAAAATGTCTGGACAGGACAGCAAGATCTTCGCGGAAATATAGAACGGATGTGGTAAAAACCCAGCGAGCGACGAAAAACAGTACCTGGGGTCGCAATCGTCCGAATGAATGTCCAGCATACCACCAGATGTATAAATATAACTGAAATAAAATATAAATATGAATTGAAAAATCGAGTAGATCGTCGGTATCCATATTTGAGAATTTATTAATACATTTTCATTTTTTTTTTTTAAATAGCCAAACCAAGTTTTTAACAAAATTGCACCTCTGTATTTATGTGACTGAACTTCTTTCCACAGCGCAGATAAATGCTGGCCATTTGGTAATCTTGCTCACTTAAATCGTTTTTCAAGTATTCCACAAAGTAATCAATTCACAATTTAAAGGGAAGGGATTTTCGGTGTAATTTATCCACATTTTCTCAACCAAACTAAACATCTACCTGCCTCGCCTGAAAGGACTTTCATGAGAAGGCTTGTACCTGTGTATCTATGTACATTTCATGCACCAGACAATTCTGCCACAAAAATATTCCACGACAAGAAAAGTGAAAATACAATAATTGTTATTTATTTATGAATTTTTTACTATTTTAAACACATTTCCTTTTAATTCGTACATTAAAATAACAATTATAAGCAAAAAGGACTAAACTTGCATTCTACTCTGAATTGTGGTATATTAACATAAACCAAACAGAACTTTCAATTTCTCATACTCTAGTCTCTCAACGCGCCAAAGCTCTGAAGCGGCATTTAGTTTTGGAAAACTGCGGCTTGCGCGCGTTGACATAAAGTACGGTAAAGTTTCTAAAACGCCTGTCAACGCACGCAAGCGGCAAAGCGCCGTTGTGAATTGGCCATAAGCTCTGGGCCTCCGGGTATCGTAGAATAGCGCCAATGCAAATGGACAAACTAAACCCGTAAATAAGCTGATTGAATAATAACAGATACGTAAATATTCAAGGTTCTTACATATATTACCGTTTGAACTGAGTTTAGGAACTTTCTCCTGAGGGATCTTATTAAAGAATCGCTGCACCTTTGAAGATGTCATTATACCTGGCGGCACCCAGGTGTAACCCAATTGTCGTGGATCTGATTCCCAGTGTGTTGGCGAAATACTCTTGAGCCGAGGCGTTCGCGAACCGATGTGACCTGTTCCTGGTTGAACTTCGAATTCGAACTCGTCCATGGCTTTCTTCAGATTTAATCCATTATTAGACCGATAACGTTCCAATTATTCTCAATCAAATGCATTTTTCGCTTTAAATTATTTTTTCGAAATTTATTTATTTATTTATTGAAGTACCATTTCGAAGGCTACTCGATTCCCCAGAATCCAAAAACCAACTCCGGGAGTATAACAAAACCAAAAGTGAGTAAAAAAGTTTTGCATGTAAAAGTAAAAGTGAGCCAGCTGTAGATTGTCAAAAAAATATGCCTTATCTGTCAAATGGCTGAGAGATCGTGAAAATTTTGACGGATCTTTAAGTATTGCTGATAGTTTTTTTTTCCAAAACAGAATTGTCGGTTCCTTATATTTTTTGTATACTTCCATTTGTCAAAATATTAAGTACAGTTTGTACATATGCTACAGACCAACGCGATGATTAGGCGTTTAAACAAAAATTACCAAAGTTCGACGTCAGTTGTGAGCGCTTAACGTCTGCTCAGCAGATAGTTGGGTAATTAAATTAAGAGCGATGGGGTACGTCAAAAAGCACTGTCAGAAATGGTGACAATTTGACGGTAGGGTACACAAATGAATATTTATATCTTAAAATCTAAATACGAAAGGCTGATATGTAAGGACTGTACGAGAAAAAATCTGGAAACAATACTGAAATATGACAGTCGTATAGGCTAATTTTTGACATTTTCTTTTGCTTGAGTTTTGCTAGATAATTCAAGAGGAAATAAAACACTCAATAAATTAATAACGTAACATTCGATAAATCTCTGTTTTTTTAAGACTGAAGTTTGGGGAACTTTTTTTCAACACTTCATAAGTGTCAAAAAATTAGCCGAAGATAATTATTTAACGCGGCCTAATAAAGTGTAGAAATTGTAGTTTAAAAAAATGCTAAGCATAATCCGTTTCTTTCAGCATTAAAAATTATTGTCAAGCCTAGTTTTTCTTTCCGCGTTTTTTCCCGAACAGTTCCTTCCTTTAATAGGCCTCTATTATTTGTAGTAGTTTCTACATTGGGTTAAAAGTAATCCAGCTTACGCCAAGTGCGATACTAGCCTATCTACAGGGTGGGCCATCTGATGGTTTCTTTTCAAATCATAGGTTATTTTGACACAGCTGTTTCCCGCTCGAAATCCTTACAGAAAGTCAGTATCATACCTCCGCGGAACAAAATGAGTCGCTTTGCATTTGAACAACGTTGGGAAATATTGAAAACTTATTTCCAAAGTTAGTGCTGTGTAGCCCAAACAGTTCGTTTTTTTGAAAAGAAGTTTTCGCCGAAATGAAGCACCCACAGGCGCGTGGACAACACTCATGGTCCCCGTCGTCGTACCAATGCATTCACAGAGAGCGACAGTTTGGTGCGGATTGTGGAGTGGTTGCATCATTGGGCCATTTTTCTTTGAAAATGAGGCTGGGAACAATGTTTGGGTTAACTGTGGGCGTAACAGAGCCCTGAAATTAAATACATGAATTTGGACGACCTCTGGTTCATGCAGGATGACGCGCCATGCCACACAGCCCATGCCACAATCGATCTTTTGCGCTCCAAATTTCCAAATCGTGTTATCAGCCGTCTTGGCGATGTCAATTGGCAGCCTTGGAGCTGCGGATTATCGAGACTAATGCAGGATTAGTTGAACGCCCTGCACTCTTAACCATTATGTTATGGATATGGGCGGGACTTTGAAAATGTGTCGAGGCTATCCATATCAACGGACTTCTCGGAAGGACGCTCTAAGTTCAAAATGCACTAGAAAGCAATCTGCGAAATACAGGGTTTTTTAATAAGAGCGCTACAAAAGTTTTTTTAAATAAAACAAAAAAACGGTTTTGGATATCAATGAAATTCTTTATTCCTGTGAAAGTACGTTCGATGCCATTATGTATGGAACTCGATTTCTTTTGCATGGCCACCACGGGCACGCTTGCAGAAACTCCAGACGCTGAACCAAATTTTCGACGGTTTTCAAGCATAAATCAGCCGATACTGCTGCAATTTCGCGTTCGATATTCGTACGAAGTTCATCAATCATCGCTGGCTTGTTGGCATAGACCATAGACTTGACGTAGCCCCACAGGAAATAGTCTAACGGCGTCAAATGGCACGACCGAGGCGGCCAAGCGACTGGACCATTTCGTGAGATAACACGTTCTCCAAACTTGGTTTCCAATAAATTGATTGTGACATTCGCTGTGTGGCCAAATCATCATCCAATTGGGGCCAAAAATATTCGGTTATCATTGAACGGTAGCGATTTCCATTCACAGTAACGTCCCGGTCTTGATCATCACGGAAGAAGTACGGCCCAATGACGCCGCCGGCCCATAAACCATACCAAACAGTAATTTTTTCGGGATGCAATGATGACTCATGGAGTACGTGTGGATTGCTGCCTGACCAATACCGCATATTTTGTTTATTGACGAAGCCATTCAGCCAGAAATGAGCCTCATCGCTGAAGATGATTTTTCGATGAAAATCCGAATCATTTTCAAGTTGTTGCCCAGCCCAATTCACGAACATACGACGCTTCTGGTGGTCAAGCGGCTTCAGTTCTTGCGTCAATTTAATCTTGTAAGGATGTAGGCCAAGATCTTTTCGCAAAATTCGCCACAACGACACGTCACAGAGATGCCCAACGCTTGAGAACGTATATATAGCAAAAAAGAGAAATTTATGGAACAGTCATAAAGGGACTTCCAAAGTTGCATGAATGTACCTACATTGATATATATTTTTTTTTTTTTTGGGGGGGCAACGCTATCTCGTGTCTGCATGTGTTTCCAAATGACACCATCATAGATTTTGATCTACTCACGCTCCTTAGACACCTGGCTAAGTTTTTACCTTTAAAATCATCGCTTAGGGACAGAACATTCAACGTCGCACTTTTAATTTCCAGTAGCGTGCTAGAAATTATAAGTCCAGCAACAACCAATGTGAGTCACAGAGTGTGACACGCCATATTTTCCTATATGGATGCAACCAAGTGCAGGACTAGTGCCAATGTATCCACTTCGTTCCCCACTGGTTTTGACGTTTATTTTTACAGATGCAAAACAGAGAACAGTTTTTTTTTTGTACCATCAACATCTCTAAACAGATATTCAATGCGGCAATCATTGAAAAAAAAACTCCTTACCTCAGATACGCTTATTAGCCCGAAAACCCCACTTAAAGAACCCCTGGATGCGCTAAAACCTACCAACATCAAAAACAGATAAAGGCCATGAGATCATGACCTGAATACTCAAATAATACCCCCAGAACACCTACGACTACGTGTATTATGTGCGAAATCGTTTCGGAATTCCTTAACACGTGTTCAATCACAACCGACGACCTTAAATCAAATAGAGAACCATCAGCGGTTTCACGCCGCACGAAGTGACTCAATCCACCTCGGGCGCCATTAACGTGAATTCCATCAAACCCATATAAACCCTTAAACATCGACAGAGAAAACAACTTTTTAATACCTCTGCTCGTAAAACGTTTCTCTGACAGATTTATCAATATTCCGGAAGTGCCTTCGATTCCCTATATAACAACCATCATAACTTTTATATTCCAGCCGACCTTTCAGTGTCAAGGCATACACAGAAAACCGCCAAACGCCACCTCAATATTTAGCAAAGACGGGAAATCCGCCCGACAAAAGTCCATTGGACACGCAAGAGTTTTTCTCGAAAACAATAAAATGTCCGTCCCATTCAGGATGTTTTACTACCGCCAAATGTTCTCTTTCACACACATATTGATCTTTACCGGGCGCATAAAGTCGAAACAAAGCCATAAAGCAAACATCCTTTTCCATTTAAAATGATAGACGCACACGAAGAAGGCGACGAAGAAGACAAAAAAAAAATACCGGACGATATTATATAACATAATAATCGATATAGAGTCCTGCGTGTGCTGTTATCCTTTGAAAAGATTTTTTTGTTTTTTTTTTTCCTCACAAGATTTATGGTATTGTTTGGAGCACTACTACTCTCGTATGTCCTACGTCCAAGGACGAAAATTGATATCCTTTTGTGTGCGAGTAAATCCTATCGTTATCTAAACTGAAACATGTATTGTACATGGGAAAATATACTAATATATAAATATATGACAACTCGTCCTTACTGTTGTTTTATATATAAATTACTTCATTTGTTTAGAAGGATAATCTGCTGGCTGGGTCCATGCTTACCTGAAATTAGAACAGAAAATAGAACTCAATTAGTAAAACATCTCTCAATCGTTTTATTCATATTTCAAAGGAGTTTCTATACACATATATGCGTGCAGAGGGAAAAGGACTCTCGATCAGAAAACTCATCAACCGATTCAATTCGCACTTGAAATTTTATTAACACTCTTGTGGTGTCAAATTCAAACATGCAAGGAGGATATAATGCTTATTGGAGATGGAGATGGAGACGAAGATATTGGTCCTTCTTCGACATCATCTTGAGCATATCCTTGAGTTTACAGAACGATAACAATCAGCAATGGAATTGAAGGGTGGGTGTGGTGCGGATACAAGAAGGTGCCTAGGATGAAATTTAAATTTTGTTTCGTAAAGTGTAGTGCAAAGGACATTTTGTTGGGACCACTTAATTTTGGGCCATATTCTCTCTTGAAGGAGAAAACTTTTCGAAATTGCTTTAAAGAAATTGGTGCGTCCTATGTCAAACATTCTCTACATTTTTGGTTTACAAGATGTCTTTGCCAATCACGTTAGGTGTACCGTGTACATTGTTTTGGGTTAACAACCTGAAGCACATTGTTTCTGGAAACCACATTCATGGACAGATTGCCCATACGACACACTATAATGAACAAATAGCTATAATTAAGAATGGGCTGTCAGAGTGTCATTCAGTGGGGCATACTGTATAGTTAAAGTGACCAACTGTACAGTTTTTCGCTGTATACTACAGTTTTTCAGTCAGTCGATACAGCGCGAAATTGTCAAAAAAACATATACAGCGAAATCAAGAAAATACAGCATCTATACAGTTTTTCCGCATGAAAAAAAATATTAGGTAGGTACCTAACGAATCCACTCCACGAGTGCGGTTTATGCAATGTAGGTTGTTGCATGTTGTGCTACGTATTTAGAAAACGCAGCGAATTTTATATTTATTTACCGAATTTATCGAAAACACATACATGTTCATTGTACATGTACAAATAAATTCGTTTCCTTTACTCCATCATTGTTCTGAAATATACTTTCATTAGTGAACAGGATCCACTGTTTTCATATAACTATCTTTTTCTTTGAATTTAAATTTGTATTTTGTGTTTTGGTTTCGGCGAGTTTTATAAGACAAGGCGCGCATCGAAGTGGTGTGTCAGTGGGGTGTTGTCCAAGTGGCAGGTGGATTTTGGCATTACAACTGCTTATTTTTGTTAACCCGGAAACTAAAAAATGCGAAACGACCAAGAATTTAACATATGACGACATTTTATAAGAACTGATGAATCGGTAGCACCATACGTTGATTGTCTCTTTAGTGTGCGTTAAGTCAGTTTCATACCACTTCCCCGCCATTTAATCGGCACATCACTCCTATGCCACCTCCACGCCACTGCCACACTACTTCGGTGCGCGCCTTGTCTTAGAAATGTTATTTGAATAGTTAAAAAAAAAATATAATTCGCTGTTAAAATGGTACAGTTTTTATACAGTTTTTTGGTCTCGGTTTTACAGCGCTGATCTGTCAAAGAGTTGGTCACGTTATGTATAGTAAATGGAATTAGAAGGTACATAAGCTGAACTTCCTTTGTGGCTAGAAAGATTTTAGAATATTTTATCTGCTTGAAAGTTTCTAATTAACCTTTGAAGGTACTTCATGAAGTTGTAAGAACAGAAGGTTCTTAAAGAGCTGTTCTTTGCATTACTATACATTTGAATGCTTTTTTTTAATATCCGTTTCTGATATAAGTATCTGGATATTCATTAATTTTCAATGGCCTGCTTATCTACTAAGTAGGTGTGAGTTCCTGAAGTGGACCCTCCATAGCTCCCAAGTCTCCTCCGTCGAATCAAGGGCAATCCCCATCTCATCCCGGGTGTACCTAAATGCGGTTTGGATTCCATAGTACGTCCTGGGATCCTGGTTGAAGACATGCGTTTAACATGTCCAATTCACCGAAGTATGGACCGGAGAAGTAGCTGCTCGACATTGAGTTCCTCACGTATTCTACTGTTTCTAATGCTATCTCTATGGGTCACACCAGCAATACAACGGAGGAATCTCATTTCGACAGCTTGTATCCGCGATCTCATTCTTTCGTTCTTTACCCAAACCTCATGACCATATTTAAGATTTGGATAAAAACACCGAATTAAAGATTGACAACTTAGCTTCGACACCCCGTTCAGTCCTTCTAATAACAGACAGGCCGAGCTGTTTGAAAATAAGACCCCGAGATACTTAAACTTTTGCACTTTTTCAATGGGACTCCACTAACATGCAGAGTGCATTGAACAGGGGTTCTGGAGACGACCATCACTTCAGATTTGTTCACATTTACTTTCATCTCAGCTTCAACACAAACGGCTACAAACCGATCGAATGCGCGTTGAAGTTCAGTCTGAGAGGACCAAAGGCTGTCCAAGTCATTGGCGAAAAACAAATGACTCAGATCTCCCAATTCGAAAAGGTCTTCGCCAAGACTGCGTTGTAACATCCAGTGCATATAAGTAATGAAAATGGGAGGACACAAAACACACCCCTGGTGAAGTCGAACGCCTGCGGTGAAAGGTATTGACTTAAGGCCATTTACCCGAACACAGCTTTTAGAGTTTGTGTAAAGAGATTGAATGGCTCTCAAGAGAGAACCGTCAATTCCATACTCCTGTAATACACTCCAGAGTTTACCTTGAGGGCCTCGGTCGTATTGTTTCTCCAAATCTACGAAGCGTGCGCAAACATGTGTAGTATACTCCCTAGCCTTGCCAAGTACAATTCTGAGAGTGAATAACTGATCGGTTGTGCTTCTTCCCGGACGAAAATCGCACTGCTCATCTCCTAATCGCGACTCGGCCACACCTCTGCAACGCGTTTTCATGACCTGGGCAAAGAATTTACCTTTCTGAGGATACTTAAAAGCGATACCCCTGTAATTTGAGCAATTCCTTTTATACCCTTTCTGGAAAGAGGCACAATTAGCCCAATCGACTTCAGTCTTCAACTAAGGCCTTGACCATTTCTGGCCCGATTTCATCCGCTCCGGCAAATTTGCAGCTTTAGAGCAGCTTTTGATCGCAAAAGTGACTTCCTCTACCTCCTCTTTAACAAGCTTAAACTACCAACTCAAAGGAGTTGTGGTAAAAAAACGACAGATAGATAGTACTACTCGGGTTCATTAAAACCGCCACACAAGCCTACATAAATGAGAGGCTCAAAGTTTGTTCAAACAAAATTTGGGTGATCAAATAATTGGAGCGGTAGTGTTCATAAAGTCATTGGGGTGGCGGCATTTAAGAAATAACTTTCTCCAAAAATAGTTACATTGCTTCGATATTATTTGGTATATCATAATTAGGCTTTAGCTCTACATTGTAGCAAAAGGTCCTTATTAGTCTAACTTCTCGTTTCTCTCAAAAGGCTAAGAAACTTGTCAACGTCATCTACAGATTTTTAAGAAACGAGTAAAAATTTCTTAACAAAAAGCTTTTAATAAAAAAGATAAGAAATACGATTTTTGTTTTAACCGTTCTCACCACTCACTCTCTCACTCAATTTTAGTCGTAACTTAGCTAGTTAGGTGTACAGGCACAAATCTGAGATTTCAACAGGATTACCTTACCTAAATTCAGGCAGAGAGTAGTAGAATGTCACTGCTTAAAGCAAAAATATATTGCACTCTAAGACCCAACGCCTCGAATTTGGGCGCCAGTTAATTTCAAGATTGGGTTTAAAATATGTACATTTCTACAACAACGTGTCACAACGATAGGAAACAGATAACCCATTGACTAATAAAGGCAAAGAATTAATACAAAACTGACCCACATCATAATTAAGAATAATTTTCCTTATTTTAAAATTTACATTCAACTGAAGTTTCCGTCGATTTAAAAAAGTACAATTAGAGTGTGGATTTAAATCAATATTTTATGTTGACTAGGGACAATAGGGATCACGCCTACATTGGAGAAAGGACTACAACTAACAAAAATTTAAATGCAGGACCATTTGTTTGTGCATTTGTTTCTCAACAATTACTCGTGGGTTTTCTGAACCCCAAATGCGACAATTTTGACGATTAACGAAGCCATCCAAATGAAAATGAGCTTCATCACTGAACATGATTTTGTTCGAAAATTGCGGACTGTAGCTGACAAGCCTTCATTATTTTTAAAATATTGCTCAATAATGAAAATGCGTTGTTCTTTCCTATAGCGCTCCATTTTTACTAACCCCGAACTGTCAGCTGTCACATTGTTATATTTTTTTTCGTTGGCATCACTGTAGCTGTAGGTACTATTAATTAGCGCAGTGCATGCACGTTTTGTCTCAAAGTTGACTGGAATGTGTTTTTATTATACGTTCACATACGAAATATGATTGCCCAAATATTTCGATTACATGCTGCACAGCAGATGCATACGATACAATTATGTCGATATTACATATTTTGGCATGTAAACCGGTTTGTGAATACAAGGCATGGAATAAGATGGCATTTGTTGGCAATATTCAAGAACCTTTGGGAAAACATCCTTAAAAATAAAAATGTTTACGGAGATTTTAGAAAGATTTTGTTTTTAATTTAATTTTAATAATTTCAGCCCAGCGAGGCATAGACTCAACAAAAAGCTACCCCTTTGATGGGTACAATTTTAAAAGTAGATAATGCTGTAACTTCTTAACCAGTAGTGGCAGAATCTTGGCCAATAGCGCACATCCTTCAACCTATTGAGAAGTTTTATGCAAGCAGCATCAAGTGCTGAAGACCATAGGCATCGACGACTCGATTGGACTAGACATTCTGACAAACTACAACCGGTCTGTCGTAGGTACTGTGTGAAAATCTAAAACCGTTTGAGAAACAAGATTGGTCTGACATAGCATTTCCTAATGACATACTCTACTCAATTTAAATGCCATAAAATTCAGTCATGTAAAACGACTTGCTGAATATACGACATGCATATTTTGGCATATTCACATGGGTCCGTCATATCGCTGACATACGCTTGCATATACAAATGCAGTCAGGAAGACAAGTATCTTCTCTGGGGGTAATTCAGAAAGATTTGCCGAGGTAAAGATTTCTTCGCCAAAAACTTTCTTTCTAAGGCGGAAGAGAGCCGGACATTCCATGAGAATGTGAAGAGAGGATTCATCAGTCTCTAGGCACAGTCTGCATGTGGGGTCTGGTGAGATTCCGATTCGGTGAAGATGTTTTTTCATAAGGCCATGGCCAGTAATAATTCCTGCCAGGATTCTTAGGTTGTTTTTACCCAGATTAGTTAGAAAATAGAATTTTCTTTGGGAGCATTTTGGGAAGAACTGTTTGGTGCAGTTCTGCCCAGGTGTTTTAAGCCAGAGTTCATTAGATTCGATTTGAGCTAAGCTCCTAATGTATTCCCTGAAGCATCCCTTACTGACACCGCAGAAGGGTTCAGGTCCGACGAGTGGCGTTGTCGCGCCGACTTTGGCCAGAGAGTCAGCCGTTTCATTTCCACTAAATCCCCTGTGGGCTGGAATCCAGTGTAGGATGTAAGTTTCTAGGATTTAAGTCTAACTGGCACGCGTACCTATGTCAAGTTTAGCATATCGTGTACTCGTAGCATGATACAAACAACTTATTTTTATGACTTGTCCTAAAACGATTTTTTCAGAAGAGCTTGTCATCAAGTACTTTCCAGAAGCCATTAAAATTTTCATCATTTTGACAGTTTTTAAATTGTTGGTAGCTATTTTAAAGCAGGAAGCAGCAGAAAGCATCGAGGATAGATCATTGTAAACCATCAGTGATTGTGATACCCGACTCAATTCCTCATCCTTCCATCCTCATTTGCCGTTGAGCCTATACAAAGGAAACGCTTGCAAAGTCCACCACAAAGTAAGGCAAAAGCCACCTGTGATAAATATTTACAACAATTCTGCTTTCGAAAAGCTTCAACAAAAAAATGTATCCCGTATATCAATTGCAAGGTTTAAGGATGCTCCAGTGGGCCTACTACTACTCTCAATTTTCCGCCACTGTACGGGAGAGTTAGGACTTCGCCCATCTAACTCATCCTGGGCCTAACAGAAGAAGTTTACCTAATGGCAGGAAGAGCATACTGGGGTAGCTACAATTAATTAGATATGGATAGAGCTTTCGAAATGTTCCGAAGAAGTTTTTTTGTTCTTCTTTTAATTTATTTTCTTGTGCACTCTGTGATCGCATAATCCTTTATTCCAGTTTTACAGGTGATTCAAACATCAAGGGAAGAAATCGCTTTTCTCCAAGGTTATTTTAGAACCACCGCGTATACAACCTCAATTAGAAGCATTCGTGACCTTCAACGCTGTTTACACTTCAAAGCTCAATCACTTGCCTTGTTATGCAGATTCCCTCAATCTGTAAAGTATCTTTTTAATCGATGCAATCAAGGATACATTTGCTCCCGTTTTAATGGCACCCTGATTCGTTCGCCGTCGTCGTCGGTACATCTTCCGGCTGCATGAAATTATAAACGACAGTTTACCCTCGCTCCCATTCGCTCTTAATAAATTGAATTAAAAATCCTTTAAACTGTCAGTTTTCATTAAATTTTCCATCAAAAATCTGAAAAAGAGTGACACCTATGGCACTCCTCCTCTTAAACGAAACACTCTCTCGCTACGATGGGTGAAGAAGAAAGTCCATTAAAATAGCGCCTCGCACAGTGACAGACTAATGACATTCCGTGGGAGAGTACGAGTATAGGCGACAGATGACAACAACCTCCCTCACCAGCGACTCGAGTGTTTAACGTTTATTATTTGACAACCTAAATGGCCTGTCGAAGTTGAGTACATAACATCGCAACAACAAAGACTATCCGCAGCAGCAAGAACATCATTACAACATCAATGCCACAGCTATTGTGTTCTCGAGTCGGAGTCACAAATGGTGCACTCTAAATGACACCAATAAGACCATTATGAGGGCACACGCGGTGGACATTGCCACCCATCCCTGCGTCAAAAGAGTTGAGCACAGCCGACAGTCTGTGCGAAACTAAATATACTATAGATACATAGATATTGATATTGCTCGCCCAAAAAGGTGACCATTAAAATGCAATTCAATATATCCGTTCGTCCGACCATCAAGGATATTTGTTGTGGTGACGGTTGCTGGTGTCTGTAGTCTACCCAGAATGACATCGGCATTGACCTTTCGCCTGATCAAAAAGCCAAACAATTACCCGCATTAATTTCATTCGATTTTTTGGCGTCTCCTCCGGCTTCGACTGCAAATGTCTGAGGTTTGGCAATAAATATCCTGCAGCAGCAGCAGCGGTTAAAATTGAAAGATAGAAAGACCAATCAGCCTCTGGCTGGTAGGGGAGTCGGAGTGTCGAATGCTCCTTCGCCTGGAGCATTACCTACGAGTACGAGTGTAGTGAGCGGTTTCAGTCATTTTGCCTGGGCTGTCGAAAAAAAGGTAATTTTCAAAATTCCCGTCTTGCGGTTTGCATCTGTCTGCGGTTGCAGGTATTTTCGGTGAGCCCTTCGGATTGGGACAGCTTTTATGGCATGCGGCGATGTGAAGAGCACACGTTGTGTGCGCCAATGTTGCGGGAAAAATTGGCAAAATGCGTTTGCATTTTGGACTCTTGTTGTAGGTTTTTTTTTTTGCTCTTTTCTGCCTTTATCCTGTGTGTGGTGCTGGTGATATTTGATGCATCCAACTACGGATGGATGAGTATTAAAGTTTCAACAGACGGCACTCGGTGGAAGTTTGGAAAAACTTTTTAAACTGAATAATTCCGTGTGGCCTCACGGGTGATAAGAGGACTTATGCAACATACTGTTTTTGAGTTTTTGCATACACTCTGTCATAGTGTACCGCAGGATTTATCACAAAGTTGGTTGGGTTTCGTCGACCGATATTCCAGCGACAAACTAAATTGACCATATGGTGTTTCAGAGCGCCCGCCCGGTGGGTTGTGCTTTAAATATTCTAATTGGATATGCGTTTTATAAATGAATCGGTTTAGATGCTGAAATTGGATTTGGGAATGATAAAATTGACAGAGTTGGGTAAGGCAGATGCTAGTCAGGGCTAGCTATCTGTCAATATTTGTATAGGTATATGCATCGTATGGTTTTACTAAAAGGAAGTCGTGAGGACTTCAAAACCTGCGCAAAAAGCAATAAGAACAGCGACTTCGACGAAAAATTCACAGAATATCGACAGAAAGATAAATTATTCGACAGATAGATTGTGGCAGTGAAGGCGGAGTGTTTGACATTTCACATTTGTTTGTATTGTAATCAAATGTGAAGCCAATGCTGCTACGAATCACTTAAAATATTTCGGCTCAATCCGCGTAATTCACATGTCAAAGCGAGAAACTTACTGGAAACCACTTCACCTGCAACAACTGTAGGATACATGCAATACCAACCCCGTTCCCGAATGAGTTGACGAATAAATCTTGGCATAAGACTTTTTGTAGGGAGTTTGGTGCAGGGCACATGCAGATAAACAGTCCGGTTCAAGCGATACAGTTGTGATGACGATCTTCTCAGAGTTATGAGCTAAGCTGGTCTGGTACAGGATTGCCCCAAAGCCACACACAACTTTTTGTCGATGTTGTGCTCGTTATTCATCATATTTAACGCACCCAGCGTATTTTTGAACAACCGTACAACCCTACTTTCAACCAACCAACCAACCCTACAGACCACGAACAGAGCAGTTCTGGAAAAGCGTTATCAGAGCAGGTTCTGAAAAAACGTTAGACTACGATGTTCTGTGAAAATGACAGACCTAGACAAGCATAGTTATTGGGAAATGAAAAAAGGTCAGACCATAACACGAGTGGTTCTGAAAACGTCAGACAATTTCACGTATAGCTTGGGAAAAGCCTTAGACAACGGTATCGCTTATTTAGTTATTTATAGGCGACCCTAAAGTTCTGGGTGAAAGCATCAACTAAAAAGCTTCTCCAGTTAGCCTGGTCCTTAGCTAAATGCGCACTCCAAGTCGGTTAAGGTCGTCTTCTACTTGCAGGCGAGTTCTTCCTCCACTGCGTTGCCCCTCCGGGTTAGACTTGAAGACTCTACTCTACGAGCCGGATCATTTGTTTCGCTCTACATGTCCTAGCCATCTTAGACAACTGACTTGCAGTTCTTTTTTACCAGGTCGATGTCGCTGTACAGCTCATTTGTCGTTGAATCTTCTTCTCCAAACCTCGTCAACGGAAACGGTAGCGAACATTTTACGAATAATCTTTCTCCCGAAGCGGCGCGCGTCCGTAGATATCTTCTTCCGCTTTAGATTCCAAGCTTCAGTACCATTAAGCAGGACTAGGATGATCAGGGTCTTATACAGAATCTTCTTAGTTGTTCGGGATAGGGCTATACTACTCAACTGCCTTCTTAGCCCAAAGGAACAGCATTTGGCAAGAGTTATTCCTTTCCTTGCTTAATTTCTTCTGAGATTTTATTGTCAGAATTTATAGCAGAACCGAGATGTTATAGATGTCTTTTACTACCTCAAATTTACAGCTGTCGATTGTGACGTTTTGTCCAATTCTTCGATGTTTGATGTCTCTTCTTGTTGACAGCATATAGGTACTTGGTTTTGCCCTCGTTAAACGCTAGACACATTTTAGCCGCTTCCGTTTCTATTGCAATTGAAAGCACTTTTGAAAGATCTTTCCTTTGTGTATTGGCCCCGTAAATTTTGGACAATTTTTTCAAGTATGGTGTTGGAAAAATCACGCACGACAGCGCTCTTGATCCGGAAACAGCCATGTCCCCTTATGGATATTGAGATGTGGAAACCTTGTGTTATATCGCCACGCAACAAAGTCTCGGTAACGCTTAGTTCGGGAAAAATATCAGACCGATCGGACACGCATAGTTTTCGGAAAAACGTCAGACCGATATTCGTATAGTTCTGCAAAACATCAAACCGACAAGAGTAGTTTTGAAGCTTTCGTAGGAATTAAAGTATCTAAATATATTTTGTTGTTATGAGGACATGAACTGGACTCTCCAAATAAAGAAATAGCCGAAAAGTCAAACTTCCAAAAGTATTCAAGACCTTAAAGAACATCAAATCTATCTGAACAAAGTCAATAATCACTTAGGATTTTCATCACCCAACCAAACTATATGTGTTCTTCCATTCCAGGCACACAGTCCAACTACTCTATACATTTTCAGACTATACTGTACACCAACTACCACTCACGATTTCTATTGACATAACTAAAATCCACACCCAACCACCCATGAACCATGGATGATAATACCCGTAGATCATTTTCAAGAATTCGTTCGGTTTTTGCACGTTTTGCATCCGTGTGGAACACATGGCTCCCAGGAGCTGGTTAGCAACATTTTTTTTTGTCTTCCTCTTCAAGAAGCACCTTCCGAAAAAAATAAGAGTAAACCAAACCTAAACATAAGAAGAATGGGGAAACAAACGACCCGGCCACCGGTATTAGGGAAAAGAATAAATAACCCCAGACTTAGAGAGTGGAGAAGAAAATGGAAAACAAACCAACCGTAGACAGATTTCCTCTCCAGTCCAGCGCGGTATAGAATTCGGTAAATGGCATGTGGAGTCCCTAGGTCAGAATTGAGTAGAATTGGATGCTACAAGAGCAGCATCACAATTGAAAGATACTTGTTCGTATATTCGTTTATTTAGTTTTTTTGCAATTTTTTTCATGGGGTTTCCTCTATATTTTAATTTTTTTTTCTTGTTCACTTCTGTTACACCTATTGTGCTTCGGGTTCGGAATCAGAGCGCTCATTTTCATCATGGAGTTGGAGGAGTGTGAAACCATAGGTTGGCCGGCACTGTGCAGATGGCGTCTTCTGGGTACGGCAATCATTCGTTGTCGTCTTCCTTTCTATAGTTGTGCTGTGTGTTTATTGTTTTTTTTTTTTTTTTTTTTGTTCTTGTTCGTGATTGTTTTTTTGGAATTTTAAAGAGAATAGTTTAACTGCGAAAAGGAATTCAAAGGATTTTTTCCTTATAGGTATATTCGCAATCAGGCTGTCGGCTGATATTGTTAAGGTATGCCAGGGAAATTGGTATCTTTAGCTAGGATTTGTTGAGTTTCAAATGATTATATGGTGTCAGTCAATCAAGGAGGAGGTAAAAGAAGAAGTTGGGGTTGTTCCAGTCAAGCTTAGTGCATCGAATGTAGTGCACTTAAACAGTTTGATGAATTGGGAAGTCTTTGGTGGTACAGAACGGGCCTAAAAACCGGATGCCAGCTTAGATCAGTAGTGTCATTGGGGATCTAGGCGTCACTTTTGCAATAAGATTTAAGGATTATTCCGAAAACATGCGACAGACTCATTGATACACATTTTCGGGTTGTGCACCCGCAGGACTTACAGTAAATACCTACATAAAAGGTAGTATATATTGCCCATCTGTCATGGCGACCTATTGTGACGACTGAGGCCGTGACAAATGTGTTTAGACAGAGCTATCCTATTGAGGGGTCATGGATACCTTAGGACCCTCGATACTCGGAATGGATAATCGAAAGATACCACAGCTTTGCCACACCTTCTGTTGGAGGCAGAATGCACTTAAAATCTCTAAGAGCAGCAACATAACTTCCTTTTTTGAAATGCGAGCCAGTAAGGCTCATAACGGGGTGGGACGTTGGAGTGATCTCTACCACAGGCGTGGTTGTAAAGTTTGGTTTCCTTCCATATCAGTCGGAGTCGTTATCACGAGTTGAAACAGTGTAAAGCGTGCCTTTGCCGTCGAGACGTACTTTTCGAAAGGACAGCCTGTGATCGAAATGCAGCACACCTTTCAAAATTGTTTCAATGTAGCTCCGTATGGTCCTATAACGGACCGAAAATCAAGTCTTACGGTGGTTACTACGTTCAGAAAATTCATACGAGTGTGTCAATAAAAAAAAGATATAGAGTCCCTCGGCCCATCAGATCACCTAAGTAAGACCATTGAGACTGTGAGAGCATCAATATTAGAATTCCCAGGGCGGTCTGCGGGCAAATATGTTGCTGCCCTTGGACTTTCCGATCGTTGGATATAATAATTGGACTTAAGATACATTTGGTTCCAACAGGACGAAACAACGGCTTTCACTTCAGCATCGATGGCTCTTATGAGGTAGCACTTCCTTGAGCGCATCATCTCACCAAGGGGCGATTTTGATTTTGGCCGGCCCGCTCTTCCCAAATGTTGTTGTTTTTTTCTCATTTATGTCAACCAAGGACCCCTTGGGTTTATTTACTGTTTTTTATTTTGCATTTATTTCAAGCAAGTAGGTAATTCTGGGCAGAAATTTGCTAAGCTGCTGAGGGTCACCAGGACGAATGCCGAAAATCGGCTTATTCAGTGTATGGGCAATAGGGGGCGTCACTTACCTGATACGATTTTGAAAAATGTGTAAAAAAAAAGTTTAGATATGTAGCTACACCCACATTATAAAAAAATACAAAATTCTGATTCATAAAATGGGTTTCGTTATAGACTATGAGCTAGCAACGTTTTTTCTCAAGTCATTTTAGCAAGGCTGTAACTTAGTGAGCTTAGTTCGGGGTGACAACTGAACACGAATATAAACCAACGCAGCGCTGCCAGAAATGTATTTTCGTGTTCAGTAGTCACCACGAACTAACCTCACAAAGTTACAGCCTTGCTAAAATGAATTGAGAAAAAACGTTGCTAGCTCTTACTCTATAAGAGGTATTCACGATTCGTTGTACCAAGAGGTCTAGTAAAATTGTGAAATTGTGACCTTAATCGTTAATGCCCCTATTGTGTTTTAAAAAAGAAAGTTATGTTGTGCCGCACCCTGTACTTGACTAGAAACTCAATAGCCTTCTATTTCGGCATTCGATTTGTTGCGAAAGTCTAAGTAGGTATACCATCTGCCAAAACTGAAGATGACTATAGTTAGTAAGTGCTAGTGGCCGTTACAAAAGTTAAAAAAAAAACGTAAATCTGCAGTACAATGAGGGTACCTAACTACAACAGCAGACCTTAAGGTTGAACCTATTCCCAATCTCCTGCCGGTGAATATATTTACAATCATTGGAGGTCAGGACGCAGACCCTTTCCTTCTACAAAATGTCCCCCTAATTGGACAAACTTACGTCCATATAGTGGCTGAGCCCAGTGCCATTCTCAGTTACATAAAAGATAACAATATTCGAAAATGGCCTTCAGTCAGCAAATTATTTCGCTAATTAAAAGTATTACCTGTCGCCGCACATGTTCGTGCCGGTTAACCTTTTTAATGCAAATAATTGTCATGTGCCAGTCATTTGGTCTAATTAAATCCACTTCAGGCACTTTGCCATTGCCCTTGCCATTATACCATAACGCCGCATTGCCACCGAAAATTCCCCTAATCAGGACCCAACCAGATAGACTTTTAAAATATCCCTACTAAAAATATCAAGCATTACCATCACAAAGCCAGTGGCATCCTACCAGCCTCGGTTACGCCAATCTGACCGGACCGTTCCAATCAAAACTCAAAGCTAACCCACACGAAAAAACAACTATAGGTACAAAATCCATTCTCTCACTCTCTAGGATATTTAATTCATGTACAACAGTCGGGCTAATATTTGTGAACTATCTGGCCAAAACCACCCTCCCGGAAAAGTTCCAACTCCAGCCTCGCATTGTGTCAAAAAATTTAAATTTTCGTCCGAAAAATCAACATGACAGACAGACTGACTGACAGATAAAAAAAAAACCTTCTGTCTGTCATAAAACCGGATTAAACTACTCTGTGCACACACTTTGGGCTATCTGGTGTGAATATGGGGCACACATACTGTGTGTGCGGTCGGTTTGTTGTTAGAGTGGAATAGGTGGCAGTTCGTATCGTACATAACCTAATTCCAGGGTTGGAAACGTCATTTGAATGCTAAACGCTTCTTTGTCGAAACTCATGGCGGCGGAGAATTTACCGAACAGAAAATTTTGTTAATTTCCATGATAATCAAACAGAAAATTTGAATTTTTGGTTTTCACTGGAATCTCATCGTTGTCGTTCTCATCGTCCTTGCGTGTACGTCTTGTTGGTCCGCCCTCGAAAGAGGAATATGAAATTCTTTTCCATATAGATATAGACTATAGAGGATGGTACGGCATTCGCCACTGCCACCATCATCATCATCATCATCATCATCATCGTAGTCGTCGTCATCAACCAGCATACGTGTGAGTTTAAATTGAAATATTCAATTTTCCTGAAATGATAATCCTTGTGCAAGAAAAACGAAAAACTTCAGAGAGTTTGAGTCCTGGCGTGGTACCTCATTTGCATAAGTACACAAAGAGGCGCTTTCGTCGTAGTCGTCGTCGTCGTCGTCGCCGACAACGCACTATACAAGCGGCAGGCAGGCCCAAAGTATTCCAAGGATACGCCGCCGTGTGTCATGTATAGCTTTGTTGGGTTTTTGCCTCTTTCATGTTCAGCAAACCAAGTGCATTGGCAGGCAGCTGGAGATAGCCGAGAGTGGTAAAGTAGAAGTTTGCTTTATATATTTTTTTTTTATTGTTAAAGAGAGGCAGGACTTTAGATCATCAGCTCCCGTATGCTAACATTGCCCAAGGAGCAAACGAAGATGAAGAAAAAGTTTCTCCTTGGAAAAGTTTTTGCCCTCCTTGTATAGTGGCAGAGAATTCAATTCCTTTCCTTGTGCGCGCATTGACAACGATGATGATGAGGATGTTGATGAATATGTACAAAAAAAAAAAAAACATGAATCCTGCATGTTAAGGAAGAAAAAAGAATACGGACCGCAAATTGAATAGAAGCCTCAGCCCATCAGCCCAGTAGAGGATTGCTCACATTCTACAATTTTTCTTCTCTTCAAGGACGTAGGATATTTTAGTCTCTCTCCTCTCTTATTTTAACTGTAAACTTCAACTCATTAAAATGATTTGCATTGGATTATGTGGGTACAGGAGGAGTTTTAACGAATTACTTTGGAATTGAATGGCAAGAATCCTGTGTGGCTCCTACGTTACTCTTGCTTACCACACCAGTATGCCGTTCAAGCTGAAGTATGTATTTATGTGTACTTAACTTTGCCAATGAGCCAAGTGCATTTCAACGATGGCTTAGTGTATATCACTATAGAAGTTTTTCCTGATGTTTGGCAAGTGACCAGGCTAAGCGCCAGCCAGAACTAGGTAGCACCGGACAGTGGTGCGTAAGATTGACATTTATGGCAAAAAAATTATAAGCCATATCGGTGAAAGTGATCTGAGGTTCAAGAATGACAAAGCGAATCAACTGTGAAGAAATTTCTTGTACGATTCCACCCCATAGAAACTTCGAGTAATGAACCGATATTTCAATCATACATGACTGTCATGTAATTTTGACGATTTATAATTTTTATATATGACATTCTACTCAATTAGCCAATTATTGTAAAATGCACAGCAGTTGCTCGTTTTATAGCAATAAAACCTGATAAATTTTGGTTTGACCCCCCTTTTATGGGGGTCAGTTTGAAAAGTTGTGAAATGTAGGTACTTAAGTACTCAACATTGAGGCTGTCTGTAAGGCTTTGATACGTGTCTTAAAATGTTTGCACCTATAGATCTCTATTGAAACGGTTTATTTATTTCAACATTTTTGCCCCCACTTAGGGGGGTAACCTAAGTGGGGGCCCTTTGGAATATCTTGAAAAATAAATCTTGTTTTTTTGTGCTTGAATTTTGGTAAACAGCGAATTTGATGGAACATTAGAAGTCGAATCGCCGTATTAATAAAAAAAAAATTCCTCACATAGTTAGTGCAGATAAGGCCCCAAAAGTTTTGAGCTAACTAACCTAAGGAACAGAATAGAATAGAATAGAATATTTAGTCTAAAGATGACCCCCCCTTATCGGCAAACCTCATTCGACAAAAAAATGAGCTATTTAAATTCTGTAAACAGTTTTTGTGGGCGCAGTAGCGCAGTGGTTAGTGTGCTGGACTACTGTGCGAGGGATCCCAGGTTCGATCCCCGGAAAAACACAAATTACATCTTAAAAGTTTTTTTCTACTGCGCCACCTCTCGCGATCGTCTGACAAACATCCGAGAGTATGACTGTCATGAAAAAGCTTCTCAATTCAGCCGTTCGGACTCGGCATAAAATTGTAGGTCCCTTCCATTCGTCCCAAAAAATATAAACTCACACAAAACGAATGGTTGCGAGAAGCTAGGCCTTGGGTGTCCCCCGCCTGTTGCGCCACCTATTTATTTTATTTTTTTTAAACAGTTTTATAGAATTAACATAACACACGGAACGTATCTCCACTGAATATGTGGTGACACAAACCATAAGTCATCGGATCTCAAATTTGACATTCGTTTTGATACAGACATGTCGATCCATGAATTATTGCGCTCACAAGATCTAGTTGTGAGAAGCTAGACCTGGGATGCCTAAATTTAGCCCGAACTATTTATTTGTACGTTTTATAAGAAAATTCAGCATGAGAGAATTTTGTAAGGCTTTTGGAACCAGGGGTTTGTTATGTGCTTTCATATAGTAGTTTTCGACATAGTACTAGATTATTGATTTATATGGCACCTATAGTTTTGAGCGACACTTGTTTAAAATAAACGTTAACCAAAACTTCTTTCAGGCCTATCAAATATCGAAAAGTATGTTAAAACCTGTTTAACGAAACCCTCAAAAATATAACATTAAAGAACAAACTTTTGATGCAAAAAAATCCCAAAACTTACCGCTATACCTACGTCGACATTGATATTAATTCTGAAGGAGAATCCTAAATTTACATGCCACAATATAGAGGTGAGAGGCGTTTATGAATGAAGTGCTAAACTTAAAAAAAAATTGCTTCCCTCTGACTGCGAGGACGAGGAGTTTTGAAGTGGACCTGCTTGTGTGCCATGTGTAAAGTGGGCAGCTGGTTGCTGTAATTGAACTTGAGAGTGAGTTAACGTTTTCTATTTTTCTTTACTTCTATTATTTAATTTTTTCAGCTTGTGCTATGTAGATAGGGGACGTTTAGGGGAGAGTATGTTTTTTATTCTGAAGCCGTCATTTATGAACTATTTAGTTGGACGTGCGGCGCTGTATGGGGGCAACAGTGACGTGTAATTGTGTAGAAGTGAAGTGGCACCCTTATGGTGTTGGGATTGGCAGTTAAAGGGACAGCAATGGGTTAGGCGATTTAAAATTCGGAGTTTTTTTGTTGGTTATTGTAACCACAATGAAAGTAAATACATTCAAATGGCTTTTCAGTTTCATCGTTGAGAAGGAATAAGCACTGACATTTAATTAAAGGACACTTTGAAGTTAATGAAGGAAGTGGTTAAAAATTATCCAAGGGTGAGCCGCAACGGATATGGGAATTGATTGAGTTTAATTGCAATTCACACTTGGGGCATTTAATGGGATCTTTGACAAATATACTATAACCATCAGCTTTGAGCTCGATTTGAACAAAATATCGGGTCGGGTTGATGTTGGCCGTTGTGTTTTGCCGTGCACAAGAAGTCGGCATTTTGCAGACTGGAACTTGAATTTTGAGTCGGGACTTGGACCTATATCCGTTCCAACTGACCCAGGAGCTCAAAGCTAATGATTACCTAATGACAATAGACCATAGAAAAATCAACCTCATCGACGAGGTGCATTTTTTGATGAATTGCTATGTTAACAAGCCAAATTGCCGTATAAGGGATGACGCCAACCCAACCGAGGTGACAATGCATCCATAAAAAGCTGTATGGTGCCAATTTTAGGCCGGCGGCATCATTGCTCCGTACTTTTTCCTTGAAAATGACATTGCTAAGGCTATTACCATCAACGGCAAGTGCTACAGAACGATGCTATCCGATTTATTTTGGCGCTAAGTGAACGATATGGAGGTAGATCACATGTGGTTTCAGCAAGACGTGGCTACGTGTCACACAGCAGACGCCACGATGGTCATTTTGCATTATTCTCCGCATCAACGCTTAGATCGACAAAACAATAATATCTACAGCTTTGCTGATGACAGCACTCTTATACCCTCCATCTCGAACAGTGGGCTACATCACACAGTCAGAGATGTGAACAAATTATTTCTTTAAATAGTGAACTGGACAAAATCTTGAAGTGGGAAAAAGACAACTTGGTTGTATTTAATGCAAACAAGACACAGCTCACAACATTTTCTAGGAAAATTGCATACAGTTCCTCAGATCCAAATAGATGACCATCCAATCCATCCCAAGGGCTCAATGCACCTTCTAGGAGTCACAGTCAATTCAGGAATCACATGGCAGGACCACATATCCTATATCGCAAGATCGGCGTCCGCTAAGTTGAGCTACCTATTTAGAGCAAAGAGGTACTTTAGCCCCAAGCAACTTCTCCTTCTCTACAAAGCACAGGTTAGACCAGGCCTGGAATATTGCTCCCATATAAGGAGCTCGGCCCCAAAACATTCACTTAACCTACTTAACAGCATACAGAGACGAGCAGTTCGACTTATTGGAGACCCTACACTCACATCGAATCTACAACCGTTGGTGCACAGAAGACAAGTCGCTGACCTATGCTTGTTCTAGAGGTACTTCCATGGTATAGATATTCCGAGAAACTCAAAGACATTATCCCTGGAAATGCATCTTTTGGGCGCTCCACAAGACAGGCTGCTAATGCTCATGACCATACAGTACACTTAACAACTGCGAGGACATCAATTTTCCAAAACTCCTTCTGTTACAGAGCAAGCAAACTTTGGAACTTGCTTCCTGGGGATATATTTCCAGAAGACTACAATTTGCAGCAATTTAAGTGCAGAACTAACATACATCTGCAAGCATCTCGGGCGCTGATGAAGCGTTATAGTTTCGCCTTTCCCGGGAGAAGTATTTAGAAAAAAAGAGCATATACAATTATACCAATTGTCATCCTTCGTATTCCCCTCTGTGTTATAGAGGGTTATTCTAATAACTGTTAAATGTTATACCTTTAGAGAGAAAACAACCAACCAACTTCGTGTCAGAATTTCAACTCCCATTGGCTGTGTCATTCATCGACCGAGAACCCCAAAGCGCACCAGCGGAAATTCCTCGATATATTTGAATGTTTAGCGAAAACCGATTGTTGCACTCCGATTGACCCAGATTGAGACATCCGGAGAACATTGCAATGCAATGTTAAATTTCTGCAAGGTGACACAATCGGGGCAATCGGCATACAATCGCCTAGTTATCTCCGCTAAGAGTTCAATGCTTGACGACTTCCGACAAGCATAATGGGCTTAAGTACAACATCTGCATTTTGCGACAACTTACGGTTTTTTCACATCGAAGAGTATTTTAGTATCACCATCACCAACCTAAGTGTCATTTTAAAAAAAATCCACTGATTTACTATCAACTTCGTGCCTACAAATGTCACATCAATAGCCTTTCTTACCCCTACCTCTTGACATGAAGAGAGTCACGAACTAACCGAATTAAATGAATTTTCCAATTAAGCCTGCGTTTTTGTAGTAGCTCATAATCTTCGATAAAAATCACTGATGTAGAACATCGTTTTGTTAATCGCCCCATCCCTGCTCAGCTCATAGTAGGAAAATCATGAAAGGAATTCTGCACATCGGACACGCTTCGAAAGGCGTTGATAACATCATTTCTCTCTTCGCTTCGATGTTTTTCGCCTCGTGTCTGTTATCTCACGACAAAAATAATCCGCAAAGCCACATAGAAACTTTTACGTGTATCTACGTTGTTCATTGGATTCGAATTCTTTTACTTTTTTAATTTGTTAAATAACAAAACACCCAGTACCAGTAGGAGGTATACAGAAATGTGTCGTGCCAAAGGAGGCAAGACAGCATCAGCATCAGCATCGCGTACCTGACTCTTGTGATGAATTTTTCATCTCTCGCCACAACGCACACACCTTCGCAATATCAATTTCCGTCGTCGAAAAATGCCCGAGGAGCGATGAAGAGTCAGCAGATCTTCCAAAACTGCCATCGCACCCAGCTTTAGATGCAACAGCAAGGAACAATAACAACAACAACAACAACAGCAGCACAACAATGTTGTCGGGGGATGACAAAGTTCTTTCATATTGCAATAGTCACGATTCAAACTTTCATGAGACGTGATTTTCGACTTTTGAACAAGAGATCAACTTGGGGGACACACCGCCAGAGAGGGAGAGGAGTGATTGAACCAAAGGACACATTGGAAATATTATTATGGGTACGAAGACGAAGATTACGAGGATGAAGACTGAAGAGAAACATGAAACGCTAACGCTAACACGAGACCAACAGCAACAGCATGGAATCGTGAAAATACAAAAATTCAATTGAAGAGGAGAAGCTTCGTCCAGGATATATACAGCATACCCTGTGCAGACGTCAACGACACGGTGGCAGCAGCAGAAGCAGTTTCGGCAGCAATTTTAAAGAGCAGCAGCCAAGAAGGCGCAGAGGCCATCGTCTACATATCGTGCATGGAGCATAAAGGATGGAGGATGGACCATAAAACGGATACTCGTTGATTTGCTTTGGGATGCGATTATTGTTTTCTTTATTTTGGGTTCTTTGGCTTTTTTTTTTTCTCACTGCTGGTCTCCTCCGAGGAGAGGACATGCAACCAAACACCCGGTCGCGCTTTGTGGCCCTTTGTGTGGAGCATATTTTGTCATGAAACAGAGATCTTTGAAGGGTCGCGGATGCGTGCGTGCATGTGCAGCGCCTCGGGTTTCATATTTTATGGCTGCAGTGGAGTATACTCATATTCGCGGAGAAATTCAAATGGGCTACCTAATGTGTGGTGCGCGTCTGGAGTGGGGAGCATTGACTCCCAAATGATGGCAGTTAAGTTTTAGCACTTTTATGTTCTGTGAATTGAAAAAGGGCGGGACGTGCTAACAAGTAGTGTGAGGACGACCCAGAAGCGAAAGTGTTGTTAGCTTCGTTCCGTTCTGGCCGATCTTGAAATAAAAAACTTAATCATAAGATTATGACAAAGGTTATTATTCGCGCCTTGTTAAGTAGGTACTTAAAAGAGTACGTGCTCTGAAGATGGAAACCGAAATAGACGCTGACATTTATGACACATGAATCTGTCCTTGTACTGCATAGAGTGTGAAACACTGGGGTCTGCGAGCCGCAATTGACTCTTCTTTCGGAACGCACTGACGCTCGCATGTCGTGGGCACGTTTTTTTAGTTATCGATATCGGGGCGATTTGGCGATATGTGTCATCGCATCAGAGAGTTCATGGACAATGTCTGCGAACACTTCATGTATTTTTTTGAAAGATCACATTCTATAAGGAAAGTTGGAAACAATGATCAGTGCAAACAGTCAGAAAGCAAAAGAACGGCGTAGACAACTTGCTTTCCTGCAGAGGGTTGGGGCCTATAACGAACAATACTAAGGGAATACTTTCGAGTGTAACACATTTCTGTCATTCAATTAATCATTATTTCAAAAAATCCACGACAACTACGACAAGCCTATGAATCGCTCAGTTTGTTAATAAATTAAGGGTCACTTTTAGCATGTAGATTTCACAAATCAATAGATCATTGTTCTTAAACTTCATAGGTCACTTATCTGTAGTTTTTGCTCTTACCCAGTATATGGCAATAATCTTTACCTTAAGTCACTTAGGCGTGCTAATAAACAAACATAGCGCGCGGCTGTGTGCATTTTTCGAGTGTTTCCGAAAGTAAATGACAAAGATAAGCCCTAGGGCCTGAGCAAAAGCTTTGTCCGGAGGCATATCTCCATAAGGTATCCTTCAAAACGATACAATGATGTGAAATACTGTGGACTGCCTTTATAGCTCGCTTGTAGCTACACCTATATAATCGAATTATACTTAATGTTCTCAGAGCAGGGCTACCCTAACTGTGCGTTGCTATCCTAAAGGCGCCCCAAGACGTTACTCACAGGTCGCATCCACACGCGTTTCCTGCATTATCAAACTAAACTCCCTTCGTGGACTGTATATTTGTGTGGAAATCAAAATTAAATAAAGATTTTTCAATTGGCACGGTTCGATTTTGGCAGCCATATTGTTTTGGGAGCGTCTATCTAATCTGGTTTTTATTATTCAATCACTGATGCGAAATCAACACAATCTAAATGATAAAACTTTATTACCACAATGTGCGTTCATCAGTGCAAACGTTGCGGCGCGCGGCTCTTCAAAATTAACTCTCCAATGTTTGGTGGCCAAATTCAAGACAACCGTACATAGTAAACAATAAGCCGTACGCCAAAGTAACGTCAGATCGACCGAGAGCGTTGCTACGGTCCATGTGTGTGTACAGGAGAACCCGAGGCAATAACTCCTCGCCGTGCACAAGAAGTCCACCTTTTTTTGCATCGGGACTTAGGCAGCAGCTAAAATGACCATAATGACCATAGACAAAGTCGTTGGTTCGCTGATTTGGCTTCGGAGCGTTTGGAAGAGGATCCCAAATTGGGCCGAAAAATCATCTTTAGCGATGAGGCGCATTTTTGGATGAATGGGTAATTTAACCAGCACAATTGCCGATATTTCAACGCCAGTCCCTCCTAATTGAACAACCCTATAGTGAATATTCAGTAAGTGCAGCTTCTATTCAAATATCTGTGCTTTTAGAAGTGCGTCGCAAAAGTATTTCACCCTGTATAGGGAGTCGCAGTATGAAAAAGATTCTGAACTTCTGGTCTATAGAGGGGTGTGAAATATCGTGTGAAAATTTGAGAAGGGTATGACAGAATACGATCTTTTAGACTTTAAAAAAATAAATAAATAAATATATGGCGCAACAGCCGGAAGACACCCTAGGGCTAGCTTCTCGCAACCATTCGTTTGTGTGAGTTTCTATTTTTGGGACGAATAGAGGGGACCTACAATTTTATGCCGACTCCGAACGGCTAAATTGAGCAGCTTTCTCAGGATAGTCATCCTCTCGGACGTTTGTCAGACGTTCGCGAGAGGTGGCGCAGTAGAAAAATCTTAAGATGTAATTTGTGTTTTTCCGGGAATCGAACCTGGGATCTTTCGCACAGTAGTCCATCACACTAACCACTGCGCTACTGCGCCCAATTCTTCTTTTAGACTTTAGGTACATATTTGATTTTACAGAGAAGACGATATAGACAGCAATTTCGAAAACGCACTGAAGCTGTAAACAGAGAGTTTGGCCCATTGCGAGAGGGGTATGCATATCGGCTAAGCTGTAAGATATAATCAACGCAACTCCATAGACCCAGTGATGTCATTTTGAGGGATTTAT
Organism: Cheilosia soror; assembly: GCA_949372485.1. Classification (NCBI taxonomy): domain Eukaryota; kingdom Metazoa; phylum Arthropoda; class Insecta; order Diptera; family Syrphidae; genus Cheilosia; species Cheilosia soror. Next base: position 132,471,744 of record OX443561.1, on the reverse strand, counting down.
TCCTTGTTGAGGGATTTTCTGCGAATTTTAATATGTCCGTGGGATAAAGGGACATTTTAGCCATTAAAGGGATTTTCTTTTCATAACAACAAATTTCATACAATAACGATTTTCAAACGCAAGTGAACCGAACCCTTAGGTTATTTTTCAGCCATTCATTGTTGCGAGAGGACAGTCCGTTCAAAAAATTAAGTAATAATTTTATCATCTTTACAAAGACTTACGAAGACATCGAATATCGAAAATCATCCCGACAAAAATTACTAAATACTCTTGAATATCATTAAAAGTATTCAATTATGTACCACAAATCTATTGACAGCTTCGTTTTAGCTAGAATTTCTTGCTAAAAAACTGAGCAGAACAGTTTATTCGCTTTTAGCGCTAAGTTTCGCTTAGCAAGTATCTTAGCATCGAATCTACTATGGCCAGTGCAATTAAAATGTATGGGCGCAGTATATTAGCGTTGACCTGTCAAGCCTTAGCTTTAGCTTTCGCTTAGCTTTTCGCATGCACTCTGTTTTGGTACCAGAAAGGCGTAAAATACTAACAACATACGAATACGTTTTTTTTTTTTTTGTTAGTGAGGGGACGGGGTATTCTAGTATTCTAACAAAAAGGGATAAAGTCCATCGAAAAGGGATTTTTTAACGATTGATCTGGGATATTCCATCATAACCTTCTGGCAACACTGCATAGACCTAAATAACAAAATTTACTTCGTGACAGAAGCATTTGAGTTCACATTCTAAACGGACTTTTTATACCGGCTGTTAATTTATTTATTTTAAAGCATGATGCGTTGTTCTGTAGTCTGTGTGTCTGAAACTCGTGGCACAGTATTCCCAACACACGAACCACGGAGCCATTACGCCGACAACCACATGTCACATATTTTTTGCAAACTTTGGTCATCGATCAAATATAAGGGATCAACCATTAATCTCTTTTAGGACCCTATAGCTATGGACAGAAGTTCCACAAGTCGTGTAAAAAAATACACCAACCTTTTAAACAACGCATTTACAGGCACCGATAACTAGAGTAGACACTTTTTGACATAACAGAGCTATAAACTCATTCGTAGGTGGTACAAAATGAATCCAATCCAAGCTATCCGAGGCATTCAATTGTTGGACTCGTGCTACTATACAAAGGTACTTTGTCCATTCGTCGCAAAAGTAAAGCTCCACAAGAATTAATAGAAGGCATAAGCTAGGCGTAGGGTCCTTTTGTGCCAACCATTTATTTCATAAATCGATGTTTATGCAACCTCCAGATAAATACCTCCATCTCAAACCGGGCTAGTGTTCAATGAAAGTAGAATAATACGCTTAAAAATGAGACAGTTTAATCGAATGGAAATTGCTAATATAAAAGTTTGAAAAACACATTTCGATGGACAATATAGTAAAAGGTTCGCGGGGGATAATTCTCTAATTATGTCAAATTATTGAAAAATTATACCGTTTGCGGAGTTATTAAATGAAGAAGATTGCATTTCTAATGACATTTGCGCCAATAATTAAAAATTGTTCTCCCGCCAGTATTTCAATGTTTTGAAGGTTAGGAACATCAGTACCAAATTGAATTCAGACCGAAATGTCGACCAACGATAATCCTTTCCAATGAAATGTATATATATACATAATCCCAGAGATCTTACCTACAAAGAAAAACAAATTCTATTCTATTCTATAATGTCGCGTCACCCTAAGAAACCCCACTAATTGGCTCATCTACCTGAATAGCTGTTGATCTCTCACTGTTTACGTCTTCATCTCGTCAAAAGGTGATAATTACCGCAACGAATTTGAAAAACACGATACAATACCGATTGTGTATAGTATTTTAAAAATCCATGTCGGCACTTTATTAAAATACCTTTCCCCAGACCAGTCTGCCATCATGAGGGATGAAGGTCTTTTAATTTCCGGATTGCCTCTTTTTTCCCGAAAATCCTCAGCCGCTGCTGTCAAAACAATTTAACGTATCCTTTCCACATCGGTTTTCGCCATCAGGTAACCAAATTTGTTTTCCCATCCCCATGGAAGGTATTTCAGCATAAGAAAGCGAAAGACGTCACTTTGCCCGAAAATCCTGTTTTTCCTCGCACCCAACCCCTGGCAAATTGATTTATGATTAGCCATGACACGTTAAGCACCTTTCACGTCAGTCTTTGTCCCCACAGAGATAGTGCCGTGCGTCTGCTGAACACGGCTCATAAATTAAAAAGAAAATAATAACACCAAAGTAGGATGCTATATAGGCCAGGGTGTAGGGTGTATTGTCAGTCGTCCTCGGCCACAGGCGACGAACGACAACGATGTCACAATACTTTTATATATACGTCTTCTTTGGCCAAACAATGAGGCAGACTTATGAAAGCCTAGCAGTGCTCCAGCGCCTTGCAAAAAAAGGTCAGAAGAAGATATGCCTTGCTATGGGACAAATGAGAGTTTAAATATTGTGAAGGCTAAAGGCTCCTTGAGGGATCGTTCGGGACCGAAGATTTTTTCCCCCCAATTGTCGGTATTGAATCAGAAATTCGGATAGTGTTGTGTGCGGAATAAATAAACAGGATGCCATGTTTGTGTTTAAAGGGAATCCTGACAATTTTCGTCGGTCACCAACCACACCAGCAGCTCGACAGCAATGTCTATTTGGCACCACAAATTGAAACCGAAGAGAGAATGCCATTCTGGAATGGAATTCTTTTTCGCATGTTCCAAATAATTATGCAACTGACATCGTTCGATGGATGGCTGATGAGCCACCTATATCGGGTGGGAAGGACCCTGTGCGTTGTGCCCAAAAGTCATGCATACCAAATAGAAGGCAGGCGCATGTTTTACGTGTTTTTATTTTTGTCTCGCACTCGCACTCGAATCGCAAATGAATGACAAATTTGGAGGCTGATGGGCTTGGGCTCCATTTTTGGTTGGAGTCAGACCACGGAAGAATGGAAGTCCACCTGCGGTTCGGCCGCAGAATGAGAAATGGCATTTTGCGGTTTTTAATTAATGCTCCAAGGCTGTGGCTGGGACGGGCCGGATCGGCCAGGAAGCAGAGCGGTAGCGCTTGTGGTTAATATTTGAGTTCTTTTTTTCGCTGAGAGCGAGAGGGAAGTAGGTACGCAGCACTTTAAGCAGGTGAATTTATTTTGCGCATCGATGCTTTGGTGGTTTTGTAGGTCGACCAGAGATAAGTTCAGGCGATTCGATGATGCCAATAAAATACAATGAATTAAATTTGTGGTCTGGATAGTCGATACCAGAAGAGGAGAACGGTGACTTTAAAAGAGTCCATAATTATGTATAGGTAAGGTATGCTGTATAACATCTTGTTTATGTTATGTATATGACTTGCTGTCGTTTTTTTTCTTACATGACTAACCTACATATGTATGGATTTCAATTTGTGGATATCGCGCTTTCAAATGTCAAACGTCTTGAAGCTTGTTCCACTTTACCCACTAATCGATCATTCAGCTAGAGTGGTCCCAAAATTTGATTTATATAGGTCAGCCTTTAAGTGCTGGACAATCAAACGCTTATTCAAACTTTGCCAGCACAGCACCATCCCTGACAGACCATTTTTTTCGTCGTATCCTAAGTACGTTCGTGAGTCGATGTCATTCAGTGTGACGTTTTGTTTACTGATAGGGGGCGCTCATATAAATCAATTCTGACAGCCATTATGAAATGATAAATTTTTACGACCCAAGAAATGAGTCTTCCCAGTGAGTGGAAGGAAGAATGCAGCTTAACGCATACAACGTTCTAATCAAATATTTGTCCAATTGGTGGCGGTTTTTATGAGCGATTTATGACGATAACCGATTCATAGGTAAGAGACCGCTTGTGTCATAAATTTCTTTTAGGGTACACAGAAGGGATTTCAGAGTTCGATAGTTCCTTTTTTGGGAATTTACCTGACAGTTGTCGCGTCAAATCAAAACAAAGTGACAGCGGAAATTGTTACGTTCAGGATTGATGGGAATTCTTTATTTTGTTATCAGGGTCATGACGTATCGATCGATATAATGACACAAAGCTGCGGCTGCTGCTGGATTTAACAAATCAATTTAATGGCGCTACTCCGTTGGTGGGGTGGGAAACGAGAGAGTTAACCGAGATAGTCAGGCATTGTGTTGAGTTTACTAACGACAAGGCGACAAGATATTATGCGCGCTACTTTATGAGTGTATATACCTGGCGTTTACAATGGACTACCACTGGCATTGTGTTTACACTTCCAATCAATCTAAATTTGTTTGAATAGTGATTTGTTAAGGAATTATTTGGAACACAAATGGAAACATGGAGGGTTATGATCGCCCGATAAACGGAGCGAAAGAGGGTTGGACGATTGGGATTGAAGGGGTCGGACTTGGTGTTATTTGGAATTTGTTTAGTTGTCAGAAGAATGCAATTTAAGGATTATCCAACAAAGGGTGTATACACGGTATGGGGTAACTGAAATTTATTGGTCACTTCAACCCCTTGTTGTTCACAAGTCGTGCCCAAACCACTCTAAACCAGTGGTGGCAGCTAGCCGAAGACTGTTCTAACTGAAAGTAATAATTGAGACGAAGCAGAGCGACACCTTAGCCACAAGCTACATTATATACAGTTTTCGTATACGGTGCGAGATTTCCCGAAAGGAATTGCAAACATTCGACTCTCTAGATCATAAGCAAAACTTGCTGACAACTTTCCAATCGAAAATCTTATTGATTCTTTTAGTACGACGCCGGCTGCGGCAAGTATGTTAAACTTACTGCAGGTCTATTCTTTTCGTTTCTGTGGATCTGCTTTTTTTCAGTCTCTGCTTTTGAATAAGGAACAGGAAACAGGACATTTTTAAGTTTAAGAAATAACTGAAAGACATAACGAAACGCCAGCCTAGAAATAGAAATTATCGCAACGAAACCCGAAACAAAAACTAGACTCACGTTTCAATTTTCGTTATGTCTCTTTGCCCAAACATGCCAAGTTACTCTCCGCTAAATTTTTTTCATATTTCAATTTTTGTTACGTTCCCTTGTCTCATCAACTTAGTCTAGTGATATTAGAAAGTTGGCGCAACAAATATTTAAACACGCAAAACTAAACTCACGTTTCACTTTTCGTTACGGTCTGTTGTCTTATTGTGCTAACTTACTTAGCTGCAATAAAGAAGTGAGCGAAACAAATACCGAAACACGCTAAGCTTCTGAAACACTAGTTAGGAGTGGACAACAATTTGTTTTCAACTGTGTTCTACGTATTGCTATAGGTGGGCCCTTACTTCGCGTTTCATTTTGCGTTACGTTCCCTTATCTCATCATGCGAACTTACTCTTCTAGAGCGATATTAGAAGCTAACGTAACGAAATACTTTGGGGTTGAAGCTTGAGGAGTGGAAGGTTTAAACGCGTTTCACTTTTCGTTACGTAACCTCATCGTGCCACCAACTTACTCTAGCGCGATATTACAAACTAGGGCATCAAATATTGAAACACTTTTGGGTTGCAGCCTGTGGGGTAGAAAGATTAATCGCGTTTCACTTTTCGTTACGCTGTCTTTCCCATCATACCAACTGATGATGAGTCTAATGAAAAAATACTGTAGCACCAAAGAATTGGTATACAATTTGTTGTTTATTAGACAGTCTAGTTCTTATTGTTAATAGATATTTTGTTACATAAATTGAAACTAATTTGTCTAACAAATTACCATTTTATGGTAGACAAAGAGCAACAAAAACAAAGCCCAATAAATTCTTCAATTTATCATCCAAAAACAAAGGAAAACAAACACCGTCCAAATACTTCCAAGGAGCACTTACCGCACAGTATCTTCGCTAGGCCTGTCAGCTGGATTTTATTACCTCAGTTATTGACTCCATTAATGGATCAGACCGTTTATTGCCGCGTTTCCCTCTCAATTATTTCATTTGGCAATTGATTTGCCACAAATACAATGTTGCTTCTGTACTTAAATGTAGAGCACCTTTCCGACGGTATACGGTATCTGGTTTTGCCTCTCTGCGGATGCCACATTAAAATGCAGATACAACAAATTCCATACAAGACAAAACCACATCTTCCTACCTCACAAAGATTCTGCTTCTGCATCTGCACTCTTATTTAAATTTGCACAACAAACACGATGAGGAGAACCTTTAGAATCGCATTCCCATCAGAGATACGCACGGTAGAAGTAGAAGATTTATTCATATCACCAGTCGTTGGCACACACAAAAACCATCGTAAGAACGCACTTCAACAGATACCCAGCGCGCGCAAACAATCCATAAACGGTTCTCCAGCATTTGTGGCACTTGAAGTGCGGAGATGTTGGAAAGATCCAATTCGCAGCGCAGCATCTTCTGTGTTTTGTAATAAAAAGCGATCCACTGTTTGGATAAGGAAACCGTTTCAAATTAGCAACTTTTGTTGCCCAGATAACATTGCGCTAGAGCGAAGGCAAACGCATTAGAAAAAGTTCACCATCACCGTTGAGTCGGTCGTCGTCGCGTATTTGGATTCCGGTTATCTTTCGCTGAAATAGGAGTCTCTGTCTCTGAGAGATTCCATATCGGGGTACACCAATGGTGTGTGTGTGTGTGGTTGTCTGTCTATTTCTACTTGTCTCAGCGAGTGATGATTGCCATTTCTAGAACACATCCGAGAAATGCACCACGGATATGATTGCGAGATAATGATAGGGAGTCTGCAATGGAATTTCTCTGGAAATGTATACTTAAGATGCACTATCAGTTCTTGATATAGAAGGCGAGACGATGATGCAGTTAACTACTTAAAATACATTTATTTCGAATAAATTGAAGCAGAACCAATTAATATGCTAGTGCCGTTTAATTAGGAATTCATTTAGTTTTCAGATTGATTGCAGAATTGTACTGTTGTAATGCGAATTCGTTTTCAGATTACCGTTCTCTAGAGACAAATCAAATACCGGGCGCCATGAATCTCTCATCGTAGGGTTTAAACGTCCATTGGATTTGTAGAAGATGGTGTCCCTTCTTAGAGTAAGTGTCGAAAATCACTGCGATTCCATTCGCAAGGGTGAGTAAAGCAGTTATGTCTACGAATTTATGGGACATTATGACTGCTCCAAATTTTGCTTCTTAGCAAAGTCATCGATCATCAAAACAGAAGTGAGCCTCATCACTGAAAGTTTTAAGATGAAAAGTGGATCGCCTTCATACTATTCAAGCGCCAAATCACTGAATTTACTACGGAAATGATGATCGTCTGATAATTTGCCAAACAATACCAAATAAAAGATGGAGTCAGCTGTCATAAACTAACCTCACGTTTCACTTTTCGTTACGCACAACAATTTGTTTCCAGTTGTATTATACGTACTGCTATTACCGTGGCCTTTCTTTGCGTTTCACTTTTCGTTACGTTCCCCTATTTCATCATCCGAACTTACGCTAGCGCGATATTAGAAACTAACGCAACGAATACTGAAACTTTTCGTTACGTTCCCTTATCTCATCATGCGAACTTACTTTTCTAAAGGGATATAAGAAGCTAATGTAACGAATATTGAAATACTTTAGGGTTGCGCCTGAGGAGTGGAGGATTTAATCGCGTTTCACTTTTCGTTACGTTCCCTTATCTCATCATGCGAACTTACTTTTCTAGAGCGATATAAGAAGCAAACGTAACGAATATTGAAATACTTTAGGGTTGCAGCCTGAGGAGTGGAGGATTTAATCGCGTTAATGTCATAATTTATATCAGCTATCTGAATGTGGCCATATCAAAAAATAGCTGAATATAGTAAAGCCTGTAGCACTTGTCTTTAGAATATTTTTGTAGAGTTTCTTAACGCGCCAAGTTCCGGCTATTCGAAATGAGTTCCTCTTCTTTTAGACCCGTGAAAGCTGGAAAGGTTCTGTACCTATTTTAAGAAGATTTTACGCATACGTTAAGAAATGTGCCCTAAAATGGATGAGATGTGCGGCTAGAGAGACCAAAGGAAAAACATCGCAAAGTAGTCTCCCAAATCAAAACCACAGATTCTGCTTTGAGTTGATAGACTAATGATAGCGAACTCAGTCAGTCTCGGCTGAAAATAGTCTCCCAGCGAAAAAGTGGTGAACGCTGGGACTTTTAGCCGCAAACGCAACCCACAAGAAATTTGTCGCCACCCTATTCACCACTCGGGGTTAATCGAAATAATTGTCAAAATTTAGCAACAAAAATGTGAAATGAAGCGTTACACATCTCGTCAACACAACAAATTACTAAAGGGTGTCGCATAACTCACATAAAATGAATTTTGTATAGAAAATACTGATTTTTAATTAGAGAGCTTAAATTTTGTATTGATTCATAGAGTATACAGATTGGGGTTATGTATGGAATAGCACATCGGATAAATGGCCACCATGGCGTTGCTAGTACTACCTACTACCTACTCTTTTATTGAAATTTTCACGCATAAATGTGGCTGAATTTCATTAGTACACCTCCCAATTACCTACCTCTTTTTCAACGAGTTGATGGTCGTGGGCTTGTTTGCATTGACCGTTGACTTCAAAAAACGCCAAAGAAAACAAATCCAATGGCGTTAAATCGCAAGATCTGGATGGCCAATTCTGATCGCAAAAACGGCCGATTACACGATTAGAAAATGACTAATGCATGGCATGTGGTATCGTTTTGTTGAAACTATGTTGGTCTTGTCCATATCTTGTAATTTAGGCACCAATAATTGTTAGTGCCTGACCAGCTGCATTTTCGAAGAAGAATGGTCCGATAATACCTCCAGCCTAAAAAATCTGCACCAAAAAGTCACGCGTTCTGGATGCATTTGTTTTTCAACAATTACTCGTGGATTTTCTGTACCCCAAATGCGACAATTTTGACGATTAACGAAGCCATCAACTGTTCATCTCTGAACATGATTTTGTTCGAAAATTGCGGACTGTAGCTGTCAAACCTTCATTATTAACTTCCTCGTATACAGCGTAGGTAGTAAGAGAAAAGTAGATTGTTTTCATACAAAACTTCGAACCCGAGAATTTGATCAATTACGATGACAGGGGAACTCAAGAAAGTGGTTCTCGTAATTCTGTCCGTCCGTCTGTCCCATAGCTCTAAAATCCAAACGCGAGGACGGATTTGTTTCAAACTTCGTTTTTAGAGTTGGTGGGCTCCCCGCTAGAGGCGTTTTTTTTTTTTATTTTAGCCATAATATTAACGATACTTGCCATTTAAAAATTTTACAAAATTTTAAACAATTTATAAACTTTCGAAAACGGCTCTAACGATTGGAAGCAAAATTGATAGTTGAGTTAATGTAGGCATGCTTAACATTACTGCATACCCAGTTTTTCGCTAAAAGTCCAACAACCGCACTCTTGAAAATTGGCTTTTTCTCGAAAACGGTAAACACGATTTCAACAAAAACTTATTTTTAATGTACTATCATCATTCTTAACTGAAAAATTCTGAAAAGACTGCGTCCTTTGATATCCACCCAAATCCCTTAATAATAGTACAAAACTGCCCATAGGTATCTCAAAAACGCCATTTTCGATTATGATAAAAATGTAACTGGGAGGTAATGCTTAAATCCAGAGTAGGTAATACCTTTTGCTCAATTTTGAGCTAAACAGTTGCAAAACAGTGTTTTCTGAACCATGAATGGGTCCTTCGATTTCCTCCCCAAACGCTAACAATTGTGCTTTAAAAACTGCTAATATCTCGAAAACGCCACTTTCGATTTGCATGAAAATGTAACTGCTAGGTAATGTTTATATCCTCAACAATACTTTGTACTCAGTTTTCAGACAGCCCAACAGTGCTTTTCGAATCCATCCAAAGTTGTAGCATTTGTCAGCATAATTTTACAAAAAACCGCTCCAACGCCAACAATAACAAAAGCATTCTAGAAATGATCACGTACTTCGTTTTTCTCAGATAATTATATTTTAGCGACAGATACGTAATGTTACGTTACACATCTGATCATCATCACAATGGATTGGTATAGTCTTGAGGCCTACAGTGCAGAACTTGTTCCAGTCCTATTAACTAAAAAGTCGTAGTCACTATATAAGTTTAGGTATACACACACACCACACGACAATCTACTTTGCTTTTATTATAGAATGCACTTCAGAACTGCACCATACTGCCTATACAAATGATTTGCTAACCCTCTCGAGTCACACATATGGAATCCTTTTTTTATTGAACCTCTTAAAAGGAATATGCTTGAAGAGATCCGTAGAAGCCCTGAAACCTCTACTAATAGGGTGTGTCTCTGAATGGTAAATTGGAAACCTAAACAACCCCCGGCTGTATCAGCTCACCAGTGACGCACGGTGAGAATATCAAAAAAGAGTTTCCTCCATTCACCACTTCTATTCTCCCTTTGAGCAATAAAACGTGTTGACATAAATAATAAATATTCACACCTTTCTCACCATTAGACCATAAATTTACTATCTATGTATCCTCTGTCTACATATGTCAGTTAGAAGGGAAAAAATGTAGTATAGGCAACCCATCTAACCCCAACCCTCCAGAATATTCCATTTAACCCCAACTAACCACAAAATTTGACCACGCTTCAATATTTCATCGGAAAATCCTAAACTATAATGTACCCATCACTCTGCAAAGCCTCGATTCCTTATTGGAAAAAATATCTAACACTTCCCTGAATATCTGTATCATAATAATTCAAATCGAAAATGTTGTCTACTTTCCGCTCTGTTTCGTCTGAATGATGATGACCCAAAGCCGCCCCATACCCTCGATTTTATAACATCCACACCCACCCTCGGGCAACCACTCCACGTCCACATCCTTTACTTTAGTTCATCCCTCCTGGTTGGCAGCGTATACTCTTTTTTTTTTTGGTTGCAGGAGTGTAAATAATTGAAAAATATTCAACAGGTAGACACCACACGACGACGACGGTATCCTCCAGCCATATAATATAGCAACACCCTACCCACCCACATGCACACGGATTACGGATGTGTAATCATATTCCATACACAAAGTCCTCCGTACAGTAGTAAATCCTGTAAGAGAAGGTTACTATCGCTGGATTAAGCGGGTTTCCGACAACGACGACGAAGAAAAAAAAAAAGGATAAGTTGTGTGAAATTTGTGACGGAGATGAAAATTATTAACGCTCATGTAGTAGTGTTGGCGATAATCTGTGTCATACATTTATAGGGATTCACAAAACATATCCCAACCTGGGATATGAGTGTAAATCCTTCTTTTCTCTGACTTCAAAATATTTCATAGATTTTCAATTATTAAAGTAAGACGCAGGTAGGTTGATCCTGAACCTTTTTGGCGATAATTCTCCCTTTTTCACTTTCTTTACCATTTCGATTGATTTATGACTTGTGCAGCGCGGCAGAACCTTTTCTTCAGAATGTTTATATCCTCACAGCGTGTAGCCATGCCAATGAGCTATAAGCTATAACCTATAAACAAATGGCACCATATTGCCATACGGCCATACCTAATCACATGCATCCTTGGATATGTAAACAAATTTTATAGAACCTATAAAATGTGGCAAATCATTTGGTCCTTGTTGACCGACCGCACATATTGAGTTCGAGTGGTATTGCTTTTTCTTTTTAATTTGGAAGGAATTCAAATCCTTAAATCAATGAATATTATTTCATTATACCTACTGGAAATTGCCGTAGGAATGTCCTTGAAATAAACGGTAAACAATGATTGGGTAATATAGATGACGAAGAAAATGGATTTCCTGGAGTTGGGCAGACGACGACGACCGACGCACGGCTGATTTATATCAAACACTTGAGAAATGGTAAAAGGGGATGAATAATGAGCTGTGCGTGTTGGGCGACCTCTTCCAGGGTGAAACCCGACTCCACAGAACACTCGTAAAATGAAAAGAAAATCATTTCGAATTATGAAATGAAATAGAAAATTATTGAAAGTTATTATTTCCAAGCAGTGTAATTGGAGATTTTGGTCTGGGATTGGTTTAGGATGATTGACGATGACATGATTCGATTATATTTAATTTTTTTTTCTTTTAAGTTGGCAATGCAAGAAGTTATGTAGCAATAAAAATATGTTTCAAATTGTGGTATAGTTTTGAAAGGGGTTTTTTTTTATCGAAATGTATATCCCACATCCCAAAGTAAGGCATTGGAAATAATTGGTCTCTAGGGGCTTATAAAAAGTACCGCAGTCGTAAAAATCAAAAAAAAGACACTGTCGAAGCTGTTAAGCCACAGTTACTTATATGCTTTTACTGTTGCCGAGCCGACTTTGGGGTGTTTTTATCACGCCATTTATCGCCTTTAATTGTGGGGTTTTAATGCAAAATTCGGGGGAGAAAGTTTGTGCACTTAGCTACTGCGTTAAACTTGGACAAAAAAATTACTGAAAGCTTCCTTCATATGGAAGATAGAGGTCATAATTTTTTCATTCACCACTTTCGAAAATTCAAAAGTATGTACTGCATTTTTGGGTCACACTCACACACAAACCGTTTGCTATGAAAACCAGTGGAGAACCAATAGCCAGCCTGTGCACGGTTTTGCGATGACCTAGTCAAATGTGAGTTGAAATCGACACAAGAATTCCACCAGAGTGCAGTGTCAATATGGAGGTAAAATTACAAAATCAATTCTTCTAGAGGAAAATGATTTGCCAGAGTATTTGCCGCAACAAGATTGAGTGAATTAGAGAGGCCCAGATCGAGTTTTAGTTAGAGTAATTGGATTTTTTTTATAGGTACATATATATTTCCGTGTGAACTAGGGGCAGTATTTTTAGAGTTCGTCGTCTAAAGTTGGGCTAGTTCTATCTTTTTTTTGCAATTACCTATTGCATTGCAGTTGCCTATCTTTGGTTTTAAGTTAGTCACAAGCTACAGAGAGGGATAGAAGTGACGTTGGTTTTTTTTTCGCAATGGGTTGATATAATGCAGTTATTCATTTACACCCTACCAAAGGGTCCGTAGACGAAACGAGTTTTGTGGGACATTTATAATAGGGTGCTGGATATTCGAAATTGATTAATTTTTCAGCTTTATATGCTTTTAGAGAGGTCTAAGAATGGGATCAACCCTTTAAAATGTCACTGACGTACTAGCGCGGACCCATAATTATATGGATAGATAAAATTGAAGCATCTAGACTTTTACCAAACAAGTATAAGAATCTTTTCTGCTATTGCAACCAAAGGCAGTCATAAAATTTACGGAAATGATCTACCTATAGACGTAATAAAACTCAATTCCAAAAAAAACATGCTAAGGAAGTCGTACATCGCTAAAATAATTTTTAAAGTTGAAGGTTTGTTCGACAATATTGAAATCGATAGTATGTAAGTCAAAAATATAGGTGCAGTTATAGGAAATTTGACAGGCCTTTCTGAGAGGTGGTGAAGTTATAAGAAAAACACACAGGTATACCTATACCTAATTTGTGTGTGTTCCGACAGACACCTCGCTTCGTAGTCCAGCACACTAATCACACTAAGTCATTGCACCTACGACGACCGTGGTGTTCCTCAATTCATCGTTGGACTTGTGGTATATGTTTGTATTATGTATGTCCACCTATTTTTTAGGTTTTCCATTGCTTTTGCAAAAATATTTTACACTTGTTTTTGATGTCTTCTTCTTACTTATCTGTTGGTGGCACAATTAGGTTAGGTTATATATAGGGTTATGAGTTCGTCATAAGGCACTACGACTAAAATTCTGAAGAAGTACATATTTCCCGAGGTAGGTACTTCATTGTCCTCGAGCAATAGCTTGACATTCAAAGAGTAGACGGTGGCATTTTTGTCATAACAATGTCTGCTACAATCGAGGTTGTGGGAATAATGCGCATCTTGTTACTATGATAAAACAGAAACTTTTGGTACTAAAATTGGCGCATTTAGAGGACATCGCCCACTGGCATTAATTTGTTAGCTGATCATAAATTCATAACTCACCTAGTATGTTTAAATTATTTTATAAAGGTAAAGGATTTTCCAATGAGAGGTATTATTGTGAATGGCCCGCTATTTCGGTAGCTGTCACTTTTGAAGCTTTTATTCTATAACATTTGACAAGTAGAAACTACGCCATTACTAAAAATGGAACGATACACGCTTCAACAACGCATTGAAATTTATTAAAATTCACTACAAAAATGGTCAAAATCTTGCAGTCACAGTTCGCAAAACTAAAACATTTTTTGGTCGACGTGAAGCACCTTGTCGGACCGCAATACAGAAATTGGTGGAAAAATTCGAGCTGTTGGGACAAGTTAGTGATGTGAAGAATAAAACCCGTGCACGTCGATTAAGAACAACTGAGAATATTGCTGCTGTAGCCCAAAGTGTTGAAGAAAACCCAGGTTTGTCCATTCCTCATCGTTCTTTGGAATAGGGCATTCCACAAACGTCATTACACCGTATTTTGCATAAAGACTTGGGTCTTAAGGCTTAAAAAGTTCAGTTAACACAAGAACTCAAGCCGGCCGATCATCGACAACGTCGTATCTTTGCTGATTGGGTCCTTAAAATACATGAAAATGTACCGGAATTCCATCGAAAAATCATCTTGACTCAAAGATAAAATTCGTGAGGCTATCGTGGACATAGGGCAGCCACTTTGCGATTTGGTTATGGAAAATTTCATGAAAAGGGTATGGTCCTGTAAGCGTGATCGTGGTGGCCATTTGGCTGATGTTGTTTTTCATTTTTAACGGCATACCTTCCTCTTTATTATGAAATAAACATCCGATCATTTATCTCAAAAAATGGCATTTTACTTTCAATATAAAAATAATACCTCTTATTAGAAACCCCTTTAGTAATGATGACAACTTTTAATTTAGTTTATTTTTAGCTACAGGAAGTATTTTTTTGTCATATACATATTTTTTCTTAATTTTAATTTATGTTGTATTTCGTAGTATCAATCAAAGGACACGATTACTCCAATAGTTATTTACTTTTATTATTTAATAAGAACTTATAACTAAGAAATGAAATTATGATCTCTCATGAGTATCGGACGGAAAATTCAATTAGGTTATGGTGGGAATCAGACTTGTGGTTTTGATGACAGCAAGTTAATGACAGCAGCTTTTAAGTCATGTTACTCATGTCGTTTCCATTGATTTCAGTCGGGGATTCAGTCATTCTGAAATTCAATGGAACAAGAAAACTTCTTCTGTTCGACTATGTCAAAACTTAGTTAGAGTATATGGCTGTTCGCAGCTGGATTGTAAAAAATACATAAATTGCAATTGTGTGAGTGCTTCTCGAGTGGATTCTGAACCGAGAAGCGAAATGTTTAATAGCAAGAGGCATTTTTATACGTATACATTCTTCTTCGATTTTGGGCTAAATTTTCATCTTTCTCTATTTCACCCTCTAAAGTAATTTTTTGTTTAATTTTTCTATCGACATCTTTGAAAGTGTTTATGCAAATTGTGGTCTTTTGGTATTTGTCTGTTGAAAGAAGTTTTTGAATTTTGTTTCTCCATCTAGATTTCAAATGAATTTGTGCCAAATGTTGTTCTATTTGAACTTAAAACATGTTTACGAATGCAGATTAGTGATAGGTAGGAAGGAACCTCCTTATGCGTTTCTCATCACGTGGCAAAATAGCCCTATCGGAGAACTGTTTTATTATATGTACATTCTTTTGTCAAGAATTATCTTGTTCACGGAAGCAACGATTTTTGAACTTTTACCTCGTAGAACTTAGATTTATGTTCAAGTTAGTTAGTTAGTTAGTATGTTCAAGTTAAGTCTTATTAGTATGGACAGACTTCTATGACGCTGATTAAAAAGTGGGTGGAGACTGATGCTACTGGTCACATTCAAAACTGTAGTCAACTAGTTCTATCTGAATTCGATTTTAAACTTGGTTGGGAACGTCGCTTTTCCTAGATCAATCCCACAGTCTTAATATCAACTTAGTACTAAGTCGAGAAATAATTCACTTGATTTGCCGGAATTGAGCTCCATAAATGTCAACTGAAAAAATTGTTGACGTGACCAGTCACTACGCAAATAAAAACGTAAACACATTAAACACTTAAACGCCCCTGCATGGCCTAAGGCTAAGACCGCCTTGTCTCGTAGATAGATTTTGTGAAAGCAATGCCAATACATTATTACATTTAGGTACATATTTGGTTGGTAAAATTTATTGATAATTAAAAAGAGAGCCTATCGTTAGTTCTCAAACTATAAGTAGTTAAATGTGGTGGTTCGTCTATACTGATGAGCCCACATACTACATCGCGATCGGGGTGAAACGCATTTGGAGCACAGGCCACTTAAATGTTTAATAATACCTATGTACATATAGTTAAGTAGTGCTACAATCATGTTACAATCATCATCTCCACTTAAGACTTTGGTCACATCCGAAGTAGGTATCGAACATGGAAATCCATAATAATTGTGCATGTTCCGACTTACGGTTAGGGTAGGTATCACTTTTTTTAGATTAGGTATCTACACAGATTGTAGGAGGCTAAAAGAACGGGTCGAGGGGGCACAAGTCAGACTAAATAGATCGCCCTGCGTTTAAAAATTATGCTTTTTATGTGTGTCGATCTTAATATTTTGTAGGTACCAATAGTTTATTGTCCTATAGTTTAAAATGTATCTACACGTTTCATCTGTTAGATTGTGTTTCATTTTAGGGTAATCATCCTAAGATACAGACAGCATAGACTCGTTTTTAGATTTGTTATATAGGTATGATGCGACCCGTCCTTTTCGACAAGCTATTGCTTTTTAATCGATGATCTTTACTCATTAGGTCAAACATTTTACTCTTCCGAAGTCATCTCAGCCAGAGTTTATTAAGGGCATAGTATAGGTACGTGATGTAACCAGATCCCACTATTTGACAAAGCTAGCAGATACTTTAGCCCAGCACGTTTAAGATATCTACTGGCGAAGAGAGACTTAAATTTCACTTAGATACTGATGAAAATATAAAGTAGGGCGAGTGATTTGTCGCAGTCAATACCATAGCTCCTAGGGATTAACAATTGCTAAAGAGCTTTTAGAAACATTGTTGACACCCTTTATAAGTCAAAGTTGAAATTACTAAAAGCACAAACTGAACAAATTTTGTACCTACCTACGAGTCTATACATATATACTCTCTAATTTCGTAGCCTTTAATTTGAGTGACTTCTACCAAAGACGTTGTTGATTAAAGAAATCCTTTACCTACTTTATGAGGACCAACTCCTCTGAGCCACTTAATTTGCACAGAAAACGTCAACATTAGAGAAACCTGTTATTTACTTTGCATACACACGCACCTCTGAGAATCTGCTCTATCTGAAGCACAAACAGATTGTTTTCTAGAACCGCATAATTATCTCTGCCGCTCGCTACACGTAGGTACCTTCCGATGCCAGAGTCGTACTCGTCTCGTACACCACTTAAAATAACTCAGCATCAGCAGACATCAACCCCATCAGGCCGCAATTACTTGAAATTTCCATCGGATAATCACTTTCATAATGTCAACCGACATATATACATCCTATTCCAGCTATACGTATAGCTCCCCTTTTATTCTACTTCGATCCCCATCCAGAGATTCTAATTAAAAATTTACCAAACTGCCACCCCAGCCCCAACAAAAACCCCCAGACCCCATGTGCTGTGCTGTGAGGAGTGCGGGTGCGGCATGCGGCATCATCGAGAAAGTTTCCATCTCTCGTAGCAACGCAGGCACAGTGCGCCTAGCCTAGCTATCTAACCTACTTAATGTTCTCGCTCTGATTATTTTCAAAATTCATCAGGAAAATTCAAACCACAAGGTGTATACGGTATAGTTATACTAGTGCAACCCCTCAATTTGGAATAGGAATGGTTGCTTGCTCCACTGCACATAAATATCCTGAAGTGAAGCCTAAATCAGTTAAACGCATCTGGGATGCTTGTGCCTGTTTTGTTTAGAATGCACCTAGTTGTTGTGTAGTTACAACACCCCCCATGCATGCAATGAACATTTCAACCCTCACTCACCTATTAAACGCATCACCTCGTGCAGATTCAGGTACACGTTCAGATGAGTGCTGACAGCGCTAAATAGCGCCAATAGTATCCCAATGCTGATGCCGGGGCGGAGTGTCATTTTGCTGCACACGAAGAACAATTTATCACACGCGCGTTCAATGACAGTGAAAGAGGGACCAAATAAATTGCACTACCGTTAATTTAATTTAATTATAAGCAAATAATAAACAAAATACAGTAACAACTGCAGCGGCAATGCAACGGATTTGGTGCACGTAATTTATTTTTATTTGAACTGACACCCGCACTGTACAACAAAAGATAAACAATTAACGCACTTAATTGCTTGTTAAATAATTTATTTAGCGAAATGATTTTTTATTTATTTGCTTAACTGCAGTAGAGTGATTTTGTGTTTACAGAGAATTTAGATTTTGAAAAAAAAAATTTCCAAACTCCACCGAAATGTTGGACGAACACTCCAATTGGAAAGTGAAGCCTTGGGCAGTGATAAGGATCACACTGTTTGTTTGCGAATATTTACGTTCGTTTTGCCGAATTTTCATAGAGTATCGCGGAGAATTTTCACGAATTTCCGTACTTCCGTATCCATCTGTGCTGTGTGACGTTTTTCCTGGAACTGTCAAATCGTAAATAAACAAACCCCGCATTTCCGTCTGATTGGGATTTTCTTGCAATTGGTAGCGTCTGACATCTGGTGGCAATGTGTGTGTATGATGGGCGGCGGCGCAATAGCATTGCCATGCAGCAGGAAGAAATGGGCGTATAACAGTTTTGGTGGTATGATGGTAAGGGAATTGGCCGTTATTTTTGAATATAATTCGTTGAACATTCACCCCTATTCCCGTTGGCGTTTGGCGTAAACGCCTAATATTTCATTTCGGTTTTAAGTCAGTGTTTGTAACTTTTTTGAGACAAGCAATTTGAAAATACAGTGAACACATAGAAAAAGAAGCAAAATCGTTAACAAAAGTTTGAAAAAAAATCTGAGTATCGTTTTTATAACGTCACGACAAAAGAGTCGTATATGACAAACGCCAACGGGAATAAGGGTGATTATTTCATTTAACTGTTTCTTTTATTTACGGAACAAAATGAGCAATGACGACCGTCTAATAGGTCGTAAAAGAGGAAAATTAAAAAAAAACGCACTAATACAATGGAATTTCCATAAGTCGAACTCTTAAAATGAAAGAAAATAAATTCGAGTTATGGAGGCCAAATCTGAAAAGTTTAAAACGCAGAGTTATCAATGAAACTTCTAGCAATAGAGATAGTTAGCTATTCGACTTAAAGAAGTTCGAGTTATGGAAGTTTGACTGTAGATGTCTTTAAAAATAAATTCTCGATCTGAACAGAACAGTGATTATGTTAGATAAAACCGTCAGAATAGATACATTTTCCTACTGCGGTTGTTGTATTCGTTTAGCTGCTGAAATGCAGTAATACTTGACATATGCGAATGCACATATCAACCCATTTATAAAAAATATAGATATTAAAAATAATTATATTACATAGAATTTGCTAATTTGCTATTTAAGCGTATTTTGTAAGTTTCAGGTAACACGTCTTACTCATGTTCTCTCTCATTTTCCACTTTAAACTATATACTTATAAGTTTAACGTTTTTTTCCACTAAACAGTAGCTTTAAAGTTTAACGAAGAATTTGCTTATATTTGTTTTAAAAAAAAATAAATAAAAATAAATAAATAGATAGCGCAACAGGCGGACACCCTAGGCCTAGCTTCTCGCAACCATTCGTTTGTGTGAGTTTTCTATTTTTGGGACGAATGGAAGGGACCTACAATTTTTTGCCGAGCCCGAACGGCTGAATTGAGAAGCCTTTTCAGGACAGTCATACTCTCGAATGTTTGTCAGACGTTCGCGAGAGGTGGCGCAGTAGAAAAAAAAACCTTAAGATGCAATTTTGTGTTTTTCCGGGGATCGAACCTGGGATCCCTCGCACAGTAGTCCAGCACACTAACCACTGCGCTAATGCGCCCGTTTTTAAAATATAAATATAAAATATAATAGCTCAATATTTCTGCCAATATATACTTGACTTACAAGTGATGTCCGCGAATTTGACGTGAGAAGCAAACAACACAAATGTTACTTGAAGATTCTTTCAAGGAAGAAAACTACATTCGCCAGCGATGTTATCTGAGAATTCCATGTGGATAGGTTTTATTTTGTAGCGTTAGGAAGCACTTTACTGGAGCAGTCAGACGCAACTGGTCCAATGTACTACCAGGAAGCATAATCCAGTATTATAGGTACTATTACTAGCAAAAGCAAAGTGTTCCGTAAGAATGCTGAGAAATAGCACGAATGCCGCAGACTACTTACTGACTTTCGGCAGCATGCGTTTAGTCTGCCGACATCCTGGAGAGCATTGTCATAAACCCAATCGTCAATGGAGGCCCTGACCGAAGACGCAGAAAGACACAGCATAGTTCTGATCCCGAGAAATTATTTTGTGAGTCTTGCTTAGCAATCTCATCGGATATCTCATTTCCAGAAATCCCAATGTGACCTGGGACCCAGACAAGAGTTCAGAGAGTTCAGCCTTGCTACCGGAGTTCAAAGAGTTCTTGCATCCCCCAACTATTTTGGAACGGGTAACAGGTTTCTGCAAGGCCTTAAGCGAAGCGTGACTGTCGCTACAGACTCAGATACTCCGACCACACAACCTATTCCTAAAAATACATTCGGCAGCTATTGATAGCATAAATCTCCGCTTGAAAAACAAAGGCATGCTTACCTAACGAGTAGTAAAGTCTAATGTTGGCGATCTCCACGAAGAGACCAACACCGAACCCTTGACTAGTTTTGGAGCCATCTGTGAAAATTCGACTACATCCCAAACCAAAAAAAAGTTGACTTTAAATTTGCACAACAGCAAAATTCCGGTGTCATTGCATCAGACGGCATATCCATGAAACTAGGATCGATAATTTTCGCGCAAGGTCATCGAACTTTAAATTGTTGGACATATTCTTCCAGAGTATGTGATATCTATTAACTTTTTTTCAGTAAGATTTTCAATCCTTAAACAAATTAAATCAGAACCTGTTAAAAGTCTCGAGGAGGCATAAGTTTCCGTTGGGTATGAACAAAATATCGAACTCCAAACTCGATAAGCGTTGAACACAAAACCTATAGTAGGTACGGTAGCTACCCACTTATGGGTCTCCTGGCATTTATTACAATATACCCACAGTGAAATATTTACTGTCACTAATCAGATAGTTCTTCCTCAACAGATTGTTACAATTTCACCATAAATTCTGAATGCGTCATTATCCCCGCTTGATATTCCACATATCACCACATCTTGGCCATAAATCAGGCTTCATCCTCAATTAACTACCAGTAGCGCAGCATCCTGCTGATTGAGTCACTTCGCTGACAGGTACTTCTTCTCCGCGACCATATGCGCAACAACTAATCAAAGGCAACCATAAAATACGAAAACAATAATGAGTCACACCGAGATCAATCGTGCTAATCCGCTTACGGCAATAAATATGGCATCCCTTCTAACACCCAGCATCCTTGCTGCGGAGCGTCTGATCATATATTCCCACAACACCATCACTATATGCGACACCCCTAGCGTTCTCCATAATGGATCGGGAAACAGAGAATAAAGTTGTCACCAAGTGCCCTATATTTTCATTTCATTTCCAATTCTGGGTGTCTGGACGGCGCGGATGCCTCCCGAATACGAATCCAGCCAAACATTGTCATCATGGTCCCCGCTGAGCAGTAGCAACATCAGCAGCACCAGACTGCACATCACGATGCGAAAGGACCTAAATCTTTCAACTTCAATTCGTAAGGGGTTGATGCATTTGGGCATGGATGTTGTGTACTGGCATAGACCGCTGCAGTTGCTATTTCTGTTTTGGATTCTCCTTTCGGTGGTCGTCCTGCAATGTGGCATAATTTATACCTCATCCACTTAAATGAATGCTGAAGCTGCATCAGTTCAGCAACCACAAAGACGGCGAGATTATACTTTTGCGCCACAAACAGGCCTTTATGTTTGTTGAGCGTGCAGATCTGGAGCGCACTTCGGCTGATTCTCCACCAACAGAACTCATCAGCTTCATCAGCATTATCATCAGAAAAAAAATACATCAGAAACTGTCGCGAGGTTGTTGCACGAGAGTACATGAGTGTATAGGGTGGCTGATGGTGGGTAAACCAGGACACTCAACCCATCTTCGAGTTTCGCTCCAAAGCACATTGAACGCGTGCCCCATCGGGATTTGGTGCACAATTCTGTCATCGATGCAGAAACTGTGGTAGAATGTACCCAACATCGATATGAACGATGTTGATGTTCATGCAATATTTTTGCAGAGCGCAAGGATTGAGTGCAACTGCAACGAAAATTAGTGCACAATGCAAACACGTGAATTGAATTGGTTTTGTATTTATAATATGTGCGCAAAGACATTCTGACCCAATATGCGACGAGACGTGGGTTTTATGTTTCCGGAGTCATTAGCCGGTTGGCAGATTGAAAGAATTTGTGCAGACGACAAAGGAGGAGGTATGTCCTACTATTCAGAGGAAATCAATTTTTTTTATTGCTTGTATTGTTTGCAGTATTGATGTAGAACTAGAAGTTCTACGAACCGATATAATCTGTAGAAGGAATGACTTGACAGCAATTCAGTTTTTTTGTACGTGCATTACGACGGATCTTCTTTGAAAGCCTTTTAAAACAATATTGTGTCGTGTTACCATAGCTTTCAATATTGACTGGAACTTAAACATTTTTAAAATCTAAAATCAGACATTTGATAATCACTGTCATTGTCAAATATCGTGCAAATTTTTGACATATGACGCCAAATTTTGTCTACACACAACTTTAGGACAAAGTCTGACACCAGAATGTCAAAAATTAACAACTTGGGGATTGCGATCTATTATCAGCGTTCCATCGACCGCTAGATGACAAGCGGCATGTCAAACTCCATATAAAAAAACCGACATTTCAACATTTGCTCTAAAACATATTTCAAAAACATTTTTCAGATTGAAAAAAAAAACACAATTTAAAGTGTTTTCAGATTGAAAAAAAAACACAATTTAAAGTCTCAAAGGCCTGACTGATGCTTTGAAACACTTCACTTCGTACAAGTCATGCAAAATGTTTTCCGGTGTGAGTTAGTATGTACCTACACACATGGATCTAATATTGGTTTTAAATGGATGGTACCAGAACTACTTGATCGACATGTCGCGACATAGCCCGACATAAAAAGAAGTCCTCTCACAAAATGTGATTCCCCTATAGGTCGATTCGTTTAGACGCTATCGTATTTTCAACAGACAGACGGAGATTGCTAAATCGATTCAGAATGTGATTCTGATTTAGAATATACTTTATGGGGTATCCGGTGACCTCTTCTTGGCGTTACAAATGTAATGGCAAAGTGAGGCGGGAGTCTTAAATGTTGACGCCAAGATCGAATAAGACTATATAGCTTCAACCCAACCTAGACCACCATCAAGAGATTAAAATTATTGGCAGACCGTTTTTCTTAGCATCACTTTAAAGCTTTGTTAAGTGTGGGCTGTGCTAGTCCTTAATTAAAATATTTTGCTGCACTCCAAGAATCGCGTAGCAAGTCGCCGGTACTGACGGCGGCCTTCCACTTTCCACGAGCTGATATTTTATGTCGTCCAATGTAGATTTCATTTAAAAAAATATTTGAATCTGAAAAAAATGTATTAAATTGAATTTTGTCCGTTTACTGACTTATTTCATCTGGTAGATCAAGTAGGACTTTGTCAATATCTGTTTCCGGATGTGAATAAGATCATTTTTGTCTTATGACCTCTTCTTCATTACTACTATTGCTACAATATTATTTTTTAAGATATAAACTGAAAATTTATTTTGAAAAATATAAATATACGTAACTAAAAAAATTGAAACCGCCATTTAACTGTCAGTGCTGTAGATCAGCTAGTTTGGATCGTATGTGGAATGTGAACTACTTACCGACAACGTCGGTAGTTATGGAATAAGTCTTGTAAAATGAAACGCCTTAAATAACGACAAACGTCGTGAAAGTAAACGCCAATCGGATTGAAAATGCTCTTTCAAAAAATAACACTCGGCCATAATATGTTCAACGCACTCTTTCACCACACACAATATGTCAAGCTTGAATGTGATTGTCAAACGTACATTTTTGCATTTTTGTCATCGTGTTGTTCTAGTCCAATTTTCAACGGTTTAATTCGATTCAATAAAATGGTACCAAAACGTGGAAAGTGCGCGTTAAATTTGGAATTCAAAAAATGTTGCTGGTAAATCGAACATCGAACAACATTTGTGGTCCTTGAAACACAAGAAGGCATTAACGGTAGCATCAACATCGCACACGTTGGCCCAATTTTTTACATCGACAACCGATAACAACGTAGATGTATGCAAACCACAGTTTTCTGTCGTCGCAAAAGAAAAAAATCTGAGCGATTTCAAAAAATCGCAGATAAATCCGCATTCGGCTGATATTAGTCTGATGTTGATGTCAATGTATTTAGCACACACTAACTTAGAATAATAAAAAAAGTTTATATAATTATTATACTCATTTTAAATGAATTAATAAAAAAAGTAGAACTGTATATACCGGAATTATTATTAGACTAGCTTTTGCCCGCGGCTTCGCTCGCGCAATCCTCAGGATTTGACACACAGAAATTCCTTCACAGTCATTTTTATAAATATAACGCGCAGGAAACCTACCTAAGAAAGTACATAAGGAGCAGTTAGTATCTCTTAAAATGATGTCTAACGCCCTATTGGTGAAAACACTTCAAAAATATAGATATGATCAATTAGTTTGTGAAGCACGGGAATCTTAACAAAGATCACATTATAGAAGACTGAGCCACTATCTATGGAACACAGCATATTTCTGAGTTAGCCCATCCTTAATTATATTCCACACTGCCCAGATCTTCCTATCCTACACTGTGCAACATATGCAACCGGAAAGATCGTGAGGATGTATACCACTCTATAGCAGTATAACCCCATTTTTACAGAATTCCGGTTGAATATCTTTTGAGTACGTACGATGGAGTTAGATGAAGCGATCAGCATATTCAACAGCTATGAAGTTTGGACGCATTACAATGTTTCAAATCGATACAACGAACGGTTCGAGAAATAAGAAAAGGACAAATCGGACAAATTAATTATCTTTATTTCTCATAGAGAGAACACAAACCGAGTTTGAAGTCAATCGGATGAAAAATAAAAATCTTCCCATACAAAATTTGACCCCCTCTTTTACCCCTTTAGGGGTCGAATTTCAAAAAATCCTTTCTTAGTGGTTGTATACATCATAAAAAAATCTCCGTGCAAAATTTCAGCTTTGTAGAGCAAATGGTTTAGGCTGGGCGTTGATCATCTGTCAGTCGAATACTTCATTTTTATATATATAGATTTTAATTTAAGATATTTTATCCACCAACAGTTGGTAACATAGCTATACGATACGATTAACGATGGTGAATGGATCGCGGCCATTGTGATGTACATATTCGTTTTAACGATTTTACCAATCGTACCAAGCGAACAATTACATATTCATTTACATAGACATTTACGCGTAAAACACTACCATGCTGTCCAGGGGTGTTTCCATAGCATACCCCCTTACATTATGCTTCCAATAATTCTTCGCTTGTTATAATACAATGTTAGGCAATGGCGCTCTGTCGTGAATACTTTGACTCATCAGAGCCCTATAATTTCTTGTTGAGGAAATGGGATCTTAATACCTTGTCCTACCAATTCTGGGCACGTTGGCGATTGCATGCGAATGCCTTTTAGCTTGATTGATACCATTTTGTAATCTTTACCACAAAAATCATTTTTTAGCTTCCTTCCTTAAGATCTATCAAACAAAGATGCGTATTAGACATAATTTTTTTTTTTTTTTAACCGGGTTTTTTCTTTTCACTGGCCGTCTGAGCGAGCAGTCTCTAGTTAAACGCCCGGGAAAACCACAATTACACCTTCAGCTTCAGTTTTTCTCCACTGTGTGGACAACGTCTGACAAACATTAAAAATAAATCCGTCCTGAGAAAGCTTCTCAATTGCGCTGTATTCGTGTTCGAATAATTGTGGCAGCTGGGCATATGGTCCTGATTCTATTTAAACCTGTTGGCATCGTTTTGAATTTAAATTGTGTCAAATTTTTGACATTTATTCAAGAGATTCGTTCGGATAGTATCAAACTGATGGTATTAAAACTGATTAGCATATTTCTGACAATTAGGTTCAATAGAGAGAAATGTTCATTCCGGCTATGACTCATCCCATCCACATTCTCCCAAATTCTTGTCACATTTTCCTTAACTGCATATTGTATCACCCGCTTTATATTGTCCCCTAATTAGAATTGCATTTTTATTGTCTTATCGCAGTCGACTCGCCATAGCTAGACCACTAAAAAAATTATTTCAAAATGTGAAATTAATTTCCTTATCGAGAGAATGTCATATTTCTGTAATAAAGAAGAAATTGAAACATATTTTGGTACCACGCACCACCCTCTCTGCAACTCTCTAGGCCTTGGAATAAACTGCAGAGTACCACTACCATTATTTAAAATCTAATCGACGAATAGTTTCCCACACGCAACTCCACTTCGTCACCCTCGCTACTCGTTGTTCCACTTGAAATTCATCAAATAACATAATTAAACGTCACGTTCACTTCAAATCCCATTAAGAGTGAGGAAACAATCATCATCATGCACCAAAACCCATCGTCATCATCACCACAGTCGTCATCTTATATCGCTTTGACTATTTGACGCATTCGCAGATGCAACCTTGAGTTGGTTAACATGCAATTCAACTTGAAGCCAAAGTCATTTTGTATCTGAAAAAAAAAAAAATACGACAACGATGACAAGTGGAGTCCAAGGAGATTTTTGAAGGCACTACCCAAGCTAAAGCTAAACGGAAGTGTATCTTCTTCAAGTCACAGAGCTGTTTATCTGTTGAATTATTTAGAAGCTAATCAAGTGACAGGCAAATACGCCATCCACTCAGGTTTATTCGATGCGCATTCATGAGAATTTCCAGATTTTTCACTTCACAGCTTGTAAAAGTCGTCATATTTACTTGAAGTTGCATTCATTCCGTCGTCGCGGCGGGTGGTACCGGGTTTTCATTAAATTTTTGCTGTCCCGATTTTTAACTATCCTCTCCTACCTAGTCGGGCCCTTTCGACTGTGTTTGTACATTTCTTGTGCAATCTTCAATGACATTTGTTGTCCCAGTTTATTTAGCTCGAGGGTTGCGAATGAAAAATCCTTATCTCTAGATGTTAATGCACTTGTAGCACGCCGCTTAACTAGTGGTCCCTTTCATGGAGCAGCAGTAAACTCGCATTCACTCTCTGAATGAGATTGGGACGGGGGGATGGGAGATTGTAACAGTTGATATGAATGTAATTTGGTTTGCGTTTAGAGACGGGTGTTAGGGTTGTTGGCAGAGCAATGTTTGGTTGTGATGGAGGTTATGGGGGGTGTTTGTTGGCTTACGACTTCACAAAAGTGAAAGGGGTGTAGTTGTACAGTTGGGTACTAGTTTTATGGACGAATTTTCTATATGGGGGTCAGTTGGAGGAGGACTGTGTAAATTGGCTATGGAGGCTCTTGGAAAATGTGTGTCATTTGGCTAATTGGACGTTAGATATGGAGTAGTGGTGGAGTAATTTTCAAATTGTATAACGAAGTTGGACGATGCGGTTGGAGTTTGGTGTTACATGTTACTAATATTTCACTCTTGTTTTATTATAAAAATGGAATTTTACGAGTTTTGCACTTGGTTGAATGTTAGTACAATTCCTACGTGTGAATGAGTCAGAACAACTTGATAATGAATTTGATTAAACTACTTCAGTTCATTAGGGTGCCTACTATATCCATTTGTTTGATTACACATCACTGTCACTAACAAAAGGTCTGGTTCTTTACTTTTGTAGTAAAAATGGAAAACACTGTCAAAATGGCAGTGGTGGGGATGAAGTAATATATCTTGCTCTCTCGAAGCCGCTCTCTTTTACGAATTTTTCGAGTTGAGGAATAACATTGAGTAAAAATGCGTAAAAATTCATAAGATTTAAAACAGAACAGACCTTGTAGCTAAATACAATTCAAAAAGCATGTTAATTTAAAAAAAAAACACATGAAAATTTAGAACTTTTAAGAAGAGGCATTAGATACATACTACACATCGCTTGTGACAACCTCGTTTCCAAATATTAACATAATAGCAAATAGGCTCGCTACACCCATCAGAACGATTTACCTACTATCAATTATTGTCAGATATAATTATTTTTCTATAGAGTTGGTCATTAAATCTATAGATTTTTATGATAACGCTAATTGGCGCCAATAAGTTTAGTGCTGAACTACATCACGGAATGCAATCAACTGGCTGAATATGCTATAACCCAAGGTAGGCAAAGTCCCTAACTACCTCAAAATTTTAGCTGTCTATTTTGACGATATTGTGTGTAACTTATGACAGCATGATATTGGTTTTGTCCTCGTTCACTAAACCCATTTTTCCTTCCAATATTTGCAACGCGCCAATGATAGCTAACATGAGCTCTGCCAATGATGGCAATGTGAAAAATTATGCCTCTGGCTCTGATATAGGCTTGAGAGTTAAGCACAAGTTTTTCAAGTATGATGCTGATAAAGTTACATCACAGCACATCACCTCGTCCAAATCATTTTCTGACATCAAAGGTCTCGAGATTGTTTCCGACCATATTGGAGCCAGCGAGTATTCTCCATTGCCATTCTGCACAACCTAAGTTTGGCATGGATGTCATCAAACCTAGATATGGCTCTATGTCTATATAATTCTTCTCTATGGTATGTCGCCTTAAAATTGATAAACAGATGGTGGGTATCGATCTGTACTTCTTGAGTTTTCTACAAGATCTGAGGTTAGTTGGTATAGTGGCCTAAAACCACAAATTGAGTGTGACGGATGGGACTAAGAGAGATAGGGTGCGGATGTTTAACCCGAGCTATAACTAAATTTAAGTTGGATAAACTTTAAACTTCTACCTCTGCAATATGTTTTTTCACTCTTAATCAGAGTAAATTTAAAAAAAAAAAACTTATTAACTTGGACAATATTTAAAATTTGACAATAATGCAATCGCAAAACATCCAATATTTTTTTAAATTTTGCGATGTAACATTTTATTTTGCGCTAGGTTCCTACCACATTCTTTTTCCAATACATATTTGGTTTTAATTATCATTAGAACCAAATAAATAAATAGTTTTTGGCGCAGCATCAGGTCCGTATAGGCACTAGGCAGTCAAGGCCTACCTTCTGACAACTTTTGGACGAATGGAATTGGTTTACAATTTTTATGGCGAGTCTAGATAAAATAAATAAATAAATAGGTGGCGCAACAGGCGGATAGACACCCTAGCTTCTCGCAACCATTCGTTTGTGTGAGTTTTATTTTTGGGACGATTGGAAGGGACCTAAAATTTTAAGCCGAGTCCGAAAGGCTGAATTGAGAAGCTTTTTCAGGACAGTCATACCCTCAGATGTTTGTCAGACGTTCGCGAGAGGGTAGCGCAGTGGTCAGTGTGCAAGACTACTGTGCGAGGGATCCCAGGTTCGATCCCCGGAAAAACACAAATTACATCTTAAGGTTTTTAGAGAACAGTGTAGCTAACACACGTTTTTTTTTTAAACAAAACTTTCGAATGTCAACTTTACTATTAGACAGATGAGTTGCCAACTCTTTCTCATTCTTTAACGATCGTTTTTTTTTTATCGGCAATCTTTAATAAAGATACTGTCGGGGACGAAAAAAATTGAGCTATTATTTCTTAGTCAAAAATAGTGTTGAAAAGTTGTCAAGTTTTCCAGAAAAAAAATTAATGCTGCAAAATATCTAAGCCTATAACCTCCGAAATGCTTCAAGCCATCAATTCATTACGTATATACGAAGAATGCTTGATGATATTGTGCCTAGGTGAAATATAAAGAAGATGTGAACAGGTTTGTAACCTAATCAAAAACAGTTCTTCCTTACTTGGAACTTGTTGATCTAATGAACTACCGACATGCGTGGGAGCGGAAGGTTGCACAGAGATTTTTTATGCAGACGATGTTTCTATTGCCATATCAGGGACCTATATATACTTACCTTAAAGGAACTACAAACTATATGTATACCATAAGCTCTTAACAAGCTATTAAGATAATACAAAAAACTGAACTTTTCCCTTTTTTCAGGAATTACAAAATTTGACACATGATTATAGGAGCAAAGCAGATTTATCCAAAGATGGATTTAAAAATGCATTAAAAGTTTGACCTCTCTACACAGACTATAGGTAAATCATCGCTAGAGTAGGTGTCAACTTTGGACATTGTCTTAAACGTAAGCATGAAACGAGGAAATGGCGATTTTTTTTAAGAACAATATTTGTGGAAGCGGTGCGGACGAGGATGAAAATGAGACCATTCTGCAATTTCTCTGTAGTTGCCCGGCAGTCTTCCAAAGATGAGACTTCTGCAATAATGATCTAAACGATTTAATAAACACAAAGTCTCGTACGCTTCATTAGAAACTCAATCTGGTTCAACAAGTAGGGGAAAATAATTTCCTAGATTCATTTCGCGAGATACCTTAAAACTGTCTGTAGTTGTGGCTTATTGCCAAAAGCCACTTGTTCAATCTAACCTTACCAAACATATAACTAAATTGTAATTAATATCTAGTGTTTTGTTGTTGGATTTTAAGTGGTACCCTCGTGGTATGGAATCAGGCAGGCGTCCTCTAGGTATACCTAGGGTGAGATGGTTAGATCAAGTCCATAATCTCCCCCTTTACCCGTATGTAGATTGCCCTTGATGGTGTGGAGTCGATGGCGGAGGATCGAGAGCTATGGAGGGTCCACTTGAGCAACCTACACCAGCGACTCACTTAATGGACAAGCGGACCATTTGAAAATGAATGACTTTTATAACAACATCCTCTATTATCGTTGATTTTAGGCTTCATTGCGTGCGCGGTTCTTTAGGAGATTATGGCCAGTGAGTTCACCTATCAACTCTGACATTTTTGTTTTATTATGTAATTTTTCCTTGTCCTGACTTGGGCGTATCGTGGCCAGATCTACACTACCCAATTATAGATTATCCTCGAAATCGTTTTCAATCAATTTTTTTTTTTTTTGTCTTAAAACAATATTTTTATTTGAGCCGACAACCGATCCAACTTCCTCTCTTACGACAAATTCAATTGTATTCAATACCTTACCCCACCCACAGGTTTAACAAAATGAGATCTCCTTCATTTTTATTTTTTTTTCCTTTTTTTTTATTTCATCTATCTTCAGTCACGAAATAGGGCACCGCTCTCGAATTATAAAATTTCCAATTAATTCTAAATAAACACTGTCGCTCACGCATATACAAATTTTCAATGATCTAATCAAACTGATTGCTTCCAACAGTAACAAAAAAAAGACGGACAGAAAAATTGTGAATCGAACATTGAAGTGGCTTTTAAAACTTCAAAACCAGTTACAGTGACAGTCATATATGTAGGAACTCCTCCTTCTCCCTCACCACAGCTGGAATTGATTCCCGACGACAGGGTAAATAATCTTCTTAATTTGATACCTTTCAGCACATACAGATACACTTATGCGATACAAAGGGCCCAATTCTTACAGAGGTTAACAAGTCAGATCGCACCGCACCCCAGGTTAACAATCGGTGAAAAAAAAAAAAAAAATCCATCGGACCTTTATTTAAATTATGCATGAGGCTACGCTTCCGTTTCACAAATGAGGGTGGTGTCAGCCACAGTGTCTGGTGACATGAGACAAGACCTTACGTGCAGTGCGTGACCACTCGTAGTTACGGACGATTTGCTGCTGTGCATTCGACACCAGTGACCAGTGCCAGTGGGGGGGAAATTGGAATCGGAACTTGTGCTGCACTCGATACCTGTAATTATCGCACCTATCCCCGTAACCTGGTTACAGGCCTTTCATTACATCAATTGCTTTATTGTCCGCCGGCGGCGGCGTTGGACTCACTTAACCTTTTCATTTAATTAATGAATTTAAGTGATTGCTTGTGCCGGATCATTGGCAAAGAGATGATGTGTACGAGTACATGTAACCGCAGTGCAGTCGTGATTTACGTACAGTATATAAATCAGTCGAGGCTTTAATAAAGTTATAGGTAAGTGAATTAAATCAGAATAATACCTTCCAAAATATCGAGTTAAAAAAAATTGCTCTCGGTTTGGTACAATCAGTAGTAACAACTATACAGCCACCGAAGTAGCCTTCAACCCGATACAAATTGTAATCTGGGCGGGATGACAAATATGTCAAATATGTGCGAAAATCCACTCAAGTCTCGCATCGTAAAACGCTTGAAGCACCACAGTAATCCTATTATATGGTCTCGATATGTAAGTCCAATGGAGCCTTCTTAAGCTAGATTACTGCCATGCAATCGTTTTATGGTGCTCACTTCCGTTTATGAATGTAACAACTCTCGCCGGACTAAACTAATTATTTTTAGAGTACAGTTTAAATTTTACGAACTCACTCATGTCTAGTCTGACCAGATGTCCTCTTTTAAGAGGACAAGTCCTCTTATTAGCTAAAAAAATAATGTCCGGTATATCTTTTTGAAAAAATGTACAATTTGTCCTCTTTTTGGGATTTCTTAGTTTACGGAATCTTTCGACACCACAAAACTATAACAAAAATTTGTAGGTGGAAATGAAAATGAAAATTAAACGTGGAAAAAATGTTGTAGGTATTAGTGGTTTATTCAAGGTGTTTAAAATATCTTCAGAGGTGAGGCGAATCCTGGATGAGTTTGATTGTTTTACATGGATGGATTTAAGCAAAATTCCCAACAAATTAAGCGAAAATAAATTGTTTGACCAATTTTGTAACCTAAAAATATTTGTAGAGTAAGAACAAAACCATAATAAATTTTTAAATGTCCCTATGCACAACAAATGGGTGAATACTTAAAAAATACAATATTGATTTACACACTTACACAGTGAACTTTTAATAGTGCAGTTTGTTTTTTTCAATTCCTGCACATCACAATTTAAAAAAAAAACACGATATTTAAATTCATTTGAAATTTTTAAAAGTGTCCTCTTTTTCGTGGGCATGGATCTGGTCACCCTACTCATGTCATAATGGACAGATTTTGTGATACCTACTTATAAAATTATGAAAATTAAAATTAAAAAAATTAATTATAAAAATAAAATTAAAAATTATGCTGAAGCTAAATAAGAAACACTCGATTGTGCAAAAAAAAACTTTTATTTTTAAACATTCAAATTTTATTCCCATTGTAATACGATTCTCAAGACCCTTACAATTCGTAACCTAATTTATGAAATTTTGTCATTGCGACAGCGCCCGTGCGTTGTCCTGATGGTTAAATATTTTACCCAGCCAAATGCAGTGGTCTTTGCTATAAATCGGCGTAGAATCGATGCAACACCTCTGCATAATGCGTTTTGCCCCTTTCAATGTAATCGAGGGAATGACACCGCGCGCATTCCGAAAAATTGTCGCCGTGAACTTATTAGCTTTGGACTTTTTCAGTTTCAATTTCTTTAGTTCCTCGATTTCTGGTGTTTTGTGATGAATGACACATCCTTGGAGTTTTCAAACGACTGCATAGTGAGTAAACGCAGTATCAGCCAATCGGTAAAATGGAATTTGAACGAAACGGATCATTCTATGATCCTACAGAAATATTTCAGCCATGTACCTGTCACGGACTACATTAAGCCTAACTTAGAGTGTACAAGACCCTTCTCTAGTGCCTCTCCCAGCAGGTAAAAATGGAGAGACGGACTCGTACCTAGCACACCAACCATAGCCGTATTCACAGACGGATCAAAAATGGACACTGTAGGAGGGTCAGGTGTCTTCTCTGAATCGCTGGGTATATCAAAATCGATACGCCTCCCCGACCACAGCAGCGTTTTCCAAGCAGAGGTCCTGGCAGTGACAACAGCAGCCCGTGAGTATGTGGTAACTGCACCAGAAATAAAATCGAAGCTTGTGTAGTGC
Organism: Cheilosia soror; assembly: GCA_949372485.1. Lineage (NCBI taxonomy): Eukaryota > Metazoa > Arthropoda > Insecta > Diptera > Syrphidae > Cheilosia > Cheilosia soror. The sequence continues at coordinate 132,437,490 of OX443561.1, read as the reverse complement.
TGTCGCGAAGAACTTAAGGATCTTGGTACACAGCACAAGGTATCACTCTGCCGGGTTCCGGGACATGAAGGCATTCCAGGCAATGAGAAAGCAGACGAATTAGCAAGACAAGGTTCGACAGCTGTTTCAGAACAAGCTGATCCCTCTGTGGACATCCCGCCTTGCACACTCAAGCTTGAAGCGGGGAGAAAAGCCACAAGAGAGGCGAATGCAAGATGGGCCACCTTTAACACTTTTAATACCACAAGAATGCTATGGCCGTCCTTCAACGAATCCAAAACCGAGAAGATATTGCGGAAGGATAGGAAATCCCTGTCCACCCTCGTATAGGTATCATAATAGGGCACAACACTCTGCGGTACCATATGAAGAAAATGGGCTTAACGGAAGAAGAACTTTGCAGAGGCTGCGGTGATGAGGAGTCACTACCTATGGAGTCACTTCTTCAACGACATAGACGAGCTCTCCAGCACATCAATAGACAAGATAAAGAACTTCGTCAAATCAACAAGATGGTTTGTATGTAGCAGCACAGTAAATAATTTTAATACAGGGTTATAATGGGTAAGGGACAACCTCTTTCCGCCTACGGGAATCCCATCTGGCCAAGCGATGGGCCATATCCAAATATTTTCGCAATACTGAAATCACTGATCCATGCGATAAGCCTGTAGCCTCTTCAAGTTCCTTCACTTACCGATCGTCCAAATCATACCGTGGCTTTGATCGACCATTTCTGATGTGGTGACCTCAAACAAAACACTCGAACCACACGAAATGCCCTTTTTTCCATTTTTACGAACATGTTCGTAGGCATCTGTTTCAAATAGCTTTCGCAGCAAAACTATATCTGACAGATCTTTCTGGGTGTGATCTATTCAAAATTGAAATATGCTTTTAATCAGAATTTTGAATTTGAGTTGGCAACGCCATCTGGGAGTTATTGACCCACCCTGGTAAAACTGATTGTTAAAATGTTGTCGAATAAACGTAACGTATTCCTACCTAGACCTACCCGATAAGTGAAATATCATCATCGTTTTGCTAATTCCCAGTTTTTTTAAATACACCATTCAAAAGAGTAAAAGCCTCTTCAATCTAAAACACAAGATCTATTCTATATCATGGTATATGAACCACTAAATGGAGAAGATTCGACTGCAGTCAAATAATGCACGAATTACCAAGTCACCTGTCAAATGACAAAAAGATCAACGCTGTCAAGCTTTTGTTATAAACTCACTCTATAGCACCTGCACTCATAGAGTGAGATTTTTAAAACAAGAGAAGGATTAAGCTAAATGAAGTAGTAAACGATCTCTGGGACTCTCATGTGAAAATGAGTTAAATGGTCGCTGGTATGCGATCCCTTCACACCCTGCTGGCCGATGAAGGCAAAGGCATGCATTTAGGGTGTGCCATCTAGCCATTTTTAAATCATAGGTTATTTTACACTGACAGCTATTTCCCGCTCAAAATCTTGACAGAAAGTCAGTATCACACATTCACACCTCCGCGAAACGAAATGAGTCGCTTTACACTTGAACAACGTTGGGAAAAATTGAAAGCCCAACAGTGCGTTTTTTGAAAAGAAGTTTTGGCCAAAATGAATCACCCACCGCACCTGCTGTATACGCAATTTTGTGTGCATTTTCATCTCGGCGGCTACATTAACAAACAAAATTGCCGCATCTGGGGCTCGGGAAACCCGCACGTTATTGTCCAGAATCCAATGCATCCACAGAGAGTGACAGTTTAGTGCGGATTGTGGAGTGGTGGCATCATCACAACTTTTCGGTCAACGCTGGGCGTTACAGAGCCATGTGAACCGACATTTTTTTTTTCTGAAATTGAAGACATGAATTTGGACCGGACGACCTCTGGTTCAAGCTGGATGGCGCGCCATACCACAAAGCCCATGCCACAATCGATCTTTTGCGCACCAAATCCCCAAGTCGTGTTTTCAGCCGTCTTGGCGATGCCAATTGGCCGCCTCGAAACTGCTATTTGGCACCTTCGGACTTTTTTTGTGGGGAACCGTAAAGAACCGATGTTACGCCAACAATCCGAAAGGCCAACATCATCTAAGCAATCTGTGAGCTACAGTTCGAAACCATCAACAAGGTCTTGGAAAATTTGAGCGACAGAATGCGCTACTGCGAAGCCAGCCGAGGCAGCCATTTGAACGACGTTGTGTTCCATAATTAATGGGAATATTTGCTCTTACCAATAAAACCATAATACATGAAAAATATGACGTTTTGTTCATTTTATTACATTTTTAAAAATAAACTTGTACTTGGCCCACCATTTACAGTGAGCGTCAAAAGTAAGTAAACACCAATGCTGTTTTCATTAATTGTATTTGAAGTTTGGGAACATTTTTCTTCAAATATCTAGAAAGTATGTTATGCTGTCAAAGTGAATTAATTTTGGTTACACTTTTTACAGATTGATGATTTTTTAGACCTGTTTTAAAGCCCTAAAAAAACGTAAAAGACCATTAATGTTGACTCACTTTCCTGCCCACTGTAGATATATTATTGTCAACAGCAATAAAGCAGGCTATCATGTAAAATGACATCAGTCATAACTCATCACCAAATTTTAAAAAAATTGTATAAATTTTCATAAGGTCCATCAGAAGTCTATTCCTATACTTTTGGCTAAATGTCATATTTCCCTTAGAATGCAAAACAACAAATTGGAAAAATTTTAATTTTTCTTAGATGGCAATATTGAAATATTATCGAAACAGAAAATAAATGCATATTTGACAGCTTTTGTATGCTTGTTTCATTTGAAGAATTAAACATTTCCGTAGGTACTGTACTGACTGCTTACACAACTTGACATTTCATAATTTTATCTGTAGAAATGAGCATGATCATTTGTGGTCTTAACGTTAAGCCATGAGATTCATTACTCTGCATGACAGCAAAAACTGTCTAATTTTGCATAATTTTTCCACTTGCCATGCAGAATCTAATATTACCATTGCGCTGATGGCATTTATACAGAGCCACAACAGGGTAAGAAACACGTTTTAAACCTTTGACAGAATTTAAGTGAACTTTCGTGCATATTTGACAGAAGCTTAAGCCCGCATAATCCTATGGTTAACAAACCAGCCTAACAAAATTTCTTAGACTATACCTAACCCATATATAATTTGGAGGGAAAGTAGTGTTTCGTTTGTTTTCTTTGTGGCTCTCTTTCTTCATTATCGTCCCGTACTGTACTGATTGCTTACATAACTTGACATTTCATAAATTTTATCTGTCGAAATGAGCATGATCATTTGTAGTCTTAACGTTAAGCCATGAGATTCATTACTCTGCATGACCTTATTTTGACAGCAGGAATTGTCAGGGTTACATAATTTTACCACTTTCCGCATGCAGAGTCTAATCTTACCATTGCGTTGAAAGGATTAGAAACACGTTTTAAACCTTTGACAGATTTTATGTGAACTTTCATCCATATTTGACAGAAGCTTAAGCCCGCATAATCCTAATATGGAAAACTTATCGTGAGGCAAGAGTAGACTGAGATGAGTGGCATTAATGGATCTAGGCTTCAGCTGTGAAATGGCTCTCAACATCATCTGCGCCTTGGACCAGAACCCAACCTACCAACATTTTATTTGTGTTCCTATAAAGTTTAAATGCAGTGGCATCTCAAAATGAATTAAATATCCCATCGACGATATCTTGAATGAACAGCTTATGAAAAACTAGTTCAAATGTAGAGTAATTGCGATTACGAAAGGGCGACGACTCCAAAGCAATACGAATGGTTTATAATCAGCAGCAATAAAACTGAATGAATATTAGCTTGGCGCACGGCTGAGGGCACGTAGAGCGCCATACGCTTCTCTTTATTGCATTATAAAACGAACACCTCCGAGTCCCCCTTCATCAGATATTTCAATTAACTGAATCCTTTTGAATGGCTTTTCTCATTGTTCGCCTAATTGCCGAATTTAAATTAATTTATTCCAAAACTTGTGACAGAGATAATGGACTCACAAAAGGCCATAACAGTCAGCCAACTATGTATTTCCTTATCAAGGCGCCAACACTCTCCCCAAAAAAAAAATAAATTATAATACACTCATGCTCATGCACACTATCTTTACCTACATGAGTGCACTACATAAATTTACTGCCCAAAGACCGTTAGATAGCAAAACATTGAGACATAAATTATATCGCCCCTCTCACCGGCGAGTGTTACATTCAAAATATTATTTATAAAGTTACCACCCGTTTTTTCATTCAAAAATCCAAGTCAACACACTTTGGAGTCGCAGTCGGAGGGTGCCCCACCTCTTTGCAAGGAAACCTCCATAACATATTCATACCCACATCGTATAGTTTGAGATATAAAATACATTACAACCCCCAGATGTATGCAGGATCAAAATTAGCTCTTTGAGTTCCAACTAACGCCGACCCCAAGCTGGAATTGGGTAGTTGAATTCAGTCAGTAGTAGTAATATGTATTTGAATTTTTTTTGTAGATTTATTGTCACCGAGAGGTAATTATTGTGCGACAGTAAACAGCGTTGGCCCGAGCCTCGTGCTGCCGGTTCATTAAAGCAGAAATTCCGGGTACAGAAAAAGGTTACAATGTACAATACCCAAACGAGAGGAGAGCGAGCGTTTCAAACGACTGGCTACCGTTCGAATTGAAATGCATCCCAAAGGTGGTTAAACGGGAGAAGCCTGCTTCGGGTTCCTAATACAATGCGAACAGCTACAGCACACTCATACACCCATTATTAAGCCATAAAACTGTCAGAAGAGCACACAATGAATGGCCAGAGTGCAACGAAGGGGTGCACCACCCCCCATAAATTATACCGAACCGAAAAAAAATATATAAAACAGTTCAACATGCAAATCTAATAGGACACCAACACTGGATACACTCGGTTTGTATAAAGTAAAAGTGTATACGAGTACGAGGAGTGATGTTCCTGGAAAATTTGGCCATTTCAGTGGAGGATATTGTAATAGCTCATTTGCAGGCTTTCTCTTTTGAATGGGAGGTGATTGCGCTGAGGGTTGTTTCAGACATCTGTTCAATTGAATTTTGCTATTTGGTTGTAAGATCTGTTGTATGTCATTTTCCGTGGATGATTTCTCAGAACTGTTGTTTTTTTTAATATCCTTTGGTGGTACGGTATCGTTTGTCTATGTCTAATTCAATGAAATTGTAATTTTTAACGCGCATTGACGGATATAATAAAGGCGAAAGAGGTGGAGAGGCATTGTGTTGACTTAAAATTACGCCACGGTGGTGGAAGGAACAGAAGGACATTTTTATTCATTGAATTTGTTTGGGTAATTTTTCACTCATGTTAATGAAGGTTATAATATTAGAAGTTTATTAAAAGGCTATCAAGTTGGTTTTTATTTGGGTCGTGTATGGTGAATTGCTATTTCAATAAAATTGGTTACTTTACTGTTTACGATTATGTATGTATGCTATAGGTAAGGTACTCGTATAGGTATGTGGTCTATTAAACGGTCGTTAAATTTTCGTAACAAATTGATAGCATTACGGTGACTTTTGTAGTTCGAACAGCTGGATATAATAATGTTTTTTTATGGAGCAGAAGGCCTTCTAAGAAATGGTACAACACCAGAAAGTATTGCTTCTGTCAGCCATGTGCCTATAACAATGCTAAATTGAAGCGGTGTCTGCTTCTGTAGATGTAGACTGTAATGTGCTGGTTTGTTATCCGTCTATAAAGCAGTCTCCAGTGGAAAACGGTTATGCATGTAGGCGAGAAGATTTACCCTAAGAGTCTAAATAACGAATAATGCAAAATGTTGCTACTCTATATAACGAATGCTATAACATTTCAACGAAAAGAAACAAAACATGAGAGCAAGACTTCCGTCCACCTGACCAAAATGAAGAAAGGAAAGCCAACAATGCTGCTGGACCGGGCGGCTTAACTGCCGAGCTTTTTAAGGTAGAGGTAAAGAGCATACATCAACTCGTCTTCAAGATTTGGTCTGAGGAAAGTATGCTTGATGAACTGCACTAACTATAGAGGCATCAATCTCCTTAAAATCGCTTACAAGATCTTGTCTGCCGTACTGTGTGAACGCCTCAAACCATTGGTCAACGAATTGATTTTACCCTATCAGTGTGGTTTTAGGCCCGGTAAGTCCAAAACCGACCAAATATTCACACTACGGCAGATTCTGGAGAAAACTCAAGAAGTCCAGATCGATACTCATCACCTATTTATCGATTTCAAAGCCGCATATGGCAGTATTTATAGAGACGAGATATTTAAGGCATCCATTAATTTTAATGAAAAAGCAGTGATAGTTACATCCTTTCCTTCCCGTATAACAGCAGCTTTGCCTATCTCAAGTACAGAGCCATGTCTAGTTTTGGCATCCCTGCCAAACTTGTCCGAATTCAGAATGACGATGGAGAACGCTCGCTGCTCCGTAAAGGTCGGAAACAATCTAACCGAGACCTTTGATGTCAAAAAAGGATTTAGAGAAGGTGATGCGCTGTCATGCAATTTTTTCAACATCATTCTTGAGAAAATTGAGCGAAACTCGCAAGCCAACATCAGGGGCACAATTTTTCAAAAGTCTGTGCAACTAAAAGCTCGGCATACACTGACGACATCGACATCATTGGCAGAACACAGCGCGCTGTCACTGGTGCGTTTGCAAGTATCAGTACAGAGGCGGCAAAAATGGGTTTAGTGGGTTTATGCGAAATCGGGACAGAACGTCACGATAGACAGTTTTAACTTTGAGGTAGTTCGAGACTTTGTCTACCTTGGCTCCGCTATTTACCCTGAGAATGTCATCGCATCAGAAATCCAGCGAAGAATTACACTTGCCAACCGCTGTTACTCCGGCCGGCCTAAGAAGGCAATTGATTAATAAGGTCTTGTCGAGAAACACCAAGGAGACTCTATATAAGACCTTATCATCCCAGCCCAGTCCTGCTCTATGGAGCGTTGACGGGCTTTATAGGAGGAGATTTAACAGCAAACCCTACGAGCTGTACGGCGACATCGACTTTGATCAGAAAAGTACGTATCAGTCGACTAAGATGGCTAGGACATGTAGAGCGAATGGACACCAATGCTTTGGCCCGAAGGTTCTTCGATTCCAACCCGGAGGGACAACCCAGTAGAAAAAGACCACGCCTTAGGTGGCGTGCACAAGTGGAAGGGACCCTCAACCAACTTGGAGTGCGCAAGTGGACGCGGTTAGTCAAAGATCGAGCTAACTGGAGAGGCGTGTTGGTCGAGGCCAGAGATTTAAAATAATTAAATCTTTTGATTTTAGAAATCAAATTGAAATCAATGCTTCTGTTTTTTGAATTCCTGATTTCGCTTTGGAGTTTAGACTTCAGAATTGAAATCTCTCAATATTTTTGGAGTCTTGACTGGATCAGTCTTTACGACCACTCTTATGATTGAAGTCAATTGAATGCAAGTCTCTAGAATTACACTGCATTCATTGAAGTCACTATGAAGTGAAGTCACAATGAAGTCTTTATCGCATTCAGTTGAAGTCTTTGGGACTTTAAAAAATGTTCGATAAAGTCTTTGGCACTTTAACCGTTTTCCTCGTCTGGGGTATGAGGAAGTGGGGTATGATGTTTAGAGGGAGTGGAGGAGGGGGTGGGGATGGGGATGGATGGTTTATCCTGGAAGGGGATTAAGTGTATGTAAGCTGTGGTTGTAGTTATATGTAATATATTATTTGAGTGTAGAAACGAAAACGTTTGAAGTCCCAATTAAATGAATCACAAATCATAAAATACTTTCCAAGAATTCAGGGATTGCATTACAAAAGATTGCAGTCTTTTACAACTCTGGTTGAGGCCCAGGTCCAATTATTGAATATGCAAAAATATGGGTATTAGACCCAGTCTTGGTACATTTAGCTCCTACTATCGATGCGAAGAAATGTACAAGTACTAACTTTTCGTTGGTACCAACCGCATTTCACTTTGCGTATATTGAAAAACTGCTCTTCATTTTCTTGAGGTAGCGTCAATGCACCCAGCTATATCTACACAAGGGAATCCTCCTTCAGCAAAGAATTGGCTCGCTATTTCCGCATAATTTTCTGGACAGCAATTGGTGTTTGCAAGAAATTCATCGACTTATTGGCGTCCGAAACTCGATATTACTACTCTGCAGACTGCGGCTTTACTTATTCGGAGCCTAGCAGGGACTCCATGATATTGGCCTTCATTTCCATTCCAACGTATAAAAGTTATTGCAAAGGACCTAAGCAATTATTTTGTAGGCTGTTAAACCTTAGCTTACGTCCAATTTTTGACAAAACACATTCAATATTTGTCTTTGATAAACGGAAACTTTCTAAGGTTGAAAAAATATTTGAAACTCGAAAACTAGAGTCCCAATCGCAACCTCCCTATTCCAGTACCTTGAGATCGGCAATATTACCCACCCTGTGTACCTATACAGTTTAAGTATCGTTTGGTACTCGTTCGCTTCCCTTTACTCAATTTCGGTTGGTCGTTTTTGACCAAACAAAATATAAAAAAGATTTTCTCAAAATTTGAGCTCAACCGGTTCGGTGGTTTTCGAATTTTGTTATTTTGGTGATGGAAGTTTCGATTTTTCCGACTTTTCATTTGAGATTTTCAGAGTTTGTTCGCTAAATCGGTCCAGCACTCCAGCAGTTCTCGAGTTTTTGCGAGACTAATGGACATCGATTGATTTTTACATATACATACATACGATTTCAAATCAAGTCTAAATTCATTTAGAATGTCTTCCCAAGTGGATATACAATACACGGAGAATTGACTGTCAAAATTCAAAACTATTCAAACAATCACTTAAAGGAGTCTGATGATGAATTAGTGGTGTAGTTCGAAATAGCTATCATTCCTACCAAAGTGACTGTGTCTACGAGTTGTTGTTTGTAATTCTCTTAAACAATAATTCAGAAACTGAAATTCGACATAATTTCACAACAGAAATTGTCAGGGTCAATCCCAAACAAGCGAGAATCGTTGTTACTCCTCGCTTCCCCACTCAGCAACTAAATTCATTTCATTTTAGTGGTGTCGTGTAGGCTATGATATCCATCCATCCATCCATATCCATACTACTTATAAAATGCAACGTCCGTCTGTTCGTTTCTCCATAACTCGAGAACCATTCGTCCGATTTTCATAATTCTTTTTCTGATTTATAGATGTGTGGCCAACTTAGTCCGTAGGGTGGGTGAGAATTGCTCAGGAGTAAAGGGGTCGCGGGGAATAAGGGGGGGTCTCACGAACCGTTAGCCGTATGAACTTGAAAGTTTGTGTGTTGATAGATAAATCAAAATAATTACATGACTCATTCATCGATTTTCAAAATTCCTCCTATAGTGGTTGAAAAACGTTTGCACCCTTCTTTTCTATTTCGACCTTACTACGCTCAACTTGCCATTATATTCATAAATCTACGTACGTCATTTCAAGAAATGCTTTTATTTGTTAGCCAATACTTCACCGAGTATTTTGAGCTAAAATTCATCTATCTGGTCCATCCAGAGGGTGAGATATAATAAATTGAATATAGATCTTATTTGGCCAAGTGCGAAAAAAATGTTTTCTCGATTGCAGTTTTATTAGGGGTAGTTTTATATTGCCTTTCCAAAATAGAATATGATTACTCGCACGACTGGCATTCAGAATGCACATGCACAATGCGTAGTTGAATTTGATGTAGGCAATGGATATGCATAAAACAAACTATGTATATATGTATGTCTACGTACATATACGAGGTTTGTGGTGCGTAAGCGATATATACATATCTACATATATGTATTTGAGATCTGCAGCTATGGAAAGTGTAACGATATGATCGCGTAGTATAAATAATTACATCATACCTGTGACGAGTTTTTATTTATGTGAAATCTTATGTCCATTGACAGTCCATTGACGTACAGGTTACGTAAGGACTAAGTTGGGACGGAGGAAGGGTAAATGGGTGGTAGGGACTAACTCCGGAACTATTTGGCCGATTTTAAAAATTCTTCCAAGATTGTACCGGCTACATCCTCCGGTATATAGGTATAGGTTAGTTGGGGTGTGGATGGAGGAAGGGGAAACGGGGGTGTAGGGGCTATCTTCGGAACTACTCGGCAATTGCCAGAGTTGACCTCCGACAGCCACGTCTTTCACATGGACACCTATTGAATGTTCACGTGTGAGCTGTAGGCATAATTTGTTTATAGCTACTTGCGCCCATTAAATGAATAACATGTAGGTAAGTATAGCTTATGAAAAGGCATAGCGATCAAATAATTTGTGAGCTTAAAAAGAAGACAAAATATTAACAAGTAAAAGTGTTACCATCGGTTTGGCCGATGCTTTGATACCCTCCACTGTATGTACTAGTAAAGGTAAACGCATGTGTCTAATATTGGTTTTATATGGGAAGTTCCAGAACTACTTGACCTACATAGACAATTTTTAATACCAACTTAGCAACGGTAAAAATAAGTCCTCTCATAAAATTTCAGTCACCTAAGTCGATTCGTTTGGACGCTATCGTGCTTTCAATAGACAGACAGACGGACATGGCTAAATCAATTCAGAATGTGATCCTGATTCAGAATATATATATTTTGTAGAGTCTCCGGTGAATTCTTCTTGGCGTTACAAACGTTTTTACTTTCCTGTGGAGGGTATAGTAAAAGTGCATTTATATGATAGCTCAAATAAATTTGAATTTAATTTAATAGAAAAGAAACCAGCGGGCGGAGACGCGGGCGTTGCTAGTGCTTTCATAAGTTGACGCAAAATCTCAGGTGCTTAGATGATTTGTCGCAGAACTGGTAAACTAACGCTTTGCTACATCATCGTTTTCGTTTGTCTCCCGAGTTCAGATTAAACGAAGAATTACACTTGTGTTTAAAAATTAACGTCTCGTCGCGTCGGTCAGTTCAGTATGCATCGAAGGAGTTTAGAGGAGATAAAGAAGGTATACAAAGAAGAGCTCTGCTCGCTGTCATACAGTGATATTGAACCTATCCAACATAGATACAAAGAAATCGATTAAGATGGCTACGACATAGAGCAATGCTCCAGCCCCGGCTTAGAATGGAGTGTAAGTAAATGCAGCCAAAAAGCTGAACGTTACGGTCATTGCAACTTGAGTGTTATATTTCTGCCCAACTTTTTTAAATAACCAAACCAAACACAATGTAGTTTCCTACCACTACTACGGCCTTTAATTAACGAAAAAAAAAAACAACAAAGAACAGTAGAATAATTAGAATTTCACTTCATAAAAAAAGATTGCTTCCACATCCCAGATGCCCCAATCTATCGTGCAAAAAAAGAAACAATTTCTTAAAAAAAAATTTTACAAAATGATTCATCGTAAAAAGTCTTCACCCCGCGATTATCACCAACTTTGCCACTTCCTCGTTCCTGAATAAATACAGTCGTCCCTTCCTTCTTCAGGAATCATCTCACACATATCTGTATAATTTTCGATTTTAATTTAAAGAAGGGATGACGATGAAGTGGCAAATGAACCCCATTCCCTAACCAGGAATAACCTTCCCACCCTCGCCCAACTTATGTTGATTTCCCAATGAGGAATGAGACGAAATTACTACACTGTGCCCTAGGAAAACGAAAAAAAAAATGTTTATCAACCCCATAGTAGTATCCATCCACCCACAATCTAGAACCAACCCATTCCTCTTCTAATGTATTCCATTGTATGGAATATCTAACGGACGAACGAATGAACTAACGCTTATACGCAAGGCGTCAGTGCCGTTTTGGGAGTTCTAAATCAAACGCCAAAAAAAAGTTTCCCATTTCGCACCCCTATGCTGTAGTGTGAACCAGTTTAGAGAGTCCCTTTCTCATCTCTGGAATGAAGCCATCAACAAACATGAAAATAAGGATTCGTGCGAGGGCGAGGAGGTTTTTTGAAGAAGACAAAATCCCCCCACTCCATGCTGCTACCGTGCATTCCTTTGATTGATCTCAAGCTTTAGTGACAATGTGACATAATTTTCCTTACATTCTCCCTGGGCAAGTGGGAGAACTTCAAGTGTTTACATTTTTATTTCATTTAAGAAAATCACGTCCTTTCTTTGCCAGATCCTTGTCAATCGTTTAATAATTCGCATCCTATTTGCTGCAATTTACTTAATGTTGATTGTTGTTCACATGGAGGGTGGGTGTGTCCTGTTCAATTTCCTGCGGCGGTAATCTATTGATTCAGGGATGCAAACAAGTTTTAGATGAAGGTTGAGGGATATTGGATAGGAATCCCATTTTTGGCAAAATTGCAGACCATTATCTTGTCAGGGGACATTTGTACAACCCAGACCCAGTTAAGGATCAGACTTTCCAGCAATTGAGTCAGACTTTTTGTTTTAAATTTGACGAAATCGGGGAAAGTTGTTAACCTCTGGCGCTGGTTAACTCGATGCGACACGTTGAAAAATTTTATTTGGAAATTCAAAACGAAGCCAATGTGAATCTAATGACACCCCTTTCCAGAGGAATAACAATGCGTCATGATTATCGAACAAAGGATTTGCATTGCATTTGACGGCGACATGGTAATGGCGTTAAAAGGGATCTCGTGTATTTGTGCCTGTCGTGTACGATTTTTGAACACTGTCATTGGATAAATCGAGGGGCAATTTGGATTCACAGAAAAGTGGTTTGAATAATACACTGTCATCGAGCAGGTAGTAGTTTACCAAATGGTAAAATCAACATTGACGGGCAAAAATGCAGAAGATTGCAACCCTTTACAAGAGCTCTGTACCGATATAATTATTAAGCCAGTGTGTGAGTGTGCTAAAGAAGGGATAGAGGTATGGGCGACCTGCTGAAGAAAAATACCTAGAGATCATTCGAATCACGGTGATTCCAAGCGACCCCCGTCCCAATTGATAGGTACCAAGAATAAGACCATTAATGGGTAATGATGGCCTAAGTCAATGTCAAATATGGATGCAAATCCACTCAAGTTCAGTATGCTTTAGAATAGGCTTCTTAGCATGTTACGTTTAAGACACCAAATTTTATTACTCGGCCTTATCTTGGTGTACCCTTGCTTGCAGCTTCAATATAAACAAACGAACCACTGTCCAAGAAGCGGCAATGAAGCTGAAAATGAAGACAAGCGTATTTTTCCGCGTATTTTGCTCTGAGCATTAAGCGGCAGCTCCTACTTAGTTTTGGAACCATCCGTGATGTAAATCGAAATTTCATTTCCATTCGAAACTTCATTCTTTAGCCAGACCTTCCTATCTGGGTATAGTATACTTTGTACGGTGTGTTGAAGTCAAATTCACCCAGACTTTCATCCGTTTTATGAGGAATATTGGAGAAGGATTCCCATAGTATAGAGCTAAGCCCTACCTGTCTGGTTTTGAATAACCCTGCGTTTGTTAGCCGTAGCTGGTCCTGGAAACGCACATGGCCATCTACGAACTTGCAAAGAAAAACGTAGTCACACTTCACTGGATTCCAGCCCACAGTGGCTTTGCTGGAAACGAGACAGCCGACTCACTGGCCAAAGTCGGCGCGACAACGGCACTTGTTGGACCTGAACGCTTCTGCGGCGTCAGTAAAAGATGCTTCAGGAAGCACATCAAGAACTTAGCTCTAACAGAATCTAATGAAGTCTAGCTTAACACACCTGGGCAGAGCTGCGCCAAATTATTCTTCCCAAAATGTTCCCTCAAGAAATCCTATTTTCTTACCAGCCTAGGAAAAAATAACCTAAGACTCCTGACAGGTTTAATTACTGGTCATGGCCTTACGAAAAAACATCTTCACCGACGAATTGGAGTCTCACCGGACCCCACATTTAGACTATGTCTGGAGAGCGATGAAACTTCTCTTGCGTAAAGTGCGTAAAGTTCCAGTGATGGCAGTGCAGGCTGTTCTTTGTCCCCTGATCAACATTATCCCGTATATATAACTGGTTTGTTGCTCTCCACCAAACAAGAGCCCCATAGGTAAGGATGGGTCTAACCACCATGTTGTATATATAACCAATGCATAATTGTTGGTTTCAATTCGCACTTTTTCCCGCTGTCCTCTTACAGAAGAAGAGAGCATTATGAGCCTTACGGACTCTTTCCTAAACCGTTTCCAATTCAATTTTTTCTCTAGAACCGTACCAAGGTATCTTGCGCTATCCGAAAGGGAAAGCTCTATTCCATCCATCCTGGGTAGTTTGAAGGGTGTCGGAAACAAACTCTCTGGTTTCTGGTGTCGGCTAACTATCCGGAACTTTATACGGAACCTTTGAAACTGGCACTAAATAATTAAATAAATGTTTGTTAATGGAGGGAGCAACAATCCTAACATACATTCCATATTCGGGGGAATTTTACAATAGAAAAATTTTATTACCGGGAAAAAAATATTTCGGGGGAAATTAGTAGAATTCCCTCGGAATTCACGATAGAGTTAATTGCTATCCGAGGAACAAATTCAATAGGAAACAAATAAAGAAAGATTAAACAAAAGAACTTTAGGAGAAAAATCCAATCGTTTACATCCTCTTTGCTCCTCGTAGTGAAACCGTTGGCAGTCACGATTTTCATCCAATAAATGTACACCAAGTACAGCAATCATATGCCACTTAAACCAAATTAATAAAAGCAACATACTTTAAACTTATTCCCATAAAAACTGCTTACATTTTGAATTTCCACCTGCAAATTTACGAGGGAAATATTCCGAATGGAAATCCGTCAAATTCCGTGGCAAATTTTTGTTCCCGATACCAGTTTGCTTCGGTGGAAATTTGTTCCTTTTTTTCGAAATTCATTGCCGATGCATATTTTTGATAAATGGGAAATATTTGTGGGAAAATTTTGTTCACGATAGCCCTGAATACCTATTGGATTGGCAAGCGTACCTACTTCTTCGCTTAGTTTGTAATGTGATGTCAATTTTAGAGCGGAGCCAAGGTAAATAAAGTCCCTTACCACCCCAAAGTTATAGGTACCTACCTCTTTATTATTCCGTCCGATTTGGCGTCCGTTTTGTGTGTACATACTTTTTTGTTGGCAGCCCTCGGTTTTTCGAAATTTTGTTTCGACTTTAAAAATTAATCAACTTCTGGCGACTATAAGACATAATGTGGATATGTGGATACAACTTGTGTCTTTATTTTGTTACATATTTCTCGTACGAAATACAAATACTGAATGATTTGCTTAAAGAAAACTTACAATAACATCAATATAATCAATAGCATCTTAAGCATAAAACAAAAAAGAAGGAAAACAAACAAAATCAGTCAATTGGAAAATAATTATAAGGTTTTGGCTGACACACATTCCCATGCACGACAATGGCACACACTACATTCTACAGTCGTTGAGACCCTTTCGGGGATCCTTTTGGCACGAACAATTAGCTATGGTGTTCTTAATAATAAATGCAGAGGAAGTTAAAAACTATATACAGCGGGGGGTAGGTAACATAGCCATAGGGGAATGTAAAGGAACTTAAATATCACAAGAGAACTTAAACAAAAGCTAGCGCTTTCTACACCTGGGCATACGGATTTAAATCTATCGAAAATTATTTCCTCTTCAGCTGTTCCATTGACGTTACGGTTGTCTCAATCAACAGATTAAAGTCCAGCTCATTGAGACTTGCCTTCGCAGTGAGTAGATCCAAGAACGAGTCCAATGGTGAGAGTCTATCAGCTGTAAGTCCTGCAAGAAAGGAGGGATTTTAAATGATTTCAACTATTTTTCTCACGAGCTTAACAAAAAACAAATGAGAACTAAAATCGAGATTTGGCATAGGGTACACTTGGATGGCTCGCACGCAACTAGCGGATGAGGGAAGACAAACGCAGAAAACTCAAAAAGGGGAAATCTTACCAAAAGCAATAATTAAACGCAAGTGTGCGTCTTTGCGAAATTAAATTTCAAAAAAGCGAAAAATGGAATCAAAATCAAAATCGCTAGTAAAATGTATGGCAATGTGAGACTGGAGTTATCAGAAGGAGACATGCAGGGCCGTGAAATTTCACCTAAATCCACTGTGAATTGATTATAAGAGAAATGCGATGGTAACAATGATTCTGCTCATACCAGTTACGTGTTTGGTGCTTCGCACATGCATGCTAGCGCTACTCCCTCGAGGCTGCACAAGATTGCCGGATAGGATGTTGGCTGCATGCTCACGGCCGCGAATCATAAGACTTTCGGGATGATTCCAACTCTTGAGAAGACGTTGTGCCCTCGACCTCGGTAAGCACGAAAGTAGAGAAAGCTTCTTTCCAATCCCCTTGGGGGAGTCATCAATATCTGTAGAGAAAATAGTAAATATGATAATGTTAGGCTTGAAAGAAATACTTCTACCACCTACCGTTCAGAATAGTCTTCATGACATCAATTTGCAGTTCAAACACATGATTTGAGGCGTACTGGTAAAACATGTCGAACGACAGGGCTCTGTAACCGAGATAAGTAAAGAAAGAGGAGAATCCCTGTGGCAGTGGAAATGCAATTGAATCTACTGCCAAGCAGAAACGTTCGAGAATAAGGAACAGCGAGTATTGTTGGTCATTATTCAGCTGATCACTGAAAGGAAATAGACAAACAGTTTGATATAACTGATCGAGAACCCTGGGACATATGAATGCTAGTGCTGTATCAAAAAGACCTACAACGGGCTATAGACTTACATGAGTGGAAATCCCCTAATAGGTTCAATGCGCGCATCAATTCCAGCAGCTCGGCACACGAGTGCGCAGAGCGCTCTCGAAAGCTCCAATTGTGCAGCGACATATTGCGAAGCCACCGCATGGACATGTGCCGGTGTCTGTGATCGCTCAAAGAATGTTTCCTTTAACCAACGGAATCCCGTGTTTTTATTCGTTGAGTTCTTCACCAAATGAACGCTAAGTTCACGTAAATTCTAAGCAAAAAGAATCAAATTACGTATCTTCATCAAAGCACTCCTTCGTGAACTAGTCACTTACCACGGAAATGACATGCTCTTGCTTAGTCGCAGTGCACGTTTCCAGCTCGACAAACGGCAACGGTTCGTTCTGCATTCGCCTCGCTGCAGTAGCAAAGTCACCTGCGCCAGGTCCATTTAGTGGCCCACCCGGTGACAGTGGCGTAGTGCACCTCGATAGAGCTTCTGGTTGATAGCATGCCAACGAGAACATTAGCTTTTCGCTCACTTGCTCCGCCGTGAAACGATTCTTCTCCTTATTGTTCTCGTTCAAGTTCTCCCAAAGTTTTGACCAAATATCAACGCCATACGGCGACAGGCGTTGTTGTGGCGACAGCAACATCATAGTGGTGTTCCAAAGATTCTCGTGCGACAGTCCAACACTAAGATCGGCGACTTTGGCTTGCATTGGCTTGGTAATAACCGACGTGGTTAGCGGAAGTAGACGAGTAAGTAGAAGAGCTTCAGTGGGAAGGCCACGTTTGGCTGATGAATAACTTCCAGCAACAAGAGCTTCTTTAAGAAGCGCCACCGTGTCCAGGCTGAGTGGTTGCTCCATAATAATACTGAGAAGTTCAGAGAGGACATCCATGTCATTGGAGTGAACCAGAAAGTAGTGAATCATGCTCAAGCGATTATCGACTGAGGAGTCATTTCGAAACGCCTCGATGAGATGAGCCTTGGGGATACTCAGAGAGAATAGGTCCAAAGTCGCTGAGTCATATGCCAACTTGTCCCACTTTTTACACGGAACGAGATGAGTTAAAGGCGTCTTATTGTATGCCGGACATACAATATGGCAACAGGGCTCATGTGACAGGCCAATATCGAGGAGGTGGACGAACAAGT
Organism: Cheilosia soror; assembly: GCA_949372485.1. NCBI lineage: Eukaryota > Metazoa > Arthropoda > Insecta > Diptera > Syrphidae > Cheilosia > Cheilosia soror. The sequence goes on along the minus strand of OX443561.1, from coordinate 132,419,631 downwards.
CCGGTTGGAACACCAGCATATGATGGCCACCTTGAAGAGCAAATGTTGGCTTAAGTAGTTTCGCTTTTTCCCAGGGAATCCCTGGCATAACACAGTGCACGACGCAACCGTGATGGAGTAGAGTAACTGAATACGCAAAGTGAACATCGGAATTGGCTGGACTGGAGTCATCGGCGGGAGGTTTAATGTTTTGGTAGAGATAGTAGTGGCAAACGAAGAGCATTCCCGATTCATCGGCGAGAATGATTAGGTTGAGAGAAGTGTCGTGAATGCGTAGCGGAACTGTGTCATCTTCGTAGCAATTTGATGCACTGGTGCTCTGCGGGATCTTCGGTAGATTTAGGGGAATGTTGAGCTGGGCATAGGAGAATGCATCAGGGGTAATTAAAATGTTTATGCTGATTACACTGTTTCATCTACTTACCACAGTTTCTGTACGCAATTTATCGTTGAACTGGAATGCCGACAAAGTTGGGATCATAGCACTCTTGTCCTCCTCGACTTTATCTATTGCACTGGAGCTCTTTGTTTTTGGCTTCATGTGGATGTAGTACAGCGCCTGATTGTCACAATCCCACTGAGCCCAAATAAAATTCTTCGCCAACATTTCAGCCGACATAAGACTAGGCTCCAATGACCAAGAATCTTCCTTTGAGAAATCAATAGACGTAGGCGTATCACCGAACTGATCCTTCTCAGCGTTTATAATCGATGTGTAGAGCATGACAGCTGAAAGGAAGGAACATTTCAAGTCAAACTATAGAAACCGATATCAAAACTACCTACATTCCTCATGTGTCAGTATGAGAAACTTATCCACATATGCCTTATCGAACTTGGCTTCTTTTTTCCACAGAAACTGTGCCATTATCTGCTTCATGGAACTTTCCTTTGTGATTAGCTCCGGCTCCTTGCTGGGGGTTTCTTTTATCTCTACGATATATGGTGAATAATGATATGTACTAACTACATCCCCTGCAGTTCCTGACTTTTGTTCATTCTTAAGAACGTAAACCAGCAGCGACACCGCACTATTTACTGAAGCTTGAATTACATTCTCTTGCGTGGAAAATCGATAGAGTATGCGAAAGGACTTTGATGTTTTAATGTACTGTCCAATGCAGGTATATTTTTCTTGGTTTTCATTTGTGAATATCCATGAAGTGAGAAGTGACCCGTCTTGTTCTTGGCCAAGAATTCGCCATTCATTTGCGGTTTCTGTAAAAAAAAAAAGGAAAACGAGACATTCCAATCAGACAAGTGTTTAAGCAGGTGTATTGGAATGTTGGCACCTTTAATGCCCTGGGCACTTAGTAAACCACAGAAATTTGCGGCCAAGTTCTCTTGTTTTTGCATAGTTTGTTTGTCTTTTCAATTGTTTATTTTATTTAGTGTCTTTTTTTTTCTTTTTTTCACAATAAAATGCCACACAACACTCGACTGATAACAAAAATTAAACCCAAAATTCCCTTACTGAAAAATGTCAACATATTTTGGTGCTGCCAAATCCCAATGTGATTTTGTTACTTAATGTAATAGATTTGATATAACAGGGCGACGTGCTTTTTTTTTCTTTACCTAATGGGTCGTATGAATAAAAACTAGCATTTGCTTTGAGTAAAAGGTTGTAGCAAAGTAAAAGCACTGAGCAATTGCTTTAAATCGGTATGAATAAAAACTACTTTGCTAAAGTAAGTTCGAAGTTTCGAACAAAGCATTTACTTCACTCCATGTGTCCTTCCCTTGCAGTTTCTGTCACAATTTGTCGTTAATTTTTTGAATTTGAATTTAGAATCAGGAAAACGATTTTTGGAAAAACGCTAAATTAATTTAATAAAAAAAACGATACGGTTGGTTAAAGTTGTGATCTTAACCAATTCGTCTTTGCTTATAGTACCTACTGTTTTTTTTACGAACGTTAACAACAGTAGTTAAAACAGGTTTAATGTGCCAATCAAACGAAGAAAAATTAATTTAACTATTTATGCAAACAAAAAACCCCGAAAACTCAAAAAAAAATACTGTTTTTGTAAAGAAATATGGGCGCAAAATATTTAGCAAATGCTCTGAGTCAACAAAATAGCAGACTTGGAATTTTCGTAGCAATTGCTTTGTCTTCCACGTTTTATTCATACCAATCTGAGTAAAAGGTCGGTGGCGCCGCTTTTCGAAGATGTCAAAAGTTGGAGTCAACTCAAATCAGTTTTTATTCATACGAAGCTTAGCAATTGCTTCGATTTTGACATTTATTTTGAGTAAAAGCAATTGCTAGGTTTTATTCATACCACCCAATATGTAATTTCGATCGAAGTCAGAAATATATCGAGTAAGAAGCTTGACGTTTGTTATTTGCTTCACGTAACAAGTTATCAGCTGTCAAACACCATCGCCATCGTCAGATAGCCTTTGCAACATCCTTATTTGAAAAAGTTCAAATAGTGTTTTGCGCAAAACATGACCTGACATGAATGTTGGCTCTTCGGCAATCGTTTCATCGCTTTTGATATATTTTGTTTCCATTTATGGATTTTAAAAGCAAAACAAATGTTAAAAGAATATTATTTTAATCAAATCTTTTTATAATTTCGACTAATAGTACACTCAATTCTGTAATAGTACGGTGAAATGTGAAAATATAGAAAAAAATAGCTATTTCCTTCATTTTAGTTCAACGAAATAGGTATGCACTAGTAAGTTTACATCACACCCTTGTTATGCTCTCTTTGGAGGAGGCAATCATACAATTGCATTTATTAAATGGGCTTTGAAGAATGCATTCTTTTTTTTCTGCTCGGTTTTTGGTGGCAGCCATTCTTTTTAGGTTCACGATCGGCAATTTCAAACCATTATCATTAATCGGCTATACCGCGTCGTTGTCACTCATTTTAAAACAAACAAATCTTTATTTGTATACACGCGGACAATTACCTAACATTCAAAAATGCCCAAATGTGTAGTGTTCTCACAAATTTATTCAATGCAGTGGACTTGAATAGAATTATCTTGTAATATAAATGCTGCTGATGACGTGCAGCGCCATTGCGATTGCACGCAATTTGATGGCAGTGGTACCATCTGGACTTCCATCGCCCGTAATAATTGTAAATGACAATGATAATGGGCGTATTTTTTTGGGAAGTGAGTATAACAAAACCAAAAGTGAGTATAACAATTTTGCATGTAAAACCAAAAGTGGGTATAACAAAACTTTTTGCTTTATTGAAGCACTTATACTTAATCTTTGAACTCAATCTTTTTCTTTAAATGTTGCTTTGGAATTATAAAGTCAGCTCATCAAAAAAAAAATAAGTAATTGATCTACAACTTTTCTAGAAAAAGAAGTTATTAATTTTTCCGTACGAAAAACTTTTTCTGTTCAACTTCTCAACCAGTTTCACAAAGTACCTATTCCACTAATTTCCTATGATTTGCTATGATTAAATGTGTTAATTTTGTTCTTTTTCGTGTTTTTACGGATGGACTTTTCTGATTGCTACGACCGACGCAAAGGAAAGGAAAGGAAATTCGCTGAAATTGGTACTTTGTTCTACAGTTCCCCTTTGTTATGGGGAACATTATTGATAGGTATTGCTTAACGCACCCATAGCTCCTATAAAATATGAATTGCGTGCTTGCTAGTTCACCTAGCGGGGACAGATTGAGATAACTGTCAAAGTTGGTCGAAATTATCAAAATCATAACAAAAGGCTGAAAAAGTTTTATTTTTAGTTTTAAAAAGTAGAAATTTTCGCAAAATTAATTCCTAATAAATTGGTAAGAATAAAATACTCATGTCATTCTTTTCTTCTAAAGCACAAAGCTGCTCCAATAGTTTTGGGCGTAAATATAAGAAGTAGCTTATAACTATGTAGGTAGGTACCTAACCTACGTCCTACATGATAAAATAATGTAGGTATGTACCTTTTTCAAGTTAAGATTGGTAAAGAGCATACTATTTTCAGATGATTTTAGTAAATATATATTGTGTTACTGCATATGCATCCGTCTTCTCCTTAAAATCCGGTTTGTCGGATTCTTATCATTTGGTAAAAATCACCGGCCTGGCTTTATTTTGTAGAAACTTGTTTTTTCAGCTCATAGTCACGGCCTAATTGGGTGATACCGCCCCAACTTGCTATCAATGAGTGGATAGAATCAATGGAAATTCTTGTCTACATACGATAGAATCAATGGAAATTCTTGTCTAGATACCTACGTAGTTTACTTGTATAATAAAAAGACATCGTTATCATTTGATAATAAACTCTGTTTTAACAAAATAACTCGCTATCACTGATAACACAGCATGACCCAGCAATCTTACGACGCGACAATTCGAAATAAATGTCCACTCAATCATAAATAATTATTCATTGAAACACAGGTAACTGAAAGGAAACATGGCATTGCGTTGGGGAATTGTATCGGCTGGAAGAATATGCCACGATTTCGTCACTGGTCTTAGCACTTTGCCCGACGATGAACACACAGTGGTAGCGGTAGCTGCACGCGATAAAGGCCGTGCCGACGCCTTTGCCAAACAGCATGAAATACCAAATGCATTCGGTAGCTATAAGGAATTGGCCGAATCAGCAGATGTGGGTGAGTTCACACGAATTTGTTTTACAATTATTAGTTAATAATAATGCCACTTGTTTAATTTCCAGACGTAGTCTACATTGGAGCACTGAATCCGCAGCACTTCGATATTGGCATGTTGATGCTGGAGCATGGTAAACACATTTTAGTAGAGAAGCCCCTTTGCTTGAACGAGAAACAAGCTAAGAAGTTAATCACATATGCTGAGCGCAAGAAACTATTCCTTATGGAAGCTGTATGGTCACGTTTCTTCCCATCTTATCAGTATGTACGCAAACAGATCGCAAGTGGAGTCTTGGGGGATATTGAAGAGGTTGATGTTACGTTTGGATTCAATCTTTCTGAAATTGACCGTTTGAAGTGAGTACAAAGCAAACATGTAGAGTGATATAACCATTTTCAAGGTGTGTGCGTGGTTTCGTGCGCACATACCCTTACACAAATACTTTTTACTTGATCAAGTGCCAATAATCAGTATATCAAAGTTTCCACTTTGTTTAATTACTCTTTACCGTTAAACTATTTTGATGCACGTCATTCGATAGCCGATATAGCTATTGGATGAAAAAAAAAATATTTAGACTGCTACAAAAAGTACGCTCTTGCTTCCACACAACAAAAACCCTAATTCCCAGCAGTGTGATAATCGTCTGTCATTAGACTGATCAATTAACCTATTTACTGGCTCAGGACAGTCCTTTTACAGATTCGCTACACTCTGCCTTCACTCATTCCAATAAACTTTTTCTGGAGACGGTAGCCACTCTTAAGTAAGCCTTGAGCTTAACTGTAATGGTAGAACAATCTTAAACATACCATCCTCGGCTAATTGCCTTTTAAATTAGACTGATTTTGGACGCACTGTTCCATGATTATGAAGATGGCTGTCCCTCATTTTTTTGTTCTTCTTGTATATTCTTTTTATTAAACTTTACTGCTAAGCTGATACAAAAAAAAAAAAAAAAAACAAATTCGAATAAATATTCACCCCAATCATGGAATCCGCCGGAGGGAATTGTTCGCGGAAAAGAATATTTTGGTATCGTCGAATACGCAAATTGAACGGTTATTATGTCATATAGGTAGGTATATACATAATATTAACACATACTATTGGTAGGGTGTAGTTTTTTTTCCAGATTTCTGTTCACTTTTCGGATTCGACGATACCAAAATATTCGGCCCTATCATGGTATCCGTTCCGAAAGAAAAATTCTCCGATTTTGTACGAATCGGAGAATTCTGCTTCATGGTAATCGTTCCGATAAGCTGTTCGGAACATTTCTACGACAATACGTAACGCACACCGGCAGTCTACGTTTCAGTGCGATGGGTTGCGTTTTTTGCACCTGGTTTTGACAGCCACACGTCAATTTTTCTCCGATTGTCTCCGACATCTGTTCATCGCGGAAATATTTTAGTGAATAAAATGCGTTGATGCATGATCGGAAAACGGATACTTTGAACGCAAATTTAGTATCCGACTGGATTTGCGTTGCGGAGAAAAGTACTCTCCGAACGGATACCATGATAGGGCCGATTCTTTTCCGCGAACAATTCCCTCCGGCGGATTCCATGATTGGGGTGATTAGCTTACACAAATTAAATGACTTGACTTTATTTTAGCAAAAAAGAACTTGGAGGTGGAACAGTTCTTGACTTAGGCGTGTACGTCATTCAAGTGGCACAGTGGGCCTTCCAAGAACCACCAATTGGAATTAAAGCAACTGGAGAATTAAACTCAGACGGCGTCGATGTCGCCATTGATGCAGAGTTGCAGTACTCTGGAGGACGTGTTGCTAAAATTCGCACAAACTCCAAAAAGGACGAAGCAAATAAAGCTGTTATCAAAGGATCCAAGGGACAAATCACTGTAAGTTCCCGTCTCAACTATGCATTTGCTTAAATCGAATTAACATTTGGTTTCCTTAACAGCTTAATCAATTTTGGTGTCCAACAACCATTATCGACATTGATGGCAAGGAAAAGGAATGGGTTCTGCCCAAGGGCAAACATAAGACTAACTTCACTAATTCCGAAGGATTGAGATACGAGGCGGAAGAGGTGCGAAAATGCATTCTAGAGGGTAAACTTCAAAGCGAGCATGTTAGCCACAATGAAAGTATATTGCTGGCACATATTGAGGATACCATTAGGAAGCAAGTTGGGGTTGTTTATCCAGAGGATGAATAGTAATTTTTATTAAATGTCTTAATGGAATTATTATTTTTTGTATGACTTTTTTCAACATTGTGTACTTCTTTAATAAGTGTGAATTTATAACTGTACGGGTTTTCCTTGAAATAAATGAAATGTGTTTCTACTGATTCTTTCTAAATGGAAATGACTTAATTTTTGTAGATTTAAAAAAAAATATTACGTATACGTCACCGAACTAAGCTTTATAAGAATGACATGTGCGGAGAGTGGAGTTTATGCTGCCCTACACTCTTGCCGGGAAGTGTCTCCATAACTAGCATCGCAGAACAATGTTACCGTGATCTTTTTCGATATTTACTTTAGAGATTTACGACTCTGTTTGACCAATCTAGATCTAACTATTTGTGATTTGAGTACTTTTATAGCTGCCTCATTACCGTCGGTGATGATAACGAAATCTGATTTCGATAGCGAATTAACGCAGTTGGTTAGTGGCTTCTGGAATAGCTACAACTTCTGCTTAAAAACACTACTCTATGTAGTATAAAAGATTAGTTAAGGGAGAATAGAGCTCATTGAGTCTTCCAGTGTTTTTCCGGCTAGTTTTTAAACACACATCATACACTATTTGATGTATGTAGTAAATGTGTGACAGCTGATAAGCTCTTCAAAAATGCTTTAACGAATATAAAGCTACTGGACAGAGTACTGCGATATGCTATTTTATTTTTAACTGAACATGCATGCACCTTCCATACAAAAAAAAAACGTTAAAAATCGTATACATATCTCTAAACCCACCAAACAGATTCAGATCAAATTTTCAGGCGAACTGTAGCTGTAGGTACATAAAAACATTGAGCTGAAGCTCACACTATGGCCCCTATTGTGAGTGTCGATAGTTGATCGACAACTTTAATTGTCGATTGCGATTGATATTTGTCGATTTGACAGTCGATTACAAATGTCTGGTCGTGGTCGATGCTTTCTCTTGGAAGTGAAAAAGTTTTGTGCGTACGAATAGCTATAATCAATCGACGCAATCGACAATTGTCGTGACGATCGCTGATCGACAATCACAATAAGGGCCTATATATTTGTTCTAAAGTGAAAAGTAAACTCGTAAGTTTTCCGATAGATGGCGTTGAATACCCAAAACTCAAAATTCGACTACTTGACATTTATGGCAGCTTTAGTCTTGAAATTCGGAAAATAGAAGTCCAGTAGGTGCTGAGCCTGAGAGCATTTAATAAAATGTGGGCGGGACCGGACAAAAAGCTTGGCACTTCGCATACAAAAAAAAGAACACTGCGACACTAAAAATAAAATAAATAGTTCGCGCAGCGAAGTTGGCTCGTCCTAATGCTAACTCACGATAGTATCTAGAGCAGAGTCCACTCACTTCGGCTATTACGCCCTTAACTCGGACCTTTGGCAGTAACCTGGATTGCTCTTTTAGAGTTCTGATAGCAGTCTTTATAGCTTTCGGCTCGCAAGCCAAGTAAAACAAAGCGAATGATGTTACCAAATCAGAGTGGTATGTATTAAAAATTTGCTTCCCTATTTATACTACAAAATAATGTTATCGATATGTTCGACCATTCTCGATAATTAAGTATTTAATCGATATTATGCACTATCAGCAACATTGAGTGGAGAGTGAACGACCAAACAATAAAGTGTTTTCGGGTTCATTTGCGTACACCGCTTACTGGACTTGCTTTCATAAGTGTAAAGTGTAAACAAAATACTCTTAATCGCACTATCAACAAAATGCTGCTGGTGTGCCTTTGATGTTGTTAAACGTTTCTATGTAAGCATGAGTGTGTCTGTGTATCCATTGCATTCATGCGGCGAACGTGCAGTCAGGGAAACGACTCCCATAATGTTGGCTCGTTGTCATATCAATTAAATAATTATTCCTATGCTTTTGAGGCAGCCGCTAACGCATTGAATACCAATTTTATCACAAACCAGTAAGAATAGACCGTCGACTCCTCCCACATAACGGACTTTGCCTACAAGCTGCCGGCGAGACAAGGATTTTTCATGTATTGGTGCTGTACAAAATCAAAGGGGCGCCATTAACGCACGCATACTTGAAAAATCCTGGTCGCATGGTATTGCATCTATACCCGCAGAGGTATAGATCAACCTACCATCAACTGGTTCAAGGCGATGCTTGAAAGTCGGAAAATAACTGCTTCGTCAGCACTGACCTCAGTATCAGTAACAGCCGTAAAAGGCTGCCCTCAGGGAGGAGTACTCTCACCCCTACTATGGTCTCTGGTTATTGATAACCTACTTCAAGACCTAAGTAATTCAGGCTTCAATATAATTGGATACGCCGATGACCTAGTCATCATTATTAGGGGCAAAGAACCAAACGAGGTTACAACGCGAATGCAAAACGCCCTTAAGATAGTCATTGACTGGTGCAGAAAAGAAAGTCTTTCCATAAACCCCAGCAAGGCTGTCATCGTCCCTTTCACGAAAAGGAGAAATTTAAGTCTAAATCGAATTTCAATTAATGACACAGACATTGAGTATTCCAACGAAGTAAAATATCTCGGAGTAATCCTCGACAAAAAACTAAGCTGGAACTCACACATAAATAGTAAAATCCAAAAAGCAACCAAAGCTTTCTGGGCTTGCCGCAGCATGTATGGTAGAACCTGGGGGATCTCTCCAAAGATCACACACTGGATCTACACTATCATGGTCAGGTCCATTATAACATACGCCTCAATAGTATGGTGGAACAAAGTCACCCAAAAAACGACAATAAACAAATTAAATAAGGTACAACGGCTTGCCTGTCTAGGCACTTCCGGAGCCATGCGTACCTGTCCTACTGCGGCTATAGAAGCCTTAATAGGACTAACACCCCTCCACATCTATATAAAACAAGTAAAAGTGTTATCATCGGCCTGGCCGATGCTTTGATACCCTCCACTGCATAAAAGTCATACAAAATGTTTGCCATGCGAGTTAGTATGTGTCTAATATTAGTTTTGTATGGTAGGTAGCAGAACTACTTTACCGACATAGACAATTTTCAATACAAACCTGACGACGGTTAAAAAAAGTCCTTTCACGAAATTTCATTCACCCAAGTCGATTCGTTTGGACGCTATCGTGTTTTCAACAGATAGAGATATATGGGTCAAATATTGGCTTTGTATGGGAGGTAAAAGAACTACTTGACCGACATGGACCATTTTTAATAAAAACTTGAAGGTCATAAATATAAGACCTCTCATAAAATTTCAGTTGCCTAAGTCGATTCGTTCGGACGCTATCGTGATTTCAACAGACAGAGAGAGACGTGGGTCTAATAGTGGTTTTGAATGGGAGGTACCAGAACTACTTGACCGACATAGCCCATTTTCAATACCAACCTGGCGACGGTAAAAAGAAGTCGTCTCACAAAATTTCATTCACCTAGGTCAATTCCTTTGGACGCTATCGTGCTTTCAACAGACAGACAGACAGACAGACGGACAGACGGACAGACGGACAGACAGACAGACAGACAGACAGACAGACAGACAGACAGACAGACGGACATGGCTAAATCGATTCAGAATGTGATCCTGATTCAGAATATATATACTTTATAGGGTCTCCGGTGAATACTTCTTGGCGTTACAAACGTAATGGCAAAGTGAATATACCTTCCTGTGGAGGGTATAAAAAAGTGGCAATACGCAGCTCAGCAAGTTTGACTCAAGCGGAAGAGTTATATTTTGGCGAACATCCAGAACTAATTGAACTACTTTCCGAAATTCCAGAACTTGACATGATCTGTGCGGTTACAGACCGCTTACCAAAGACACTATGCTTCAATAAAAGATTCTCCACGGAGATCACAAACAGAGAAGCATGGGTTAGCAATAACCCACCAAACTGCCAAAACGGCCTTAAGTGGTATACGGATGGTTCTAAAATGGACTCGGGGGTAGGAGCTGGTATCCATGGACCAAATCGGAACATCTCAATACCTATGGGAAAAAGCCCCAGCGTATTTCAAGCAGAGCTCCATGCCATTAAAGAATGCGCAAACCTCATATACAATTCAGGTATTAAAGGCGCCAACATCCATATATTCACGGATAGTCAAGCAGCTATAAAAGCCCTTAGCTCACACATTATTGACTCCAAATCAGTACTACACTGCTTCGATTCCCTCCAAACACTTAGTTACAGGAACAAAGCCAGTCTATGGTGGGTCCCCGGACATAAGGGAATTGAAGGAAACGAAAAAGCCGATGAACTAGCCAGAAACGGCTCGGAAACCCCTTTCATTGGCACTGAACCATTCTGTTCGATTCCCAAATCAGCCATAAATCTGGCAATAAAAAGCTGGGAGCAAAACAAATGTACTTCGTTTTGGGAGAACATCCCAGGTCTAAGACAGGCCAAAAGAGCTATTCAGCCCTTCAAAGCAGATGCCAGAAAGATACTAAATCTTCGCAGGCATGATATCAAAAACCTAGTAGGCTACCTAACGGGTCACCACAGTCTGCGATATCACCTATATAAAATGCATTTAGTCGACTCACCGGAGTGCAGACTATGTCTAGAAGAAGACGAAACAGCCGAACACATAATATGTGAATGCCCGGCCCTTTACGGTATAAGAAGGATATCATTTTTCAGGGAAGTAATAAGTACCGAAGAACTAAGGAAATCCTCTGCTGAATGTGTGATCAGCTACATTAGGAAAGTAGAAGCGCTACTAACCTAAACATATATCTGACGTCAAGCACAATAGATCTTTTAGGTCGACGTGCATCCCTATGCTCCGGCAAGTCAGAATTAAAAAAAAAAAAAAAAAATTGCATAGAAAAACATTGCCGCCATTAATTTTGACATTTACACGTATTCACAGACAGGGAAATTCTTTCCGGGGGGAATCGGGTAGGTGTACGGGAAGTCGGCGGTCTATTCTTACTGGTTTGTGCCCCTGACTGGTCAGGGGTTCGTGAGAGGTGGCGTAATGGGAAAAACCTTCATCCCTATTGTCGTTGTCGTTTACGACTCTAAAAAAAAACGACACGACTTTTTGGTATTGGCGAATAAAAATAAACGATTTTTGTCGTGGCGACGATCGACAAATTGTATAATTAAAATGCGACGACGCATTAACTTGACATGATGTTTTTTTCGTGCTAAATCAGGGTTCTATTATTTAGGGCTTGGCTTGTTTGCTTTTGCCTGGAAATACAAATACAATCAATTACTCTGCTAAAATGTTTTCTTTTCTTTATTGCTTTCATTTATCAACCAACCTTCACTGCAAATCGTTAACAAATTCTGCAACCAATTCCAGGCGGAGCATATCGGAAGAAAATTAGTATGAAGGTGTCAGAAATATCAGTAAAATCGCACTACAACGCAAAACGCCGGTGTGCGTTACATATTTGTCGGAACAAAGTTCCAAAAAGCTGTTCGAAAGAATACCAATTCCTATGAAATCGGAGAATTTTCCGTTCTGACTGATACCTCACTAGGGCGGAGGCGGACTATGTATTTTAAATTAACAATAACAATAATGCGCAGTAGCGTAGTGGTTAGTGTGCTGGACTGGACTACTGTGCGAGGGATCCCAGGTTCGATTCCCGGAAAAACACAAATTACATCTTGAAGTTTTTTTCTACTGCGCCACCTCTCGCGAACGTCTGACAAACATCCGAGAGTATGACTGTCATGAAAAAGCTTCTCAATTCAGCCGTTCGGACTCGGCATAAAATTGTAGGTCCCTTCGATTCGTCCCAAAAATAGAAACTCACACAAAACGAATGGTTGCGAGAAGCTAGGCCTTGGGTGTCACCCGCCTGTTGCGCCACCTATATATATATATTTTTTTTAATAATAATAATAGTAGCAATTTGTTAGCTATTTTTATTTTTATATTTTTTTTTTAACATTATATTTTACATATTATAGTACACTTTTATGAAAAACTAACTCAGCACAACGACACTAGTTCCATCCCTTACAGAGCTTCCTTTATAACATATTCTTATAATTATTGTTTTGTCAACAACTAACTATTATGTTTAAACTTAAATGTGCTTAAAAATATATACAAAAAAGTTAATTTCATGTTTATACGTATGTAGTTCTAACTAATAATTGTAGATCGATTATTTTCTAATATTTTTAAAACTAAAAAATGTCACCTAAGTTAGATTAGGTCTTGAGGAAAACCGTCACTAAACACCGCATATAATCGATGAACCTTATCTCCCTCATGCTGTTAAAGAACAGTTGTCTACCGGTTTTTTTTCCACCTTGTGTTCCTCAGCATTCGCAAAAGATTTATGTGCGACACAGCCTCGATATACTACCATAGCGAAGAATCTACATGTGTATGCATGGACATGCTTTACATTATGCTATTTAATTTGCAAGAATACAGTGGGCTATGCAAGATAAGGTTACTAATGCTGTTCTTAATTTTACCCTTAATCTTATGGATCTTCTATTCAGGAGGTGCATTGTCTAGTTGATAATTTACATATAGAGGGTCATATAAGCACATTAGGTATTTATAGAGGCTGCCATAAGGAATGAGGTCAGTCCTAAAGGTGAAGACTTCTAAAGTTCCGCGATACTTTCGATAACTTAAGAGTCTCCATCTAGTGCGGATTGATCTCTTAAAAATAATAGGTGAATCTGTGCTGCGAAATGCAATATTTGTGTAAAATTTGTTAGTTAATGGTTTTTAATTGTCTGTTCTATTTGTTGATTATTTTAAATATGTTGCAGATGGGTAAGCTAAAAATTCACGTCTATAGTGCTAAGTTTGAGATTATTGCGGTTGCTACAAGAGGAAAAATATTTTGCAAAATTTGTGCATTCAATTGTCTCTTACTTACTGATTATATTATAATTACTGCTGTGAAAGTTTTGTTTTTTGTCGGATATATGGCATCGCAATGCATCTGTTTTCGTACGAAAAATGCGATTGATATTGGTGTAAGCGAAATCGGTGGAAAAGTACAAATGCCTTGTAATCGCACTGTTACGACGTACTTGTACGGGTATGCAAAGTAATATTTGATAAACAAATTGATTTTATTTAAAGAACTTCTTTGAAATGGTAATTCATGCTCTTATCAAATTTCGTCCAGGCTCTTCCACAATCAATCGAGTTCCATTGCAGTCCTTTTTTAGGGTTCAAGTTTTTCAGCAACATGATGATGACACCTTGCTTAAGTACAGCACATGAGGTGGCTGGATGGAGTTTGCTGATTGAGGAATTCAACAGGGAAATTTGGTGCATCATTTGGATCTTCAATTTTTGTCTGATAACAGAATCGCTCCTATTCATTTCTAATGTCTGCACATTTGTCAGCGCGGCAATGATTCGTTCTGAAAGTTCCTGCATTGACTTTTGCAGCAGATCGCCAAAAATTGTCTTAATTAAGTCTCCTGTTAATATAATTTCCGTGGGAATTTCAACAACGTCGTCTTCATACATTTTTGCTACCCGCGGCAATTTTGCAATAATGAGAAGACTCATATTTTAATAGCCCTCAGGATTTTGTCCACAGAGATTCCTTCACGATCGGTTAGTTTTCTCTTTAATATTTAAATATCGCGAAATAAAATTTCCTATTAAAGTACCTGAGGAGCAGTTAGTAAATCAGTGATCTTAAAATTCGTAGCAAAGTACATATTGCCTAAAAACGGTTTCTATTTTTTTTGTATCTATTGATTTAGAATTTAGATTTATGAGTATAAATAATATTTTACTTCTTTTTACTTCTTTATTATCAATGTACAAAGTTTCATATTGATACGACAAACTCTTATATAGAGTGCACAAACCGAGTTTGAAGTCGATCGGATGAAAAATAAAAATGTTCCCGTACAAACTTTGACCCCCTAAGAAGAGTTGGTTTTATTTGGCAATTTCCTTTTGAAAACACTTGCCGAGCATTACTATAGTAGAGTTTGAACCTTGAAGAAAATTAAAATATATGAAAAATAGGCGGTGCGTATTTGAATAATGAGAAGACACAAACATTGAAAATTTATTCAAATACCCACCGCCTACTTTTATTTAAAATAAGAAAAATAAGAAAAGTAAGGAGCGTTACAGAATCAGTAAGGGTAAATATATATATGATTATTATAAGTATGGCTTTACCATTGAAGAGGCGGTGGAAGTCGGTGCTTTTAGCTAAAGAAAGAATACCCATTTGCATGCGATTTAAAGGACAAGCGGTTCACGTGTGCTAAAAATCACTCAGAAAAATCGGCAATGAGCAAAATCCACGAGCTTTATTCCAGAATATTGGTCATGTACATGTTGGGTCATGTACAGACGGCCGTAAGGCGCGTTGAAAATATCTATAAACCTTGCGACACGATCGACAGTCTCTGCGACGGTCTTAGCATGAATGACCCCATTTAACGACAGAACTTACGACCGTGGTAATTACACAGCTTAATCTGACTGAAAAATTTAAGACACTAATGCGTTTCGCCCCGATGATGTGGTAGACGACCACCACATCTGATCTAGACGCACTGGTCGATTTTCACCGAGACTATATGACTTTTTAATCAACAGGTGACTGTGAATCATACCTCAAGACGAATCCTTGGTTCAAAGACAATCGACAAGAGGATTTGTTTTTTGCCCAGGGCCTGGCTTGTCCATTTAATAAAACTACTTTCAATCATAAACATATTTATGAATTGAATAACGTTGGAGTGTACGATTGTCATCACAATTGTGTTGGCCTCGACTCCAGTAATGCGTTTCGAGGTTATTTTTCAAACTTTACGATATAATTTTCATTTTCTATGAACCGACTTAAGATATTAGTCGTTTACCACAAACGACAACAGGAACCACTCAATAAACATGAATCGTAGGGGCGCGGATGTGCCATGACCATGACTATGACCCATTTCTATGAAACAGGCTTCTTTGTTGCAGTAAGAAACGAAAATAAGTGCTCGGAATATATTCTGCCCTATCATGGTATCCGTTCGGAGAGTAATTACCTCTTATACAATCACGGATTCAAGAGCGGTGCTTGGTCTGGGCAACTGAGAGCCAGGGATTGCAAAGGATGGAAGCACAGATACTATAGTTCCACTCTATTATCTGTGATGGAAGGGTGCAGTATCTATCATCAAGAGACCTCTTGCGAATCGGCAACCTGTTAAATAAATCAAATAAATAAATAGTTGACGTATCAGGGCCGTATAGGCATAGCTTCTCAAAATCATTTATTTTTGAAAGTAAGGGACCAGCAATTTTATGCCGAATTCAAACGGCTTAATTGAGAGGCATTCTCAGGTCAGTTACACCCTCGTCTGTTTGAGAGTGTGTCGCGAGTGTAGGTTGCTCAAGTGGACGTTCCATAACTCTCGATTCTCCGCCATCGAATCTAATTCATCAAAGGGAAAGGAGAGATTATGTATTTGATTTAACCAAACTTGAGGACGCCTGCCTGATGGTTGGGGACATGCGTTTAATATAACCAAGTCACCTAAGGATGGACCGCTATGTCCGGAGAAGTAGCTACAATGAGTTCCTCACGTATTCTGGTGTTCCTTATACGATATCCGCGGGTCAAACCAGCAATACAACGGAGGAATCTCAATTCGGCAGCTTGTATCCGCGATATTGTTCTTTCGGTCAAGTCAGAATCCACTCAAGTGCAATTTATGTATTTTATACAAGCCAGCTGCTAGCAGCCGTATAATATACTAGTTTTTGAAACCAATGAAAAACGACAAAGCCGCGGCGCAAGAACCAATTAAGTAAGTTAGTGAAGCTACAAATTGCCAGATATTACACACAATTTTGATGCAACCGATTGATATCTTTTTAGCTGCGTTTAACGGGGGAACAGTTATTCTCGCTTAGAAACTGCGCACATATTGGAGATTTTGTTCGATACTTCTTCGACAATAGATCTGTGGGTAATACACAGCTATTCGTTTTCTACATATTTACAAAATATTAGTTCATTAACACACCTTATTCAATCCCAAAACCAATATAACGTGTTGCTCTTTCTAAAACCAAACAAATGAAGGGAAATGCATTTTCAAATATTTAGCAGTTCTGATCGCATTGACGATTTTTCCAGCTTTCGTTTATTTATAATTTAAATGTATTGTTTGTTTTGATTCAACAAAAATATAGGTAGGTAACTAATTTTAAAACAAGATTTTTATCGTCCATCTTTTACATGTGGAGTAAGATTCAATCCGAAACTTTGTACACAAATGCGTTCGCTTACGCGCATATCTTTTACATTAAAAAAAAGAAAAAAAAATACAGTTTTCCATTTTGTTTTACATGAGAATTCAATACGCTTAAAAAATATTAAAAAATAGACACTAGAAAACGAATTAAAAATTGTAAACTTATTTTTTGTTTGTTAGTTTATCACCTTAGCTCAGAATAAATTTCGCGTGTGGTTGTGTTGGTGTGTTTAACAATGCCCTAGTGGAATTATGTGTATTTACAGGAGTACATAGAACAGAAACATATATGTATATCAATATAACAAAAACAACATATTTTTGAAGGGAATTTTACCTACAATTTAAAAATAAAATTAAGGAAAACTAACTCAAACTTATATAGAGGCAGACTTACCTGGAAAATAAAAAATATAAAATACAAGACTACACGTTATGGTATTCTAAACTACATGTTTTTGTGTTAAATTAACTTTTAGATGTGTAAATGGCATCAACAACACTCGCATCGCATCGAAGAGACATCGAACCCACCAAGCGCTTTTGTCTGTTTTAGCGTAGGAATTAGGACGCAACGCATTTCTTTTTTTTTTGTTTGTTTTAATTCAAATCGCGTCCAATAAATTAACGATCACAGAATGGAGTAGCGCTCTCTGGCGGCGCTATACGAAGATAAATAAATTCATGCATAAAGATGAGCAGAGAAAATTAGTGTGGAGGGGTGCCTAAGCGGATACGGTTTCCACGATGGGTGTTAGTACATCGGTGATGTGTTCTTCTTCGGTTTCCGTGCCTGTAGCTGGTGGTTCATCAGTTGTTGAGTCAGTTTTACAGATGATTGGATTTATAACTGTCTCATCGGGACTGCATGTGGCTTTGTCCTCTTTGGGAGATGACACTGGCGGTGAGTCGTCTTCCTTTGGTGTTGTGGGTGTGGGGGGGGCTGTGTCTGCTAATTCACTGGGGTTGTCGTCAGCCTGTTCAATAAGTGCCGATGGGGTTTCTTCTGTTTCCGAGTGGGCTTCACTGGTAGTCTCTGTGTTTTCCTTCTGATCTTTTTCGACAGCACCAGCCTCCTCCACCTTCTCATTTAGTTCACAATCATCACCTTCCTCGGAGGTGGTAGCAGCAGTCTCATGTACTACATCCTCTACGACAGATGCCTCATCTGGAATGACGTCTGAAGGAACCGGTGAGACAGCAATCAACGCTGCCGTTGTATTTCGGTTATTGTGCAAGAGATCATTGATAGCCGACAACCTCGATGAGCTGGCCTCAGGAGTATTCAAGCTAATAAAGCTGCTCTGCGATTCAGTGTAACCAAGCAAATCGCCACTGCAGGCAGTGGTGTAGCCCAAAAACGGCTGTTGCGGCTGATGATGCGACAGATGATTCTGCAGATGATGTGGACTGTGGTAGCTGTTGTAAACGCTCGCTGAGTAGCTGCCATCCGCGACCTGGGCACTGTGATATGGTGTAGAAGTAGCATAAGGCGCTAATATATCGCCATATGCCGTGGCAGTCGGCTGCGGTAGTGGAGATGACTGAACTGCTGGATATATTGATACGTCTTGATAGAGCAAGTTGCCGCTGCTAATGCCAATGCTTTCTGGTTCGACAATGGCGGTGGTATTAACATAGTGGCTGTGCGGTTGCGGCAGTGGTAATGCTATTGGTGGCTCAATTATACTGGCATAAACCCCACTGGCAGGATGTGTTGGTGGCATGTGGTTCATATACGCATTGTGCTGCTGCATGTGATGATGATGAAAGACATGCGATACTGGGGTAGAATTATGTTCCAAGCCATAGCTTGGTATTGTGTTGTAACTATTAATGCCGGTTGTGCTGTTGGCCATTGGGGGCACGCTGTTGTAGGCTAAATGAGGCGACACTGAGGCGACTCCTAGTTGGGAGCCTATTTCGTGGGATCGCTTTTGTTGTCGATTTTCCATTTCCAGTCGCATAATCGTGTGAATGTAGTGGGTTCGCACTCGTGCCGGATTGAACTCAATGCGACCGTGAACATTGCCGCACGCGTCACGTGAACAACCACAGGGAAACATTGAACGGTCAACCTGAAAAGGGAGGGTTTCGTTAGAATTCAAGAATCCAAACAGACAAGAAAAGTGACAAATTGAACATACAAAAAGTAAACTGACGGCGGAGTTAAGTTTAGTTGCGGTTGCCATACGCGATTTACCCACACGCTACTTAAAACAAAGAAACCCAAAAAGCGTATTGCTTGAAAAGGGGAGACATTGTTTTTTAGACTATAAGAGCTGTAAATTCAAACTGAATGCACGCAGGGTATAGAGATATGATCAACTATTATGTATATAATCATGCTGGTGGTAAAACAAAGATTAACGCTTGTAAACGACTCTAAAAAGATTCAGACCGAAGCGCCCGACAAGCACAAAATAAGCCACATATAAAACAACAGTAATGAAAGTGTTGGGTGAATGTTAAAAAGCTAATGTATCCTCTTACCTGACACTTAATTCCAGCTTGACTGCAGGCACACGTATCCGGGTCACAAAAATCTCTGCACGCACAACCACATACCTCGCGCGAGTTTCGAATATCTCGACACTCGATCTTTTCGTTGGGATCAATCTTCCGCACTCCGGCTACCTTTAGTAGTGCCCTTCGCTGTTTTGGTGAAACCGGTTGAAGGAAACCATTGGTGTCTGTGTCCAAATCGGATCCACTGCCTTCGCTTAACTCCTCATCACTGTCCGAATCATCGCTAGAGGATGCTCTGGGATTTATCTCCTGCATCTGTAACTTGTGAGCACGTCTCAGCTCTGCCGCGTGCTCGGCCAAGGTGAACGTCTTAAAGCTGATGTGATGCGCACCCATGCCCAAAGTGCATCCACCCTGTGAAGGTATGCATCCATGGCCCTGTATACGTGGAAAGTAGAACACTTTCACGCTGTCGAAATTAATCGATCGCCTTGGCTTCTTTTCTAACTGTTCACCATCGGTGACATCCTCATGCAGGCGTCTCTTCAAATTCGATCGCAACGGAACCTTCTCTTCAATTGGCGAAGTGCTCGCAGTCGAACAAGTACTCACATCTGCAACACTTGTCACAGTCGACTGCAGTGCCGACGTTTCCGATCCAAGTCCAGAATCTGAGCCGTCACTACGAATCTCATGCTCGTCGGCGGCTTTTGCGGCTGCCAGCACTTGTGCGTCTGTTATTTCAGAAGGTTTGCTCTCAATCTCATCGATATCAACCATAAATAAGACATTGCCGTCGGTTGAGGTGTCCAATGGGTTGGGGGAATTCAACGGGTGCACATTGCAATCATCTATTGCTAATGGATCTGTACCCGGGTCGGAATTGATCGAGGCATTCAAATCGGGATCTTCCAGTACAATCACTTCATTGGCGGGAAAATCCACACCGTTTTCCTCGTTTTCTGTTTCGGTCTGAAAGTCTAAAAATATATCCTTCTCGACTTCGTCTTCCTGAATAAGTAGCGGATCATCTGTGTGACAAGTCACAGAGGGTATAGCTTCTAGAACTTCGTTTTCATTCTGATCGTGGTTTTTAATACCCACAGCGGGTAAATCTGTTAGCGGCGTTGTGCTACTGTTGCAATTAGATTCTGGTAATTCACTTTCCATTGTGGTGGCAGATTCGTTCAGTTCTGTGCTCGATGATGTTCCCCCAAAAAATGTCGATCCGCTTGCATTTTTATGAATGTATGTGAGAAGATTCTTGATAGGTGTGAACATAATTAATATGGTTGCAGCCTAACACAAAGTGTTGAGCCAATTTGTGTATTCATCTGAAATGGAAGAGAGATAGATTTTTAAATTAGTAATTAAAGTTTATTAAAATACAGTTTAAATAAATTAATTGAATGTTAAGGTGGATGCTAGCTAAAGCTGAAAACTATTAGTAGGTCAGAAGTCAAAAGTACAGCGTAGTAAACAGCAGATAGTCAGAGAAAAAATGTCCACACAAGTGTACTCTGTTAAGATGAGGCACCATTCTGGAGAAATCGTTACAAAAATATGTTTCCTCCGTCGGGTAAATGGGTATTCCTTTATTTGCTTCTCTAAAGCATGAAAATGAAATATATATCACCTTTGGTAACGACATTATATTGTCTGTTATATTTATGAGAGCGACGTCGCAAGTTCAAAGACCTTGGAAATAAAGCAGGGAATACGGAATACACGATACATTGATGTATCATAATATGAACTGCTAGTGGAATACCAGTTAATATAAATTTTGCCCAGAAAATGACGCCAACATAAACTTTCGGAGCGGAAAGAAACATAATGACAAACCATCTTGGATTTCTCCATAGAATGCTAGAGACACCTATTGAATTAAAACGGTTGAAATTCAAATATGTAGTTGCGCCATCGTTAACAATAGATGTCACTTCAAAATAGTGTGAGTTTTCAATTTATTCTTCTCCGAAACAAGAGAGCTAGTGGTTATGTTGTAACCACAGTTGTAACCAACGCGAAGACGTCTACTAACAGTCCATAATATAATCCATTATGCTAATGACACGATACAACGATCGTCAAGATATGGACAGGACACCCTGCATTTTTCTGCTATCTAGGAAAAATAAAAACTCACAACGAATGGTTGTGAGAAGCTAGATATATTACGATTTTATTACAATGGTCCTATCATTGGTTTTCGGTCAGACAACTTTTCTATCAAGGTTGTGTCTGACAATACCGAATTTTGAATGACAACCAAGAGACAACTCAACTGTAGTTGCAGTTATGTTACACAATAGGGGCATACATTTTTGAAGCGATAATCCTTTTGAAGCAAAAATTAGAAAAAGAACAGAAATCCCATTTTTAAATTTAAGCAGCTGTGACCACCCGGCCAGTGCCAGTGCTCAGAAATTATCTATGAGGACAATGCACATTATTGTTTTAAATTTAAAACTTCAGTTCCCACGAGTGTCGAAAATAGCGTTACCTGTTTTTTTTTTATTGTAAATACCACGCCCTCTTTGCCCGATCTCGCCTATAGTTTATTAAGTGCTTTCTAAAAGCAATAAACGTATATTTACGAAATTTCAAGGCTAAATCTGCGGTAAATGTCAAATATTCTTCACACACGTGCACTTTTCACTTCCTCTGGGATTCCACTTGTCGATTTGAAATTGACAATCGACGTATTTGTATGCTAATTACAAAATCGGCATGTGGAAATAAGGAAAAATTGCTTGTCAATGAATTGACAAACAGCGTTTGCCAATAACTGACAAAGAATTTGATTGACAAGTGGAAATAGCTGAATTGTCAAACAAAATGTCACTTTGTCTATAATTGACAAAATTAATTGGCATCAAGTTCATAAGTTTGTCAATCAACTGACAAACGATTTTTTGCAAATATGTAATTGGCATAAGTGGAAATGAACTGACTGTGGTTTCGTTCATTGACATAAACAAAGGAGCTGTCAAACTTTGTCAATCAACCGACAGTGGAAAGTTGGAAAGTTTCAGCTTAATCGAGTGATTACTTTTCGAAGTGTCGGGAAAAAGCATTTGCAATGTTTTTATTTTTTGTATGGTAGGTGTTACGCGCCAATTCGTCTAATTTTGAACAAACTTCACAGAAGCTCAAGCTTGCTTGTTTTCGAGATATGCGTTTTGAATGTTTTTTTTTTGTATGAAAGATGCCAACCCCCTACGCCCTTATTTGGGCCAATAAAAATGCATCTCTCTTGCGAAAGAGATATCAGTGTGTAAACTTGATTATTCTCCAAATACATACACAATACGCCTTAAGGATAGGTTCGGGTAGCACGCCACAAGATTGTCGAAGAATTATTCTCCTATATATTATATATGTATAAGCTTCTCAATTCAGTCGTTCGGACTGGGCATACAATTGTAGGTCCCTTCTATTCGCCCCAAAAATAAAAAAAACTCACACAAACAAATGGTAATGAGAAGCTCAGCCTATTTATTTTTATATATGGCGTATTTTTTTGGGAAGTGAGTATAACAAAACCAAAAGTGAGTATAACCCAGCTATAAATTTAAAAAAAAAATACGCCTATAGTCTTTTTCAAGCTGAGAAAGCAGGTGCACAGGATGGGTAAAGCTCGCAGCTTGTAAAGTTCACTGTTAAACGTCTTTCTCTAAATTCTGTCCACGCAAATAGACTTATACTCCTATTATGTAAGACAACTACAACTACAGTTGAGTTGTCTCTTGGTTTTATGTCATTCAAAATTCGGTATTGTCCGTATTGTTATACACAACCTTAAAAGAAAAGTTGTCTGTCAAACCACAACAAATAGGGCGGTGGGGGTTCTATAAGTTGTTAGTTCGTTCGGGTTGTGTGAACGTAGGGTTGAATTGAAGACAACTCAACTCAACTATATTGAGTTGTGTTCTATTAATCCCATCCAAGCTGGGAAATGGGTCTACTTCCTTAAGGAAACCAAGTACACATTCAAAAATAAAAAGCTAGCGGCATCTCTCATGGAAAAAGTCCATATAACCTTTAAGTTTTGATTGCTAATTTTGTTGTTCAATCAATAGTAAGCAAATATAACAGATGTTCTTAAAGGGTAATATCACATACACATGAAATGAAACCAGTTTTCCAGATCCTCATAATCGATATTTCCAAACTCCATATAAATGCCAGTACATAATTGTGAGGAACAGAATCCTATTATAATCTTCTAACAATACAATTTGAATTTATTAAAATTGGTTCAAATGTCAAATTAGAATTTAATTTGTTAAAAAAACATCTTCTTGCTGATCTGAAATAACAAATCAAAACTAGCTTCATCATTTAGCGCACCCTACACCAGGAACAAAAAAGCCCTTAAGAGGAAGTGAGAGTTAAGATAGCAAAATATTACAAAACAATTTTAAATAAAACCAACAAAGGGAATAAATTAATAAATTATCATGATCGCACATGTGATTGATCCAAAACATCCAAGAAAACCGGTAACTACCAATGATTAATCCAAATTAAAACTCAGAGTAGCTACTGCCAACGAAAGTCAATACAAAAAATTGAATGACCACACAAAACAATTTGTTTGTTATATTGGTTAGAGCAGTTTCTTTTTTTTATTGTCTGTAGTGTGTAGCTCGTATGCCCTTGCGAAAAGCGAGAACAGCATAGTTTGACCCTACGTATCTTTTGGGTTTTTTACACCGTACCAATCTTAACCTTTCTTAAATCTTACGTTTCAAACGAAAGATAAGTTCCTAGAACATAGATGAGCTTTTGGGTACTTTTGAAATATCAACACATTACTGAAAAAAAATTAGCGATAGTTCTCGTATAGCTGCTTTAGTTTAGAAGAAAATAATAAAAAAAGAAAAACTGACACGCATTAAGGAAGATAAGAAAATGGTTACAACAAGTTTTTACAGAAAAGGACAGCTTCATGTTGAAGCGTTATTAGTCCACTCCCTGTTAAGTACGACAATAATTTTCAAATTTTGAAAACTAGTGCCAACTTTCTAACTTCCTTCCTCAAGAAGGTACCCACTAGCTCTGGCTATTGCGCCTTCAGCTAAAATCTTTCGACAGTTGCCTGCACTCAAGGTGGGAATCCCAATCTAAAACTTCCAATGATCTCGCAGCTTGTAAGCTAATAAAAGACGTTGGTTATTCTTCGTGGTTTGTCAAACTCTTCCTCTTTTATAGTACAAAAATATGTTATCGAAATATCTACCTCTAATATCGATACCGCGATATTAAGTCTTATCAGCATACTTGCGTGACGAGGGTAAACGACCAAACACTTAAAGTGTTTTGGGTTCATTTGTGTACGATGCTTAGTTCACATATTTAGTGTCGATCCAGTATCGCACATACATACATTCATGCACCGAGTCTGCATCAGAGTAATAGGACTCTTTCATTTAATTGTTCACTCCATGAGTGTCTGTATGTCGTTCATATCACTCTGATGTTTGAAGCAATGTCATGGACAATGCAATGCATTCTATAAGCCCTGGTATCAAGTATCGAAGTAGATTTGGATATTATTTATTGCTTTCGGCAATTACTTAAGTGGCCGCTGGTGCGATCCTTTCATGAAACTAAACAAGCGCGATCAAAAAATAAGTTTTTGCACGAGTTTTATAGAATAAACTTGAACAGCGACTCTTAAGTCAGAAAAGTGTGAATCAAAATCCCAAGATGGCCAGAAAATGTAGAGCGAATGGACATGAACGCTCTGGTTCGAAGAGTATTCGACTTTCAACCCGAGGGGAACGCAGTTAAAGAAGTAGACATCTCCTAAGGCTCGTAGTACGGAAGTGGAGGCAAAAACCGGCCTACCGGATATCCGTATTGGTTTAGACCCTGATTCAATCCTTATTGTAACAACACCTAAGTAAGTAGGCTAACAAAACAAGTATAGTAGGGCAACACCTAGAGCCAACCGAATACCTACTTATACCTAATTTAATTAAGAACAGAACTTCTTTAAAGGAAATAGATCATCGGAAGTATGTAACTGCTATTCTAGAGGCAATAGGATTATCAATCTCTTTTAAATAAAAAATAAATAATATGCAATGTCTCTCCACCTTGACGGGGATAACTTTACTAATTCAAATGTTTGGCACAAAAGCACATGGCTTTTTTGCAAAAACTCTTTCAACTTTTTCAGACGTTTTGCGAACTGTGGCGATGTGAAAAAAAACCTTTAAAATGTGAGACCCTTGCTTTGTGGTCCAGCACACTAAACAGCCCACATAATTAAGGATTTGTTTAATTTTGAATACCTAAAGCTGCAGCTTTAGATTCAATTGGGTTCGGAGAACATTACTCAACCTTTTAATAACCCGAAATATAAATGCATACTTCTCCGCTATATTTTCCAAGCAAAGTTTCCTCAGTAGATTTCTTTTTGTCGTCGACCATACTAACAGCCAATGGATTATCGGTAGAGCAATGAATACTACATAATATAGACTGCCACTTCATAGAGAGTGAAAATATCAAAGGGCACGGTAGTGCCCCAGCCAAGTTCTCTAGTAAAGGCACTAACCCTTTTTACAGGAACAAACTCAGGCTGTTTTCGACCTCCCTCTAACTTCGGAACTAATTGAGGTATTTTTTAACATTTAACCTTCTTAAGCTAAGAACTTGGCGTACATTTGGATCTCATTACTTTTCGTGGCTGACTTGACTAGTTAAGCACCTTATTTTTGCTGTTCTATATAAGAGAACTTGGCTCTTTTTTTACATTTATGTTTTTGGTGTAATATTTGTTATCAGGCGTAGATGCAATACAAAGTAAGGGCTGACAAGGGTTGGTTCTTTGTACAGATGGCGCGATACTAATAAAATAATTATTTTTAGTGTCCAGGTTAAGTTTTACGATCTCACAGTAGCAATTTTTTCCATATAAAACTGTCTATTGTGACGTGCAACAAACTTAAGCTGAAGGCTAATTTTGATTATTAGTAAGGTCCACAAACTATTTTTCCAGTAGGCTGACTATTGACTAGCTTTCTAGACTGATCATATTTTTGTTTAAGCAAATGTTGAATCTAATTTATCGCTTAGCTTGCGCCTAGATGTCGGCAACACATTTGCTTTAATAGATTGTAAAGGCGGAAGAGTTCGGGTTTGTGATGAATGGCTGTTTCGCTTTAATGTAGCGTCAGTAATTCTTATTGCATTAATTTCGCAACTATTAGAAGACTGAGAAGACGACCAATATTTATATTTATACCTTCGCTCTAGTAGAGCTAACGAAATGACGCGACGTCGAAAATATGTTAGATAATTGCGATTCGATGTGCCATTCCATCAGAACAAATTTTTTTTATTCTTTAAAGTGCACAAAGCATTTCTGAAAAATATCTTGTCTACAAATTAGTAACAAGGCTTTGCAAAGGCTTCCCAGTTGAGTAATTCGTTTAATTTAATAAGGGATTCTGAGCAGTCTGAGAACAACGATGGTACTTTTTTAAGTACAGAAAGTGATAGCCAACTTATTTGAACTGAATTAAAATAACCCAACAAAATTAGCTATCGTCGGAGGTTGTTTTTCTTATTATGAGAACAAGTGCGGGTTTTGGTTACCTACACAGAATATAATAAACAAACAAGCTACCTCGAGACCAATTATTTCAATGTTTAGTTAATGCATGCACCTACATGAGAATAAGGATACGCAAATTCCCTCTTAAAAAGTCAAATCCGTTAAAATTATATTAGGGAAAGTATTTGAAGTGATTTTGATTAACAACAGCATGGAGGGACTACTATTTACTGTCTCCAGGAGCAACAGCTTAAGAACCTTACTCGGGCAAGCATTCGCCACTTCTACAGATTGAAAATTCTGAGTAGCGGAGGCTTATAAAGGAATTTTGTTGCGCCCATTTATAAATTATAAGGGGAAATACCTGTTTAACACCAGAGGAAAGCAACACGTGCGTGCTAATAGAAACAAAACAGTTTTAGTGTTTAAGTTATTTATTAAATTGTTAGTTTTAGCTTGTAGTAATCC
The DNA here is from genome assembly GCA_949372485.1 of Cheilosia soror. Taxonomy (NCBI): domain Eukaryota; kingdom Metazoa; phylum Arthropoda; class Insecta; order Diptera; family Syrphidae; genus Cheilosia; species Cheilosia soror. The sequence goes on along the minus strand of OX443561.1, from coordinate 132,392,114 downwards.
GAATAAATGGGGGCTATATTAGCACTCACCAAAATCAGAAATAGATGATCAACAGACTCTGCGGGGGAGAGGAATCCAGAAGTTTCTCAGGACAGTTTTCCTATTCAACGTTTTTTTAGACGTCCTCGAGGTGGAACAGTAAAAACCTTATCAAGTAATTAGTAGTTGTGGCGCTATGGCCACTGGTGTCGAGTAGGCGTGGTGCAAAGACACCAACAGATGCCTTAGCGATCTCAAGACAAAACATTTATGGCGTCTTTCGAAAGGCTAAGGCAGTAATGATGTTTTCTGAGACATTTTAGATATCTCTTCAGAACAATGATAACCCTAGTTAGCTGTAATCGCCATTACAGCACATTTGATGGAATGAAGAATGCATATAAATTTGAATAGTTAATGGATAAAACCAGTAAGGAGATAGAAACACTGTAGTTGCCACTCAGGCCAAAGACATTTTATATATGGCAAGAAACCAGCTCAATATTAGGAGCAAGGAGACGAGCAAGGCCAAGTAATATCACCACCATTTCGAGAGGCCAATTAAACATCCTTGCACAATTGGTCAAGAGCAACAAAAAATAGTGCTGTGCTTGCAGCTAAACCTTAATTTCCAAATAGATCTCCTAAATTACGATGAATTTACATACAAGATATAGACAGAGATACCCACATACTAGGGGTTAGTGTGAAGAAACTTCTTACCTCCGCAACCACAAAATCGATGAATATTGTAGTACAAGTGTTAGTATAGGTATATTTGAGTTTCACATGCAAGATTCCAATTAAATGCGTTTGCTAACAAAACTCTCTCAGTATCCTTACGCAAGTTTCTTTCTTCGAACCGTATGTTCCCAACACCAAGATCTAGCATCAGATTCAACAGAAACACCCAATTCAAACTGGAAATGTAGAAAAACAAAAGGAAATCTAAATTCCACGAAATGTATTGCGCAAATTATCAAAATTACAGAGCCTCCTTCCATACGTTTTAGAAATGCCGTTGAAACTAACAAAAACTTACTTATATCTAATGGTATTTTCGCAACATTGCAAGTATCCCTAGATTAGCACCCTCTTAATCTGTTTTTTCTGCGTAGTTCCAGTGTCCCGCTTTATGGATTGCAAGCGTCTAGTCCGCCGCAAAATGTTAGATAATACACACACAAATTGATTAGAGGAAAAACTAAGAAAATATGTTTTCACCAACTAATTCAATACACAGATTTGTTTATAAGAATTTTTTTCTTCGCCTTGGAAGATTCTTTCCGTCTTCAGTTTTCAGATTTTTTTTTGATTCACTTTGAAAGAATTTTTTTTTTTGGCTTTGCCGATATTTTATTATTTCTCAGAAGTATTGTGTGAACTTCTTTGGATTATTACTATGAGAAGAACACACATATTTTTGTAGACGATTTCCGAGCAGAGATTTACTTTTTATTGCAAGTGTAATAAAATAATATAAAATTTATTAGAAAGGGAGAGGAGTTTTTTGCTTTAGCTAACTCTTTCCTCGTTGCTGTGTCGTTTAGAAATCAATCTCGAAGAACTTTGGTTGGTTGAAGCCCACCAGATAAATTTCTGATATGGAATGGAAAGTTGTTTGTCTCTTTCACAATGGTGTAGTAGGGTGTGCAAGTAGACTGGCTATATGACTTGAGATAAATAAAAAAAAAAAAAAAAGATTATGAACAGACACAAGAAAAATAACGTCAGCGATATGCGAGCAGTGGATTGTGCTATGTGAAGTTTGTAGCGATTCAAATTTTTGGCATAGTGTGTGCCGTTTTTAATATTCTTGTTCAGCTGCAGATGTCGCAATTTATTCTTTTCAAGCGGTATACAAATTGTGTTGTACTTTCTTCAATGAAATATTTAAATTTTTAAGTCATCGTCGATTGGGTAGATTTTAAAAGGCTGCACTTCAGGTAAGAAATGTAAAATGTAAAGTGTCAAATAAATGTTGAGTGTTGACATACACCCTTTATCGAGTACAAGGGTGTAGCAAATGTTCAAAAAGAGATGACGCTTTTCGTTTGCGGGATGTGTTGGGAATGTTCGTTTAATATTCAAAGGAGCTGGAGTGAAGTCTGTTTTCCATAGAAGGCAATAATAACGAGGACAACATTATACTGATCCGTAAAAACAATAAAAGCATCTTACTGCTAAGGTATTATGCAATTAAATTTGGTAACAATTTTCGTTTAAAATTTCTTCTGTGGCGAATTATGTATCCATTTCGTTGCTCGCTCAACTTCACAAAACCTACATTATTATAGAAGAAGGTGGTTAGCTATTGAGAAAAACACTGTTTTTGACTTAATCGTCAATAGGCACAGTGAATAAAAACGTATTTTCGATTAGTTATGTGTGTTTGAAAAAATATGGACAACTATGCTCCACGTAAGTTGCTTCTTTATGCTATACGGGTGTCGATTTTAGAGTTTTAGGGAAATAACTTTCCAAACTTTCCGTTTATAATACAACTGTTTTATAAATACATAGCTATTTCTCAAAAATTAATACACAAATCTCGATCTTACTCAACCAGTAAGAATAGACCGTCGACTCCTCCCACATAACGGACTATGCCTACAAGCTGCCGGCGGGCGTAGGATTTTTCATGCATTGGTGCTGTACAAAATCAAAGGAGCGCCATTAACGCACGCATACTTGAAAAATCCTAGGCCCATGGTATTGCATGGAAAATCATTGCCGCCATTAATTTTGACAATTACACGCGTTCACAGACAAGATAATTTTTTCCGGGGAGGTGCACGGGAAGTCGGCGGTCTAGTTCTTACTGGTTTGTGGTTATAACTATGTATGACTTTCTACCGATATTATTGGTGAAGATAGGCACAAACTCTAACTCTAACTCTTCGTTTGATTTCTGCTGATGTGATGTCATTATCAGAGTTTATAGCGGAGCCGATGTAGATAAAGTCCCTATAACCAACTCAAAGTTATAGCTGTATATCGTGACATTCTGTCCGATTCGTCGATATTGTGCGCCCGCCATCTTGTTGACAGCATGTACTTTGTTTTGCCCTCATTCACCATTTTTTCCGCTTCTGTGCTAATATTTGGAAACGCAGCAGTAACCTCTCGCTGCGTTCTGCCAATTATGCGTCAATGTCGACGGCGAGTGCAAGTAGTTTTACAGACTTTTGGAAAATTGTGCCCCTTGTGTTGGCTTGCGAGTTTCGCACAATTTTTAAGAACAACTTTCAAGTTCCTATATGATGTTGAAAAAGTCACATGACAGCGCATCACCTTGTCTAAATCCTTTTTTGACATCAAAGGTATCGGTTTCAGACCTTTATATTGAGTCAGCAATATAATATCTAATAGGTATGTCTAAATTATCACTTCAATTCACGATTAGATTCATATAACTAAAAAAAAAATAGTTCCTAAGGTACAAACCAGTTCAGATTTCGAAACACAAAAAACATCGGTAATCAATTCTGACACTAGCTGTCATTTGAAAGGTTGAAGTTTGAGTGGGAACGCAGAATTACATTTAGAAATTTTGTATGTGTATTGACCAGGGAAGGGATCACGATGGGTGTAGTAGTCAGTGTTGCCAGTTTGACTGTTTTCCAGTCAAATTTGACTGGATTTTTTCGGTTTTGACTGGAAAAAAAAAATCAAATCCAGCCGACTGTTTTTTTGACTGAAGTTTTTTCCTAAAAAAAATTGCACCTCCGCAAGCCGCTGAAAGTCAAATTGAATCTAGTATTTCTTGCAGTTTGCGCAACGTTTCTTGAGAATTTTTAATTCGGTTTGTTGTATGTTGTTTGAGTTATGACTGCTGTTTGTTCCAGATTTTAGAAACAAAAAATAAACACAACTCTATTTTGACCATTAGAAATACCTAATTTGCGAGATAGAAAAAAATGTTGTACAAATTTTGAAATACTTGAAGAAGTTATACAAAAAGTTGAAAAGAATACTATAGATCAAATAATAAAGGGTGGGCCAAATACAAGTTTCTTTTTAAAAATGCAATAAAATGAACAAAATAAAATTGTTGCCATGTATTATGGCTTTATTAGTAAGCGCAAACATTCCCATTAATAATGGAATACAACGTCGTTCAAGTTGCTGCCCTGGGCTGGCTTCGCAGTAGCGTATTCTGTCACTCCAATTGTCCAAGATATTGTTTTGTTGGTGGTTTCGGGCTGTAGCTTACGGATTGCTTGGATGATATTTGGCCTTAAGTGCTTGAATCGTTTCCGGATTACCCGAAGTCCAAAGTCCAAAGTAGTCAAATCGAAGCTCCGAGGAGGCCAATTGACATCGCCAAGACGGCTGATAACACGTTTTGGGAAGTTGGTGCAAAAGATCGATTGTGGCATGGCGTGCAATCCTGCATGAACCAGAGGACGTCCAAATCCATGTCTTCAATTCCAGTAAAAAAAGTCGGTTAATATGGCTCTGTAACGCCCACCGTTGACCAAAACGTTGTTTCCAGCCTCATTGTCGGAGAAAAATGGTCCAAACTGTCAATCTCTGTGACATTGTCGTCTGTGCGCACCGTACGATGACGGGGACTAAGAGTTTGGTCCACTCCCATACAAGTCACACGAACTTTTTGCACAAACTTGCGTACAGCAGGTGCGGGTGCTTCATTTCGGCCGAAACTTCTAAAAAAAAACGCACTGTTTGGGCTACACAGCACTCACTTTGAAAATATTTTTTCAATATTTCCCAACGTTGCTCAAGCGTAAAGCGACTCACTTCGTTCCGCGCAGGTATGACACTGACTTTTTGTAAAGATTTCGAACTGGAAGCACCTGTCAGTGTTGAAATAACCTATGATTTAAAAAGAAACCGCGATGACCCACCTATTTTTGTTTTCGAAAAAATAGCTGTTTACATTTTCGACTGTTTTTTTGACTGGAATTTTTTGTTTTTAATGTTTGACTGTTTCTTTTGACTGGATTCGGAGAGAAAAAATCCAGTCAAACAGTCAAATTTGACTGTATTTTAACATTTTCGCCTGGCAACACTAGTAGTAGTAGTCACTACACTGCAATAATAGCGTTAGCATTGGTAGTATGAGGTTGCCTTTAAACACTGTTTAACCTTACCTAACATTGGCCGCGTTCCATTGACCGCGAGATGACTAGCGGCATGCCAAATTCCATATAAAAAAAACTGACATTTCAGCATTTGCGCTAGAGCTCTAGCACATTTTGTGAAATATCCATTTCTGGGAAATATCAATTTGGTGGAATTTTATTTCTGCCTTTGCCTGAAATACATATAAAAATAATGATGAAAATCGGCCCAGTGGATTTCGAGATATAACGTCATTGAATTTCACCCCATAGAAGATGTTTTTTGTAAAGGAGGTACCTAAAAGATTTTGAATGTTTTTTTTGTATGGGCGGTGTCACGCCCCTTTGTCCAATTTTGACCAATCTTCACAGGAGCACTCAAGGGCCAATAACTAAGACTATCTGTAAATTTGAACTCAATTGATTCTGTGGTTTTCGAAATATGTATATGATTTTGAAGGTTTTTTTTTGTGGGAGATGCCATTCCTAATAACTCATGAACCAATACACCTACAAAGACCGTATGCACTTATAAACCATGGTATCAATGTAATTTCCGGAATCAAAATCGGTTCACGCATTACAGAGAACATTGGCGACAAACACCAGTACAACTTATTTTTATTATATATGTAGATATGCGGCATGATGGCACAAAATACATTTTTGACTCTCATGAAGATGAAATAATAGATACGAATTCAAATTGGTTCTAATCCTAATGTCACTTTGCAGCTACCGCTAGATCTCTAGGGCCGGCGTTCCTCCATCAGTGATATTATGTGCTAAACGACTAGCGGTCAATGGAACGGGGCCATTGACTTGTAGACGCAGAGTGTCTTCAGGTTCGACCGTTGAATGCAAATTACAGCTTCCGAGCTTTTCACGTATACCTCTCGCGCGCCTCTGACAAAAGCCGAGAATTTAAGATATAACTATCCTGAGAAAGCATTCTCAATTTAGCCGTTCAGAATCGACATGAAATTGTAGGTATAGGTCTTTCCCAATCGCCCAAAAATACGCACATAAACGAATGGTTGTAAGAAGCTAGGCCTAGGGTTCTTTACGGACCTATTTATGTATTCTTTTTATTTTAACACTAGCTGGACCCGTGCTCGCCTTGCCCGCTCGCACAAAATTATATTTGGTCTCTCTTCTTATGAAGACTATTAATATACCCCATGCCATACTGTAGCACGCACCCCATCCCCATCCGGCATCGGGCATACGATCATAATATACATATGTACCTACATATACAACTGACCATAGCACTTACTGCAAAAACAAATCAACCCTCGAATGTATATATTTTCACTTCAAAAAAATACATTTTGGCTAAAAACTGTTCCTAAGGACATGGCTATAAACGACATAGCCTATAGCAGTCTCACAGTCCTAAGGAACATTTAAAAAAAAGTTTCATCGAAATCTGTCCAGTAGTTTTCGAGTTTTTAACGGCTTAAGAAAATTCCTACAGTTTTATTATATGTACCTATAGATATAGATTTCACAAACTGGCTGGACAGAAGTAAGTCACTCATACACAGTAGGTACCTATCTGTTCAAGAAAAATTGCTTTCGATGTGCGACAACAACCCCAAAGTAGAACTACGGAATCCAAACAACTACCCCAACCCTACCCTGTTACGTCATATCAGAATAAAATTCCTACTGCGTTGCGTGGCGATATGCGATAATGGATGTAATGCATTGGATATATAATGTGCACCCTCTGCATCGCCCTCCCTCTCATTGATCTTGCTACTTGTTTAATATACTGCATTTCCTTTCCTTTCCTTTGCTTCCCTCTTCCTATAGAATCCAAACAACTACCTACCCCAACCCAACACAGTTACCATACCACATATCGAATGAAATTCTGAAATGAAACCTGTTTTGTATTATACGTCTCTTCTCTTATGAAGATTATTAATATACCCCATGCCATTCTGCAGCACGCACGACTCACCCCATCCCCATCCTTCATCGGACATACAATCATAATATACATACCTACATAATATACAACTGACCATAGCACTCACTGCGAAAACAAATCAACCCTTATCGAATGTTTGTTTGACGATCGCAAAAGTATAAACATCCATTCGTAGCAAGGTATATGTGTATGTATATATTTTCACTTCAAAAAATACATTTTGGCTAAAAACTGTTCCTAAGGACGTGGCTATAAATGACATAGCCTATAGCAGTCTCACAGTCTTAAGGAACATTTAAAAAAAAGTTTCATCGAAATCTGTCCAGTAGTTTTCGAGTTTTTAGCTGACAAAGAAAATGCCTACAGTTTTATTATATGTAAGGATAAGGATTGGCCATTCTCATTTTCTTTCACGTCAATATGCCCACAGCTAAGTTTTCTAGGTTCTATAAAAAAAGGAAATGCTCTTCTCTAGATAAAGTAAATTAAAAAATAAATAAGAAAACAAATTTGTAATAAATTACATTTTCCGTTAGACACTAAAAATAATAAAAAGTGTATATTTGGCTTTATTTCCATTCAAATTCATTTTAAAAATAAATCATTAATTCTCACAAACTTATATAATACGATTTTATAATCAAATATGCAATAAAAGAAAAAAAAAATTAAATCTTAAAAAATATCACGTAACACTCTGACTAGAAGTACACATTTAATTGCTATGTATGTATATTAAACTTGTAATTGAACGCTTCTTTTTATATTTTTTATAAGTTGGCACTAGAGTTATGTATGTAATAATAAATTTTAAGCTTTCATTTTAGAAAATTATCCGTGAATCCCAATTGTTTAGTTAGGACTGGATGGATCGGGATGTGGTCCTGCCAAAAGTTGTTGCAGCTTAGCTGCGGCTGGGAAGGATCCCAAGTCTAATGGAGCAGCACCTGTTGTGCTTTGAATGTAGGCTAGCAGTCTGAAAGTACAAAATATAGAATTAGCCTCTAGTTGGACATACATACGTCATGTTGAATGCGATAAAGACCTTCTAAGTTCATCGAGTGCATTCTGCTGCATTAGTATGTAGTTCTTGGCGAGAAGAAGAGTTGCAATTTTTGATAGTTTTCGTACAGAAGGCGAGTGGGCGTAAGGGATCACACTGCGCAGCTCATCGAGGGCATCATTCAAATCGTGCATTCGTCGTCGTTCCCTGTGAATAGTAGGTAATTGTCCATATAGAGGAATTTTACAAATACTTCCATCAGTTAGTTTCTCTTACCTTGCATTTATGTTTAGCCTAACGACTTTTCCTTGGCGATTTTTTTGTTTTCCACCGGAACTTGATGAAGGCATTGGTGATTTGTCTCGCCCACTTCCAGTGGGCTTGTTCTCATCGGTTGGGGTAGGTTGCGGCAATGTAAGGCTTGCCTGGGCATAAAAACCTCCGATGCCGACAGCACCGAGGGGAGTTCGACGGCCGGGTACACTCTGTGGAGGACTTGATGTTGGACCAGGATGTCCGCTAAGCATATTTTGTGTGGGTGGTAGTGGGGGGTGCCCATGGCCGTGCATTCCAAATCCAAATGACATATTGGGATCCATTTTTGATTTCTATAGGAATAAAAAAGAAATTAATTTTGATTCAACACAAAATTTCGAAAATTTGGAGTTTAAGGAGAGTAGTTACTATTGGCGGGTTCTGGTCCAGGTTGTATGTTCTAGGTTGGAGTGACGTCGTCGCTAGTACTGTATTTCCTGCTAGATATCGTTGTTCTCTGGTAATTTTTGGGTTGGATTAGGTGTGATATTCATATGATTCATATAAACAACGATAACTAGCAGGAAATACAGTACTAGCGACGACGTCACTCCAACCTAGAACCTGGGCTAGAACCCGCCAATAGTAACTACTCTTCTTAAACTACAAATTTTTAATGTTTTTTTTTTGTTATTTTACTTAAAATGGTTTTTTCTCAAAATTTTTACTTTATAAGTTTTTATTTTTTTATCAAATTTGTATCCTTGAGAAATTTATTTCCTAAAAATTATCATAAGCAACTTTTTTACGTACAATGAAGAGAAGTTGTACTAAAAGCCGTTTCTTTGTCAGACAAAAATGGTCAAACAAAATTAAGTGAGAATAATAAACTAACGTACCTATGAGCAATGGTTAACTGTTAATTGTCAAATAGGAAAAAAAGCTTATCAAAGAATTAGGTATGACATCTTATCAAATGCAGGTATACCGTAATTTTGTTTCAACTGATTTACAATGTGCAGCGCAGTAGCGCAGTGGTTAGTGTGCTGGACTACTGTGCGAGGGATCCCAGGTTCGATCCCCGGAAAAACACAAATTACATCTTAAAGTTTTTTCTACTGCGCCACCTCTCGCGATCGTCTGACAAACATCCGGGAGTATGACTGTCATGAAAAAGCTTCTCAATTCAGCCGTTCGGACTCGGCATAAAATTGTAGGTCCCTTCCATTCGTCCCAAAAATAGAAACTCACACAAAACGAATGGTTGCGAGAAGCTAGGCCTTGGGTGTCACACGCCTGTTGCGCCACCTATTTATTTATTTTTTTTTTTTTATTTACAATCGACATTTTGCTTTGTAAGTAAAAAAAAAAATCGTGAATACGAGGACATAGTGTTTGTGTACAGGTTCTGCAATGAAAACGATTCGTTGGCAAGATTGAAATCGTAGAATACCGTGTAGCCGGATATTCACTGATGCGTATCAGCGCCTTGTTGATAGCGAGTCAGCCCCTTCAAATAAAAGGAAACGAAGTTCAGACGCAGCGTCGGAGGAGGATAAGGGTGGGATTTTGCATGCTGTGGAAATTCAGAACCAGGATTCGTAGAACTCTGCAGAGTATAATATAGATACAGAATACACCCTTTTCATTTAGCACCGGTATACAGGATTTACTACCAGGGGCCTATAACACAACATGACAAGTCGACAAGTCTCAATTCACTTGTCTGACTATTCTTGTCCGACAAGTATAAATTAATTCTGTAACAGAACGTAAACCGTTGCACTTGTCAAAAGAATTAAATTTTCCTGACTTGTCGGCATTCTTCGACAAGTGTTTAACAGGTAAAGATGACAAAAAAAATTCAATTTTAACTAAAATAAGAGAATAAAATATATCCTTTTTGGTGCTTTCTGCATTATGTCCTAACAAAAGAAAATAAATGTTCAAATGGAAGAAAATACACAGCTTGCCAAAAAGCCTAAACGTAGTTCCGCAAAATAAGAATTGGACGTATAATAAGGGACGTATTTTGGCAAAATGATAAGAAACGCGCAATTGTAAGTACTAATTAAATAAGTAACATTAGAATTAATGCTTTAATTACACAAAATAAATGTTAGGCATTAGGATATTTCATTAAAAATGCACTTGTCAGCTTTTGACAATATTCAAATCACCTGTCCTCATTGAGCCATAGTTCTACAAGTGTTTCCTGACACTTGTCGTGTTCTGTTACAGAAAGAGGGAAATTACATAATTTCCCACTTGTCATCTTTCATCGCAACAATTGTCGAAGTGTTTACGGACTTGTCGTTTTGTGTTACAGAATTTTTTTAGAGTTGTCGAAATTCACTTGTCCGACAACTACTTGTCGCGTTGTGTTACAGGCCCCAGGAGATGCGCAAAGAAGAGTGGAATTTGCCTGTGGCTACTGTGCAAACGGGCACTTCCTCAAGAACACTCTGTGGACTGACGAGGCGAAATTCACAAGAAATGGGGCTACAAACTTCCACAACTTGCATCATTGGCCAGACTCCAATCCAATAATAATTTGTATAGCTTTGCCGATGACAGATGGGCGCAGTGGTTCAGTGATTAGTATGTGCTAGACTACTGTGCGAGGGCTCTAATAGGTTCGATCCCTAGAAAAACAAAAATTACATCTTAAGGGTTTTGTCCACTGCGGCACCCCTCTCGAACGTCTGACAAACATCCGAGAGTATAAGTGTCCTGAAAAAGCTTCTCAATTCAGCAGATCGGACTCGGCATAAGGAGGTCCCTTCCATTCGCCCCAAAAATAAAAAAAAACACAAAGCTAGGCCTAAACACAAAGATGGACCTGTTTGCTTAATTTTTTTTAGATGACAGCCCTTGAGCCCTCTTACATCTTCCTTCGAACAGTGTGCCTGTGAATATATTATACACAATCAAAGATGCGAGCAAATTACGTCTCTCAATAAATTTTTGTACTCACTTTTACTGTACCGCACACATTAAAATGGACGACCAACCCATTCATCCCAAGGCATCAATGCACCTTGGAGTCATTGCTAAATCGGGAATAACATTGCAGGACCACTTATTCAATATCGCAAGATCAGAGTCCTTAAAGTTAATTTAGGTATCTACATATTTAAATGAATGAGGTAGGTATTTCAGCCCGAAACAACTCTCCCTTCTCTATAAAGAACAGATTATACCATCAGGCTTTGAATACACTGGCGATCACTAGGATGAGGCCATTTTGATTTTGCTCTTTATACTTGTTTGAAATTTTGTACCCGGAAACATTTACTGCCTGTGGACAGGTACATATTTTACCAACAGTAAGACATAAAATTCTTCCGGATGCAGTGTGTTCCAGGCAGAGGTTCTCGCCGTGCGCTCAAAGCTGCGGATCTACTTGATATGGGGTCAATATCCAACAAGAATATCGCTATCTACACTGATAGTCAGGCTGCGCTAAAGGCGCTAGAGTCCTTCATCATCAAATCTGAACTAGTCAGGAGCTGCCGCACAGGTTAGATTGTGTTGGGTACCCGGACACTGCGATATTGAGGGTAACGAAAGGGCTGATGTTCTGGCCAAAACCGAAGCAGAGCTTTCACCTAATGAAACAATTGAGGGCATAGCCGTGGCCCGTGGGCATAGTCGTTTCACGTGGCCAACAGAATTATTCTCGAGAATATTAAAAACAGGGCAGATCAGAGGTGGTTGAATATAGGTAGTATAGTATAGGGCACAGTGCACAGGGTCTCAAAGGCTCTGTGGCCTAAGCTAGAATTACTAGAGCTCAGCAGATCAAGGCTACGAATATGGCAATAGGAATACTCTCCGGGCACTGTCTTCTAAGGAAGCACGCTATGAGATTAGGTCTAACAGATACAGACATGTGCAGGTATTGCGAAGATTTGAAGACTTACATGTCACATAAATATAACTCATCTCCTCTGTGAATGTCAAGCTATTGCTCGGTACAGGAGGAAATAGCATCGAATGAATTTTGCAAGAGAACATGTCGCTTGAAGCATAGTGTATGTATTGCAAAATATATGGCCTCATCCTAGTGTTCCTAAACATCAAATCTACAACCTCTGGCACACAGAAGACTAGTCGCTGATGACCTGCATTTTCTATAGGTACTACCATAGCAGAGGAACTTAACGAAATTATTTTATTTTGTTGAAGGGTTATAAGAGGCTCACATTTTCCGACATTCACTTCAAAAATGTCATGTAAAAGCATTAATACAAGCAGCCCTTCTGTGCTAGATGTCTAGCGGTTATGGAACGCGGCCATTGTTCAAGGACATCTGGGTAAGTTCGAGCAGGTTAGGTAGTAGATACTAGAACCCCTTATTAAAACTCTCAAATAGTGTGCAACTGAAGCCTTTCGGTTTACATTTAAATGTCGACGTTGCCATCATTATTTTTATGTTTTAGAAAAAAAAAATAATGAACTTCCATGGGTATGTCAAACAGAAAGCAAAAAATGTAAGCTTATTCCCAAACTTGATTGCAATTTCTTGCACTTTGAGGTCACATCGTATGTACATTTAACTTTCTAGTACACCAATTTTAATGTAGATTTTCTTGAAATGTGTAAATTCAAAATATTAATTCAATGGTAGCAACATAAACGGCATCACTCGATGTAAACATTACAAAGTTCAAAATGGCGGCAGGTGCTTTTCTATGCCACATCGTAGCGTCATCTATGCGGGGCCTCAAAGTTTCACATAAATCTCGCATGCGCAGTTTGAAGCTTCAAAAACATATGTCAAATTTTCACTAGAGCTTTTCAGGCGAGGTAATCATAACACGAAATTCAAAATAAATTAACAACAAACAACTAACAAATGTTGCCTTGTCACTATTTAGCATTAAACAAATTATTGTAAACAAAAAAATAGAAAAACTTACACACACTCGATTGTTATGTAGAGTGAAAAACTAAAAGACCTTTTGCACTCGTGCCAAGATCCAATAAATTGTTCCGACTGAATTTATTTAACTGTATCACTTAATTTAACATTACATTAATATTGTTTAATTATGGTCTTAATTTAAGGATTTAATTCAAAATTTAGTCACACAAACACCAACCAGCCAGCTAGAGATGTCAACAGCACGCGACCACTTTTGCGGTATCCGTTTATCCTTCTTTGGTAAAAATTCAGTTGTAATCGTCGTCGTCGTCGTCGTACTCAATGGGTGGGGGTTACCTACCCCTACTACCAGCATAAACCAATACACCAACACCAAAACTGAATAAGGGATGAAGTGGTTGATGCTTGGTGCTGATGCTGCTGTTGCTACTGCTGCTATGATGATGGCAATGCTGATGACGTTTTTATTTTTTTTTATGTTTCATTGTCGTGAGGAACGATTTGACTCAGTGAATCTGAGCAACCCCCGAACCTGACTTAGAGCAGCGGCGGGTCGTTGTTTCTTTTGGTTGACTACTGTTGAGGAAGCTGTTAGATAAACGGAAGTGTATGAGCTGGGGGGCTTGACAAAGAGGGAAATCTACAATCAGTTCTGGTGGTGCTAAATAAAAGAATAGATTTTTTATTGCTCGCCACCACCTTATAGAAGTATCACCTCCGCTTTTAGGATTTGCATCTCGAGTTTCATCGGATTACGCGTAAGAGTGTGAGTGTATATTTCAACCCCACTTTGGTTAAATTTTTATCCTTAAACTTCATGATCCTTTTAGTGCCCGTCGAATTGCATTTATGAAGGTTGGGCGAAGCGAAGAGCGAAAGGGAAAGGACGAACTCAATGTACTATCAAGGGGAACAATAGAAAAAATCAGGCCAACCAACCCTCACGAGAAAATCAATTTTAGTTCAGTTCAGCTTCGGAGAGGTTTTTTATTTTCTTTATATTCGTCGAGTTGTCGACCATAGGCCGATTTCTTTTTTTTTTTGCAACCCACAGCCTCCTTTATAAATGCTGATTTTGTGTTGTGGTCCTTTTGTTTTCGTGTGTCCAGGACGACTAGAAATACCATTATCGGGTAGGAGAGTGAGTGCAGACAAATGGCCTTTACGGTGGTCCAGGTTGGTGGATGGTGAACTGTATTTTCACGTACATATATGGATTTTTTTTATTTTCACGATACAAAACGCTTTGAATTCACGTAAGGACCACAAGAGGGATGGAAGTCCCTTTCTTTTTTTATTCCTTTCGATTCAATCGAAGAGGGTGCTGATGCGGATTATGTATTGTTTGGTTGGCAAGAGGTAGGTATATTGTTGTTGCTGCTGGTATGCCATTAAATTGAATTTTTGGCAATGGATTCTCGATTGTATCGAGTGTTAACTATTTTTAGATGATACAGTGAAAGCGAAAAGTTTTGTACCACTTTTATTGAAATTATGGAGTCTATGAAACTGAGTGCTGATGGGATTGTATTAGCGAAGACGATTGCAGGGGCGTGACGGGTCTATCAAATAACCTCTGCTTCATCAGCTATGTATACGACATAATTGAACACAGATCGCAGTTAGAATTTGTAGACCAACAAACGTTAGTCATACTCCTTATATTTCAAATCAGGTAGTGCACAAGCTTTTTAAGAACAAAAAGTGGCAGAAGTGGTGAAAGTGCACCGGTGACTATACAATTGGCATTTTGGCTCAATTGTTTTTTGGGTAATGTCTTGGTTTAAGGTTCAAATTTAAACCCCGGAAAACATAGATTACACTTTTTGCGTAAAATAAACTTGTTTACTTATAGATGGCGATATAGTTCGGGGGAGACCTGGGACTTAACCAACATGCTTTTTCAGATAGCCCAATCTTTAGCTAACCACCTAGCCTATACTACAGTTTTGCACTCCAAGTTGGTTGAGGTCCACTTGTGCACGCCACTTAAGGCGAGGTCTTCCTTAACTCTGCGTTGAAACTCTGGGTTGAAACTGAAGACTCGGACTGAAGCATTGGTGTCCATTCGCTCTAAATGTCCTAGCCATCTAGCGAGTGATACGAACTTTTCTAACCAGGTCGATGTTGCTGTACAGCTCGTAGAGTTCGCTGTTAAATCACTCGAATAATTTTGCGTTCGAAACGACCAAGAAGATCTTCATCCGCCTTTATTAACGTTCATGCGAGAGACATATAACATCACATCTGAAAAACGTATTCTTATAAGCAGCTTAAAGCTGGGATACGTTCCAAAATCATGGCGAGAAGTTACAGTGGTCTTTATACCCAAAGCTAGCAAGCCCAGCCACACTACTGCCAACGACTTCAGACCCATAAGCCTAACTTCATTTGTTCTGAAAACTTTTGAAAATCTCATAGATATGCATATACGGACTAAACTAAACCTGGATGCTATATCTCCTGCTTAGGGCAAAAGTGTTGAAACATCACTTCATAGTGTCGTCAGCACGAGGGAGAAAACACTACAAGTTAAAGAATACACTCGGGCAGCTTTCCAACAATGTCGAAACAGACGCAATTCAAATAGTTCTTATAAACCTTAAAGTGAATACCACTATCATCAAACTGATAATGTGTATGCTCCAAAACAATGTAATCATCTTAGAACTAGGAGGTGTACAAACTAAGGTATCTGCATCAAAAGGTTCTCCTCAAGGCGGCGTCCTTTCATCCCTACTCTGATGGGTTCTTGTAGTAAACGAGATCCTGATTAAACTAGAATTTAGTGGAGTTACAGCAGTAGCATTATGCTGACGATTAAGCAGTGCTCGCGTCAGGAAAATTCCTATATCCACTAACAGTGAACAACTAAACAGATGTTCAAAACCTGGACAAAGAAATGTGGACTGGCAGTAAACCCACATAAAAAATTTCGGAATTTAGCCTGCCAACAATTGAAGGGATTCCGCTTATAATTTCTGATAGTGTCAAATATCTGGGAGTTATCCTAAATCGAAAATTAAACTGAAATCTCAACATTAAAATCTAAAATGTAAAATCTACCATGTATTGCTGAGCGTTGCACGCTCACCGCCCTCTATCTCAAAAACTGTTGAGCGCATGAAAAAAATTGTTATAATAAAATTTTATGCTCTACAATTTTGTAGTAGATGTTAACATCATCGGAGCAATAGAAAATGAGATAATCGCGAAAAACAGATTTTGTTGACCTTTGACTTTGAATAACTTACGACTCAGACAAGAGATTTTATGAGACTTTTGAGAGAACATTTAGAACGGCAAAATTAAGGTATATACAAAAATTCAGCTTATTATCTCTCATTCCGAGATTTACCCCTTTTTTATGCTAAAATGACTGGACTACATACCTATATACAAGGATGGATCAAAGATGTAAATTGGCGTTGGCGCGGGTTTTTACTCGGAACGTGTCGGACTATCCACTTAAATCAGGCTTAATGATTCCAGTAGCGTATTCCAAGCTGTTGTACTGGCAGTGACAACAGCTACTAAACAGGTTGCAATGATGGCAATACCTCATGCAGATATTACCTTTTTCATTGACAGTCAAGCAGCAATAAAAGCGATCTCTGCCGTTGAGTTAAAATCAAAGGTTGTAGAGGTACGGGTTCTTCGCGCGCAGCGCAACGTAAAACTATGCACAGAGGTGTATCTGGAAATGAAAAAGCTTATGAGCTGGCAAGGAAAGGGTTCTCCATTGAACTAAACCAGCCCAACAGCACAGTAATGATTCGCCCCTCTAGTCTCAGACAGACTAATGGCGACAAATGAAAGATGGAGCAAGCTTAACTTCTGTGGCATAACCAGGAAATTGTGGCAAATCTACAACAAACAACTATTTAAAAAATCTTACAATTGAACAAGAAATCATTGTCCTCGATTGTGGGCATTATCACCGGACACAATATGCTGAAATACCTTATCACGAAAATGGGAATCAGTACAGTACAGCATGTATTTTGTTTTGCCCTCATTCACCAGTCACCACTAAACCCACTTTTTCTACTTCCGTGATAATACTTGCAAATGCAACAGTGAAAGCTCGTGCGTTCTGCCAATTATGTCAATGTCGTCAGTGTATGCAAGTAGTTGCATAGACTTTTGGAATATTTTGCCCTGGTGTATGATGTTAATAATGAAAAAGTTACATGGCAGCACATAACCGTCTAAATCCCTTTTGATATCAAAGATCTCGGAGAGATTGCTTCCAACCTTTATGGAGTATAGCGAACGTTCTACATCGTCATTTTGCTCAATCTGACAAGCAGGGATTCTAAAACCAGACATGGATCTGTATAGCTTGTCTGGACTTTTTGGGTTCAGATAAACAAACAAGGCCAAGAGTATAACTAACCTTCGCGCGATTTTTTAAAATAAAATAAAATAGTTTCGATTGCAAGCGGGACTAGAAAAAAAGGAATTTTAAGAAGACGGCTTTTAAAAGGCCTAGATGCTCGATTTTTTTTTCTTTCAAGTAGCTTTTGGCGAAATGCAGACGATTGTCACATAAAAAATTTATTACAAAACATAAAAAAAAAATAAAAAACCCTTTTACCTAGACATCTTAGAAAACCCATAAACTACAAAGATTCAAGATTAGCACCCTTCTCTTTTTTCTGCATTAAAATTCGATTGACCTTTTACTTACTATCCAGAAATGTGTTTCGTATCGGATGTGATAGCCGCATCATATTTGATCTATTTATTCAAAAACCTATTTTAGATTATTTCAAATACATATATCTATTATGCCTAAATATGAATTACAAAAAAAATCCCATTCCACCAATTCTATAGTCATCTATCGGATGCATACTTTTGATCGGCAGTGTAACTCAGAAATACAGAAAAAATCAAAAGAAAATTCTCACAAAATGATGACAATTGCGTGTTCTGAATTGTGCGTACCTATATGTTTTACTTTATTCCCAAAACTTCATATTCCATTATACCATAGAGGGTGAAACAGGAACACGCGCAAAATTCTTTCATTGTCAGGATGTATTTATCTTTTATCCCTGGATTCGGCATACGGTTGCACATTTGGCACGATAAATGATTATCGTGTGTGTCTGCTGCCATGGCGTTATGTTGCCCTTTGTCCTATGATGTATGTATATAGGGTGTAGATCTACCCGACCCCTCTGCCTCTGTTCCATTAATGAAAAATAATTTCGATTTAGAAGCCGATTAAGAATGTGAGAACATATCCGGATGGTGTGTAGTGTACCTACACGTGTTTCAGTTTTCCCATAAGTATATAGATATGAATAAAATACATTTCATTTGAAAACGTTTTTAGGACGGTGTTAAGCTCTATCAACATCATTCTGGATGACCATTATGATGAACACACGCTTTCCAAATATAATATTTCCTATACAGTTAACTCAATCAGAGCAGAAGAATCAATGAATCGTTCGTAATCAAAGACGCTTTTCATGGAATCAAATTCAATTCGAATACAGAACACCCTCGGATTGGTATATAGCACGAAACTCGGTTTAACGAGCTCCTTCAAGATTGATCCACCTATACCAGCTACCCGCCCTGGCACAGTGGGAGTCTGAAGTCTCGCGTGGGCGAAGACAATCAATCATATTTCATTGGATGATATTGTGTTACGTTTTATTTGTCCTGTATTATTTATCTTTTGCTTTCCTTTTGCATTTTTGCTTTCACATACATACGTCAGTCGCCTTCAGTGTCCCTGAGTGCTATTTGAGATACTGTCAACAAGTTGTGACAAATTCAGTTGGCGAATCTCGGATTTTGTTTTGTTTAAAGCAATTTCTTTTCCATTCAATGGGTTCCTTCTAGAATTTATTAACTGAGACTTATGAGATTTTTTTTTCAAAAGTACCTACCTGAAGAGGATTTGATATTTCGCGTGTGGGTGGAGGTTGTTCTCTGAAGTGTGACATAATGCTACGTGTGAGATATAATAAACTATAGATTGAACTTCAAATGAATTAGCTATATATTTAGATGTGCCCCTTACTGGGAAATAGTATTCGAAGATAGGATTTGGCAACTAAGCTGCATTAGCCACTGAAAAACTCCCAATTTCCCTGCGAAAATCCAGTAACCCTTATTTGTATAGTTGGTATGGTCTATCTCCTCTACTCAGTGTTGGAAGAAGTATCTGCCTTAAAATTTGGATCATGCGGTCGGCTTCATTTGCTACCTTATTCCTAATAGCGCCCTTTTATGATGCACAGAGTTGGTTTAATATCCATCTACCACCTCATCTCTATAGCTATCAATTCCCTGACTCTTCTCTCAAGCTCGTCACCTTGCTCATTTCCAAATATACAACAGTGTCCTGGTCTGGTACCCAGCACCAGTCGCACACGGTTCTGACTGCATAATGCCTTGAGCATTGTGCGACAGTTCCTAACTATTCAGATTCCAGTGCCTTGAGTGCATCAAAGTAATTGTTCAATAAAACTCAGAGCGACTTGTTCTGGATCAGCCTGCCGGTATGCAAATCTTTGTGATAAAGTGCTGTGAAGTGGTTATTTCGCTGAATGTGAGTGGAGCTGAAAGCAATATTTACTATAACAATTATGAACATATCGTACCTACAAGAAAGGTGTCAAAAGAACTATACTCTTTCCTTTATATCTAAATGGGACAAATGCCTAACAGACATTGCAGGGACGTAAGTTAGTGGGAAATAAGGTCCTAATTGAATTTGGGACCTATTATGTCTCATCCCAGTGGGATGTAAGTTTCGAAAAAAAAGTCGGGAATTTTGAAAAGTTAAAAATGGATGCATAAAATTTAAAAAATGGCCCAAAACGAAGATGAAGAATGGTTCCAACAAATAATATGAAATCACTCATTTTTTCAAAGCAGAAGACGTCTTGATTTTTTTTTTTTGACATGAGATCAATCACCTTATCTGATGGATCCACAATCATATCCGATCCGAATGAACAGATATCATAGCAAGTGAGCTTAACCTTGGCATTCTCCATAACGCTTAGAGACATTGTTTTAATCCTTTTCATAGCTGAAAGGGTTTTTGCAACACTATAGCTGTGGTCACTGGAAGCGTTGCTAAAACCGTAAGCGGGAAATTTATACCTCTAAAGTAAGTCTTGTCACATATCAAGCAGTTTCAAAACTTATACAACGAACGTAGGTATACTCAGCTTTCACAGCTGACAACGAAATTGCATTCTCAAAGTAACATGTTATGTTAGCTTTTCCATTTCGTTCACTCGCTCAACTGCAGCAAAATCTGGGAGAAGAGTTTGAAAAGATGGTAGAACGTCTTCGTTGACCATGAATCTGTCTGTAAGATTTTGTATTAACAAATCTATGCAAGGAATCAGTATAGACACTCTAAAATAGGCTTCAGTAGAAGAGGTTTCTGGATTGAAATGCGTTGTTTGTTTCAATGACGTTCTTGGAGCTCTTAATTCAACTCCAAATAAGTCCTCGGAGAGTTGAGATGCGGATTGAAAAGCCTCTCTGAAAAAATCTTGGCATTTTCTCTAACGTTCTTAAGAGAGGCTATTCAGAACTTCTTTTGTGTGGTCGATTGCAGAAACGAAATCTAAGGATTTGTTCTGTAGGAAAACTGATAAGGGCAGCGTTAAACTAAAAAGTTTTTCGAATACAATGAGGCTTAGGTTAGGTTAGGTGGCAATTATCCGTTAATACTGAGTAATTCACTTAGACCAAGTAAGGTCCATTGTGATACAACATGCAGAGTCGGTTATTTCCGTTACTCTTGGAACCATTTCGAATTTTGGAGAAATTTCCGTATTTTGTTGATATCCGTTTCGGCAATATCAGCAAGCTCCCCGAAGAAGTACTCTCCTAGAGTCTGCTTACAATGAGGCTTACTAGGAAATCACTTATTTGGATCGCTGCCAAAAGTGTTGATGCTTTCGAAGACATCGCCACGTTCTGCTCGTTATTTCTTCAAGACTTATTGAGATGCATTTGAAGAGCTCTATGAAGGAAATAATACCGTCATCGGGCGTCATGCCTTTCAATGAATCTTTTTTCACAAAGGCGTAGAAGTCGATGTTTTCGGCTCTCCGGTGCGTGTTTTTTAATGACATTTTTGAAAGTTGACATACGGTATTAGACAGAGCCAGGTTCAAGCGATGGCTTGCACAGTGTACATACCTAACGTTTGGATACTGTATAGTATCTTAGTCTCCTTATTTTTATAGATTTGAATTTATATTAGACAGTTTTAGTTTTTTGTTTTTTATTTAGACTTTAGACCCTGGCTACGTGCTTGTTTTTGGGGCAACTTTTCGTTTAGTCCCTAAAAGTTATAATCTCAATATATTTCATTACCTTATGTCTATTGTTTACTTATCTTCCGCGGTGCGAGTTCTCTTCCAGTTATCGAAAGTAAGAGCCACCGAGACAGCTTTGTCATTACCTCGGAGATTCGGTCTTTTATCTTTAACCTATGGGGGCTAGGATTCGAGGATGTTCTTCGATCTAACATTATTGTGCAGCGATCCCATATCAGCTCCTCCATTCGCATTCCTTACGCACAGGACCAAAATCGATCAAATTTTGCTTTCGAACGTATAAGCTCTACCTTCCTGTAGGTATATAGTCCAGCACTCAGTGCCAAGTAAAACCTTCAGGGAAGATGCATTTGTTCTTCGAGTCAGTATGGATATGTTTTCCAAATTTGTTTTGTTAAACAGAAGTAGGAGCCGTTTCCTCGGTTAATTCATAGACGGATTTCCACTATTAGTAGTGTCATTAGTTGGTGCAGTATGGCTCAGCGGTTAGTTTCAGATTCGATCCCCAAACTACATCGGCCTGCGCCATCTCTTCCGAATATCTGACAAACATCCGAGAGTATAACTGTCCTAAAAGAGCTTCTCAATTATGGACTGGGCATACGAATTTATAGGTCCCTTTCATTTATAACAGAAATATAAATTCAAACAACCGAATGGTTGTTCCGAAAGATCCCACGACCGACGGTTTCTCATTCAGCAATAATAAATAGATAATAATATCAGGACCCTATACGACAGTACAAAGTCCCATATGTGTATGGGGTACGTTAATTTCGTCCAGCGAGACAAAAGTGTGACAAAAGGGCCCCGTTCCATTACTTTATAAATCCAGCTTGTAGGCATCCATTCTCGCATACTTACTTGGTTGATGATTTCTTGCTTCTGGCCTACTTAAACAAACATCACCTACGTGTTTTAAGAGCTTCACCAGAGCCCCCTGTTTTATTTTTAAGATTCTTAACCAAGCTGAAGCAGTAAGCATGTGATGTATATAATTTTTCTTCGAGTGGACAAAATGCAGATCGCGTGTGACAACAACGGAATTTAAACCAAGGCGGGCAGAAAATTGGTCGCTCCCTGGCCAATTATAGCTATAAGCATTAAGCAATCCACTTCTATACTGGATAGTGCAAATGGCTTTTCATTGACTGGAAGCAGCATGTGGATTCTTGTATTACCCTCTCAATGACGTCCATTTACAAGGTTTCAACATTACTATTGTTGCAAAAGGAGCCTGAATTCCGACCTTAAAGCCAGCAGCCAGTTCCTTGGCTTTCTAATAAATCCGACTCCTTGAGCTTGAAAACTGCGTAGACCCCTTTTTCAATACTTTTGCCTTGCCATTTTTTCACTAAGGGTATTCACTTAATCTGATAAATTTATGCAACTCGTAAATGTACAAATTTCTGCGGTGCTTTAAATGAACACCCCTCGGAAATGTTATTGCGTAAACCGCGTAAATCGACTGTAAATCTGGAATCAAAACAAACAATTCATGTACGGGCTATTTGACATTTGTGACTTGCGTAACTTTCCGCGTTTGGTTTCCGAGACGAAATCGTCGCGGAAAATTATGAGGTCTGTGTAAACTATTCTCTATACAAAATCAGACAGTTCATTTACGAGGGTGTAAATTTCTGCAGTTTACGCAGTTTACGAGGCTTTTGCGCGTTTAAGTGAATACCCCTACTGTAACCTTTACACATAATGTGTATCTGTCAGCGTGTTGCGGTATACAATTCGGGTCTCTTCTCTGGAGTGGTTCTTAGGACATTTTTAAAGCATTTTTATAATGCGCTTTGACACGCTCCTCCATTAGATTAACCGACATTATACAAGCAAACTCGGACATACATTTGTTGTGGTCGTCCGGCGATATTGAATTTAACAATCTCGAACAGAGTATACTCATATGCCCGATCTGCCATTGACAGTCCTGCAGTTCTACCAACTACTTAAAAACTGGGATATGTTCTATTGAGCTCTAAAGCGTGAGTATCATATACTTTCGCTTACAATTGCATTCCATTTTCTTCGTTTATTTCTGTTAAAATGTACAGACATACGCAACCCATGGGATTATGCCTATGAGTCGTTGCCTTTGCCATCTAATGCCAACTTTTATATTCTCCCGGTTTGCCAGTTTGCAACGCTATCATATTCATTATTAACATTAAATCCACTTCTGACGGTGTATGGCTTTAAGATCTGCTCAAACCAACGCAAAACGCGGAAGCGGGAATTAAATACAATGGCGATAGCGGTATATTCTACCGTTTCCCGCGCGAAATTTGCTCTCAAATCGCGTTAGTTTGAGCGGACCTTTAATGTAGCGCCGCGGCACTCAAGTGGTTAAGATTCGATGTCAGGCTCAGATGAATATCTAATTGCGTTCCCCAATCGAATATCCAAACACCCCATAGTCATTATCGTTCAGTCAAGGATATGTGCTCTGACTCATGATTGAGAAATGTCTGGTAGCTTAGAGGGGTTTTAACTTTTGTCTGCTTGCTCTTAAGTGGGCTTTGATTGTATAATTGGTCAAAATACGCTTCTTCACTTTATGTTTCATTTGGTAATTCCCTCTTCCAATCACTTTTCTAACTAATGAGTTTAATCTTCTTACAGCTGCCGACGCACGTTGTATTCTCTCTGTATGTCGGCCAGATTATCACCATAGTTTCTCTCTAGTCTCTATACACGTCTGTACATCCACACAGCAAAGCTTTTAGTAACTCTTCATGAGTTTAATAAGCTAGCTCCTCTCCTTGTACAGCATACCACGTGTATCTCCTCCCCCAAAGTAGGTATACGGTGCCAATTTAGAATTTCCATGGATTACGAGCAGATGGTAAGTCTATTCATGCGAACGCGTATGAGTATTGCATTTAAGTATAACTTTTCCATTTGCATTCCAAACAGTATAATGCGCCCTTACGGCATTATAAGAATCAAACATTTTATATCCGCCATCAGAAGCAACAACAACAACAGCGAAAACTGAAAAATAATAGAATCACTGTCAGTTTCCATCATCATCATTCTCCGTCACTCTGGCAAGTTACATCACAAATTGCATCAAATGCATATGTACAGCCAACCGAATGCCTAATATATAAAATTATTTCTATTATTCGCACTCCCTTTGTGAGAGCGAACAGCAGTCGGCATTATCATCGTACCGATGACGACCCCTTTTTGGCATCCCTCCGTTATCTAATTTGCATATCACTAACAACACCCGGCACACACATTGCGATGCGATGCGGCGATTGCACCCTCTCAAGCCACCGCACTAATAGAACTGGAACTGGAACCCACTAGATGGCATGGCACCGCATGAAGATGGTGGCAGACCGATTCACAGTGCAAGAAGCACAATTTGCCATTGCGAATAGGTCTCGGTATTTGTATATACATATATTTAGGTATATATATGGATTTTTTTGTTCCCCTATGTGCACCGCGTAATTAATCTATTCGCACAGGGATACAGAGGTAACTATAGAAACACCATCTGCTGCTCAATAAGAGAAAACTCTCGATACACCACCACATAGAAAATAACCACCTCGTCAAATGCCAAATCCCCTATGTATACACAGTATACCTATACAGAATCCTGGTCCAGTATATAAAACTAATGTGCACATAAAATGTATGTACTGTACGTTCACCACCCCCGTCAATCTGTGTGTGTGTGTATGTGGTGATAGCAACTTGTCGTTTCGTAAAAGTCGGGTGGTCAGGGGTCGGGCTGATGTGGGGTTGCAGCACAGAGCACCCGGCCGTAACTTGTTTTGAGATACAAAGTGGATTCTAGTACTACGAAGCTGGGATGCTTTTCGAACGCGACCCTAGAGAGTTTTCAGAAAATTGTATCCGTTAAGGAATCTACGCAAACAAAAACAGATATGCCACCCCCAACCTAGGCAGCTGTGCGTGTGTCTGTGTACCACCCCCCACATGTAATTTGTTTTTCACGAAAAATCAACAATTAAAATGGAAACCCACAAAAGGACCTTTTTTTCTCCTCTCTATGGGCGTTTTTTTCCCATTTAATTTCCATTTCTTTTGGCGTGAGTTTTAGTTCACCTTTTACCGTTTGTTTTTTTTCTTTTGCTCGAAATTCCGCACTAAATCGAATTTGTTTGCAGTTTTCGAGTGCATAAAGGTAACCCAGGGCCAGGAGCAAAAACAAGGTAGCTCAGGTGGGTGGCTGTTCCATACACAGAGGGACTCGCTGGTGTATGGAATATTTTTGTCTCTACCTACATTATTTAATTTGTGATTCATTTTCATTTAATTTTGGTTTGCTTAGCATAGCACAAACACAGTTCCACGCCGTTGTGTGCTCGCACATTGCGCAAATATTGAAATGAAGTTATATTTGCTTACGCATGTTGTTGTTTCATTAGGTTGTGATTGTGAGGGCTTTCAAATTACATATATTCCATCGTTTGTTTGGATTTGGATTGGTAAACCTATTAAGGGTTTTAATAATTTAGCTGAATTATTATTAAGCAAATACTATTTGGATTTATTGGCAGGAGGAGTTTTATAGGACACGCAGAAGTTGTACATATTGACACAAATTGTTGCATAATTGGTCCAGAATTTCGAAACGACGTCAATAGGACGAAAATGTTTATAGCTTTTATTACTAAACATCAAAAAACATATTCAGCGAATTACTTAAATCCCATTGTCCTATAATATAAGCAGTTTTTTTTATCTTAAAACTATTGAAGTATGTATTCATTTTGAAAGATCCACGGATGGGCCCTCCTAAATCTGGCATCTACATAATATAAAAAATGTGCACGACTGGGTCGCACGTAACTTTCTCCTTTATTGCGAATATCGCAGAATATCAGATTCATTTCAGCAAATTTTACGTTTAAAATCATACCTAAGGTTTAGTAACTGAACCCTTGTTAATTGAATACGTAATTCACATAGGTACTACATAAACATACGTAGTAGCTACAACATTTTATCACTTTCAAATTTCACCCCGAACTGACATTTCCTTCAATGCAAGTGGGCGATGAATTTCGAATTATATTGCCACTGAAGTTTTGGGCTTTGCAAAAATATACCGTGTGTGAATACAGAGCGGGATTTGGGTAGTCATTTTTGAGAAATATTCATAAAACGGCAATATTCGAGTTTTCTGAGAAAAACTAAGTACGTGATCATGTTTAGAATGCTTATGTTGTCTTAAATATGTATTTTGATCAAAATCGTTAGAGCGGTTTTTTGTAAAATTATGCTGACAAATGTTACAATTTGAATTCGAAAAGCACTGTTATTAAACTGTTTAGCTGAAAACTGAGTACGACGCATTCTTCAGGATATAAACATTACCTAGCAGTTACATTTTTAACCAAATCGAAAATGGCGTTTTCAAGATATGTGTAGTTTTTAAAGTACCGTTTTTAGCGATTGGGGTGGAAATTGAAGGACGCATTCATGGTTCAAAAAACACCGTTTTTCAACTGTTTAGCTCAAAACTGAGCAAATGGTATTACTATGGATTTAAGCATTACCTGACAGTAACATTTTTTTCATAATCGAAAATGGCGTTTTTGAGATATGAGCAATTTTTTAAAGTACTATTATTAGGGATTTGGGTGGATATCAAAGACGCAGTCTTTTTAGGGAAAAACTGAGTTTGCTATCCAGTTAAGAATGACAATAGTACCTTAAAAATAAGTTTTTTTTTAAATCGTTTTTACCGTTTTCGAGAAAAAGCCAATTTTCAAAACTGCCGTTGCTGGACTTTTTAGCGAAAAATTGGGTATGCAGTCATATTAAGCATACTTACATTAACTCAACTATCAATTTTGGTTCAAATCGTTAGAGCCGTTTTCGAAAAAATCTAAATTTAGGCATATTTCGTCATATTTCGTAAAATTTTTATGTGGGAGGTACCGTTAATATTAGGGCTAGAATTAAAAAAAAAGCGTCCCGAGCGGGAAGCCCACAAACTCTAAATACGAAGTTTGAAGCAAATCCGTCCAAGCGTTTAGGTTCCCCAGGGGTGGGACAGACAGACATACGGACGGACAGAATTGCGAGACCCACTTTTTTGAGGTACCCTATCATCGTAATATCAGAATTGATCAAAATCTCGAGTTCGAAATTTTGTACGAAAACAATATCTTTCTACGTACCTATACGAGAAAGTTAAAAATCAATTTTTGTCTCTCAAAAACTCCCGAACGGCAAGACCAATTTGAATGATTCTTCTATTGTTTTCTTCGTCTTGATTAAGGGAAGGTTTTTCAAAAGAAAATTCGGAAAACCCCCAATGATAATCCGGAAAAGCGAAAAAAAAAAAAAAAATGTACTTCTTGTATGGGAATACATAATAGCATTTATATATGGTGGGCCAAATACAAGTGTCTTTTTAAAAATGCAATAAAATTAACAAAATTAATTTTTTTTCCATATATTATGGCTTTGTTAGTAAGAGCAAACATTCCCATTAATCATTGAACACAACGTCGTTCAAGTGGCTGCCTTGGTTGGGTTCGCAGTAGCGCATTCTTTCACTTCAATTTTCCAAGACCTTGTTGATGGTTTCGGACTGTAGCTCACTGATATTGGCCTCAAGTCATTGAATCATTTCCGGATTATTGGCATAACATCGATCATTCCCGGTTCGCCACAAAAAATTTCAAAGCGGTCAAATCACAGCTCCCAAGGCGCCAAGACGGCTGATAACACGATTTGGGAATTAGGTGCGCAAAAGATCGATTGTGGTATGGGCTGTGTGGCAAAACGCGCCATCCAGCTTGAACAAGAAGTCGTTCAAATCCATGTATTGAATTTCAGTAAAAAAAAAGTCTGTTAACATGGCTCTGTAACCGTTGACCGAAACTTTGTTCCCAGCCTCATTTTAGAAAAAAAAATGAAACAATGATGCCAATACTCCACACTACAGCAGCCACATTATCGTCTGTGCGCATCGTAAGACGACAGGGACCATGAGTGTTGTCCACTAACATAGCAGTCTCACGAATTTTTTGCAAAAACTGCTTGCTTCATTTCGGTCAAAACTTATTTTGAAAAAAACGCACTGTTTGGGCCACACAGCACTCTCTTCTTGCGAATAAGTTTTCAATATTTCCCAACTCGAAAACCACCGAACCGATTGAGCTCAAATTTTTAGAAGATCTTTGCTATATAAATAAAAGTTCAAAATTCGCGCGAAAGTGGCGCCATAAAAAAATCATTTCAAACGTCATTTTTAACTTTAAAATGCATTGTCCTGATAGACAAAAATATATCTAGGCAATACAATTCCTGTGCTCGAGAAATGCTGGCGTGAAATATTACGACTCTGGTCTTTATCGCCTTTGGCTCATAGCTCAAGCTTTCCCAATTAGCTTAGATGTACCCATTTATATGAATGTAGAGGAAGAATGGCAGCTGTTTTCAACAGCAGTTATTGCCTCTGCAGGACATGTTTGCGGAGTGAAGCGGCTCGGTGTGGCGGCTGGTGGTGAGAAAAGAACTGCGTGGTTTAAAACGCCCGGAGTTCAAGAAGCTATCAGAGAGAAGAAGAAGGCTTTCAAGGTGTGGATTCACTTGGGGGACTCTCCTTCTCGAAACCGGTACATTGAGGTGCGAAGAACTTGCAAATTGGCTGTTAAAGCAGCCAAAGAACAGTCTTGGAAGGAGTTCGGCGAAAAATTGGACCGTGATCGCAGATCTGCAAGCAAGGTGTTCTGGCAGACCATCCGCCGTCTTAGAGGAAGGAAGTGGAACATTATCGAAGGAGTCAAATCCAAAGATGGTACACTTCTTTCTAATGAGGAGGACATCTTGCGCAGATGGAGCGAGCACTTTTCCGAATTGCTCAATCCAATCCAGGGCATCGAGGATGACACATCTATCGCCTTAAGCAGGGCGGAAAATAGTCCCACGGTAGAGGAAGTCACTTTTGCGATCAAATCGTTAAAAGCTGGCAAATCTGCAGGAGTGGATGAAATCCGGCCAGAAATGCTAAAGGCATTAGGTGAAGAGGGAGTCAAATGGCTCTCTCGTGTCATTAAAGTGGCCTGGGAATGCGGCGAAACTCCCAGCGATTGGCAGATTGGGGTGATTGTGCCCCTTTTCAAGAAAGGGGATAAAAGGGATTGCTCCAATTACAGGGGTATATCACTTTTAAGTCTCCCCGGAAAAGTCTTTGCCAAGGTGCTGGAAACGCGTTGCAGAGCTGTGGTCGAGGCACGATTAGGAGATGAGCAGTGCGGCTTTCGTCCCGGCAGAAGCACAACCGACCAGTTATTCACTCTCAGAATGGTACTTGAGAAGGCTTGGGAGTATGCTACACCTGTTTACGCTTGCTTCGTAGATTTGGAGAAAGCATATGACCGAGTCCCTCGAGGGAAACTCTGGAGTGTATTACAGGAGTATGGAATTGATGGTTCTCTCTTGAGAGCCATTCAATCTCTTTACACAAACTGTAAAAGCTGTGTTCGGGTAAACGGCGTTAAATCAATACCTTTCACCGTGGGCGTTGGACTTCGCCAGGGGTGCGTCTTGTCTCCTCTCCTTTTCATTACTTATATGGACTGGATGTTACAGCGCAGTCTTGGCGAAGAACGTTTCGAATTGGGAGATCTGAGGATAAGTCATTTGCTCTTCGCTGATGACTTGGTAATCCTTGGATCCTCTCAGACTGAACTTCAGCGCGCACTCGATCGGTTCGTAACCGTTTGTGTTGAAGCTGAGATGAGGGTAAACGTGAACAAATCTGAAGTGATGGTCGTCTCCAGAACGCCTGTTCAATGCACTCTGCATGTTAGTGGAGTCCCATTGAAACAGGTGGAGAAGTTTAAGTATCTCGGGGTCTTATTCACGAGTGATGGAAGGAGCAATGCCGAGTTTTCCTGTAGGATTGGTCAGGCTGGGTCAATTTTGAGACAGCTTGGTCATTCTGTTATTAGGAGGACTGAACTTGGTGTCAAAGCTAAGTTGTCAGTCTTTAATTCGGTGTTTGTTCCAACTCTCACCTATGGTCATGAGGTTTGGGTAATGACCGAAAGAATAAGATCGCGGATACAAGCTGCCGAAATGAGATTTCTCCGTAGTATTGCTGGTGTGACCCGTAGAGATCGCATCAGAAATACCAGAATACGGGAGGAACTCAATGTCGAGCAGCTACTTCTCCGGACGGAGCGATCCATGCTTCGGTGGTTTGGTCATGTTAAACGTATGTCCCCGACCAGGATTCCACGACGTGCTATGGAATCCGTACCATCGGGTAGGCGTCCTCTAGGTAGACCAAGGATGAGATGGTTAGATCAAGTCCATTATCTCTCCTATACCCGTATGGGGATTGCCCTTGATGATTTAGAGTCGATGGCGGAGGATCGAGAGCTATGGAGGGTCCACTTGAGCAACCTACACCCGCGACCCACTTAATGGACAAGCGGACCATTGAAAATGATGATGATGATGATGATGACTCTCCATTCTTTTGAATTACGAACGAGTTTCATTTAATCACCAAACGAAACATCAACTGCGGCCAATATTTATTGCCGATCTCAATGAATTGGAGTTGGCAGGTCGATTGGGATTTATAATCGCTTAGGAAATGTTACAACAACAAAAAAAAATGAATTTTACCTGGTACGAAGTTCACCGCAGGTCATCTAGTCCTAGATAAAGAACATATTCCGCTGCAATTAGATCCGCTATCAGCTTTCCTCAACATTGAGGCTGCTTTAAATAAGTCTGAGTTAGAGTAATGAACAAAAGCCGAAAAATCTAAACTTCTATTTCCGTTGAGACAACACTTAATGCCTCTAGCAGCTAAGGACTAACTCTCAGCTTTCCCGTTCTCGTTGATGACTTATTGTGAAACTAAGTATAGATAATCACTATAGTATAAAAGGAAGCTTCCAAAACGCGTCTGAATGTTTTCTGAGAATAATCCTGCAAATCTTCCAAACGACCCTTTTTAATTTGCGCCTCAGAAAAAATTATGGAGTTGTAATTTATACCTTACCGTGCATCACACTTTGGGGGACTTTGGGTAACTGCAGTTTTCCCCAAATAAGGCTTGGGCAGTGCTAGCTGAAATTGAAGGCATCGTGAATTCCCCAGTATAGGAAGGTCGCCTTCCACTTACGTGCGCCACCTGAGTCGCGGTCTTCCTCTACGGCGCAGTCCCTCGGGTGTGGAGTCGAAGATCTTCAGGGACGGAACATTCGCGTCCATTCGCTCTACATAATCCAGCCACCTTAGTCGTTGGACCTTTCTGACTATGTCGATGTCGCTGTACAGCTCGTACAGTTTGTCGTTGTATCTCCTCCACGGTTCACCGTCTCGAAGAATTTTCTTCGCCGCCTCCGTCTCAATACTCAAGAACGCGCCAGTGACATCACGCATGCGTTCTGTCGATTATGTCGAAAACATCGGCGTAGGCGAGTAGATGGACGGATTTTTGAAATATAGTGCCTCTGGTGTTAGCGCGTAAGTTTTGCACTATTCTATCAAGTCACATAACAGCGCATCGCCTTGTCTAAACCTTTTTTGACATCGAAGGTCTCGGTGAGTTCTTTATCGACCTTGATGGAGCAGCGTGCATTCTCCATCGGCATCCTGGACGAGTTGGGGAAGGATGACAAAACTAAACATTGCTCTGTATAGCTCGCCCGTATACAATATATGAGTCACTTCGTCCAGGTTGGGTGGACGGAATTGTTGATCTTCATCGTCCAGGTTGAATGAGTCATTCTGTCTGACAACATTCGTCATCGCCTTTAAACAGTCCTCAGCATCGATTGCGATTCTACTACGATGTTCACTTGTTCGTCCTTTTAGGCTTCGGTTTGGGCTCTGTAGCCTTGGTATGATCTTTTTATCCTTTGGTAAAACTTTCGAACCTCATTCCTGCAGTAACATCTCTCTATTTCTTCAATTGCTCGCTTCTCGTGCAATTTCGTTTTTCAGCTGAGAAGCCGGTGTTCACCTCTTTCTGCGTATAGAGCTCACGAGCAGCTCTAATCCTTCTTTGCAGCGCCGCTTTGTATGGCTCTTTTATCACTGCATGTGCTTGCCGACACTCGTCGTCGAACCAGGGGTTTCGTTGTGGTGGTCAAGTGAAACAAAAACCATCAAAGGCGGCGTCTCCGTCTGCGACTTTAGCTATCCGACGTTAAACTTCCTCACAGTTTTTACTTGTCCTGGCGGTTTTCGGGAGTCTCTGAGCCAATGTTGGTCCCTCGGAATGTTCGGACATCGGAGTGCCTTGTGTCGATCGAAATGTTGTCGATATGGTTGACGGTTGATTGATCAGGAGATCTCAGTGTGCCTTTATGAATATCGAGATGCAGAGAACCGCTTACTAGCTATATGACACCGCGAGGTCGATCAGCCTAAGTCCGTTATAGGAGGTAGCCTGTATTCTCCGATGGTATCCAAAGATGTCCTCTCTTCCTATTTTTGCATTGAAATCGCCTAGGCCAATTTTAGTGTCATATCTAGGGCACTGCTTGTACGTCTTGTCTAAAGAACTTGTAGAACCTCTCTTTGGTGTCGTCATCTTTCTCCTCCGTGGGGGCATGCGTGCATATTAGTCTAATATTGGCGAATTTAGCCTTGATGGGGATTTTCATAAAGTCGTAACGTAAGCCAACAACGAATCCACATCCAAATAAACGCTGTTTATGTTTCCGATATTTTTTATCTTCTATTCCATCGGACTTTTTGGATGGCGGTTAGGTCTGTTACTGCTTTATAGCAGTTCAGGGCCTCCTCTAGCTGTGCGGTTGCACGCGGTCTGTTAAGGGACCTAACATTCCACGTACATTCGTTGTCCTTGTTTCATTTGCCAGGTTCGTCAAAAGTAAAATCATTCGTATCTAAGGCTTGTTGTCGGGCAGTCGGTCAGTTACCACGGCATACGTCCCTCAACATGGAGTACCAAGCCCTTTGTTGGACCACTTGGAAGAAAGGGGCTGGATCTTTCGGTGTCAGTAACCGTGAAGTTGATGCCAATCAGATAGTCTACCCTCTTCATAAAAAACCCCACCACCAATTTAATATTTCTACACTACTATCATTATTAGAAGTCCTTTTTTTGTTTTTTAGTCCTAGCCGAACAGGCCCAGGTTCACCCCGGACTGTAGCGCCACCTTAAGTATGTTCTAGCCTAACGGTCTTTATATCCAAAGGTGTTTCAAAGCTAATGGGCTCGTGTCGGGACTAAACGAACCTAGAATTTAATTTTATTAATAATGGAACATGTAAAAGTTTTATCAGCGGCCTGTCCTGCTTTAATACCCTCCACTGCATACAAGTCATGCAAAATGTTAGGCCATTAGGGCAAATTTACGCATGGGCCTTTCTTCTTTGTCAGAGGTTGTTACTATCCGATGGAGCACTCAGACACACTGGTCCATTGTACTGCCAAACATCATACACCTTACATTGCTCTACTTAGTTTTCCCGTCTTTCGAAGAAAGATGAGAAGGAGCTTCAGTGATGAAAAGCTTAGATGTTCGGCACTAACCACATCAGCCCCAAAGATCCGCAATCAACGTCCAGTACATTGGCATTGCTTTAATCCACAACAAAAATGTTTCGTCTATACCATGATGTCTAGCTGCGTTGCACATGCTGTCAAAGGTCGCATTATCAAAAGCACCGTCAATATCGACGAAAATACCCAATGCGTACTCCTTCCTATCAAGAGCACTTTCGAGCCTACAAACGAGATACTGAAGTACGTGGGTCTAATATTGCCTTTGTATATGGGAGAGGTACATACCAGAACTACTTGACTGAAATATTTTTTAATACCCAATCTGACGCTGGACGGACATTTTCTAAATCGATTTAAATTTTGATCCTGATATTACTTTATGGGGTCTCCGGTGACTCCTTCTTGGCGTTGCAAATGTAATGACAAAGTGAATATGTGCCTTCCTGTGGAGGGTATAAAAAAAATAATACTCAGCGGATCTAGATGTTATTCAATAGCAATGTTATCACAAAGCGAAATGGATATTAAAACTTAGGTCATACCTCTTTTTTACCTCTTTTCAGTTAGTCAAAAATATCTGCCAATTGCAGAAATATTTCCATGAAGCAATTTGCAATCTCAAAGCAAAACAATTTCCTATGAAAATTAACAAAAAAAAAGTACCTACCTACAATTATTGGTTGTATGACCATTTTCCATGTCTATCATCACCATGCTGATACCAATCTCTGCCATGCACAAAAGTTACCCTAACCTAACCCTACCATCATCGGGGAGTGGATGTAGTGTAGGTGTAGGGTGAGCCATCATCACTACTGGCAACCTAACCGACCGACACGACGACGTACAGAGGATAAATTCATCTCTCTAATTGTTTCCTTCGAGCGTTATTCGCTTTTATGCAGATTATTTGCTGTTGTACAGGTACATTTATGTAAATATATGTACACAAGAATCGATAGTATGTATAGAGGAAAGGTAGTCCAGGACGACTCTTTGGCAAACTATGCAACAAAGATACTTTATGCGTCATATATGAAGGTAAGGTACATAGGCGGATACAGGACAAGAACCCAACGCCAGAAGTTGTATATCCTTCAGTCCCACATATTTACGTGTTCACATTCGGTTTTTGTCAATTAACAAAATTATATATGAAGTGATCTTAATTAAAAGCCCTCAAAAGCATTCATTATACCCTCGAGACCGAACGCTCGTTCCATGTTTATTACACAAAACGCCATTCAGCTCGACCGCCTCGCCGAAGGTGGAGGGGGTGTGCAAAAGTGGCTTATACCCGGGCAGAGATAAATTTGTTGCAACACATCCTATTACGGTTGAATCATAGAGGTAGGTGGAGAATATCCTAATTGGAAAAGAAGGTGGCACAGGGCTTAAGCGCTATTTCATCTCGTCTCTTGAAGGAGAGCAAACAGTTAATGCGTATTATAACGAAAATTTGGTTTTAACGTTGTACCTGATTTGGATCTTGTACATATATGTACGAGGACATGTCGGTACAGTGGGGAACAAAAGCCAGAGATATGCAAGTGCACATGGGCGTGGAACTATTTTTTTCTTCCCTACTGTGCCATTGCAACGCCGGCCGGCCGACGCGACGATGTGTGATTGGATTTCTAAAATTATCCCTAATGGGCGCATTTATGCTTGATGGTCAGCCACCGTTGAAGGGGCATAATCCCATAGATACCTACCTACCTACATAAACGGCTCTCGCCGGAGCGATGGGGCTTTGGAAATATGTATATATTTTCCAAAATTATGAAACGTTGGTTGCACGGACAAAGCTATTAAACTCTCTCCTCGATTCAGCAGGCAATGATGAACGCTTTCTGCTAAACACAACGCGAACGCATATTAAATCATTTAATTGCGTTTAGATGGAGATTAAACGTCCATAAATCCTACGCACTTGCGGCTTTTATCTCGCGCGGGCTGTCTGTAAAGCGTCGAACAACATAAATTACATTACTGTTACAACTTTAAGTGCTTTCCGTTGTATGTGGCAGTAGCTGGTAGCAACGCTATGCGCATCCAATGGTCCCACAAAGATTTTGAATATTTTACAGGAAGCCGTCAGGAATCCATTAGAAGGAAGCCTTCACCTAATAACTGCTTTTAAAAGTTATGCGTAATGTCTGGTGAATTTTGTTTTTTTCATTTCAACAATGCGGCAACTACCACCATTGAAATGGGAATTTAAAAATGCGAACTGTAATTGCGTAGTTACGGTACGTGTATCTTTATCCCACATAGACTGCCTAACCGCGCGTCTATCATTGCATTGTAACGTACAATTTCGGGGCGTTCAGACGAAACTTAGAAGGGTGGTTTCGGTTTCACAAGCGCACAACACACGACCTTCCATGTCCGTGAAACCAGCCACTCACTTGCCACCACCTCCTCACCGAAGGCCGTACAATTTTTAATTAGTAATTTTCTACTCTGCTTAACATAAAACCAGGAATAATTACGTTTCATGTTTGGAATGCGTAACGAGTTTTCACATTTTAATTTTTGAGCGCTGAGACGTATACAAACCCATAACCCAACCAGACCCAAAGCCCAAAGGGAAGGCGACGAGGAACGAGGACCGAGACTTTGTTACAAACGAAAGTGGGTGGTGGGTCGATGGCGCACATTCGCTGAGGGATGATGTATGATTGCGGTATTGTTATTTTTAATAATCAAATTATTTCATTAGGCAACAGATTTGGAGAGGGAAAGAGGATTAAGGAGGACACTGACTTGTTTTTTTTTTGTCGGTTGCTGATGAACTCGTTCGACGTAATAATTCATCTCCGGAATTGAGAATAATATTTATATTTCGAAGGATTGTTTGTTTTAGAGCTGAGGCGGTAGATGCGGGTTTCAAATTGGAAATACGATTTGAAGGGAAAACCCCCTTCGGTAAGGGTTGAAAAGTTTGATGGAATATTGGTATTTGTTTAGATAATTTCACTAAAGCAAGCTCTACCATTGTCTTGGGGAGAAAATGCTACATTACATAGTTGTCCTGCACCATCATTATTTGTCAGTGTGTATATCCAGGGGCGTAGCGAGGGGGGGGGGGGGGGTGTGGGGGGGTGCGACACCCCCCCACCCTTTTTAAGAGTCGGCAAATCAAGGAAGTAACATTTTAACTTGAGCAGCTAAAAAAAAATTATAAAAATTCCAAAAAAAATTAAAAAAAATTTTAAAAATTGACTCGGAACAAAATGTTAAAAAATAAGAACTGAGTTTGGATTTTCATTAGGTATATGTTTTCAAACTCGTAAATGTATACAAGACGGCATTTTCAAACACTCAAAAAACGTGACGGTTAAAAACAACCGAAATGTAGTTAAAAATAACCGAGTGATGCTGTTAATATAGCTCCTACAGTATTACTCGTTTAAAATTAACCAAGACAATTCGTTTATTGTAAATTGGTTAAAAATAACCGAGTTGCCCACTTCCCCACCCAGATCTACTCGGTTATAAGTAACCTAGTACTACTTGGTTAAATTTAGCAAACATACTCGGTTGAATTTAGCGAACCTACTTGGTTGAATTTAACCAACCTACTCGGTTGAATTTCGCCAAACTACTCAGTTGAATTTAACCAACCTACTCGGTTAAATTGTGTTCGTAAGCCAACCTACTCGGTGTTCGAAGCCAACCTACTCGGTTAAATTCAGCAAACATACTCGGTTGAATTTAGCCAACCTACTCGGTTAAATTCAGCAAACATACTCGGTTGA
Organism: Cheilosia soror; assembly: GCA_949372485.1. Lineage (NCBI taxonomy): Eukaryota > Metazoa > Arthropoda > Insecta > Diptera > Syrphidae > Cheilosia > Cheilosia soror. Next base: position 132,354,346 of record OX443561.1, on the reverse strand, counting down.
ATTTAACCAACCTACTTGGTTGAATTTTGCCAACCTACTCGGTTGAATTTAGCCGACCTACTCGGTTAAATTCAGCAAACATACTCGGTTGAATTTAGCCAACCTACTCGGTTAAATTCAGCAAATATACTCGTTTGAATTTAACCAACCTACTTGGTTGAATTTTGCCAACCTACTCGGTTAAATTCAGCAAACATACTCGGTTGAATTTAGCCAACCTACTCGGTTAAATTCAGCAAACATACTCGGTTGAATTTAGCCAACCTACTCGGTTAAATTCAGCAAACATACTCGGTTGAATTTAACCAACCTACTTGGTTGAATTTTGCCAACCTACTCGGTTGAATTTAGCCGACCTACTCGGTTAAATTCAGCAAACATACTCGGTTGAATTTAGCCAACCTACTCGGTTAAATTCAGCAAATATACTCGGTTGAATTTAACCAACCTACTTGGTTGAATTTTGCCAACCTACTCGGTTGAATTCAGCAAACATACTCGGTTGAATTTAGCCAACCTACTCGGTTAAATTCAGCAAACATACTCGGTTGAATTTAGCCAACCTACTCGGTTAAATTCAGCAAACATACTCGGTTGAATTTAGCCAACCTACTCGGTTAAATTCAGCAAACATACTCGGTTGAATTTAGCCAACCTACTCGGTTAAATTCAGCAAACATACTCGGTTGAATTTAGCCAACCTACTCGGTTAAATTCAGCAAATATACTTGGTTGAATTTTGCCAACCTACTCGGTTAAATTCAGCAAACATACTCGGTTGAATTTAGCCAACCTACTCGGTTGAATTTATCCAACCTACTCGGTTGAATTTAGCCAACCTACTCGGTTGAATTTATCCAACCTACTCGGTTGAATTTATCCAACTTACTTGGTTAAACTTAGCCAAGGAAACCTTTTTTCCAGCCGTCGACAGCATCCTTTTGAAACGTCCATGCACCTGAAAACTTAATAATTTTTAAGAGAGAAACAATCTAAACTATGCAATTAAACACTTTGAAGTAAAACGTTTCGTACATATTTATTTTTTAAGAATTAATTACAAGATTTGGTATTAAAAACGTGATAAAAATATAACCAATCGTTCTTAATTTATAATGTGTTATCGCACAATTTACATCTTTTAAAATGTAATATTAACATATAAATATTTTTCTATATTTTTATCGTATTATATAATATTTATCTAACATAATCATTGTGAAATGATTTGTACGTTTGGTACATATTTATTTTTTAAGAATTAATTACAAAATTTGGTATTGAAACCGTGATAAAAATATAACCAATCGGTGATTATTAGTCCATAATATATATATATTTATTCCGTTCTTAATGTGTTATCGCACAATTTACAATTTACATCTTTAAAAATGTAATATTAACATATGAATATTTTTCTACTGCATCATTGTGAAATTTTATTTTTTTAAGAAAGTTTATGTTTATTACTTTATAATGGGCTTCGTAAGACTACGTACTGCCTTCCATTTGGTAAAATATTTATCGTGTTTGGAATTGGTGAAATAAATGATTCAAGAAACAGGCAAATCCGTTTTTCTATTGATGGAGCTTCTACCTGATATGCATAATAATGTTCATCAAAACATAAAGTGTCCACTAAAGTTCCAGCTAAGATTAGGCGATCGGACTCATACAAATATAATTTGTCCAATACGAAAAAATCATAAAGATAGCAATCTGAACTTAAACTTTTTACTAAGACTGATCCTTTTTTATAATGTATAGAAGACATCGTCGCCCAATTCACTCTAGTCAAAGTCTTTTCAGGGTCCAGTGGTAGCTGGGAATGCAAAAAATTAAGTTCGGGTGACAAGGGAGATTTTATGGGGCCTACGTCAAGTATGTTCGAAAGTTTCCCCCTTAGGAAGATTTCATTTAGTTGAAGTTGATGCTTAATTGCTAAAGTTAAAGTGACATTTCTTCGATTACATGACGATCTAGCTGACATTTTAGAATGTCTGTGCTTAGCTTCGAACCTCATTGACCACAGTGATGATAATGGACCGTATTTTTTTAAAGCGGTGTGATAGTGAAGCAGGTTATGAAACTTTGGTTTAAGAGAGTCTTTGGTTATTTTAATATATTGTTCATTAAGTTCGGCAACTAACACTTGCAATAAATCTTCTGTTCCAACTGAAATTCTCACGCTAAGAAGTATGTCAAGAATTTTTCTTAATGTTATGTATATATTCCAAATAGCATTGTCTCTTGGTACAAAATCGCCTACAAGTAATCCAAGAAATCGTAAAAGAGTAAGCGTTTCTCCAGAAGATAAGCGCATATTCCCCCTCTTCAAATGTTCTTTTTCGATACTGCAAGGTTTATTTTTACTATCAGGCCCATATGCAAATGCTAATAATTTGTCATTAAAAAGAGATAAGGAAAAAAGTTTATTAGTTTCAGTGTACTCCAAAAGTATGAAATTTAAAATGTATTTTGCAACACCCTCTAGCACATCGTGCATAATATCAGCACCAACCTGCTGAAACAAGTCGAAGTTCTTAATGTCCAGAAAAACACATTTTTCCTTAATACCGGTTAAAGAAACATCATTTAAAGCAAGATCAGCTTCATAGCTATCAATTGCCCGAAGAAGTGATGTATCCTCATACAGTTGCTCTTTTAATATTCGCTTTGAAACTTTGCACACTCTGCAGGAAAAATTTGCAGAGAAACTCTCTACGAACCCAATCATAGAATGTAATCCTAAATTGTCGCCAAGGATTAGAGCAAGCTCAAAAAATAAAGTTCCCTTGAAAGTTGGAATATCTATTTGTATACCTTCTTCGCTTAAGAAATTAAATTCATCAATAACTGGTTTAAATATAACATTATTGCCGAAAGATACTCTATCAGATGAATGAAATAGCAAAACAAGAAATATGTTCGAAAGAACTGATGATCGCCAAGGCGGAAGACACGGAATTGAGACGTAAACTGCCCCTAATTTATGAATACCAGAATGACTTCCAAGAACGTTTCCAATCTCGTAATCATCGAAATACATAAATAAAGGTAAAACTATTCGATTCGAATGATGCGTTACTCTGTGTTTCCAATAAGTGCCTTGAATAAAATTTTCCATATCATCTTTGTATTGAAGACTGTCCATGTATTCCAAAGTTTCGGAGAGTACGTTTTTTAACGAAAAAAAAGATTGCATTACATGTCTAAGAGGAATAAAATGTTCTTTGCATTCCACAGGTTCCATACGTATTAACCCATTTCTTTTTATATTGTCGAATCTCTGGCCAATTAAAATTCCTTGGGGTTCAATATACGATCCTCGTTTAGTAAAATAAGTAATCCTTTTTCGTTCTGTTTGTAAACATTTTAAGGGGGAAATGATTAAAGGCACGAGTGCTTCGACTAATGATCTTGAAACATCATTGGATAGGGAGCTTTCAAGACTAACTTCATCAACGCAGTTTTCAATAGCTGAACTCAATGAACCTAAAAAATCGCTTAAGCCATCAACTATTTTTTGTACTACATTTCTAGGCAAAAGTACATTCGCATAAAGAGATGCAATCAAAATCGATAATGATTCATTAACCGGTGGTGCTTCTGTTATTTCAGACTTTTTGACTTGTTCTAAACTCTTATGTGAAGGAAATACAATTTCATTTGGTTCAATTTCATTAACATAAGAGCTTGAAGGTTGATTTAGACTTTCAGAAGCGTGTTCTTTATTAATGTGTCTTCTGAATGAATTGAAAATAGAAAATGATCGTCTACAATTTCCTTCCGAGCATTTGTAGTGTATAAACTCGTGGCCGTGATGATCAAATTCAAAGTGCTGTCTTAGACATTTTGGATCCTTAAAGTCGGATCTGCATAAAAAACAAACAACCATTTTAAAATATCTAAATGCTTTGCGCCCAAATGGAAAAAAATGTAAATTAACACTCTTCAATCCCTAATTCCCCTAGCAAACTATTAGATGCAGTGGATTCTTTGTCAAAGTCAGTTATTATTTTATAAAATGCTCTTTGAATAAACACCCATGCAGATTTAGATTCCACAGGATATTTTGCGTTCAACATAAATATAATTTTAAAACAAATATCGACCGCCTCTAAGATAGTCGGTAGTATATATTTTGTATCGTTAACTACAACAAAATAACTACTTATTTTATCTAAAGACGCACCATTTATGAGGATGAACGGTTGAAGAGTCAGTCCGAATTCCGAAAGTTTTTTACGCCTTATAGAGATCGCTTCATTGATCTCCGCATCGCTGGAAACATGAGTGATGAATCCGTCGCGGGCTTCCGATTTTGATGGCCGCCAAACCTTCTTGTTGGTCCCCTTTAGGCGTATAGTTGATGTTGCCAAAAGCGATGGAATCAGCAGAAACGCACCTAGGTTACTTATATCTTCAGACACTGAAATTTAAGAAAAACAAGTTGAATTTTACTACTACATTAGGGTTGTCAGAAATAATTTGAAGAAAGTAGTTATCGTGCATGAAAATCCCGGACACAATGATACTAGACCTGATACACCGAATCTTGAATACCCTTATTATAATAAAATAATAAAATAATAGGGGTATTCAAGATTCGGTGTATCATACACCGAATCGTGAATCTAAATGTGTATTTTTTTGTAATTGAGTGGAAGAACAGTACAAGTACAAGGACTTCTTGTCTAAATATTTCCTGTCAGTATAGAATTTTGTGAGTTATTCATTCATGAACATATTATTAGGGAACAGGGATACTTCAAATCCCTCATACATTATTAGACAGGAAAATAAATAGTTTTTCCGTGAAACAGTTTTTTCTGTTTTTCTCAAAAGTGATATGTTGTACATGTACTATTCTTCTACTCATCAATTCAATTATTGTCGGGTGATTTTCTGGCACATATGAAAGTGTTGGAAAAAGAAGTTCAATAAACTCAAATCTTAAAATATAGATATTTCCTTAGTTAGATACTCCCTATTTTGAAACTTCCAATTGGGGAAAGGGGGAAGAGATAAAGAAAATCAATTTCAATTTCTGGGATTTTGGAAATTTGGCTTGGGACCCGAGTATTGGCGAATGGCGACACAATATACTTTTTATTTTACAAACAAAAAGATTGTGTTATAAATTACGTGAATTTTGGCATTCACGAATTTTCAAAATATTGGAAAAAGTTTTTCTCGGTGAAAGAAACACTGCCGCATTAAAAGCGGTAGAAGGTGAAGAGAAAGCCATCTCCTTTTTAAATGGTATTAATGTGACTGGTATTCTATATTCATTATCGAGCATTTCAGAAAAGAACCTATTTTATATTTTTAAAGTAAGATTGCATTCGATTTTGAGTACTGTGTCACTAAACTAGTAATTTTTTTATTCAGAGTTTTCGAACCTTTATTTTGTCGATTATACTAAAGTTGGTATTACTATTGTACATATATAAATATTACAATAATATGTTGAAATGAAAAAAAATTAAAAACCCGGACATACAACATCCACATGCGAGAGTTCTAGCACGGGTACGCTAGTTTACGAAAATTAAGAAAAAATGAAAGTAAGCACTCACAATTCTCCAGCGATAGAAGGTTTTGCAAGTAGATATCCTTCGCATTTGCTTTTTTTGTAGCAGTTCTGTATATGTTTGTTTTTAAAGATGGAAAGTTTTGCATCAATCCTGTAGAATGATCGCTGTGTAGGGTGTTGAAATCCTTTTCCAGCTGTTAAAAATTAAATTGAAAATATATTTGGTGAAATTATACAAAAAATTTTTACGAATAATAAGTAAATAGTTTGGAGGAAGTCCCAAATTGTTCTGGCACTGCCATTTCTACAACATTAACAACAGAATCAGAATGCATTTTGTATTTAGTGTGTAAGTTGAATCGAATATTATTACCAGTTTATACCCGAGCACGTTTTTTAGAGCCGGAAATTCGTCAAAATAGTTTGATATTGTCATCTCCTTCAAAAGTTCAAGGCGAGCACGAGTGGTTTTTCCCCATTTCTCCTCTGTAGTGTTCCAGGGATTGCTGGAATTCCTTAGCCACTTCAGATCTTCATCTGACGATTCTCCGTCTTCTACTATTTGGATAGTAGTAGATAGTAGACGATTTTGTGATGGAGTGGGAGATGATCTTCGACTCGAGCAAGGTGACGATGACAAAGAACGTTTCCGTTTAGATATTATACCCGTTTCACGGTATTTTCGCTTCAAATTGTTGATATGGTCTGGCAACTTTCCAGCCAATCGGTTAATGATCCCACGACCCGAATCCACGATTTTATTGTGAAAATACACAGACCTGTGTTCAGAAGGGAACAAATGAGCTATTTCATTTGTCCACATGCCATAAATTTTGGCCGTGATGTTTCGCTCGGGGCTGTTTTTTAGTATATGTGTGCATATAATCCGCACCAATCGAAGCCGTGCGACATTTTCAAGTGGCTTGGTCTTGTCTATTGCTAAGATACCTCTTCCCTCTAGGGAATTTTCGAGAAGTTTTTGAAGGTTCTAGAAAGACAATATAGTACTACGAATTAGGAAAATCTGTTCCTAGACACTGTTTTTTTTTTTTTTTTTTTTTTTAATTGTGGTAACCATTTAACAAATTGTTTAGGTACATTGTAGTTACATGAGGACTACAAAAACTTCATAGCACATTATGATCTTCAGTAATGAACTAACGCTATGTTAACCTTTGCTGCCCACCTTACAAAACGGAATCAATATTGCCGCGGTTCCGGTGCAAGTGAATTCTACCCTCGCGAACTATTTATGTATGTAGTGAAAACGAAATATTTATGGACACTAAGTAGTACCTACTAAGTTATCGCGTTTTGAATGCCCCTATTGGAGAACACAACTCAACTTAGTTGAGTTGAGTTGTCTTCAATTCAACTCAACTTTCACACAACCCAAACTAACTAACAACTTATAGACAACTGACAGACAACTTTTCTATCAAGGTTGTTTATGACAATACGGACAATACCGAATTTTGAATTACATAAAACCAGGAGACAACTCAACTGTTTCGTTGTCTTACACAATAGGGGCAGGCAGAAGTGTCGTGCTTTGGGAAATTTCACTCGCTTTCATTCGCTTACATAATTCGAACGAATAAATTTTATACAAATGAACCACAACAAAGGAAATGCGTATTTTTGAATGAGCTTTGCGTATTCGCGTCAGTAAAATTGGGTTATTTGCTTGCACCGGAGCCACAGGCGTAGGCTAATCTCAGATTTTATTTGTTATTTATTACAGTATGTTTTTCAACTTGTATACTTACAACTTCTTCTGTTCCATATAGAGATTTCTCGGAAGTAGTAGGTGTAACAATGGCATCTATCAATAAATTTGAACTTGTGGATTCAAATTTATCACTAACTTCAAAAGAAGGTAGCATGTCGTTCAGCAAAAAACTTACATTTGTGCTTTGGTCTTGGGAACTGGTAAAATTTGTTTCTTGAATTTCATAGACCTGTATATGAACAACAGTAATTGCTACCATCAGTAGATGTAAATATTAATGATTCTGTAATAACAACTAACCGAAGTGTTAGCAGCATTTGGATGCATTGCCTTTCGCCATTCCTCAAAATTTCGCATAAAAAGTACACGATGTCCTATGATTGGGAACATCTCCCTTATCTCGGCATGGCCTAGTAGCGCCAAAGATATTGACGTTATGGCATTTTCTGTCATATTGAAAACAATTCTAGTTTAGTTCTTATTTAACATTTTTGTATCTTTTATCAGAGTTATAAAAGAAAGAATCAAACGATTTGAACAAGTAGATTTTAGTGAAGTTTCATGAAAACTGAATTTGGTTTTTGCGTACCGTGTAACCAAAATAATATAAAGGGTATTCACTTAATCTGATAAATGTATGCAGCTCGTAAATGTATAAATTTCTGCGGTGCTTTAAGTGAACACCGCTCGGAAATGTCATTGCTTAAATAGCGTAAATTGACTGTAAATCTGGAATCAAACAAACAATTCATACGACTGTCTGTCAAAGTTTGACATTTGTGATTTGCACAACTTTCCGCGGTTGATTTCCCAGCCTAAATCGTCGCGGAAAATTATGAGGTCTGCGTAAACTATTAAACTATTCTCCATACAAAATCTGACAGTTGATTTACGAGGTGGTAAATTTATGCAGTTTATGAGGCTTTTACGCGTTAAAGTGAATACCCTTATAGTAATAGAATGATAAAAGATACTCCTTCGTATATATAAATGAATATATTATAAACATACCCTTGAAAACGTCAATATAATTTTCCAAGCCCCACTCTCGCAATAAATTGCAGACGTCGTCGTCCATAGCTTTATGTCTATAAAACAGACAATAATTCTTAACTATTTCAGAAAGCACGAACAAATCTTGCATTAAAGGGTTATTCTCCAGGGGTCAGATCACGTAATATGAAAAGGATCGAAGGACATCATTTCGACAATAGCAGTCTCTGTTTATTGCCACTGATATGCATAAAAACTATATCGTTCAGTCGTTTTTATTTTACGTGATCTGACCCCAGGAGAAGAAGAAAAAGTCAAATACCAGTAATTGCGCAGTTAAAATCCGATGCGTAATCAAACACGAATAATTTGTAACGGAATGAAAAAAAACACAAATTGCATATTGCAACTACCACAAAAATATTAGTATCTACGTAATATTATTGAATTATATGTAATAAATTATAGTTACCTTGGGTAAACGATGAAATCCTTGAACTGTAGGGTAAACGATGGAATAAAATACCACTGTAGGGTACAAGATGAAATCCTTGAATTACCACTGTAGGGTAAACGATGGAATAAAATACCACTGTATGGTACAAGATGAAATCCTTGAATTACCACTGTAGGGTAAACGACTTTGAATTAATACTGAAAGTATAATTTTTGTAAAGTTGATTCGCATTAAAATCAGTCAACTTGGCTTTGTTAAATTTAAAGTGTAATAATAACCGAGTGTAATTCTACTCGGTAAGAAACAACCGAGATCTCGGTTAAAATCAGTCAACTTGGCTTTGTTAAATTTAAATGAGTGAACTGTAAAAAATAACCGAGTGTAATTCTACTCGGTAAGAAACAACCGAGATCTCGGTTAAAATCAGCCACGGCTGGGTTGAAAGAAAAACGAGTTCAAACACGAATAATTTGTCACGTAATAAAAAAAAAACACAAATTGCATATTGCAACTACCAGAAAAATATTAGTATCTACGTAATATTATTGAATTATATGCAATAAATTATAGTTACCTTGGGTAAACGATGAAATCCTTGAACTGTAGGGTAAACGATGGAATAAATTACCACTTTACCAGATGAAATCTTTGAATTACCACTGTAGGGCAAACGATTGAAATCCTTTAATTACCTATGTAGGTATAGTTTTTATAAAGTTGATTCGCTTTCGATTCACTTTTAACACAGCAAAAACTTTTATTGCAAAAAAATTAAAAACACTAGACACAACCGAAGGGTAAAGCACAACCGAAGAATACAACCACCAGAAACAAACTGACTGTACTAGGTATTCTGTTCTGTATTCAGTGCGCATCGTACAGAAGAACGAGTAAAATCCAGTGTTGCCGCTAGGTTAAAATAAGAGTCACTAACCGAGTATCCAAAATATTATACATTAATAATTCTAACATATAATATTATTATCATAATCGATTTATAAATTTACACATTAGTGGAAGATTTTGAAACACATTTTTGTTCTGATAAGTATACATAATTGTAGGGATGTGACTGATATATTAGTATTCATTACGATATTACTAATATTAGCTAAAATTAGTAATATCCGCAAAGGTGTTGAACAAAAATATTATTTAACTGATATCAAATCGTCAGTAAATGTCACGCACTTCCATCCGTATTGGCTATTTCGGAGATCAAACAAAAAATCGCCTCAATTGAAGATTTCTTGGACGTTTTTTAATCCATTGACATCGTAGCCATCCTTTGATGGAATTTGTTACTTTATGGCTTGATAAAAAGAAGACGAACCATATTTTGGGATATAGCCCCAAAATATTAAAAATTTTAGTGATTTTTTTCACTTGGAAAAATTAAGATTTTAGGGCTTTCTGGTGACATTTCGAAATAAATATAGTATATATCCCAAAATATGGTACGTCTTCTTTTTATCAAGCCATAAAGTAACAAATTCCATCAAAGGATGGCTACGATGTCAATGGATTAAAAAACGTCCAAGAAATCTTCAATTCAAACGAATTTTTGTATACCCTCCACAGGAAGGTATATTCACTTTATCATTACATTTGTAACGCCAAGAAGGATTCACCGGAGCCCTTTAAAGTATATATATTCTGAATCAGGATCACATTCTGAATCAATTTAGCCATGTCCGTCTGTCTGTCTGTTGAAAACACGATAGCGTCCAAACGAATCGACTTAGGCGAATGAAATTTTGTGAGAGGACTTATTTTTACCGTCGTAAGATTGGTATTGAAAATGGGCTATGTCGGTCAAGTAGTTCTGGTACTTCCCATACAAAACCACTATTTGACCCATCTGTCTGTTGAAAACACGATAGCGTACAAACGAATCGACTTAGGCGAATGAAATTTTGTGAGAGGTATTATTTTTATCGTCGTCAGGTTGGTATTGAAAATTGTCTATTTCGGTAAAGTAGTTCTGGTACCTCCCATACAAAACCTGTATATTAGACACATGCGTGTAGGTGTACAGTACATAGATACTAACTGGTATAACAAACATTTTGCATGACTTTTCTGCAGTGGAGGGTATCAAAGCATCGGCCAGGCCGATGACAACACTTTTACTTGTTTTTTATTTGAAAGGTGTAAGTCAATCGCTCTGGCAGAATCTAATTTTTAGTTAAAAAATTTAGTTTTTAAAAATTATTTTAATTGAAAAAAAGTATCACTAGTACAAGATAATTAAGCCAACTACCAGAATTTCTACAATAAATGATTGTCAGTCTATGCGCGATATTTCCGCTAGATATACCTAATGACAATGTCACCAACACGGTAACCCTGGTCAAATCAAGCAGCAGCAGCATACATACTGCATCAAGATACTGCGTAGTGGATACTACAGTGCTGTCGAACGTTTGCAATACTTTTGCTCGGTGCGTAATGCCATATTGCCCACTGGAATGAACGCAAAAATATTGAAGTGGTTTTGTTTCTTCATGCGGTTTTCATTTTGAGTAATATGATGTGGTACTCGATTGGGCAGGCAAGCACACTTTTTCTTGATCTAGATCACTTTTTATTGGCACAAAAAAGCCATCTTTTTGGAATCTAGATGACTTTTCCGAAACTCGATTTATTTTCAGAGTTGCTCGACATTTACCAATGCAAATGCATTTGAGTTTAACAGCTCGCAGAGTATGTTTACGTTTTAGTGAACTTTACCAACGTCATCGCAACATTTTACGTCGGCTTGATTTTAGTATCTAAATATAATTGATTTTTATATCAAAAATCAGTGGAAATTAAAAGAAAATGAGAAAAAAAAAACTTGTAAATCAGTTGAAAATATTAAAACAGCGTTTATCTCATACTATCGTTATTTTCTTACAAACGAAAAACAAATCAATTTTGGATTGTGTAAAAAGCAGGCAATGCATAAAGGAAGATTATTCATATGATGTGCGTGTTGAAATGTGAGAACCAATACAAAGACCTTGTTCAGTGTTAAGTCTGAAAAAGGAAAAAGATATGGAGAAAGTGAATAAATATATTGCAATTGCATACCTACTTGGTGATATGTTAAAACGTACATCGGTTCGGGCAATACTTTAGCAGTAAATTATTCGCCATGCTTTTTTTTGTATTGTTGCATCATTCCAGATTACGTTTCAGTTTCCAGGCGAATGATTATAGCCCTCTATAATTATTTCCACAAAAATATAAAAAACAATATTCCAAAAAAAAGATTTCACAGCACTCTTACAAATTTCAAACGACAGCACTGATGCAGTGCATTGCAACGAGTTGGTTAAATTCAACCAAGTATTCAGTAAGAAATAAACGAGTTTCTTTCAACTCAAGCAAATGCGCAGACAGTTAATGACGAGACTGTACGACTGTACCTTATATGTATGTAGTTACAAAATGTTCTGAAAACTTGTAAGAGATGTGTTCATCTGTTTGGTATTGTGTTTTTTCTCTGGGGCAAAATGCTGCCATGGTGTGTGGTGTCGGCTGTCGGTGTGTGCTATAGGTACTTATTGGTTTTTATATTTTTCGTCTCATCTGTGCGATGAGTAACGAAAAAATATAATGCAGGCACGATACGAAAATGACGCACCACGGGTAGATAAACGAATGTTTTTTTTACATGGTAGAATTCAAACGAGTTACTCGGTTAAAATCAATGAATAAGCTCGATAGCATATTTTGATAATTAACCGAGTGATTTGGTTAAAATCAACCGAGCTATTCGTTCGTAGATAAACGAATGTTTTTTTTTACTTGGTAGAAATCAAACGAGTTACTCGGTTAAAATCAATGAATAAGCTCAGTAGCATATTTTGATAATTAACCGAGTGATTTGGTTAAAATCAACCGAGCTATTCGTTCGTAGATAAACGAATGTTTTTTTTTACTTGGTAGAAATCAAACGAGTTACTCGGTTAAAATCAATGAATAAGCTCGATAGCATATTTTGATAATTAACCGAGTGATTTGGTTAAAATCAACCGAGCTATTCGTTCGTAGATAAACGAATGTTTTTATTTTACTTGGTAGAAATCAAACGAGTTACTCGGTTAAAATCAATGAATAAGCTCAGTAACCTATTTTGATAATTAACCGTGTGATTTGGTTAAAATCAACCGAGCTATTCGTTCGTAGATAAACGAATGTTTTTTTTTTACTTGGTAGAAATCAAACGAGTTACTCGGTTAAAATCAATGAATAAGCTCGATAGCATATTTTGATAATTAACCGAGTGATTTGGTTAAAATCAACCGAGCTATTCGTTCGTAGATAAACGAATGTTTTTATTTTACTTGGTAGAAATCAAACGAGTTACTCGGTTAAAATCAATGAATAAGCTCAGTAACCTATTTTGATAATTAACCGTGTGATTTGGTTAAAATCAACCGAGCTATTCGTTCGTAGATAAACGAATGTTTTTTTTTACTTGGTAGAAATCAAACGAGTTACTCGGTTAAAATCAATTAATAAGCTCGATAGCATATTTTGATAATTAACCGAGTGATTTGGTTAAAATCAACCGAGCTATTCGTTCGTAGATAAACGAATGTTTTTATTTTACTTGGTAGAAATCAAACGAGTTACTCGGTTAAAATCAATGAATAAGCTCAGTAGCATATTTTGATAATTAACCGAGTGATTTGGTTAAAATCAACCGAGCTATTCGTTCGTAGATAAACGAATGTTTTTTTTTTACTTGGTAGAAATCAAACGAGTTACTCGGTTAAAATCAATGAATAAGCTCAGTAGCATATTTTGATAATTAACCGAGTGATTTGGTTAAAATCAACCGAGCTATTCGTTCGTAGATAAACGAATGTTTTTTTTTTACTTGGTAGAAATCGAACGAGTTACTCGGTTAAAATCAATGAATAAGCTCGATAGCATATTTTGATAATTAACCGAGTGATTTGGTTAAAATCAACCGAGCTATTCGTTCGTAGATAAACGAATGTTTTTATTTTACTTGGTAGAAATCAAACGAGTTACTCGGTTAAAATCAATGAATAAGCTCAGTAACCTATTTTGATAATTAACCGTGTGATTTGGTTAAAATCAACCGAGCTATTCGTTCGTAGATAAACGAATGTTTTTTTTTACTTGGTAGAAATCAAACGAGTTACTCGGTTAAAATCAATGAATAAGCTCGATAGCATATTTTGATAATTAACCGAGTGATTTGGTTAAAATCAACCGAGCTATTCGTTCGTAGATAAACGAATGTTTTTATTTTACTTGGTAGAAATCAAACGAGTTACTCGGTTAAAATCAATGAATAAGCTCAGTAATATATTTTGATAAAATTAACCGAGTGATTTGATTAAAAACAACCGAGCTATTGGTTGTATTTAGCCAACACTCATCGTTTGTTTATAACAGAGTGAATGTGAGTTTTCAGCAAACATAGATTCGTTTGAATTTTCATGAGTAAAACGGTTAAAAATAACCAATCAGTGTGTTAAAAACACGAAATAAGTTGGTTGATTTTAACCTAGATACTCATTACAATTTAACAAACATGAAAACTAAGTAGTTCGGTTAATTTTAACCGAACTATTTAGTAATGACAACCGTTTAGTGTGCTATTTTTAACCGTATTCATTTAACAGTATTAACTTGGTTGTTTTTAGCAACGAGTACTCATTTATTTTTAACCGAGATTTGGTTAATTTTAACCGATTTATTTTTAGCAGAGCAAAAATCGCACTCGGTTAAGGACAATGTTTTTGCGTGAAGGTTCCACCTTTCGGAAATGCGAATTTATATTTTTTTGACTGTATGTACCTTTTCCGAGTTTCGATTTTAAAAATGACGGTCAGCATCAGTGAATTTGCCGACTGAACACATTAAAATTTATCGATTTTCGATTGGGTTTTAAAAAAGATTGTCGGCATCGCTGAATTTGCCGACTGAACACATTACAATTTAGCGAGTTTCAATTCCATTTTAAAAAAGATTGTCGGCATAGCTGAATTTGCCGACTGAAATCCTTAAAATTTAGCGAGTTTCGATTCGATTTTAAAAAAGATTGTCGGCATAGCTGAATTTGCCGACTGAACACATTACAATTTAGCGAGTTTCAATTCCATTTTAAAAAAGATTGTCGGCATAGCTGAATTTGCCGACTGAAATCCTTAAAATTTAGCGAGTTTCGATTCGATTTTAAAAAAGATTGTCGGCATAGCTGAATTTGCCGACTGAACACATTACAATTTAGCGAGTTTCAATTCCATTTTAAAAAAGATTGTCGGCATAGCTGAATTTGCCGACTGAAATCCTTAAAATTTAGCGAGTTTCGATTCGATTTTAAAAAAGATTGTCGGCATAGCTGAATTTGCCGACTGAACATAATAAAATTTTGCGAGTTTCCATTCGATTTTAAAAAAGATTGTCGGCATCGCTGAATTTGCCGACTGAACACATTACAATTTAGCGAGTTTCAATTCCATTTTAAAAAAGATTGTCGGCATCGGTGAATTTGCCGACTGAAATCCTTTAAATTTAGCGAGTTTTGATTCGATTTTAAAAAAGACTGTCGGCATCGCTTGGATAAATTGCTGCAATATTAACATTAATTTATTTATTTCATTGTTATAAATTATTTATTATAAATAAATGCACCACTGTAATAAAAATGTCTCATATCGTCTTTAATGAAAATGGATCGTGGTTTGTGTTCGGATGCGTAAAACTTGAAAACGACTTGACCAAATTGGATACTTCCTTCTGCTGGTTTGTTCGTAATTGCTACGCGAAGGTTTAGGAAAAAAAAAAAGTAGGAAAATTCTCAACAGGTGGCGCTGTAGCCCCACATTAGATATCTCGAAGACCACCAAATCGATTGAGCTCCAATTTACAGGTAGTATTAGGCATTGGCTCAAGAGTATTCGTGTTAAGATTGATCAAAATTGGACAAAGGGGCGTGGCGCCTCCCATACAAAAAAAAAATTCAAAATCCTATATCTCGAAAACCACTGAACTGACTGGTCTCAAATTTTGAGGCAATTTTAGGTATTGGCCAGGGATTGTTCCTGTGAAAATTGGTCAAAATTGGACAAAGGGGCGTGGCACCTCCCATACAAAAAACATCTTCTATGGGGTGAAACTCGATGACGTTATAACTCGATAACCGCTGGCCCGATACAGTCGGCAAGTTCCTGAAATAAGTCGGCATTTCAATGAAAGTCACCCCCCCACGGCTCGAACCCTCGCTACGCCCCTGTGTATATCAGAGCTATCGATTTCTGGTAGTTAAACCACTCTAAATCACTTGAGAACCGAAAAGAACGAGTTTTCTTTTGGAGTCTGCAATCTATTTGAAACAGACTATATAAGGTGGGCCAAATATAAGTTTCTTTTTAAAAATGCAATAAATTGAACAGAATTACATTTTTTCCATGTATTATGGCTTTATTAGTAAGAGCAAACATTCCCATTAATTATGGAACACAACGTCGTTCAAGTGGCTTCCTTGGCTGGCTTCGCAGTGGCGCACTCTGTAACTCCAATTATCCAAGACGTTGTTGATGGTTTCGGGTGTAGTTATCGGATTGCTTGGATGATAATGGCCTTTAAGTGATTTGAATCGTTTCCGGATTGCTGGCAAAACATTGATCCTTCACGATTCCCCACATAAAAAGTTCAAAGGGGTAAAATCGCAGCTCCAAGGCGCCAAGACTGCTGATAACACGATTTGGGAATTTTGTGCGCAAAAGATCGAGTGGAGCAAGGGCTGTGTGGCATGGCGCTCTATCCTACATGAACCAGAGGTCGTCGAAATCCATGTCTTCAATTTCTGTAAAAAAAAAGTCGGTTAACATGGCTCTGTAACGCCCATCGTTGACCGACACGCTGTTCTCGGCCTCATTTTCGAAGAAAAATGGTCCAATGATGCCAATAATCCACACTATCGGCTACAGCAGCCACATTCTCATCTGTGCGCACCGTACGACGATGGGGACCATGAGTGTTGTTCACTATCATACAAGTCTCACGAACTTTTTGCACAAACTTGCGTACAGCAGACGCGGTAGCTGCTTCATTTCGGTCAAAACTTCTTTTCAAAAAACGCACTGTTTGGGCTACACAGCACTCATTTTGGAAATAAGTTTTCAATATTTCCCAACGTTGTTCAAGCGTAAAGCGACTCATTTTTTTCCGCGGAGGTATGATACTGACTTTCTGTCAAGATTTCGAGTGGTAAACGGCTGGCAGTTTTAAAATAACCTATGATTTAAAAAGAAACCTCTAGATGGCCCATACTTTATAGGTATAGGTTGCTCTTTTATTTATGGAATAGTATGTGGACGCACTGGCTCAGTGCGGTTAGCGTGCTGGACTACGTATATGAAAAAGATTCGGGTTTTTGAGAGGCAGTGTCTCAGGACCTGCCCCTGAGTCTGAGTATCTATACTTAAACTATTATAACAACCAGAGCCAATACGATGGGTCTCGATTGAATGGGATATTGACAATTTTTTAATTAAGGTGATTCGAGAGCACGTTGCAAGGGCCCTGGTCAACGCTAATAATCTGATCTCGGGTGGTTATTACCCGAATTTAATGTACCATGAGGGTGCGCTCCGGTTTGCGGCTCATCCACGACGGGTAGACATTCCGGTAATGCTCAGGATCTTCGCCGTTTTAATACTGAAATTGCGGATAGGGACACTGTCGATACCTTAAAGCAGTTCACCGAGTTTTGGTGGCTTGAGGAAGAGGTGTGGGTGGACACGCTCTCCCTGGCCGATGTGTTAACTAGGTAACATCCTTCTTTTTTTAAAGCTAGTTTGTAAGTTAGTTAGGTATAGTTTAAGGAGTCTTTGAGAGGGATAGTGCTAGCCAACATGAATGAGTGCTACCGAGACCTGACCGATGCTTATGGCCTCGCTCGAGTCTCGGCGGTGCATGTGCACCTTATTGACGACTGTAAAGGTGCTAGTACATGGCATATGGCAAGCCACATATGTATGTAGTTTTGACGTCAAGAGAGTGTGGCATGTAGCCATACGCTGACATAAAAATTACTTCAGTGCTACATATGTATGTGGTTTACTACATGCCGTGTACTAGCACCTTAATCGAGATGGTGACCTATTGCGACAGATAGCTCATCACCCTGATAATTTAGGTTAAGTCGATTAGGTAGTTTTAAGAAGTTATAGGTTAGGTAATTTTAAGAAACACATTCGGTTTAAGGTCCCTTCCATACGCTCCAAATATAAAAACTAAAACAAACGAATGGTTGTGAGAAGCTAGGCCTAGGGTGCCTATACGGACCAGTTACTTACTTTTACTTTTGATGGCGCTACAAAGCGTGGTGCTCCTGGGCCTTATACTTACTTACTTGCCCCTCCAGCCGGCTCGATCTCTAGCCTGCCGTCTCCAATTACGCACTCCAACCAGTCGGAAGACTCCTACCTGGTCGCTCCATCGAAGATAAGGTGTTCCTTGGTGTCTCCTTTCCTCTGGTATACGGCGTCGAAGACCTTACGCGCTGGAGCATCGATGTTCATCCGCTCTACATGGCCCAGCCATCTTATAATCGCTGGATACGGATTTTTTTACTAGGCTCATGTCGCTGTTCAGAACGTATAGCTCGCTGTTGTATCTTCTTCGCCAAATATTGTTTTCTTAGTCGACGCAAACAGGGCTATAAATCGTTCGTAGGACTTTTCTCTCGAATACATCAGCAAGGGAGTCTTCATCAGACTGGGTAAGGGTCCATGCTTCTGCACCATATAGCAGGACCGGGATGATGAGTGTTTTGTATAGCGTCTCCTCGGCGTCACCTTGTCTTAACCCTCTGGTGGTGTCGAAGATTTCGGTATAATCCCTACCAATTTTGACGGAGCAGCGAGCATGCTCCAACGTCATCTTGATAAGTCGTATCAGTTTAGCAGGAATTCCAAAGCTAGACATGGCACGATATAGTTCATCCCTATTTACACTGTCGTAGGCTGCTTTAAAATCGATGAACAGGTGGTGGGTATCGATAGTAAATTCTTGGGTTTTCTTCAGGATCTGGCGTAATGTGAAGATTTGGTCAGTCGTAGATTTTCCAGGTCTGAAGCCGCATTAATAAGGACCTATTAGATCGTCAGCAAACGGCTTAAGACGTTCACATAATACGCTCGACAGGATCTTGTAGATCGTCGTCGTTTAAAAGGCTTATGCCTCTAGAGTTGGTGCAGCGTAGACCATCTCCTTTTTTGTGGATCGGGCAAATGGCACCGAGATTCCAATCGTCAGGCATACTTTCCTCCGACCATATTTTGCAGATGAGTTGGTGTATACTCCTGATCAGTTCATCTCCAGCGTGTTTAAAAAGTTCCGCTTGTAGACCATCGGCTCCAGATGCTTTGTTCGTTTTTAGTCTGCTGATGGCTACCTTACCTTGATGTCATTTTGGTCGGACGGATGTACCTCTTGGTTTTCATCTAGATCGACTGGTACAGGTCGGTGATTGGCGGGATCTTGACTGTCATCTGTCATCAACAACTGGTTAAAATAGTCTCTCCCGATGGCTAACATCGACTGCGTATCCACTACAGTGTTTCCATCCCCATCTTTACAGGGACCAGGACGGCTCGTGAATCCTGATGTTGATTTTTTCACTCTTCTATAGAAGTTTCGCACCTCTTTCCTGCTAAAGCATCTCTGCATCTCCTCGACTTTATGTTGCTGATGATATTTTTTCTTTCTCCTGAGCAAGCGTTTCTCATCCCTCCTTCTCTCAACGTAGAGATTATGGGACGCTCTAGATCTCTTCCGGAACCACGACCTTTATGATTCCGTTTTGACTTTGTTTGCCTGCTTGTTGACATAGCTACCATTGGTCATTGGGATTTCTTTCAAGCTCAAGGGATACGCGGTCGGGATAGGCTGTAGCGGTCTCTTCCGATTGAAGCCGTCCAACATTGAACTTCCTCTGCGTGGTTGTCGTTCGCCTAAGAGCTTCCCTGGATATCCGTAAGTTTGGCACCAACTAGATAGTGTTCCGAGGCGATGTTGGCTCCTCGGAATGTAAGGTGGTGCGCGCAGTTGGAATGGGACCTCAACCAAAATGCCGTGCGCAACTGGATGCAGCTGGCGTTGCATCGAGCTGGCTGGAGAGGCATATTGGTTGAGGCCCAGATCCGCCCCGGACTGAAGCGCCATCAAACGTAAGTATGTAAGTATAAATGATTTTTTTAAAAACCCCTTCCAGTTCAAACTAAAATAAATTTGTCTGCTTTGGCTTCGATGTTGAAATTATCAAATTTTTGCAGTGTTGTATTCAGAATACATACTCTGATGTTTTTATTTAAGCTGAAGTACTTACCCACAACCTTATTACATTTTATGTATTAGTACCTTACCTAGTCATTCGAAAATCAATAAATCCAGGCGGATGAGCTAAATTTAATGTTAATGTAGATATGCGCCAAATTCATCATGGCAATTTATTTACCCACGCGACTGAATTTTCTACGGCATCCGCTATAGACTTAAATATTTGGCCGCACAACCGTTTTGTTTAGATAAATTAAATTAATCAAACAGGTACCAACACAAGTACCTAGCCTTCGTTGTAAAAGTTATACAACAGGTATAACGGTCATTGTATTTATGTCTACATAATATGTACTACAGTATATAATATGTATAACAAAAGCATCCCCAATCTATGTTTGCTCACCCTAAACTTAAGTTGAAGAAGAAAACGAAACAGAACTTACAACAGCTTCTATAAGACAATGGAATGGAATCCAATTGTATCCTAAACCCGATGGCTTTGTTTGTACATATATTTGTTTTTTCATCTTCACATTCGTCGTTTGTGTAATTTTACAGTGTTCTCTAGCAGTCAGCACTAATTTCGTTTATTTCCTGTTCGCCTTCATTCGAATCGATCCAAGGAGATGGATATTCATCACACTGCCGCATATCGTTGTTCGCGTTTTGTATGTGTGCGTGAATCCCAGGTGAATCCTTCAACATCCTCTACTGAAGAATCATGTGCAAGAACGAGGATTGTATTGACAGTTTCATTATTTTTTCAGTGACCTGACCCTACACTTGCGACTGACGGTATGTAGTCAGTTAATAGTTTTTTTTTTCGTAGACTCTGTCCATTTGGGCCCCAAGGCCCAGGTTCTGAAAATCATAAATTTTAAGAAAGTTCTATTTTTGAAACGAACGGAAGGGACAAGCCTTTTTCAGATGTAACTTGTGGTTAGCCAGGGGTTAAACCTAAGACACCTTGTTCAGTACTCCAGCAGAGTTACCACTTTAGCCCGCATCGCACAGTTTAAATAACCAAAACACCATCTTTCAGAAGCGCTCTCAGATTTACAAGACCACATGAGCGAAAAGATGAATTGTAAATGCAATTGCAAGTGAACGAACATTTTGCCCCTCAACTGTATTTATTGCAATTTCCTCATGACGTCGGTCGTTTTGAGTTCGTTTGCATAGAAATATCCTTCAACAGAAAATTTCATGGCCCTAAGGCCATCACTATAGACTATAATATGAGTTCGATGGTACATCAAACTGGATGCGCTCTTCGTCTATTTATGTTTCTCTCTGCGACATCACCCGTTGAGCTAGCGCCCAGTGGGCCAGGCCACAGTATATCTATCTGTTCATGCTCTGCACACCCTGCGCCAACCCTCGAAATGGAAAATCCATTTTATTAATATAATATTTGCTTTTGATTGAGTGCAAAGCGGGGAGAAAGCACACACTTTTCCGCTCTCTAGCTCTTTGTAGTTGTGAAAATCGCTTGCTGTGGTCCCCGCTTCTGCCCTACACCACCCTTGTAGCGATGCAAAGCGGAGAGAAGAATAAAAAAAAAAAAACAGATGAAAAGCTAATCCTGGAGGACCCCAGAAGGTTACCTTGGTTACGGCCAGGGTTTTTCGAGCTTTCATCTCGTTCTAGTTCAGTGTGGGTGGCAATATCCTTGCACACGAACACATTCGCAAGTGGAGCTGTTAGCTCCTTTTTCGGTATAGGTATAACGAGCGAAGCCCTTTCGCACATACAGTTGTGACTATGTGTGCGGATTCTGATTGTTGCTGTTTTTACTGTAGGTACTGTTGCTTTTTTTTTCTCCTGGTGCACTGGGACTTGTCACTTTTACTACAATATTGGAGGGGACTTTGCGAGAATAAATTCCCCAACCAACTCTACCACAAAACGAAAAACGAGAACAAAAACAGCGCGACGAGTTGTATGCCTGTGGTTGTGTTTTGTATATTGAATTCGCCAGCACCCAACGCTCGATTCTTTGTCTAAAATAATAACGGTACAGCAGCGGCAACAACAAAATTAATAGTATAAAATGTATTTTAAGGAAATAATAAAGTTTTGTTGCACCCAGGAATTAGGATGAACAAAAAAGAACAGGTAACCCTTGTTGGCTCGAATCGTTAGGGATTACATTCGTTTACTTGCTCCCTGATGATAACCGTTTTCTCTTCGTCTTCGGATAGTTTGTTTTTTGTATTTAGTTTCGAGATGCATATAATTGCAGTCAAAGTTTGTAATAATAACATACACTGACAAGAGGAGCTAGGCAAGGGTCGGAGAATCGGAAATGTTTTTGTTTTCGAATTCACCTAAGCTAAAAAGGTGCTCTTCTCGAAAATGTGCAAGGAAGAGCAGCACACACACACACACACATATGTACATAGGAATAGCTCTTCTTTATAGTATATCTACTCAAGTATTTCTTTGTTTCGGTGTTTTTGTACTCGAGCAGCAAGATTGGAGTTCCGTTCCTTTGGTACCCGGAAAACTGAGAGGGTTTCATTAATTTTAATCGGATTTAGGAGGGAAATAATGTAATTTTGTGGAAGAGTGGGATGTACGTGTGCATTGTTGAAAGGTCCTAATGAAATTTATGGAATTAGAATTTGTTTTGTTAGGTGCATTCTTGTAAGAGCATTAAGAGGTTGGTATACGTATAGTTATTGTAAGCCGCCCTTTGCAGAGTCAAGTGAAAATCACTGGCAATCATTAAGGATATAAGACATTTTAAGCTGCCAGGGCTTTGCTTTTGAAGAATTTGAGGTTATGTACTCGATTTTACCGGTGCCTGAAGGAATTTCATTTGGGTTTTATAAACTCAAAGTATAGGTAGGTACCTAGAAGACTTACCTACATGAATTATTTGAAATACACATCGCTCTTGATAATGTAAACATTTATGGAATTTCACAATTGACTTGAAAACTGTCGGACTCGATATGTAGGTAGGTACTTCAGAATATTGTCAACCCATCTTTAATGGTAAGCTGTTCGGGACAAAGCATTTGAAGGCAGGAGCTATTGGTTTTCCGGCAATGCTGAAGCAAAGGTTCCTACGGATATATACGGCAATGATAAGCCTGACCCTCTCATATGCTTCGAAGGTCTGGTGGATTAAGTTTTCACACGAAAGAATGGGACTTCCTCTACTCCGGCGTACTCCTCTTCGGCAGCAGCTTTGGTGTCCATTGTTACAGTGATTTTATAGACTGATTATCACTTTCCTGACAAGGCCAATCTGACTGTGCAGCTCGTATAGGGTTCGCTGTTATATATATATAAGTGGTATTATTTGGCAAAGGGGTGTGTTGTACCTACTGTAACCTTTTGGTCTATTGCCTACACCTTGGAGAGGTTTGTTCCTTATAAGAGTAGGTACCCTTCGATTTAAAATTATTTTCGGAATTATTTTTGAGAGTATTTTACTCTTAAACGAAGAAAAATAAAATAATTTATTGTGTTAAATAATATAAAAACTAAAGAAAATATAAAAAATAAACTTAATCAATTAATAGGAGATATTTGAGGAATCACACCTTGGAGAAGCAAGTCCGACCTATAGCACCCGACCCGCTAATCCAGTTTCCTTTCAGAATATAGGCTGATGATTAGGCTATGCTCTGTCAGGATACAGAAGTTGTTTTTGCTCATGCAGATGCAGAACTTTAATCTTTTCCGGTTATGTTGCCCTACAATTTTATTGGCTCGCCACGTGCCCTGAGTATTGTTACTTTCTCTAGCTTCCTGCATTTTTCTTTGAGAGTGTAATTTAATATTGCGCAGAATGGTTCACGACTTATGACAGTTACCTTACAGGTACAGGGGCACTAAGTCCACTTCACGAAAGTGGTTTAATTTCCCACTATGTAGGAACTGAGTCCCTGGCCTTAGTGGACTTTGTTTCCGGGGTCTTATTTCCCTGCACCGATTCACATTTGGTGAACATTGGAAAAAAGGGCATGGCATCTCCCATAAAAAAAAATTTAAATCTAGAAAACTACCGAACTGATTGAACTAAAATGTTAAGAAAATATTTGTTATTGGTCCAAAGGTGTTTCTGTGAAGTTTGGTTAAACTTAGTTAAAGGGGCGTGGTACCTCCCATATAAAAAAAACCAAAAATCGATTGAGCTCACACTTTTAAGCAATAATAATTTTCGGACTTGGAGTGTTACTGTGAAGATTAGTTAACATTTAAAAAAGGGGCGTGGCACCACCCGTATAAAAAAATATATGTATTTCAAATTCCATTTCACAAACCACATAGAACTAGACCGCCGGCCGACTTCCGTGCACCTACCCGATTCTCCCAGGAATTAATTCCCCTGTTTGTGAATATGTGTGAAATGTCAAAATCAATGGCGGCAATGATTTTCCATGCTATACCATGGGCCTAGGAATTCTCAAGTATGCGTGCGTTAATGGCGCTCTTTTGATTTTGTACAGCACCAATACATGAAAAATCCTGAGCCCGCAGCTCGGCCCGCAGGCAGCTTGTAGGCAAATTCCGTTATGTGGGAGGAGTCGACGGTCTAGTTCTATGTGGTTTATGTTCTATTTCTTGACACTCCTGCGAGCTAAAGTTGTAAAATTGTATACCTATTACATTGATGTGCATTGTCCAAACAAACAACCGCACGAAGTGTTGGTGGGATGTACTATGCGACCTATACACTGTGACATCGACTTAGTCATAAAATTGATTATGAATCGTCTAAGATGGCTACAGCGTTCCGGCTCGAAGTGTCTTCAACTCCAATCCAGAGGGACAACGCGGTAGAGAAAGACCTCACTTTAAGGTGGCATCCACAAGTGGAAGGGGACCTCAAACAACTTGGAGTGTACAGCTGGATGCAGTTGGCCAGAGACAAAGCTAACTGAACAGGCGTACTGTGGTGGGGGCCCAAGGTCCACACCAGACTGCAGCGCTATGTACGTGTGACCAATCGAAACCGAAATTTCGTCAACTTATAGGTTACACAGCAATTTCGTCAACTTACATAATTTGTGGAAATTTGTGTACCTATTAATGCGAAGGCTACATGATATATGTTTGAATACAAGTGAGGTTGGCTGTCAGCTTCTATCTGAATAAACTTTAAATTTATAGCCATCCATCTTTCATTTCCCATATCATCGATTTTTTTGATACTTAATCTAGTCAGATGTCGAAGATTATAATAATCACACTTCATAAAAGTTTACGAGATAAATGGGATGTCTAGTGTTGCGTGCAAATCAAATTCATCGCCTACATTCCGGCGAAAATCCAATAATCAACATCATTAATTTCGTTTTCATTTTCGAAGAAAAGAATCTCATTACCTAATTGTGACCTATTTCTTATGGCATATCATAAGTATACAGGCTACAAAGAGATACAGAGGAGATGATGTGTGTTTTATTTATTTTCTTTGCTAGAAAAAATAAATCCCTAAACCCACCAACGCCAACGCAACGCAAGCCTAAGCAAGGTATCTACATACAAAATTAGTTTCTATAAGAGAGTAATATATTTTTATTTAACATTTTGACTTTTATAGACTCCCTACAGAGATCACGACCTCAATATATGTATACAGATATGGAACGTTCACGAAAAATTTCAATAAGGACATAAATAATAGTTTGCTCTGGTGTTTTATTTAGATTTGTTAGGGGTTATGTTTGTTTTTTTATGACTCAAACATGTTTTAAGGAGTTAGATTTAAATGATGTATTTTTGTTTTTGTTGATCTTAAGCAAGCGCCCCATCTACGGTGCAGCAGAAATCATCTGATTGGATGAATGGTGTAATAGGGGTTGTACGTAGATATGAATTTCGTTCTAAGACGGCTCTCACATTAAGGCAACAAGCAATAAGCAACAAAGCAACTAGCAAATGGAAAATAAGCAATTTTATTTTAACCTATTCTCACATTGAAATTACAAATCCAAATTACATCTTAAAGTTTTTTCTACTGCGCCACCTCTCGCGAACGTCTGACAAACATCCGAGAGTATGCCTGTCATGAAAAAGCTTCTCAATTGAGCCGTTCGGACTCGGCATAAAATTGTAGGTCCCTTCCATTCGTCCCAAACGTCCCTTCCACTCACACAAAACGAATGGTTGCGAGAAGCTAGGCCTTGGGTGTCACCCGCCTGTTGCTATTTATTTATTTATTTTTTATTCTCACATTGAAGCAACATTGTTGCCAGAAATTTTTAGCTTTCGGGGATTTTCACTATTTCTACGAACTTTATATCAAAAACTGGATCCTTCAAAATATTATTTAAAATTTAATAAAACGTAGATAATAACTAAGTCGGCTCTCACACTGAGGCAACATTCAATAAGCAACTAGCAATAGGAAACACGCAAAATTATCGCTCACAATTATTTTACTTTGAATTAAATTAGAGGTCTCACATCAAAGCAACTAAATATCGCTCGAACGAAAAATGTTGCTGATTGTTTATTGGCAGTTGCTATAGTAACTATAGTTGCTTATTGCTTGTTGCCTCAATCTGAGAGCCGCCTAATGAGAAACATTGCTATTGCGATTGCGAAGCGATATTTTGTTTAACACGCGCTCTGTATCGCCAACGATAAATATTGCCTCAATCAGCAACATTTTTCGTTCGACGGATATTTGATGTGAGAGTGTGAGACCTCTAATTTAATTCAAAGTAAAATAGCTATGGGCAATAATATTGCGTGCTTTCTTTCTATTGCCAGTTAGGTTAGGTTAGGTTAGGTTTACGGGTTGGCAGAGCAGGGTAGTCCTGCCGTGCCACACTCAGGTCCTTGTGGACCCATTGTGATACCCAGGGGGTTAGCCGTTGATGTTGTTATGGTCAGCTTCATGTCCCTTCTTATGGTGTTCACTCGACGCAGTCCAGCCATCCTGACGTCCTCAAAAACCTGTAAAGATCAGAAAGTGAGACATCAGAAAGTTCTTGTAGGTCATGGAAGTAGTGACTGTTCCTCAAGTGACAGAGACTCGGGCAGTGACAGAGGAAGTGAGGTGTATCCTCATGAACCTCTTCGTCACCGCAGCCTCTACATACATCGTCATCCTTGAGATTTAGTTTCATTGTATGGTTCCTTAGGAAGTTATGACCCGTTAGAGCTGCTACCAATTTAGACAGCGATGACCTGTCAAACTGTAAGAGTTTGATGGTCCGGCCGCTGTCATATTTTGGCCAAAGCTTCCGTGATACCTCGCAGGTAGTTAGTCCCTTCCACCTGTTATTTGTTTTCATGCGAATCTTGTTCTCCACTCGCTCTCTAAGGCTGCAGAGTGGTGGCTTGATCGACTGTAGTGCTTGATCATGATCCATTGCGGACCCTTTTCTCGCTAGTTCGTCGGCCCTTTCATTGCCGGCTTTGTCACTGTGCCCAGGGACCCAGCATAGGACCGTGGTGTGCTGGGAGCAAAGAACCTTAAGCTCTTCGCGACAGCGGTGAACTAATCTGGATTTTATCTCAGTAGCAGAGACTGCTTTGATAGCCGCCTGGCTGTCAATGAAAATGGTAATATCATTTCTTGGTATTGCCATCAATGACACCTTACGGGCTGCCTCCGCGATTGCCAGGACTTCGGCTTGGAAGACACTGCTGCTATCAGGAAGCCTGATTGTTTTTTGGGTTTTGACCTACTCAAAACGGAGGGCAAGCGGCATTCCACCTTTGGTCCAGTCAAATTCCCTTTTCCAATCAGGTTCTGTTTCCTATCTTTTTGGCTGCTGCGCCACGCTCCGACGGTAGACTTCATTGTCTCCCGGGCCCTAGCTAACATAGACGTCTCCTCCTCCGTTAAGGAGCTGGGGGTGCGTCTCCTAAGCCTATTGAGCAGCCGACGTGCATTCCTACGCATTTTCAGTGGATCTTCTACTGTAGGTGTGCTGGACAGCTTGTTGCTTTCCATCATGCTCGGTGCAATGACAACTGAGGCTTCGGTTTTATCCAAACATTCAGTGTCCTTGCATGGCTTATCCACAACAGTAACTGCGCTGTCCAAGGTCGAGTCTGCCTCTCCCGGTGAAACAATTCGGTCTCCTTTGTCTGCTTCGTCTTTTGCGGGGTCAGATGCAACAGACCCGTGCCCCGATAGGCTAAGGCATATCACAGGCATTGGTGGTCGCATAAGAACTCCCTCGCTCGAGACTTTTGGGGAGTCAGTCTTCGGCAGGGTATTAGCACAGGGCTCATCACCTTCCAAAACCTGACTTTCCAAGAAGTCAAGAGCATTTTGAAGTCGTCGTCTGTCAGCGTCTCCTAGTTGTTGTCGTTTTTGCAGCTTCTTTATCGTCATTTTACAGTTGACAACTCTTTTTCTAATCGAAGCTGTAGACGATATGGAGAATTTGGATGAGCTGGCGATGGAGCGATTGTCGTCTTCCTCAAGAAATAATTTCTCGAGTCCGAGGTCAACCGTTCCTTCGCTTCCCCCAACCGAAGCAGCCTTGCTAGTTGTTGACGGTTCTTGGAGTAAGATGTTCTCTTCCTCCTCCGTCATGGTCGTCGTCTGAGAATCGGCTTTCTTGAAGGTATTGGTGCCCGATTCATTTACACCAGTCCCTTTGTTTGTTGTTTTTTGTTTAAAAGTATCTATTTTGGACCCACGAGTAAGGGGGAAGGGAGGTCGTTCTGTACTCACCCCCTGTATACAGAAAAGGGGAATTGAAATTGAAACTATAGGTCCCCAGGTATCTAGAGTTCACCGTTAGAAGACACATAACATGGTGCCATACATCCCATGGGCACGGTTGTTCACCCGGGATTACGGGGTTTATCGAGTTATTCCCCTCTAGATCCGTTATATTTCGTTTAAAGCAGTGGCACCTCGTGAAGGGTGTGGCTCTTCACCACGTATAACGATCTTAGGCAATCAGTTTTGTCGAAAGCCCTTGGTCTCTAACCTGAGACCTCGCCACCTTCTATTGCCAGTTGCTAGACAATAATCAATAAGCAACTTCTATTGCCAGTTGCTTATTGATTATTGTCTAGCTCTGGCATTCGCGATGGCTTGTCTTTGAAACAGAGGTTAGGTCTTCCTTGCCTTCTCCAACCTGGGGGCTGGGATTCGAAGACCCTCTTAGCTGGAGCATTATTGTCCATTCGCTCGATGTGGCTTTTTGGATCTCATCCACATCTAAGCTCGCGGTTGTGTCTTTTTCTCCATTCGCCACTAAAAATCCGCCGAAGTATTTTTCTTTCGAAGGAGAGTATCAGCCCTCCCTTCTTGCTTATCGTCCAGCAATCGGCAGAACTGGCAGGATAAGGGTTGTGTAGAGTGTACATTTCGTCCTTCGAGTTCGGAGTTTTCAACTTTTGAAATTAATTGTTTTCAATAAATTGATCAATTGATCTTCAATAGAGTGTCATTCGTAGAGTTCATGTTTATTCCGAGGTAAACTCTTTAACTACCTCGAAATTGTTGCTATCAATAGAGACGTTTCGTCCTAAGCGGTGGACAGATGCTTTTTTGTTTGTTGATAGCATGTACTTCGTCTTGTCCTTTACTTCAAGGTCAACGGATTTCGCCTAGGTATTCTTAAATCGCCGCTTCTATCACGGCACGCTGGGCAGTGTGAAAATTTGGTCCATAGTCGATCTGACGGGCCGGAAGCCAACACAATATGACATCAAAAACAGTTTTTGAAAACCGATCCCCATATTTTTAAGTCCACATTGTCCAATTGGTACAATATCCCATGAAGCAATCATTAACTGAAGCGTGTATGGGAAACGCTATAAACAAAAAAGTTATAATAAGTTGAAAAGTGAAAAAGTTGGTAAAGATATTTCACGAAGATATTAAAATATGGTTATGCCACGTGTCGACCTAAAAGACCTAATTGTGCTTGTGAAAAAAATGAATATGATCATTAATCACAGTTAATAATTTTCAGTTCAGTTTAGGGCCTAGAACAAATAAATTTGTTTCATTATATACACATCAAAGCATGTTCCTTGCATACGAGTAGTAACTGTTTCAATTCCCTTCAATCTGACAGACTGGCGTTTGACAAAATGAACATCAAGAAAATATTAAATTACTCCTCCAAATTGAATTGTCAAAGGAGGATGAATCTGCCATAATGAACAAGAATTCTTCTTTCATTCTGTCTAGAGATTCATGTCGCTACAGGTGTTGCATTCCCTTGAATAGGCTTACCAGTCTTTATTACAAACTAAGAGTCATAAATTATTTAAATTCATGTATGTAAGCATTTGCATATAGCAGGAAGCAGGTGTGAAAAATTCTATTCCTATACACACATAGATATAGATACCTAGTCTAGAGGGAGGTTTTGCGAAACTTAAGCATCCTATTCCTATGAAAATGAAATTGAGATATACTCGTATCCACCACTACCACTAGGCGTATTCGCACTTGATTTTATTCCTTCAGGGCTTAGATGAAGTGGGGTTGATGCAATTTTCTGTCACCAGAAAATTATATTGATGATTGCGTTCCTGCTCTAGGCAGGGGAAGTGTGCGATGTGTGTTGATGAGTAGTAGAGGTTTCACATGAAAGGCAATAATGGAAAAGAAAATATTAAATTAATAAGAGGGTGGGCATCAGGCGCCTTCGGTCCTAATGAACTCGACAGTTGAAATGTGCCATTGCTAACGAAGTGGGTCTGAAAATTACAGGCAGTGAGAGAAAGAAATTGTATGAACTTTAAAATTTGTTTCTTCTTGCTTTTGTAAAATAAATTTTGAAATTTTTGTGAAAAACTTTAATGTAGTCTGGAATTTGTTTCTGAATGTAGTAAAATGATGGTATACTGGGCAAAAAGGATCGTTCATTTTGTTTGTTTCTCTTTCATAAACATAAAATACATACGCACGCTGAGCGAATATTTAATACGATAGTGTGGACTTACGTGGCCTTAAGCTTGTGTCAAAATGGAGGAAAATAAACTCAAGTTCCTATAATGGTCACGACATACAAATTCAATGTAATCGCACATCGGCTTAAGCTGGATTATTCTCATGGAATCATGTTTTCTTTAGAACACAGTCGAATTTTGTGAATTTCTGGCATCCGTGATAGGTATAAGTGTGATTTTTTTTTTAGCCATCAATATACTGTTACAAAAAAATAATAAAAGCGCAATCGTAGTAGCTTAATGCAGAGAAGTATCTCCATGCTGTTCAGGACATATGACCACTGTAGGGAATTTCGCAGGCTTCCCAGATGAATAGACGAAAGAGTTTTGGAGGAATTAAATTAAAGGATTTTCAAGATGGCGGTAAAAATTGGTGATGTGTGGAATCTGACAGCCGAACTTTTGTGAATTTTACGTGAATAGAGTAAGATGGTAGCAAAGGGCGGATAGCGTAAAAGGAGATGGTGAATGTTGGTTATAGGGCCCATATACACGACACAGACACGTCGCTGCAGACCAATCTATTTTGTTATTTTACGGAAAATAATTTCAACACATGACCCTATTTTGTCGTTCTATATTGTTTTGAAAGGAAGAATTTTTCAGTTAAGAGATAAAGAAGCCTTAAATATTCTCCTGGAGTCAGCCCATCCCTGCATAACTTCATATAAACGGAGTCCAAATAGAAATACTAAAGCTAGTAGGTATTAGATGATAATGTTGAATCAGCAAAAGTTTCCTGAAAATTGTTTTCCAATCACAACATACCGTGTAAAAAATTTTCAGCAAACGTTTGCTGATTCAACGTATCGTCTGATACTAGCTTAAGCACTTTGCTTCGATAGCGCTCAATATTTGTGAGAACGCAGTGAATGATCATCTCTCGTAACCAGCGTTGTCTTCAAATGTCTCCGAAGGTCGTCCGACCCGAGCTAAAAAATGCACCCCACCAAATTTAACGAAAAAAAAACTTCTCCAGGCTTTAATTAAAACAGAGATTTTCTTTATGATGTATACAAGCACTAAGGAAGGAGTTTTTGAAATTCAGCCTTAAAGGGGTAAAAGGGGGGGTCAAAGTTTGTATGGGAACATTTTTATTTTTCATCCGATTGACTTCAATCTCGGTTGGCTTACTCTCTATGAAAAATAAAGAAAACTATTTTCTCAGATTTTGCAAAATTCTACCCTTAATGGGTAAAAGGGGGATCAAAGTTTGTATGGAAAATTTTTATTTTTTATCAGATAAACTTCAAACTCGGTTTGTGTACTTTCTATGAGAAATATAGAAAATACATTTCTCCGATTTTGGAAATTTTACCCTTAAAGGGGTAAGAGGGGGGGGGGGTCAAAGTTTATTTTTCATCCGATCGACTTCAAACTTAGTTTGTGGCCCTTTTCTTAAGTCACGAACCGTTCGTTGTATCAATTTTAAACTTTGTAATGCGTCCCAAAATCTTTCGCCGTTGAATATGCTTATCGCTTCATCTAACTCCAGCGTACGTACTCCAAAGAAACTCAAGCGGAATTCTGTATGAATAGGGCTAGAAAGTGGTGCATCTTTCTGGTTGCAAGAGTATAATAAGATCTGGGAGGTGTGTAAAAGCTCCCCCTATTCTAAAGATGGTGCTTATCATATCGCTTCTTTGCCAGCAAAGAAGTATGTTTTGTCCCATAGATTGTGACTCAATCTGCTATAGTATGATCTGTGTTGAGATGCCAGCCCTTCACTAACAAAAATATTGATCAAATAATCTTTGAACTGTTTTCTCCAATAGGGCATTAAACACATTTTTCAGAGATGCTAACTTCTCCTTATAGGTACTTTCTTAGGTAGGTTTTCTGCGCGATGTATAAATATAAAAGAGGGAACTAACTGACTGTGAAGGAATATCTGTGTACCAAAGCCAGGACTGCGCGAGCGAAGCCGCGGGCAAAAGATAGTATGTAATAAAAATCAATTGGTGTGTGTTAGTCTCGCAAAAATTCAAGGACGGCTAAATCGATTTGGATGATTCTTCTTTTGTTTTGTTAGTCTTGAATCATTAGAGAGGGGTGGTTTAGAAAATTCGGAAAACCACAAATGAAAAGCCGGAGAATCAACAAAATTTTCATTTTGTATAGAAATATACACAACCCAGTTTGGTCAATATTGGACAAAGGCTCGCGGCACCTTCCATACAAACATTTTTTAGAAAATCTGTGAGATTTAGTAAAAATTGGATGACGGGCATGGTACCTCCCATACTAAAAAATTGCATTTCAAAAGTTGTAACATTGTTAACTTTGATGTGCATTGTCCATCCATTGGAATAGGGTCCGGTATTGGAAATCGGGGAATGGCAGGACACATACAAGTTATTTAAAACACTATAGCTTTAGCTTTGGAATTTTGTAAATTGACCGAAGTTTTTATATGGAAATAAAAGACATTCAATTCATTTGTTTCATTTAATCACCGTAATGAAACTTAAACTGTAGACAGTGCGGCCAATATTGCCGATCTTAATGAACCGGAGTTAGATTGGGATTCATAATGGGCCATTCAAATGACCTACAATTTGTTTCTGCGATATAAAGTCCTTTTAATTAATTATTCCCTAAAAATTATTATTTTTTTAAGAAACCAAGTTTATAATCAATTTCAATAACGAAATTTTGTTTTCCAAACTTTTTTCCGCAAACGAAACGAAAGTTCATTCGCAATCCACATCATTAAGCCGCGTTCCACAAACTATCAAATAAGACCTCAAACCTCGCTAAATTTTAATGATTTCAGTCGGCAAAACGATGCCGACCGTCCTTTTTAAAATCGAAGCTCGGAAAAGGTATACCTACATCAAAATAAACAAATATAAATTGGCATCTACGAAAGGTTTAACTTTTGAAAATGCCGACTTCTATACATTTACAAGTTTGAAAACCTATACCTATATGAAAATCCAAACTAACTTTTTATTTTTTAACATTTTGTTCCGAGCTAATTTTTGAAAATTTGCTCGTTTTTGCCGATTTTTATTTTAGTTGCTCAAGTTAATAAATACAGCTTCCTCGATTTGCCGACTCTTGAAAAGCGTGGGGGGTGTCCCATTTTTGGGTGTATTTTAAGAAATAAATTGAAGCTTTAAAAAAGCGTCCCAATGTCGCCTGTACTTGTGAAAGGCGTCCAATACACTCTTTTTTCGAACTCTGGTCACCACGCGTCCCGACTTGATAGAAAAGTCCCCATTTGGCGGCTTATGTCACCCTTTCGGCAACACTAACACTGCTCGTAACTTGCGTAACTTCTCCTTTTTCCTATCTATGAAAATAAAACTATCCACGCTAAAATAATCTCACTCAAAGAAACTTGCAATGTTATACACACGACCTTTGCTGACGTGATGAACTATTTGTGTTCATACGATACAAGTTTCTGGGTCAGCCGGTCAGCGTCTAAATGCGTAAGAGTTACGAAAAACGTAACCTGCATTTTAATGTTCACTCTATCAGGCTCATATGACCCTGACTGAATTCTTAAGTTGAATAGTAGATATGACGCATCTTCATTCTTAAAAAGAAAAAAGAAAAAAGAAAAAAAGTTGTGCTATATTTTAAAAGATAACATGAATTATGTCATTTATATTCATTGTACGTATCGCCTGATTATAACAGGTGATGACGCACGATGCAGATATTATTTACCTTCATGCCGTTTGTGGAATAGTACAGTCTATGATCGTATCTATTACGTAAAGATAGCCTCGTAGGTGAGTTGTTTGACTGTATGTGGCAGTTTTATCAAATGTGTTAAAAAAATAAAAATAAATAGGTGGCTCAACAGGCGGGTGACACCCAAGGCCTAGCTTCTCGCAACCATTCGTTTTGTGTGAGTTTCTATTTTTGGGACGAATGGAAGGGACCTACAATTTTATGCCGAGTCCGAACGGCTCAATTGAGAAGCTTTTTCATGACAGGCATACTCTCGGATGTTTGTCAGACGTTCGCGAGAGGTGGCGCAGTAGAAAAAAACTTTAAGATGTAATTTGGGTTTTTCCGGGGATCGAACCTGGGATCCCTCGCACAGTAGTCCAACACACTAACCACTGCGCTACTGCGCCCAAATGTGTTACAGAATAAAATAATTTGTGAATTGCTGAACCTGAACTTGACTCGTTCGGTTTCACAGTGTAATCAGAACTTCAGTTCCATTGAACGCAGTTTAAGTTTAACAACATTTTATTTCAACGAACACGCAAAAAATATTTGTGTTTTTGACAATCGGCATCTTTCAAATTGAAATGTCACTGTGTCAATTGATCTAAGGTTTAAACGGCAGAATACGTTATCCCCTTTTCCAAATTCACTTAATCTTTTTTTTTTTTTTCCAAAATTTTCCGGAACGAAATCCCCTATACCAAAATCAACCAGAATTGTTAGTTATTTAGTTAGTTAGTATTGAAAATAGGCTATGTCGGTCAAGTAGTTCTCGTACCTCCCATACAAAACTAATATTAGACCCACGTGTCTCTCTGTCTGCTGAAAAGACGATAGCGTCCAAGCGAATCGACTTATGCAAACGAAATTTTGTAAGAGAACTTCTTTTTATAGTCGTCAGGTTCGTATTCAAAATCAGCTATGTCGGTCAAGTAGTTATGGTACCTCTCATCTCATACAAAACTGCCTGTACAGTGTACAGTACATCTCGAATGGCAAACATTTTGCATTATTTTTATACAGTGGAGGGCCTGGCCGATGATACCACTTTTACTTGTTTCTTCTTGTTGTAACTTCAATTTAACTTCACCCAGAATCAACGTGCGCGTGGTGATTCCATTTTCCATAATGGTAATTAAAAAAACGCGTACTGTTGGCAGTAAAATTAAGCAAACAACATAATATAAACTTTGCATATACATACCCAACGTTGCACCTACTCCAAATTCAACAGTGACCACAAGCAGGGGGCTTTGCAGGGGGGCAGCATGCCCCCCATACGCATGTCACTTTTTAACACCATTTTGTCGCCGCGACAAAATTAATAACACCAAAAATAAAAATAAGGGGGATTTTGTCCCATGGGAGTAAAGGATTTCAGCACAGGGGATTTTGGAAAAGGGATTTTGGAAAAGGAGATTTAATCACCAACCCGGCAGAATATTGTTGTTTAACTTAAACATCTCCGTTCAAGGTTTAACCAAAACTGTGAAACTTCTTATTTGTTGAACTGAAGTTTAAATTAAACGTGAAGTTCAAATTTCCACAGTGAAACTGGGGGTTAGTTTTTAAGAAATTCTAGTTTATAAGTTTATTTTTTATATACAAAAGTTAAGAATTATAATTATGAAATTGTTAGTGGTGGATGGATTAAAAGACTGGTATATTTATGTACATAAAGTGGTGGAACACCAATTAGAAACAAATAATTTTTTCTGATTTAATTACCGCTGATTTATTTATCAATAATTTCGATACGACCATAATAAACATAAATAATATAGCTGTGTATTAATAGTAATAGAAATGGGAATAAAATAAAGAAATAGAGACAAAATCAAAAATAAAAAAAATAAAATTTTCAAGTTTAACTTTTAAAAATTATAAAATTAGAATACAGTCGAGAACGGCTAAGTGGAAAAATCGACTAAGTGGAATGCGTTTCAATACCCCAAGACATTTCACTCGTTTTCTATACAAATTTATTCGTATAAGTGCAAAACGGATAAGTGAAAATTTCTTGTAAGTGAAAAATTTTTCGAACCACGGAATGAAGTTTTATACTGTTTTTAAAACGGATAAGTGCAAATGTAAAATATTTTTTGTTTACATTTTTACATACCTACAAATTGCACGTGACAACACTTATCGTTATCATTATCACATAAATATGTAGGTACATAATATATGCATCAATGGCATATCGCTTTTCCAGTCCGACTGTCATTAATGTCGTTTTTCATTGGCTTCACTCGTTCAAAAAAACTGTTTTTGGTCGACTCCACTCTTGTATTAGTTGGTGAAATGGCAACATTTCATCTATAACTGCGGTGTATAAATTGCACTTGTGTAAGTGCTTCTTGAGTGAATTATGACTTGAAATCGGCAAGGGGATCATCCGAAGAGTATTCGTTGTGCCAATGGAACGGGTTCAGAAAATATATTTTGATTCTGGACGATCCGGGACGCTTATTTTGCTCAATGAAAAACGACATAACAGAAATAGTTATTTCTAACTAATTTCTGTCATTGCACTTAATATGTCGTTTTCCAGTGGGCTTTTCAGATTTTACTAAATGATGTATTTGATCTAATATTTCAGTACCAGTTCTTTACATTCCAAAGAACCGAAAGGCACTCGCTGAAAAACTATTTGAATTACATATGCAATCAGATCAGTTTAGGTTAGGTTAGGTTAGGTGGCAATTATCCATTTAGTTCACTTAGACCAAGTAAGGTCCATTGTGATACCACAAGCAGAGTCGGTTATTTCCGCTACTCTTGGAACCATTTCAAATTTTGGAGAAATTTCCGTATTTTGCTGATATCTGTTGCGGAAATATCAGCAAGCTCCCCGAAAGAGTACTCTCCTAGAGTTTGCTTTCTGATCGAGGATAGCGCCGGGCAGTTACATATTAGGTGGAACGTGGAAGGGTGTTTCCTCCTCCTCACCCATGCAACTGCGATAAAAGTCATTTGTGGTGAGTCCAAGCCTTTCGGCATGTCTTCCTGTACACAATGACCTGTTAGTACTCCGACAAGAGTTCTGACGTTTAATAGGATCTTTGTTCTGCGCAGACTTATCCGTCAGATCAGTTTAGTTTTGTAAATATTTAAGGCCTATTATGCGACACATAGATTTTCCATTGGGCACGTCAGATTTTTATTTCAGATCTCAGATTTTTCGTACCACACGGAACATGAAAGTTGATGGATCTGCTTTTGTAAATGTATTAATGCGTTATTTAACGGTACATCAGCTGCAAATTGTTTTCGTTTGTCGATGGAAGCATACGAACTTCATATGGATAATTATATCGACGAAGAATCGAAATCTACAGATGAAGAGAACGAATAATAAGATGACGAAGATGATTTGCTCCCAAATTAAGTACGAGTCCATTATTTACATTTTTGTTTTCAAGAGGCTTTTTACAAGGTAATTGTGTTTTGAAAACAAATTCTTAATGATGTAAAGCAGCTGTGGAAGGTAAAGGGATTAGTGATGTGTAAATCTCGAAAAATATCAAGATCTGTAAAAAGTGATCCGGATCAAAAAAAAATATTGATTTTTTTCCAATGGAACATAAAAAGTGATCTAGATAAAAAAAAATGATTTTTTTCTTCCAATGGAAAACCTCATTAAATATTCAGAGTAACATGTGGGCTGGAAATTATGCACCTTATTAAGTAAGATCGTATAAGTGCAAAAATTGTGCATTTACGGGTAAGTGCAAAAATGTGCACTTACGGATAAGTGCAAAGACCGTATAAGTGCACACAAAGTTGAGGTCCGGACGTTGTGCACTTATCCGTTCTCGACTGTAATTTTTTTGTGGGACAACTTTTGGGATCGATCAACGGGGATATTTCTCCATTCTTGTTCATTGTGAACAATTCTGAATTCTGAACAATTCGCAGGCGTTTTTCGATGTTTTCGTTCCCAAACTTCTTTCCACTTCTTTTTTCTTCCTGAAGAACCAACTATTCACAAGCCGTGAGGTGTCCATCAACTCGCACAATAGGACCAACACCGCGGCAGGAAAAGGCTCCCCATACCATCATATTTCCACCACAATGCTTGAAAATTTGTATGGTGTACTTGTGGTTGAGTTCCTAATTTTTTGGCCGCCTTACATATTTTTTCCCGTCAGATGCAAACATATTAAATTTGGATTCATCGCTCCAAAGCACTTTTTTCAAGAAAGAGGGGTTTAAGTGTATGTTGCTTCGCGCAAATTCCAACCGACATTTAAAATTTTTTATTTTTTTTTTTAAACGTGTGGTTTTCTTTCGAGCGATGCACCCCCGCAGACCTGCTTTTAATAGTCGGTTCCTGACGGTTCTGGATTTTATTTCCAGATTAGTTGTCTCGTCTCGATACGTTTGACAGAATTTCTTTACTTTTTGTTTTTCTTACCTTTTTTTCTTTTGGGATTTTCTATACTACCTGTCTCATTGAAAACAGCACTGCAGTTCCTTGGCGAATAGCCAGGCCTATGCTTCCTATACCGACCTACTGCTATTTATTTATCTTTTTTTTTTTGGGTCCTGTCCTGTGTTCAATTGATTGGGGATATGTTTATTCTTTCAATATTTCAAGGTGGATCGATGAGAAATTGCAATCAGCAAAAGGACCAGTTGCTGAAGTTATGGTGAAAGCGCGAGCCTTCTTTTCTACAAATGAAAGACCCAAGACCATCAAAAAAATAAATGATGTGGTAGGTTAATGGCGCTGAAAAGTTCAAATTGCCTACAAATATTGCAGTCGATGACAAGACGTCGACGGTCGACGTCTTTTGGTTTCCACTTGTCTCTGCACATGTCCTCTCTTCAGCTCTTTCTATGCTTTCCTGAGGGATAATCGCAGGCTTTGTTGCCAGCAAATTCTAAAATGGTTATATGCTTGTAAAATGTAATTTTAAGGCTTAAAACCTTTTTCTTTCTAATAAAAGGCATTTATGCCTTTTTCAGAGTTTCGTTTTGACTTTTTTTTTTTGATTTTTTAGGTGAACAAAATTCGTTCCCTGCTAATTAGACTTCCACCAACCACCACGTATATTGTTTAAAAAAAATTAAAACCAAGAAATTATCGAACGTTTTTTGATTTTTTTTTCAGTGTTTTTTTATCATTTCGTGCTTAGTTTTGTTATAAATATTTTATTGAAATATGCATTCAGATGGTTCACTACACACTCCTACAGGAAAAGTCCAGAAAAACATTTACCCTTGTAAACGTGTAGTTCTTGCAGAACCCCTGTTATTCTGATAATAGTCCATGTGTCCTTCAAAAACTTTCCAGAGTAGATATACCTAACCAACCAAAGTACAAGGTACGTTTACATCCTAAGTTTCGCCTACATTTTCCTAAAACAACAATCATATACAGAATAACAGAACCTTGTGCAACTTTCTAACTCGATTTGCATAGTTTTCGAACGCCTTCGCATCACTTTGAATGCATTTGCGTAAAAATTGCTCCGGAAAATTGATTTTGTTGTTGAAACCTTCTCCGGCTCTTCGCTTCAAGATGAGAATTCAATTTCCGTAGGTTGTTTTTTTTTTTGCTCATCCAGTTGATGTATATTTTATGGAATCGCATGCTTTGCCGATTCCCGGATTAGTCGTTGCTCTATGAAATGCCGTGCCAGTATGGTACCGCCTGTAGTAGGTTGCTTTGTATTTTCGTTTCGGTTACGAAGTTAAATGCTTTCACATTTGCAATTCACTCTTTGGATGAAATGTTGATTCAATTCTTTGGCGCTTCCTTCGTCCATAAAATCAGCAAAAGCACTTTGGTCCCTATATTGATTCGACACAAAACGTTGATGCTGCCATTTTTGTTTGCCCTTGTGAGTGCTTCCGCCACTCACTTTAGGCGGGCCAAAATTAGTTCTCTTTCGTTTATAACACGAGTGTAACGGATGGGGTTGCTCGTTAAATATTCAACGAGCATTGTGGCCTGTTCTTTCTGGTTAAGGGATCTCTCTATAGCGTTTGGTAAGATTGAGGAGAATGTGGATATAGAAAAGATGAAAATTTAATGGTATTTCATCAAATTTGAAAACAAAATATTATTACAACCAATGCCTATAAAGGGATAATGTAATATGGATTAGATAATTTTCAGTAATCGATTATAGCCTGAAAGATGAACAGTATATATTAAGATGGCCCTCTATTAACTTGAGCAAGATTTAGTCCCAATTAAAATACTTATACATTATTATGTCAAATTGAACAGCTTAAAAAAATTCCTGGAGGTGTGGTAGAATTTAATATGCGAGTCACTTACCATTTTCATCTGGCCCATTCCAACATTCGATTTGGAAGCATCTTGGCCTGGGGCGCTCTTAAAGCATTATACAGCTTCGCCTTTCCGAAAGAAATATATTTAAGAGCTCTGAATAGATTAAGCTTTTTAAACTTGTACTGCATTCGGAATTAGTCCTGTTTGCGTGATAATGGCCCCTATTATGAGTGTCGTTGAGTGACAACTGTCGATCGATCGACAACTTTGATTTTCGATTGCGATTGATATTTTGTCGATTTGACAGTCGCTTGTAGTCGATTACAAATGTCTGGTCGATTCTTAGAAGTGAAAAAAATGTTGTCGACGCAATCGATAATTGTCGTGTCGATCGCTGATCGACAGTCACAATAAGGGCCAATATCATCAAAAAACAATGTTAGTTTCAAAAATCTTGTAGTAGATTCCCCCAGAGAACTGTGGATATATAAACATATTCAATTTAAATATCCACACTACATTGCCGATGTCCAAACGCGTTCACAATACACGCTTATTTCGGCCCCGAATCGTACTAAAAAATTGCATGGTCGTAAAAAAGGCTACAGCTTATTAATGTTTTTTTCTCGAAATCTGAGTCCGCATCATCTATAGATCAGTTAGTTCCATCCGGTTCGGTAGGACCATGTTTGAAAGTTAAGCTGGCTGGCAAGACAATGGACTGCATCTAAACTTGTAAAAATTAATCACGGCATTCCTCTCAATGAACAAAACAACTTAAAAACTAAGTAGCTACTAACTACAGTATCAAATTCATAATTTACGTAAGAACAAAGGCTTGAACATTTTTTTTTACATTACATATTAAAAAGTAGGTATGTATCTAAATTGCACATTGCACAAAATTGTGCACATTTTGTACCGTCAAGTGGGCAAAAAGTTTGACCAGTTTTAAATATATCAAACAGCTGTATCATTTACGTTTTTTAATGCATGAGCGAGAAATAAATGATATCAGAATAGGGGCTGGTACTTTATATTTAAATAGATAGATATATATTTTATTTCGCATAATATTGATTTACATTCGGTAAGCTACCACACATTTTACATAAAGTACAGAGATATGATATTTTTATATCTTTACTACTGAAACAATATATTTAACAAATCTGAAGGAAATTGCTATTTAGCAAATAGCAATCTTTTTGAAGGAAAGTGCGAGAAAAACATCCAATTTAACAAAAAAAAATAATAATAAACTAAAAAATTAAAAATAAATAAATAAATAAATTAATTAATTAATTAAACAAGCAAACAAATAAATAAATAAATAAACAAACAAATGAATAGATAAATAAACGAATAAATAGATATATACAAACAAATAGGTAAATACATTAAAAAAAAGAATGGAATTTAAAGAATCATTTGATGGATAAGGGGATTTTCTGAAAAATTAATTTTACTTATAAAATTGTCGGTTAGTTTTTGAATTCTAACTAGAATCATTTCAACATTCTCTCTTCTGTGCAAGTCTAAGGTGGAGTAATGCCATGGTAGATTCAACATGTTTTTTAATATTTTATTTTGAGCTACATATTTGCACCTTCTTAATGTGGCATTTTGCACAATTTCCCCATACTTGGCACACATAAAGGCTTGAAAAATAACCTTGTGCATTATTAACTTGGTTTCAGATCAGTAGATAGTCTTGATCTTCTGTTGATAACATATAACATTTTAATGGCGATGTTAATTTTCTTTATAGTTTTGCTGGTGTGGTCTTGAAAAGTTAACCTTGGATCAAGATGCACACCCACGTACTTCACTATGATGGTGCCCAAGTAATATTAGACCCGTTTATATTTATATGTCTGCTTGGTAGATTGCAAGATTTCCTTTTTCTAGTGAAAAAAAATATGGAAATATATTTGTTAATAAATCTACAATATTTGCATTTTATAGATTTCTCTTAATGTTGAGAGCGAATATATGTGATGAAAAAATTGCAGTGTCATCCGCGTAAATACCTATTTCACATTCTGGTAAGCTCGGTAAAACAGAAGTGTATATACATATTTTATAAAATGGGCCCGAGTACGGAACCTTGCGGCACACCTGCGTGAAAATATACTAAGTTGGACGCGCTACCATTAACATGCACACTGAAACAACGGTTTAACAAGAAACTTTGGACTAATCTACACAGATACGAGGGAAAATTAAAATTTATCATTTTGTGTATAAGGTCAGCGTGCCATACAGAATCAAATGCTTTCTCTATGTCTAATAATATCATTCCCGTTGATTTTCCTTGTTAACGGTTTCTTTTGATGCTATTTGCAATTCTAAGGATTTGGTGGCAAGTACTATGGGAGCGCCGAAAACCAAACTGATGTTCATTCGGGAATATATTCTTGTCAGAAATAACACCCAATAATTTTTCCTTTATTACTCATTCCAAGATTTTGCTCACACTGCTTAGCAAGCTAATGGGCCTGTAACTCCCTGGACATTCTGGATTTTTACCTGGTTTCAAAATATGACAGGTATGTTACCGAGGCCTCCAACTTTGTTCACTTTTATGGAATTTATAATATATTTGATGTCCTCTTCCGTTATAATTTCATTTGGAGGAATTTGAACAGATGACGAATTGAGATCGCGTACCGTATCATAAACTAAGGTGGTTGTAGTTACATCTCCAAAATTTTGTGATACCACATGATTATTTGAGAAGTTAGAAGCGAGTTCTTTAGCCTTCTCAAAATCGGTAAAGACGATTCCTCCCGTTGATTTGAGGCAGGGAATTTGCCTATTTTTACTCCTAATAACTTTTGCAATGTTCCAAAATGGCTTTGCATTTTTCTCTAGAGAACTAAGCTTTTTGTCCCACTCTCTATTGCGGTGTTGTAAGATGAGTTCGGATATTAGCTTATTGAAATAGGAAAGTTGGTGCCGAGATATACTGTTTGCCAGTTTCTTCGAACCGAATTTCTGGTTCTAATAAGTTCTGTCACATGCGAGGAGAGTCTTATGCTAAAGTTCTTTTTTTCTCTCTTTGGGATACACATACAAGTATCAACATAGCTTAGTATATTACGCGAGAAGAGATCAACCAGAGAATCTATATCTTAGTTTGATATGTTTAGTAAATTTGTGTGTTCCTTGATTTATCTACTGTTAAGCTTTGAGCGAAAGCGCTCACAATTCGCATTTTTAACATCCAAGAAGTATTGCACTTTTCGCTCCCCCGACCAAAGAAGCCCGGCATAACACAGGGTTGTGATCGGAGCTAAGCTCATTTAAAGATATTGGCGGAGAAATTTGATTAGAAGTATTTAGTATTCCAATCATAGACAGATAGTCGACGGCTGCCACAGCCTACTCTGTTCATGACTTTGTGCTGGGCCACACATTCCTTTCCATAAAAGTCGTGTCGGGCGAGACGGGTCGATTTTTAAGTTACTTGAGAAAAGGAGGGTAGAATAAATCGAAATCTCTTTTCTTTTCTATTCTTAACCCTCTATTGGCCTCCAGA
Organism: Cheilosia soror; assembly: GCA_949372485.1. Taxonomy (NCBI): domain Eukaryota; kingdom Metazoa; phylum Arthropoda; class Insecta; order Diptera; family Syrphidae; genus Cheilosia; species Cheilosia soror. The sequence continues at coordinate 132,309,914 of OX443561.1, read as the reverse complement.
GTCAAATCAATTTTTTTCTGCTGAAATTAACGAAAACCTTCTTTAGGTTATTTTGGTTGACATTGTGGTAGCATTTTTGCGTAGATAGATGTCCGTTTAAGAGAGAGCTAAATCCTTTTGCGGTTCTGAAATTGGGTGTCCGCGTCCGATTATAAGAGAGTCCGCTTATAAGAGAATTATTAATATGAAAAATTATGTATTTATTTCCGTTCTTTGAAATCTGTCCGGTTATAAGAGGGTACACTGTATTTCAATTGTATTCAGTTATACGGACTAAAGTATTCCTTAGATTGTTTGTATAGGTACGAAATTTCCAATTTCCCTGGGGCATTTAAATTTCCACAATAATTAAGTCCCATTATTATTAATAAGGTCGCAAACTTCCGAGAAGCACTGTATAATGATTTTATGAGCATAATATGAACATTTCATGTTATCTCGTCGCTGTAATTTGAATTCAGTGTCATTTGAGTGTAAAAGAGCGTAAAAAATATCTTTCCCACCACCACGACTGGCAAGGCAATCGTTAACAAAGGGGTAAAAGTAAAGAGTTTCTATATTTAAGGGTGGCACTCCACACGCGCATATAGCTGTATTAAAGTTAATATCTTTCGCTCCTCTTAAATGGTTTTAGGAGCTACAAATGATGAAATTAAAACAGTGCTCTGCAGCACATACTCCTTAAATGAGCCTTCGGGGAATATATTCACTTAATTGGCAACTTGGGGATGGTGAGGCCTTACGAACTTCAATGTTTGCCTATATGTTCGACGCAAAGATGAAACAGTCTTATTTGACGTTGCCTATGTAGATATTCCATGTATCTGCGCGTTATTCTTGTTTTTGATTCATTTATCTTTTGCCCTGATCTGAGATATTTCATCAAAATGATAACAAGGGAATGGGTCGTATAAGTATAGGCAAAGCAGGGTGAAACAAACAAAAAATTGCCAACATTCAGCAAACGGCAGAATGATTGACGGCGAATTATTGCCATATAGTCCTGGCCCTGTGTAGCGTAGGTGGGACCGGGCGGTTAAATTATTTGATGTTGACGTGTATACGTTTGTACCTGTTCGATGCAAACTCAACGCATACACGGATATACAAAAAAAAACGCACAGTGTGATTTATTCGATCACTGATTTGTCAGGTTTGTGGCGTTTGTGCACATGGGATAACGCTGAGCAATCATGTTTATTACGTAGCAATCCAACATGGAATCAATGCCTTTGCGGCATCAAAGTATCTCTGACAGTTGTCAGGGCAAATATCCCATCCATTGTTATATGGAAGGAGTGCCACTGGCACTGCCACGTATACGCAATATGTGAGGAAGAGATTCGATATACCATATACATAGTGCATACCTACTACTACTACTACATCTCATGTCTATCATGGTGGCATTAGGCGAAGTGACGAAAGTAGTTTCCCAAAGTGATTTGTATTATTCAGCAAACGATGGCACTTACACTCTCGCATATAGCTGGCTGGATTTGATGAGGTAGCAGTGACCCCAGTGGTCATTTGTCAGAAACTTCTTAAAGTGTTTGGTTATTAATGCTACATTCGAGACACGTGATTAATTTGATAGTAACATGAGATTGAACGGATATTGTGTAGCTTAACACTAAACCAAATACTGAGAGATTCATATGTATACTTTTAGTTCGAAGTTCAGTAAGTAGATAGACTGACATTTGTCAAGTAATGAAAAAAAAGGGATTGGGCAAATCAGTGAAAGACATAAATAACGTCAATTAGAAAGACAGTGAAGAAAGACATTTGGTTCGAAAGTAATTTTAGAAAGCTGTGCAAATCTATAGGTATAGAAAATGCGTTTGACCGGTGACCAAAATCCTCGTCTCAGTTGAACAACATATTTTACTCGACGCGAACCCATATCAATGAAAAAGTCGTACCTTTTTCTGGAATGAAAGAGGAACCGGAGCTCGAATTTCCCAAATCGCTTCTAAGTGAGATTCCTAGCTCTTACTGTTCGGGGTGGGCGTTAATCGCCAATCAGTCAGGATAAACTGTCAATGCTGAAGACATTAGATAAGAAAATAAGAACCAAACATTTGAACATGGAATGTTCGGGCTCTGAAGGACCGTGTGAAAAGGACATTGAGCGAAAGCTCTTTAGACTGGTTTAAAGTACATATCACGGCCATCTACATGGTACCAAGTACGTAGAGAGAAGAGAGAAATATTTATTTGTGTGCCAATTTGTTACGTCTCTTCTAAGGACAACGCAATAGAGGAAATTACCTCGATTTACATAATGCACGTAAGTGGAAGGGAACCCCAACTTCCACCTTAATTTTCTGTCTAAAATATGAACAACGTAATTAGGTTCATTCAAAGATGTCAACATCGACGAATCGGATAGAACTTGGAGGTAGTTTGGGACCTTATCTACCTTAGATCTCATTTAAACTCAGAAAAAGACGTCACAACAAAAATCAAAGCGAAGAGTTATGCTTGCCAATCGCTGTTTCTTTTAGTCTAAGAGCCAGTGACATTTTTTAGTGGTGATTTAGTTAAGGTCTATTTTTGGAGAGTATTCGAGAAAAGTTCAACGAGTGGAGTTTTGTAATTCGTAGATAAGAGGACTGGGTCAGTTTTGTGGGGGTTCACTCCCAATCCGATCTACTGAGAGATCTTCAGGTAGATGTTCCACCCAAAGATTCAGATCTGACAATGCATTAGCGATTGGAGAAGACAGAATGCTGTTAAAAAGTGTCTTCTTTAAACTGAAATGAAACATTTGTTTACTCCTTGTAGCCGCAGCGGCTTAATGGATCGTGTGCTAGACTAACTATGCTATAGGGGTATCAGGTTCGATACTCGGAAAACCAAATAGGTCCGAGATCTTTTGGTCTTGCTTACTTTCCTAACTTTTTATGGCGCTCATAGTCTGGCATAGACCACGGCATCATCCAACAAGCCCCTCCAGCCAGTCTGCTTCATTGTCCCTCAAGGTGGTCTCAAAAACTCGTCGGGCTGGTGCGTTGTAGTCGATACGCTCCAGGTGACCCACCCATCTCAGTCGTTGCACATATTTTTAGCTTTTTCACCGGGTCAACATCGCCATATAGCCCGTGAGGTTCGTCGTTAGACCTCCTCCTCCATACACTCCGTCGATACAAACTAGACAGAAAATCACTCACAGAATTTTTCTCTCAAAGAATACCAAGAGGTTTTCACCAGCGTTCGATATTATGTCCATGCTTCTGTACCATACATCAAGACCGGGATGACTAAGGTCTTGTACGATATTTCCTTGGTTTTATGAGAGAAGGCTCTACTTCTTAGATGCCTTCTTATTCTTAGCCCGAAGAAACAGCGATTGGCAAGAGTGATTTTTCGCTTGATTTCTACGCCGATGTCGTTTTGCGGAGTAATTGTAGAGCCTAGGTAGACAAAGTCCTTAACTACTTCGAAGGTAAATCTGGCCACTGTGAAATTTTGCCTGAATCGCTGATGTTGAGAGTCTACACTTCGTTTTGTCCTCATTAACAGCCAGACCCATCCTCGTTGCCTCTGTTTTATTGGCTTGCGAGTTCCACGGCATTGCTTCAAGAATATTGTTAGCGCGTCACCTTAACTTAAACCTTTTTCGACATCACAGGGTTCCATGGTGTTCTTTCCCACTTTAACGAAGCATCGCGACTTATCCATCGTCATCTCGCACAGACGGCCAAGTTTGGCAGGGCTGGTGAAATTTGGCATGGCTTTGTATAATTCGTCCCTACATACGCCATCATAGGCGACCTTGAAGTCGATAAAGAGTTGGTAAGTATCGATCTGGAAGTTCTGTGTTTTTTCTAACATCTGCCGGAATGTGAAGATTTGGTTGATGGCTGACTACTATAAGCGAAAGGTTTTAGGCGTTCAGTATAGCTTATAAGCAACAATCAGTAGGCTTATTCCTCTGTAATTGGCGCAGTTCAGGGCATCTCCCATCTTTTGGATGAGGCTAACGATGCTGATGCTCCATTGATCTGGGCGAACTTTCTTCTGACCAAATTTTGAAGTTTATGCATGCTCCTTTTTTTCTTTAAATACTTTTTCCGGGAAAGGCGAACCTATAACGCTTCATCAGCGTCGAGATGCTTGCAGATGCATGTTAGTTCTGCACCTAAATTGCTGCAAATTGTAGTCTTCTGGAAATATATCCCCAGGAAGCGAGTTCCAAAGTTTGTTTGTCCTGTAACAGAAGGAGTTTTGGAAAATTGATGTCCCCGCAGTTGTCAAGTGTACTGTATGGTCATACAAATGCATTTCCAGGGATAATGTCTTTGAGTTCCTCGGAATATCTATACCATGGAAGTACCTAGAACAAGCATAGGTTAGCGACTTGTCTTATGTGCACCAACGGTGGTAAATTCGATGTGAATGGAGGGTCTGTAATAAGTCGAACTGCTCGTCTCTGTATGCTGTCAAGTAGGTTAAGTCAAGGTTTTGGGGCTGAGCTCCATATATGGGAACAATATTCCAGGCGTGGTCTAACCTGCGTGCCTTGTATAAAGAGAAGTTGCTTGGGGCTAAATTACCTCTTTGCACTAAATAGGTAAGGTAGCTCAACTTAGCGGACGCCGATCTTGCGATATAGGATATGTGGTCCTACCATGCGATTCCTGAATTGACAGTGACTCCTAGAAGGTGCATTGAGTCTTTGGGATGGATTGGATGGTCATCCATTTGGATCTAAGAAACTGTTGATGCATTTTTCTTATAAAATGTTGTGAGCTGTGTCTTGTTTGCATTAAATACCACCAAGTTGTCTTTTCCCCACGTCAAGATTTTGTCCAGATCATTTTTTAGAGAACTCATTTGTCAGAGGACTGTGTGATGTAGCCGATTTCACAGGCCCACTGTTCGAGATGGAGTATATAAGAGTGCTGTCATCGGCAAAGCTGTAGATATTATTATTTGTCGATCCAAGCAAATCATTGAAGTGGAGAAAAAATTGAGTTGGAGAAAGAACTGATTCTTGGGGCACTCCTTGTCAAGTCATCTTCCGCCGCTTTATACAGATCGGCTGGTTGGTAAGGCATCTGCTCCAGCAGCCTTGTTGGACTTAAGTTTGGATATCGCTATAATTACCTCATTTTGGTCGGGTGGACGGAAATTAGACTAGCATCGTTCGGAATAAATGGATCGCTCGGTGCTGTCGCAGAAAACAAGGTCGACCTTTTTTCACGGCAGCGGATCGTTCTGCCGGATAGCGGAAATTCGGTCGTCTTCGCTGTTTAACCGTCTGCAGAAGTTGTCTTTCCAAATCCTCACCACCGACTGTAGTAGGTATGTGGATCTACCACCGTATTCCCATGCTCATCTCTTGGAGATTGGTTATTGCTGCTTATTGATGACCTGTTTAAGTACAATTGGTTGGTAACCTTTTCCAGCCTGGCATGACGTATATTTTTGAGAGGATCTTTCTTTCTTACTCAACCTTGGTGCTTCAAGTGCATTTTCAAACTGAATGACCAGTTTGTGGCTATTCTCCTGTTCACTGTTAAAGCTATTAGTGCGATGCGGTATTCTTTTAAAAGTTAGTCACGTATAACTATTCATCAACTTACTTCAGTCCAACGTTCGGCTGCACATAAATGTATTTATGACTCATACGTTATACCTATCTCAAGATGCGCCCAAAACTATTATCCATCTTCCAAGCCAATCTATCATTCTCCATTTTAGTGCCCCAACATCCATTTAGTTTCCATTTAAATGATGTATCTTACATACATCTCCGACTCTATCTCATTTTAAACATTTTCCACATCCCATTGCTTCATTAAAATTCCATGCAGCTATATGTGCACATGCGATGGCATCGTCCTGCAATGAGATTATAAAAAAAAGATCCATTTTCCTTAACGTACATACCTACTACATATGTCGGGCCCCTCAAGTCCATTTCAGTCTGCTCCTCTGATACGGAATCCTCATTTGCTGTTCATCAGGAGCAAAAACTTGAATAATAAATGAAATTTAATGCCATCGTTCGCCTTGCTGTAGCCCACTCCTTTCATTAGTAATCCCTTCGAACGAACCGCACGATATTACTATCTGCGATAGCAAGCGAACGAATGCCCTGCCCAGCCCATGCCTCTGTGCGCTTCAGCTTCAGTAAGACCTTTAATTTCATCCGCGAGAATTTTATACATAATTCCATTTGGAGTCGAAAACAATGCCGAATGGCGGAATGGTCCCGCATCAGTATAATTTCCAAAAGACAATAGTTAAAGGGCATCGCGAATTTTCCGTCACGACCACCACGCCACCATCGTACGGTCGTATTTTGTGCAGCACCAATATACAACATGCCCCATACTATTCCATAGGATCCCTGGGGGAACAGTTGAAAAGGGATGGCAATGTCATGTGAAAATGAAAGCAAAACTCCACTTCCCAAAGCATCCGGACTGGCTTGGGGGGTGTACAAATAGTACGCGCCGTCAGGAGCATCAGTTGCCTCAGCCTGGCCATGGATACTCTATTGCTATTCTGTACTATTGTGCACAAGAAGCAACGCGTGTAGCAGGCAACACCAACGACCAACAAACGAAAACAACAAATCGCACAACAACTACAGCAGTATCCGAATTCGACAGAGAAAGAGTGAGACATTCAGCCATTCGATAGAGAGAGCACGAATGGACATCGTCGTATACCAACCACATCGGCAGCGACAACGACAATGCGATGAGTATTCTGTTCGTTATCGATTTTTAGATTAGGTCCAGTAGCAGGAGCAGGTAGAAGTATCCCCAAACCAGAAGAACCATCCACATATAGTGTAGAGCCGACTACAACGGCCATTTTTCATTGCCACCCCCATTATACAGACAGACGAAATGGATAAAAATAAACAAGTGTAGGTATATTCGAACAGTGTTTCCTAGGGCGAAATATCAATACCATTCGAATGGTATCAAAGATCGGGGTAAAAATCAAAGCATGGAAGTTATATGGATGTGAAGGATTGACAACCCGTTTGCCCCTTTACACAGAGGGAATTTCGTTAAGATTTTCAACCACGAGATTGTCCAGTACACTTTATTTAGAAAGCATATGACTTGCAAAAACCACCTCTTTATATATTTTTAGCTACTTTAGAGAATATGGTCTATGGTCATTACCCCAAAATAACGGATGCCTTACGAACGTGTGATATAAGCGGATATAGTAGGCTGTGGTCTGGCAGACTATTAAATTTTGAAAGAAGGTGTTGTAATCTTTTATTTGACACTAGTTTTCTTTTGATATTCTATAAAGGTGCCTGTCCATTTGAGAGTAAAAGTGGTGCGAGCAGCTCTCAAGCAGATCTCGAGAGCAAACTCGCAAGTGGACATAGTTCCTGGAGAGCTAATATTTTACTCTCGAGATTCGAGCCTTTTGAAAGTTACTCGCAAGTGGACACATGTTCTTATCACTATCGGAGATTAATTCGTTAAGCTCTGTCGAGAGTCGACAGGGAAAACAATGGATATCGGAGGAAATAAAACAATTTATAGAACTGCCATACACACTCACAAGCCATACCAGGGCTTCCTCTAATTTGGTATCCTTTTTAAAAATATTTGGACCAACAGATTGAATAATTATAAAAGTTCTATTTCACTTGGTGCCAAACGGTTAAAATCCCTGAACTCCTGATGAGCATCTTCAATTTGAAGCCCTCTTGCAAGATCAGACCCTTCACCAGCATTTCTTTTTTGCTTTATTCTTTGTTTTAAGAACAGTGCTAATAATTATTAACGCAGCGGCAATCCTTTGCTTGTAAGAATACATTTTAACTGGTAAGACCCACGCACCGATTTTTGTCTTACGACTCGAGAATGTGATGGTAAAGGGGATGAAAAGTGCAGGGGATAGCCGAACACGGATGAGTCGCGAATTCCCATCCGATTGTTGTTCTCTCTTTTCGCTCTCTTTCGTAATTTTCAGGGCTGCTTTATTCTTAAACCGTACTCGGTCGCGCTAGACGTCTGCATTTGCTCTATTTTTGAATTGTGTGCGGCCTGCGCTTCGAGAATGCAGCTACCACCGAGATCGACGAATGAGAAAAAAAGGAAACAAGAACAATTTGACAATCAAGGCACTAAAGTGAAGACAATGGACGTATTAATGCACCGTAAGTGCCCCAAAGAGAATTAAGAGTGCCGTAAGACAAAAATCGGTGCGTGTAAAACGGGTCTAACTAGCAGACGAAAGATATCATGTGGACACGGTTTTGAGAGTACTCTCAGGGAATCTACTCTCAAAATGTTATCGCAGAACTAGCGAGATTAAAATCTCGAAATTATTACTCTCAAATGGACAGCCACCCGAGAGTAACTCTCGAGAGTTTACTTGCAAAAGTACATACTCTCAAATGGATAGGCACCTTAAGGTACTTAATAAAATTAATTGAACTTGCTATAGATACGCGGAGGGCAGTGAAATATTATGCTATCATCTGATACCAGTTTCATCTTTAAACTCTATGAGGTAAGTAAACATAAAAAACAGGACTTTGGAGTGGTCGGACAGAGGGTTGCGACAGAATATACTTTGTCCGACCATGCTTTATATGCAACACTAATAATTATTGACCTCTATTTAATGAAATTAATTTTGTGCTTCTACCTTATTACATAAGTAAAAGTAAACACATAAAAACTGTACCGAAAGTGGCCGTTATCTCGAAACCCGGCAGGATAATGACCAGTGGTTTCATCATTATCCCTTTCTTAACTTTCAATTAAAATGCGAATTGTCCTTTAACTCGATGAGGGGAAGCCTCTGAAAAACAACAAAGAGAAATAGAGAACCATCACTAAACATTCAAAAATAACCCTATGACAATACAATATTGCAGCATGGAAATTACCAAAATAAAGGAAAAACTGTATTCATAACTTTTTCCAATCCAACAATGCGTCGAAAACCAACAACAATAAAAATCAGCAACAAACGCGACAAAGTCTAGATAAAACAAAGTCAGAAGAAATTTACAAGACCACATAAAACATATCCTCAAGCCGGCTAGCTACCGTGATGGACAAAGATTTCTCACAAACTACGATGCTACGTTCAGACTGTAGTGTAGACGTAGAGGTTAGGTAAATCGTAAATGTTTCAAAATGTCCGAAATAAAAACGTGTCCGTATCCAAATTATTAGAGTGTCCGTACTAGAGAGGCTGTACAGATTAAATCGCAGTACTCTACAAGTGGCCTATTTCACCAACTTACAAATTGTTGTTTACAGGCATTTTTTTAACAAATTTGTTCAAAAATTGCTTTTTTCTGTTTACAAAGGGAAATTTGTAGAAATTTCATTTTTTCCGTTTCTCCAAAAGTTAAATTTCTATGTTGCTTACAAGTACAAATTATGTTCAAATTCATATGTTTAACTTTCCCTTATACGTAGTAAGAGAATGATATTGTTTTCGTACAAAATTTCGAACTCGAGATTTTGATCAATTCTGATATTACGATGATAGGGGAACTCAAACAAGTGGGCCTTCCAATTCTGTCCGTCCGTATGTCGGTCTGTCCCACCCCTGGGGAATCTAAACGCTTGGACGGATTTGCTTCAAACTTCGTATTTAGAGTTTGTGGGCTTCCCGCTAGGCACGTTTTTTTTTTATGCTAGCCCTAATATTAACGGTACCTCCCATATAAAAATTTTACGAAATATTACGAAATACGTCTAAATTTAGATTTTTTCGAAAACGGCTCCAACGATTTGAACCAAAATCGATAGTTAAAGAGTTAAAGTAAGCATGCTTAACATGACTGCATACCCAGTTTTCCGCTAAAAAGTCCAGCAACGGCAGTTTTGAAAATTGGCTTTTTCTCGAAAACGGTAAAAGCGATTCAAAAAAAAAAAAACTTATTTTTAAGGTACTATTGTCATTCCTAACTTGATAGCAAACTCAGTTTTTCTCTTAAAAGGCTGCGTCCTTTGAAATCTACCCAAATCCCTAAAAATAGTACTTTAAAAAAACTGCTCATATCTCAAAAACGCCATTTTCGATTATGATAAAAATGTTACTTTCAGGTAATGCTTAAATCCATAGTAATAGCATTTGCTCAGTTTTGAGCTAAACAGTTGAAAAACAGTGTTTTTTCAACCATTATTGTGTCCTTCGATTTCCACCCCGATCGCTAAAAACGGTACTTTAAAAACTACACATATCTCGAAAACGCCATTTTCGATTTGGTTAAAAATGTAACTGCTAGGTAATGTTTATATCCTGAAGAATGCGTCGTACTCAGTTTTCAGCAAAACAGTTTAATAACAGTGCTTTTCGAATCCAAATTGTCAGCATTTGTCAGCATCAACCGCTCTAACGATTTTGATCAAAATACATATTAAGACAACATGAAATTTTTTTTTCTTTCCGCACATTCACTTCCACTCGTTACAAAAACCTACGCCAACTCAAAAATGTGATTTAGAGCCAGAAATGTGATTTCAGGGCTAGTTCAGGGCCAGACCAAACGACTTTAGTATATATCTGCACTGTTTTGACGTTTTTGACGTACAAAATACTGAAACAAAATGTTAGTTTTAAATAATTAACAAAATTTTCACAGAAAAACGGTTTTAAATCAATAATTAAATGTGTAATGCTTAAAAATATAAATTAAACACAGTGCTAAAAGGTCAATTTACAGTGCTAGATCGAATGAAACAGTGCTAGAATTTCACAATTGGGCTAGGTTTGGCATCGCTGTCTTTACTCTTACAAAAGAATTGAGTGCAACTCGATTCTTGTTCATGTATTTGTCCTACCTATCGCACCGGCAGCGGGCAGCACCATTCCATTTACATTCCTTTACTCATCGTCTCTCTTACTGTTACAGTATTTATTACGTTGTTAATTAACAAGTGCTCAGTTATCTGAATATATCTTGAGTGCGTATTAACCTTCAAATTACTATATTAAATTATATTTTGACGGTCACAATAGGTAGATAATTTTATATGAAAATTTTCTTGACTTCGTAAAATTTATCTTGGATACTAAAAATGATTATTAGTACCGCGCAATGCTTTTCATACAAACGGAATAAGCTAAAGCTAAGCACACACGATTGTCAGATCTGTCAATCCTCTGACAATGACTGGCAATAAGCTTAGCCATTGTCTTACAATACAAATCTGTCCGTTCACATTCTGTCAACGTTCACGTTGTCAGGTTGAAAATTGTGTGTTCACACTGTTGTCAGATATTGAATATGAAAAATTGGTCTATCCGTTGTCAGTCATTGTCAGACAAATTAAAATGTATGGTCCTTGGTTTTTGCAGTACGGATAATGGAACAAAATATTGCACCTGCGACTATTTTAAATCTACGTGTTAGAAGACTGCGAGGATGATGAATTGACGTAAAAACGACGTAGTGTTTGGACGAAGGAGTGCGGGTGGCCCGTTGTCAGCAGGAAGGATTCTACTTCAAATTCAAAGCGAATGGACTCAACACAATTCAATGGAATTCTAACTCTGGTGACTCCACACATCAAGATGCCAGTATACGCGAGCATCCAAGGTACTCATTCCATAAAATTTAAGACGAAAGTCGTCCAAGCGATAGTAGTGCACGAGATCGTCTTTTATTTGCTTCACGTAACTCTACCACCATCGTTTATTTTGCACAAAGTTTGAGAACTTTCGGTACCTTTCAGGAGCCCACAAACAGTAGTTGAAAAAGGGACTAGACGTCATCATTAACGTCATAAATGACACTTGACAAATAACAATAAGTTAATTATGTAATTTAAATCGTAAAAAAATCTGAATTCAACTGCTCGGTTTAAAATTCCTGTAAAAAGCTTAAAATTGTCTGCAAAATAAACAAATCAATGCATGACCATACCTAATTTAATTAGCTATCGTGAATACTCTATCGTCTGACGTCTGGACGATAGTGCTCTGTCGATTATTGAGCTACAAGAAGCAAATGTTGGATCGTAGAAACGATGTCGTGGAGACAATAGCAATTTTCAATGTTACGTGATGCAAGGCTATCGTCGAAACGGTATCGTCATGCGATTATTGACTTACGGAATGAGTGCCCAAGAAATCGATACGGTTTCATTGGCAGCTTGACCCCAACTTTGTTTCTGTATTTGTCGAGGTGGCTTTTGAATGTGAATCGCGTCGGCGACCTCATACCACAGGGCTTCTTTGGGTACTTTATACTCTGCATCCAACAACCCCATGAACTAAATTGAACTAAAATGAGCGAACTAGTTCAGTAGCGTGATTTGAACTAAATTGATCGATCACTCAAATGAACTAAATTGCCCATTTTAATGTCAAATTTGCTGAAATAACTCTGAGATTCTGCGAGATTCGCAATAAACGAGAAAGTTACGTGCGACCCTCTCGTGCACATTTTTTTTTCAAGTTTGTGTCTCACCAAATCAAGAAATTATACAAATTTGTTCAATTACTGAAAATTTATTACAATAGAAAGATCGTGTGTCGATTTAGTAACAATTTGTTATTTTTCAAAGGAATCGCTTTTCATACCTAAAAATATCTTTATGTCAAAAGCATAGTAGCACCGATAGCGTGTAAGTTTGTGCTAAATAGACGAAGACAAACTTACGACCACTAATTAACTACGACATTTCAGATTCTTTTGTTTTTAATGAAAATTTTCAGTTAAAACGTGCTAAGGCAGAGGAAATAAACGACCATTCACATGAGAGCGAACGAACGAATTGATGAAATGCAAAGAAACCACTTTCGATGCATTTATAACAGAAAATTGCACATTTTACTATTCCAAAAGAAGGATAATTAATTATCTAATCAAAATGTGAAAACAAGTTTAAAAATAGTTTAAACAACGAAATTTCTAATTTCAAAATTCCGCGAATTCCACGAATGAAAATACCTTCGACGCGAATTACCAAAGTTTATTCGCAATCCACATTATTAAACTGCTACAGAAATTTCTGGTAGAAACTGATGTCTGAAATTCGCGAAATGTCGCGACCATGAAAAGTTTTCATGTAAACGAACTGTCCAAACTCGTGAATATTCGTTCGTTCGTAGGAAATTAGTCGCTTTCATGTGAACAAGACAAATTAGACCACGGATTTCAAATCAGTCTGAAAAAAACTTTTCACTGACACCGGTAGGTATATCGGCCCCGATGGTCTCCCCGCAATTTTTCTTAAGAAGTGTTCTTCCAAACTTTCGGTCCCTCTTTCTTACCTCTTTCGTCTATCTCTTTCCCAAGGAGTATTTCCCCAGATTTGGAAGACCGCTTTCATAACGCCGATTCACAAAAAAGGATTAAAAAGTGAAGTCATTAATTATCGTCCTATTGCCAAACTCTCACATATACCCAATATCTTCGAAAGTTTAATATACGAAGCATTAAGCTTTCGATGCAAGTCTCTTATTTCCCCTGACCAACATGGCTTTCTGAAAGGTAGATCAACGACTACAAATTTGGTCGAATTCATGTCATTTGCCCTGTCAGCATTAGAAAACGGCAACGAAGTTGACGTTATTGCAACTGACTTTAGTAAGGCCTTTGACAAGACATCTCATCAATTAATTCACTTTAAATTATCTGCTCTTGGGTTTGAACCAATATTGGTAAAATGGATATCTTCTTACCTTGAAAACCGGTTTTATAGCGTTCGCTTCAGGTCCGTCCTATCGGTCCCTTTCTTGGCAACCTCTGGTGTTCCGCAAGGCAGTCATTTGGTCCCCTTCTCTTCATCCTTACTATAAACGATCTTGAAAATGTCATTAAACGCTCCTCCCTCTCTCTATACGCCGACGATACCAAATTCTTTAAACTCATCTCTTCACCTCAAGACTCCTCTCTCCTTCAAGAAGACCTTGATCGGTTTTCAACCTGGTGCCTTAAAATCTGCTTAGAGCTGAACATTCCCAAATGCCAAACTATTACCCTTTCGCGCAAGCGCAACAAATCCCCTTCCCGGCTCTACCTTCTCCACGGTCAACCAATCCCTCCCGTTCAATCTCTCCGTGACCTTGGCATATTGTACGACAGGGAGTTAAATTTTCGTTTACATATTAGGTCTGTTTTTTTCCTCACCCATCTCAGTGAAGTAAAGTAAAGTAAGAAAATGTGCAAAAAAACAGTCCCCAACCACTTTTCTGAACAGTCGGTCTTACCCCTGAAAAGTTAACAGCTGGCATTGCTGTCAAAATGGCCATCAATGAAAAATTCAATTTCAAAATCAAAATCCTTCTAGAAAAATGAATAATTAACCTTTTAGCGCAAAAAAAATAATGATTATCAATTTGTACAGAATATTTACTTTTTCTGTTTACTTTTTTTCTCTTCCTGGCGTCTTGTATGGTCAAAATAATATCACAAATTAATTGCCAAAGAAAAAAAAAACAAAAACATGCGTGGGTGTGTTTATTAGGTGAGCCCTAAAGTGAAGAACGTGCTAATTCTGAGATTCGATCGAATCGAGTATTCCTCGAATTTAAAACTTTCAATCGAATGAACTTCTCACAATCTAAGTTTTGAAGGAAAGAAGGTCATTACCAAATGATTTAATTGTATGAACTTTATTTTCGAAATCAGCTGTATAAATATTTCACTGTCGATTGCGTTGGTTTTGACTGTAATTTGAGAAAGGATGGGTTTATTTACACATTCTTGGAGGAAGAAAAGATCAAATTGAACAGAAAAAATGCAATAAAAATTAAATAAATGAGCACTTCAAATCGTTTTGGTTTGTTCATTTTGATTGTGACATACGATTATTTACATTTGAAATTTTTTCCCCATAAGACGAACAAATGTTGCTTCCAATTTTGTATGTTTTATGTAAATTTCAGTATAAACATTGTTTAAATAAAGACTGACCACATTTTCAATCGAAAAAACTCATAACATTTAACTTAGATAATGCAATCGAAAATGAGAATGTGCGAAGAAATGAACAAAAAAAATCCCCATCGAAATCAAAAGTTGGAATGTCAGTTGGCTGAAATCGAATGACTTTCACTTAAAAAAAAGAGTAGCTATGTAAATAATACTTAACCTTTATTACATACTTCAGTTAAAAAATCAACAGGGAATACAAAATGGGAGGATTTCCTATTTATTATCTACAAAAAATGTATCCCATAACATATCAAAGATAGTTTTCAATTATATTACAAGTCTATGTGTATATATAATTATATTTTGTAAACAAAATGCAACTTAAATAAAAACGGAACATATTTAGTATTTTATTACTTTCCGTAATATTCAGTTGTCATTTTTAAAGTTGTTTAAAATATGCAATTCCTTATATGTACATTTACACCCACCACAGCCGACAAAATAGTAGGTATCATAAAAGGAGACACTCTGTGAACAGATCCAAATTACACAAAAATGTGCTCCCCTGGTGTTCAGAATTGAAGAATGCTCCAAAGTTGGTCCTGCTGGAAATGAATAGCTTGTGTGAATCTCAGTGGTGTCAAATTGAGTGCAGTTGTTGTAATTGCGTGCTAAAAATCCTACTTCACTTTACTTCACTGAGATCGATGTGCAAAAAAACAGACCTATTGATGAAATAGTTCGAAAAGCCAACTCATCACTCGGCTTTGTTAAACGTTGGTCTAAAGAATTCAGCAACCCCTACGTGACTAAATCACTCTACACCACTTTTGTTCGCCCTCTCCTTGAGTACGCCAGTCAAGCGTGGTCTCCCTTTCATCGAGTTCATGTGCTCAGAATCGAGAACATCCAACGCCGTTTCCTTCGATTTGCTCTTCGAGGTCTGCCTTGGAATGATCCATTTATGTTGCCTCCATACTCAGATCGCCTAAATCTCATAAACATGAACTCCCTTGAGGAACGTAGGGACGCCGCAGACATTCTTTTCATTCATCGTCTTCTCTCAGGTTCCGTCGATTGCGCCGCTCTTAACAACTCTATTTTTTTTAACACAAATCCCCGTAATTTACGCTGCCCTCGTGTCTTTTACCTTCTAACCCACCGAACCTCATATGGCTCCAACGAACCAATCTCCCGTATGCTGCGAAAGGTTAACTCAAATATTTCCGTTTTCGATTTCAACCGCAGCTCTACGCGCCTTAAAATCGATCTCCTTCACCATTAAGATTTAGTTTAAGATTAGTTTTTAAGTTTTAGTTTTTAAGTTATTTATCAGATGTTAGTTTTAGCTTGTAGTAAGCCGAATAAATGGGGGCTATATTTGCCCTCACCAAAATCAAAATCAAATCAAATCAATTTTTAACAGGTTATAAAATTTGCCGTACAAAACATATTTCTTATCTGTAAATTTTGTTCTTTGATATTATCAGTTAGAAGGTTTACAAAAATATGAAAAACAGGTGTTGTTTACAACTCTGAAAAATAAACGGTGAAACGGTTTTTTTTCTATTTGTAAACAACAAATACAATTTCCCTTTATTTTTTTCTCTTTTTAACACATTTTTTGGAACTAAGTTTTGTATTGTGTGAAACAGAAAATCAGATAACAAATTTGAAAATGTAATCAACAAATACAAATGTGTAATTATAATTGTAATTTGAAATTGAAATAGGCCACAGATAGTAGCTTCTGAGTACGACGTATTCTTCAGGATATAAACATTACATAGCAGTTACATGGGGGATGGGGCAAAACCGCATAGGGGCAAAACCACCCAGTGTTCGGTATCGAAACCAGCAAGACAAGCCACCGTTATAGTCGGCAAAAGAACTAATCGGCGGCGTATCAACATAAATATTGCTGAAAGCGGGGACGAGGATATTGTTGATGAAGATTGCAAGTGCATCCTCACCCAAAAACTTTTTTTCTATAAATCGAACCCAACTGTCGGCTGGTTTAAGTGTACCAAGTGTCCAGGGTGAGCTCCTGAAGCTGTTACGCATGTTTGCGACTTCTGCAATTGAATTGCATTTCTAAGAAAGAAACGATTTCCCCTATAATTGAATAGGGCGTCTATTTGTTAATGTGTTTTAAAAATGATTAAACTTTTTTTAACTTTATATTTATTCGTAATAATTCTCAAAATACTTACTTACTTACTTAGATGGCGCTACAGTCCGGGGTGAACCTGGGCCTCAACCAACACGCCTCTCCAGTTAGCACGATCTTTGGCTAACTGCCTCCAGTTGCGCGATGTTAAGGAGACTGATGCCTCTATAGTTGGCGCAGTTTAGAGGGTCTCCTTTCTTATGGATCGGGCAAACAATGCTGAGGCTCCATTCATCAGGCATACTTTCCTCTGACCAAATTTTAGAAACGAGTTGGTGTATGCTCTCTACCAAGTCATCCCCTGCTGCCTTAAAAAGCTCGGCCGATAAACCGCCCGGTCCTGCAGCTTTGTTGGACTTCAGCTTGGATATTGCTATCCTTACCTCATTTTGGTCAGGTGGACGGAAGTCTTGGCTTTCATCGCCCAGGTTGAATGGTTCATTCTGCCTGACAGCGGTATTTGTGTCGTCTTCGCCGTTTAGCAGTCTGCAGAAATGGTTTTTCCATGTCCTCAGCACCGACTGTGACTCTTCTACAAGGTTTCCTTGTTCGTCTCTACAGGTCTCTGTTCGGGCCTTGTTCCCGTGACACGTTCTTTTTACCTTTTGGTAAAACTTCCGAACATTGTTCCTGGAGTAACACCTCTCTATTTCCTCGATCGCGCGCTTCTCATGCTCTTTCTTTTTCCTCCGGAGAAGCCGGTGTTCTTCCCTCCTTTTTTGCTCGTAGAGCTCACGAGCTGCTCTCGTCCTTCTCTGCAGCGCCGCTTTGTAGGCCAGTTGCTTTGCTGCATGTGCTTGCCGGCACTCTTCATCAAACCAGGGGTTTCGCGGTGGTGGTCGGGTGAAACCTAGCACATCAGTCGCGGCTTTTCTGATGGCTTCTTGGCATCGATGCCACTGGTCTTCAGCACTTGATGCTGGCTGCACAGGACTTCTCGAGAGGTTGAGGGAGACGCGATCGGCAAAAGTTCTGGCGGTTTGTTGCGTTTGTAGCCGTTCAACGTTGAATCTCCTCACAGTATTTCCTCGTTGTTGTGGTGTCTGGGATATCCGCATACGTACCTTGGCTACAACAAGGTAGTGATCCGAGTCTATGTTGGCCGCTCGGAAAACGAAAATATATTTCTGGCAGCGCTGTGTTGGTTTATATATTAATACCATAAACTCAAAAGGGCCAAAAATTTAGGTACTTACCTACCTCATTTTAGCAAACTTAAGATATTGCTATGTGTTCATTTACGACCGATGTAGACAGAAAATGCAATTGCCATATAAGTTTGCCGGCTTTAAGTGCAAAAGAGGCAACATTTAAGTCATAATAGCAAAGTCAAATTTTTGATTTATTATGTTAGAAATATTATCACTCTACTAATTCCTCAAAGCTAAACCAAAACTCCGGTTTCATCATATACCAAAATCTAAATAAGGTAAATATCTTTCACTTTTGAGGTTATGGCATTCCAATATAAACCAACGCAGCGCTGCTAGAAATGTATTTTCGTGTTCAGTAGTCACCACGAACTAAGCTCACTGCAGACTTGCTAAAATGACTTGAGAAAAAACGTTGCTAGTTCTAATTCTATAGGTATCTTTAAAAAGGAACAAAAAAAAAACACTAAAAAGGCAACACTAACCAATCATGGAATCTCTATATTATTAAGCTTCAGTATTTCAGTTTCAACCTCTCTGTATCTGTATAGTCTATTCTCTGTCCTCTCAGCCTTTCGATTCTATTGACCACAGTCTCTTCGTCCTCCAGTACCAGTATTATGTTGCTGATGCTGCTTGCATTTGTACACTGTGACTGTACCAGCGTACCGTACATACATATATCGATGTGAATACACCACAGGATTTAATATCCGAATATATCGCCTGCCTGCCTAGCAGCACATGCATACATATTAAGTACATCCTCAATCTACTCTGGGGGTGGATGTGAATTTTTCCCAAATGTCCAAATGAGTGTTTTATTGGCGACAAGGAAAAACCGGTCGCTTTCCAAAATACCTACGCTTGTTGTTTTTTTTTTTGTTGCAGTTCTACCATTCCTTCCTGTTTTGCTCGCATACATAACTGCTTTTCCTTTGTTGTGTTTTGTTTCTGGATCCTGTTTCCGGTATTTGTTTTTGCAAAAAAAAATTATTGTATCATGTCGTTCCCTTTTTATTATCCCTTTCACTGAAAAGGAAGAAATTTAATTAATGCTAATTAAAAATTCTCACAATATGAACACCCAATCAAATTTTAATTTAGCGAAAATACATCCTTTTTGCATGGCTTTTAGACACAGCACAAGGACTCACACAATCAATGTATTGAGCGTGCGAGAGAGATAGATATACAGTCGTAAATTTATTATGGCCGCACAATTTAATATTCGATATTTTACACAACAATTTAATGAGTTTTCGGATAACGACTATAGCGAATCGGACAGCGTGCTTATTAAGTTCGTTGAATGACTTTTCAAGCTGTACGCTCTCGCAGTGCTCACAGACTTACTATACGCAATACGGCTATCTTAAGGAGAATTAACTTTTTGATTTAGCATCTTGTTGCATTTGTCAGGATAGTAATATCCTCTGGAAAATATTTCATTAGCTTGCATAGTGTTCGGTGGTTTTATGGGAGTTCTTGAACTTTTTTATGGACTTTTGCTTTAGAAGTGAAGCCATAAAAACAACTCCACTACCATAACAGATACAGGGAGGAGTTCGGAGTTAAAATTGATTGTCTGAACGATGAGTTAGGTGTGTCCATTCGCATGATTTGACTTGAATATGTGGGAGAATGTGAGAGTTTTGAAAATGTACTTTTCTCATTAGTCGCAAGAGCTGAGCCATTGAAAAAGTTTTCAGAACCGGTTTTTATGATACGGTCATGAATATCTTTGAATTAGGTCATTATCCCGAAAGGGATGTGTATCCTTTTGACCTCAATAATTTACACAATCATTTGTTATCCCAAAGAGGTTAGACTTTAGCTCATCCAACATTTATTATGCATGTACCTTTGCCAGCCTTTCGATTGGATATAGCATGTGGACGAATGAGCCCTATTTTTGGGGGGATTCCACTGAGGAGGCAGGTGGTTCATTGCAGAGACGAAGTATATGGTAAAAAGTTTGCCATGATAATATAGTAAAAGTCTTAAATCCAAAGAAAAATCATTCCAAGGACAGTGGGGTATTTTTCAAAAAGAAAATATAAACCAAGCGGGACCTTATGAGTTGTATAATACTTTTTCGTATCTACATATCGTCGCTGTTTAAGAAAACCGGCATAACTCAAAAAACACGATTTTTCAGGAGAGCAGTTTAAAGTTTCAGAGTCAGAAAATTTTTCACAAATCTATTTTTTTTTATGTTTATAACTTTTTTCTTCGGTAATGTGTATTTGATTTGCATAGTTCCATATTTTATGTAATCAAAAATAAAAAGGATAAAGCAAATAGGTAATGGTAGGGATGAACATTTTAGTTATTTTCCAACCGATTCCAATTTAGGTCACTTTTCTCGAAAAAATTCATGATATTAAGGTAACCTTTTTATCACTTTGAAGATAGTCCATCATGGAGCTTGCAGAAATAAAAACGTTAATATTGCTGTTGGGAAATGAAAATGATTAAAAAATATACTCGATTCTTAAGAAAAAAAGATAATGCCAGTTTAATTATTGTGTATTTATATAGTTTTTTTTATTTATTTTGTATTTTATATTCAGAAAATTCAGTTTTTATAAGATAACATGACAATCTTACATAGTTTAGATCACATTTGAAAAAAAAAATCACAAATCAAATTATTTTTGAGAGAATTTATCTAATGTCTGAAAACTATTTATTTTAAGCAGTTAAAAATTCACAGTCTTGCTTTTGTAGGTTTTTTGTATAATAATGCAACTTAGGCTTATTCTCGCAGTCTTATAAAAAAAAAGTTCAGTTCAGTTTCGTTTTTCGTTTAAAGAATAAATACAGGTTATTTATTTATTTATAAGTTCTTATAGAACTCACTGTAGTAGTGAGGGATCAGGTTCTTCTCGAGGAGCGTTATCAAGCCTTTCTTTTTTTCGGCTATGGGCAATTTAGCTGTATATAGCACACTTAGCTTTTCACATCCTTTTTTATTATTCTAGAAGGTCTTATCTCAATTTTTGAAAAGTTGTCCTCAGCAAACGATTTTTTGAAAGAAATTGTATTTGGATATTCCTTTTCGAACATAATTACCCGAAGCTCTGTTACCTTAACACTGTGTTTCCCAAAAATCGTGTCCGATCCGATATGTTTTATGGTACGAAAATCCCCGTAGGACATTTCAGTCACTTTGTAAGGTCGTCCAGTTTTCTTGGCACCACGAATAAGAGGATAGTACTGTTCTGGTATGTAAATTGGCCCACCTCGTAATGAACGATTTATGTGCCGTTCAATTACAGAGTGAACTGACTCGCCTTCATTTTGAGTGTGACCCCTGATCAAAAATTTATGCATTATGATTATGCTATTAATGAAGTAATTATTTACAGCGTATCGATATAATGCAAAGATAAATTGGTTTTTATGTTGTCCACAGCAGTTATCGCTGTAGAAAATAACATCAATAGACTTGCCAATTCTAATAGAAAATTCTTCCAACTCCTCTATTTTTTTCAAAACACAACTACCAATTTCATTTACACAACGCTGTCCGTCACCTTCAAACCAGACGAAACATCGCACATCATCAGTGCTTTTCAAATTGCAAATATTAAAATTGTATACCGAGAGCTTGGACGTGTAGTAGAAACCTGATGCCTCTCCTCTAGGACATGGCAAAACGGCCTGCAGATCATAAACTCTTACAAAAAGATTCTCCGCGACGTTTTTCTTGTCAGCATCTTTTTCTTTCCTTGACAGATCTTTTTCCAATAGATGAGCTTCGTATTTCTTGCGAAGAGTTTCTTTGTTTTCCGCGTCTGCATTTTCGAATGCCACGCATTCCTCGCATTGGTCTGATATCTGTAAGTAAGTCTAACGAATAACGGTCATGCATTCTATCATAAAATCGTGGCATATCGTCAACCAAGTTAACAAAAAACCGTTACAAAAAAACTAAACAATAATGGCCAATTTGGATTAACTTCAAGGGTTAAATAAAAATAAATATATTTTTAGCGAAAAATTTTAGGAAAAATGACGTAACTGGTTAAAAACCAGATGCAAATAAAATTTTTTTGAGATTTGTGAGAATTTATTTTTAGGAAAAATGGCATAAATCATAAAAGTGTCACTTGGAAAAGGAGGTTTTTAAGAAAAGTGGCACAATTTGTTTTAATACATAGCAAAAGGTATAGAACAGTACTTACTTTATTATGAAAGATGGCACAACCACAAATAGTCATTTTTTCACGAAAATTTAGTTAATTTTTCTGGGCATAACACTAATTAAGCCGTTTTTCCACATAAAACACACGATCCGTTCAATTTGAATATCTGGCAGCTACTATGTTATGCCAGTGTTCCATATAAACACATATAGAAATGAAGTAAAGTCAAAGTTATGACATTATCCACCTGGCGGTATTCTGAGGCAATACAGATATGCCAATTTTACAGAAAGAAAGAGAATTTTTTTTGTAGTCGAGTGGCATACTTAACTCAAAAATCGTGTTTTTTGAGTTATGCCGGTTTTCTTAAACAGCGACGATATATTTCCTATGAAGATTGCTTTTTTTGTGCTATGTAAATGACCAAAGATTCACCTTCAATAATGCATAATATTGTAAAACCCCACATTATACGACTAGGACTATGATGGCCGTATGTCATGTTTCCAATGTTGATAAGAGTAGGGCTACGCTACTCAACCGTTCGTATACCTACTTTTGAAGTCCGGAGTCAACCTTGGGATCAATCATAAACGGACATTACCTATATATATCTATTGGAAATCTATCTCTTTTTCCCCTGCCATGATGTGAACCCTGATTCGTTGTTAATTGACCAAGTGCTGAACATTAGGTCACCAATAATTATTGAATACAGCAGAGAGGATGACAACTGCAACTACAAAACCGGAACGCAGGCTCTTCGAGACAGCGAAGGAAACTTAGTCACCGAAGCGCAGGGAATAGTAGATGTGTTTAAGCAGCATTTCCAGCAGCTGCTTAATGGGTATCATGTAGAGAGAGTGATAGGGCAAGAATTGAACCCACGTCCAGTCAATGAAGAACTAGTTCCACCACCTAGTATAGAAATAGTTGACTTAGCTATAAAAAAGAACAACAAGGCCGCAGGATCTAATGGTGATGTTTTGGTAGGGAGCATGCACCGAATCATCAACCAAGTATGGGTGGAAGAAAACATGCCCAATGACTGGACTATCAGCTCCATATGTCCCATCTACAAAAAAGGCGATCCTATGTCTTGCAAGAACTATCGAGGCATATCCTTGCTAAATGTCGCATACAAGATCCTATCCAACGTACTGTGTGAACGTCTAAAACCGCACCAGTGTGGCTTCCGGCCCGGCAGATCGACTATAGATAAAGTTGTCTTGGAAAAGACCAACGAATTTCAAGTCGAAACTCACCACTTGTTCATCGACTTCAAAGCCGCGTATGATAGCAAACATCGTCAGGAGCTCTATATGGCGATGGCCGAATTTGGAATCCCGGCAAAACTGATTCAGCTGTGTCTCGTGACGCTGGAAAACACGCGGTGCAACGTGCAGTTTGGAAGCAGCTCCTTCGAACTTTTTCAAACATGCACCGGATTTCGGCAAGGAGACGCTCTATCATGCGACTTCTTCAATCTCGTACTGGAGCAGATAGTGCGCAGGGCAGGTGTCAACACGGAAGGCACTATCTTCAACAGGTCCGTCCAGCTGCTTGGCTATGCGGACGATATTCACATCATCGGTCGCTCGTAGCGTGCCGTGATAGAAGCGTTCACGGCGATTGAAGAACAGGCGAAATCCGTTGGGCTTGAAGTAAATGAGGACAAGACTAAGTACATGCTATCAATAAACAAACAAGCATCTGTCCACCGCCTAGGACAAAACGTCACTATTGGATAGCAACAATTTCGAGGTAGTTAAGGAGTTCACCTACCTCGGAGTAAACGTAAACTCCACGAATGACACCCTAGTGGAGATCCGGCGAAGAATTACCCTAGGAAACCGTTGCTACTTCAGTTTGGCAAAACAATTGGGTTCAAAACTCCTAACTCGAAGGACGAAATGTGTGCTCTACAAAACCCTTATCCTGCCAGTTCTGCTTTATGGCGCCGAGTGCTGGACGATAAGCAATAAGAAGGGAGAGCTGATACTGGGCTCCTTCGAAAGAAAAATATTTCGGCGGATTTTTGGTCCTGTATGCGAGGAGGGCGAATGGAGGAGATGATACAACCGCGAACTCTATGAGCTGTACCAAGATGTGGATGCAGTCCAAAAAGCCAAAACACGTCGACTATACATTGGCTCGGCCACATCGAGCGAATGGACAATAATGCTCCAGCTAAGAGGGTCTTCGAATCCCAGCCCAGCCCCCAGGTTCGAGAAGACAAGGAAGACCGAACCTCCGTTTCAAAGACCAAGCAATCGCGGATGCCAGAGCGCTTGGTCTGATGGACAATTGGAAGCAGCCTGCCCGGGATCGTAGAGGATGGAAGGCTGATGCAGTGTCTCCAGGCAGAGACTCTTCACGGGTCGGGAACCCGATAAGTAAGTAAGTAAGTATTCACCGAGTTTGTCTTTTTGCAAACAAAGATAAAATTGTTAATAACTTATTTCTACTTTAAATGTGTCTTACAGTCCGGGGTGGACCACTGCCTCAACCAACAAGCCCCTACAGCCATTAGCTTGGCCCTAGCTATCTGCTTCCAGTTTACGCCACCTAGTTGGTTCATTCTGTGGCCGCAGTAGCGCAGTGGTTAGTGTGCTGGACTACTGTGCGAGGGCCGAGGTTCGACCCCGGAAAAACACAAATTACATCATAAACTTTTTTCTACTG
The DNA here is from genome assembly GCA_949372485.1 of Cheilosia soror. Taxonomy (NCBI): domain Eukaryota; kingdom Metazoa; phylum Arthropoda; class Insecta; order Diptera; family Syrphidae; genus Cheilosia; species Cheilosia soror. The sequence goes on along the minus strand of OX443561.1, from coordinate 132,284,906 downwards.
CGCCACCTCTGGCGAACGTCTGACAAACATCCGAGAGTATGACTGTGACTGTGATGAAAAAGCTTCTCAATTCAGCCGTTCGGACTCGGCATAAAATTGTAGGTCCCTTCCATTCGTCCCAAAAATAGAAACTCACACAAAACGAATGGTTGCGAGAAGCTAGGCCTAGCGCCTAGGGTGTCTACCCGCCTGTTGCGCCACCTACCTATTTATTTATTTTATTTTGTTGGTTCACTCTGCCACCGACCAAAGTAGAAACGAATAATATTTCTCCACAACTAGACCAAACAAAATTGGTTTCTGCTTGGTAGTACATACAATGGACCGGGACTGAGTGCTTCAGGATTTAGAATTTCCTTTTTCATTTAATTTTCTCTACACACTCCATCGATATAAACTGAATCGAAAATCACTCGAAGAATCTTTTTTTTTAAAGTTTACAAGAAATTTTTATAAGCTTTCAATAAGGTCCACGCTTCTGAACCATACAGCAGGACCGGGATGATTAAGGTCTTATACAATATGTCATTGGTTCTGTGAGAGAGGGCTTTACTCCTTAGATGACTTCTTAGACCGATGGAACGGCGATTGGCAAAGAGTGATTCGTGCTTATTGTCTTTTTAACATTTAAAACTTTTCGACATCAAAGGGTTCGGTGGTGTTCTTTCAGACTTTGAGGGAGATTTCTCCATAACATCGCTTTTGGATAAACTGTTCCTATATAAGAGTATAAAAGACAATAAAGAGGTAGGTAGTGTGTATCGATCTCGTGTTCCTAAGTTTTTCTAAGATCTGCCGGAGTATAAAGATTTGGTCGACGGTTGACTTCCCTGGATATAAATGTATAGCCACACTGGATATGAGCCGATCAGATTATGTTGGTAAAAGGTTTTAGGCGTTTACATACATATATAGCCGAAAGAATCTCATACGCAACATTCCATAAATTTATTCCTCTGTATCTGCAATTGGCGCCTTTCTGAGTTTCTCCCTTCTTGTGGAAGGAGGACACGTGACACGATCCGACGCTGAGGTTAGGGAATACTTTCATAAGACCAAATTTTTAAGATAGATATGGTGTATACTAACCAATACATCTTCCGCTGATTTAAACAGTTTGGCTGGGAGACCATCTACTCTACCAGCCTTGTTGGACTTAAGTCGCTATCCTCACCTCGATTTGGTTTTTGAACATTTTGACTATCATCTTTGAAATTGAAATTAAAATAGTCTGACAGTGGAATTTCGCTCGTCTTCGCCATTTAACAGTCTGCAGAAGTGGTATTTCCAAAATCCTCAGCAACGACTGTGGAATGTGGATCTACTACCATTTTCTTAGGCCTATCTCTGCAGGCTTTTTCTGATCGGGGGCTTGTATCACTGGGGAAGATAACTTTACCCTCTGGTAGTGAATCCGAACAAAAGTGTCCCTTATACCCGACTCTACCGCTCGGTTCACAAGCTCTTTCTTTTTGCCTCTGAGAAGTCGATGTTCCTCCTTTTTTTGCCCACGTCGCGTGCAGATCTCGTAACAGCTCCAGTTTTGCTTTGCAGCAACAATCGATAGACAGCGTGGCTACATGTGTCAGCCGGCACTGCTCATTGAACCAGTGATTTTTTTGTAGTGGCTTAGTGAAACCCAGTACATCGATAGCGACACTTCTTATGGGGCTTGACAGTGTTAACATTGATTAAGGGAGACGTGGTCGACAAGAGTTCTGGGGCGGTCTCTTGCGACAGAAGCCTTGCGAAGTCAAACCTTTAAGTAGTGGTTATCCGCATTCGTTCTCTGGCTACTACCACTCAATGTTGGCCGCTCGGAATGTTCTGACACTGGAGGCATGCCGGACATCTATCGCAAAGTGATCATGATCAATTTAATTGACCGTGCTTTGATCTGGAGACCGCCAAGTCCCCTTGTGTATATTGAGGTGTGGGAATCGTGTGCTGGCATTAATGGCCCTTTGTTTCGCAGCAAAGTCGATTAGCCGAAGCCCGTTTCAGAAGGTGTTGTACGTGACCTTAGCCGGTAATCGCATACAAGAAAAAAAACACCAGCTGTTAAAACCAGAAAGTTAAAAAAAAATTGGTTGGAACAAGTTTATTTGTTCTCGGTGAAATCTCTTACCTAAGTTTTACCCTTCACTAAGAAAGTTATCTGTCGGGGCCGTAATCTGATATTATGGAGTGTGATTTTTGTAACATCAGTTGGTACCTTCTTAATCTGTCGCAAGATGGTCCTTATAGCTTCAGTGCGTAGTCAATTCCTCCTAGTATTGTTCTTTGTTTTTGGTTCTTGAATTACCTAATGGTACTGGAATATATTGACGAAAGCATTATTATTTATCCCCCTTTTATAATGTAAAAGCCCTCCCTCCATAATAAGCACGTTAACCACCCAGAGGCTTTCAAAATATCAGAACTCTAGCTTCAATTACAATCCGACAAAGAATTCATAAATCTGTCTCGTCTATACAATGGTATTGAGGTATATACGTGACATTCTCTTTTGAAAGACATCTATCGTTGTTAAAAAAAAGAAATTAATCTCAACTTCCCGATGAGCAGTTTGTAAAAATTCTTCCTTTGACGACAAATTAAAAAGTTGATTGCCATTCCTGCTATAGTCATTGCCGTCACAAAAGTAGGTATACATACGTATAAGCGAAACTAATAAAGCCAAAACCCTCGTTTCCGTCTCTTTGAACTCTTGCTTTCAATTATTTTTCTACAATTTATTATCCTTAACATTGCAGATTACCACTCATAACCGAGACTAATCCTATCCCCATGTCATCCGGAAAATAAATCAGACTCAAGTAAAGAACACAAAAAAGAAATCCAATTTAAAATAACAAAAAAAAAGTTGCAAACCCACATTGGTATCCTTGAATCCGTTTCATTAAAATTCTAATTGGAAACCCAACACAGGGACCACTCAAAAATCAGTTTGTTTTGTACAACTGGTAGTCAACTTTGGTTGGAAGAAAAAAAAATTAAACAATTTTATGTTTAGTTTGTGTTGCCAAAAAAAGAAATGAATATCAAATAACATGTCCTTAGAAATGTCTCCTCACATTCGCATAGAATTTTCATCTTTGGGTCAATTGTAATTAATTATCCCAGCGAAAAGAGAAAGGTTTTTTTTTTTTTTTTTTTTAATTAAATTCAATTCGATTCCCTTTAGGACGTCAAAAAAGAGGATTTACGTCAACGGAATTCGAATTCGTTTACGAAAAATTAGCCTATAAAGTACACCCTCTTCCTTAATAAGACGATTCACAACACACGCACACACACCAGCGAATGAAAAATGAGACATAAAAAAAAAAATGAAAATCCTTCGCCTTATGTTCCATTATCCTTCTTAATATTTACATCGGCAATTTCCATGTCAAGAGTTTTACGTTTCGCTTCGCTTTTCTAATTTTTCTCTTCCATTTCATGCAGAAATATGAAACTTTATTATCGCATTGTATGTAATTCCCCCGTTGCTTATCTAGGATCAGAATAGAATCCTGGAAACCAGGCAACCATCACCGCCCGCCCAACTGAAAATGAAATACCTATCCGTTGGGAGCGACCGATGCACCCTTCTTGTTCGGGTTTCGGGAATTTTTTAATAAACGTCAACCCCTCTACCTTCGCCTGGGTCCTGGTTATGGTATGTGTCCTTGCAACACTATTACTCAACTCAGTTAGATTTCTATAACGATGATGAGGACCGACGACTGTGTTTCAGTTAGAGAACGAACCCCCTCCTTGTGCAATGGGCTAATTATATTCGGTCCATGTCTTCGTGTACGCTTGGTTACCCTTTTGCTATTTTATAGTAGCCTTCTGTACATTGTGTGTCGTATATGTGCGCGGAATGGGTATAGGATGGAGGATGAAGCACACGGTTTGGTGCTTCCATGATTTTTGACTAAAACCGGTCCAGCACTGCTGGGCGCTAGCGTTATTCGTGCGACTTGATACGAATTTTATTCGTTTTGCTTTTATGTAGTAAATTTTTTTTTGTCGATTTTGGCGAAGGGTTGCTTACCGTAAGCTATTTACTATCTGATGACTGATTGCCCAGCGAGGGAGAGGGTGAGATTTTTTCTATGGTGCCACTGATGGAGGCTCTCCGGGGACTTAACTTTAAATTAAATCTTGATACGGACAGAGAGAGATAGCAAACGATTGTGTGATGTGTCGGATGATATACGCTACGCACATGTGTGTGCCGCAGGGTGTTGGGTTGGATATTCGTTTAATAAGCGATAGGTATACACAAAAACGTGCACACGCTCTTCGTTCTAAACGACCAAAGCCCAAGAAGAGAGCACCCTTTTATGGATTTACGGACTTCTTAAATGTCCTCTACAATCAGTCTGCAAATCAGAGATGGAATCCTTTAATAAATTATCCCAAAGGGTATTATTTTGTGTTGCCGGATATACGATGGTACGGACGATTAATTAAGAGAGGGGTTCAAAGGATTTTTTTACTCGTTTTTATTAAACTAGCTAGTAATGAAAATGATTTGGAGTGTCCTTAATTTTTTTCTATTCGGATATGGCCCTTGAATTTTAGCATTTTTTTCGATGTATTCTCTGGAATGCATTTCTGGTCGTAGACAGGATAAACATATGTACATGTAACTGTGGTGTTGTTGTTTAATTATAAATTCAAAATGGCGGACATAAAAAATACGAGTGTGGATTAGTAGCGTTGGCAGGAGAGATTTGCAGGAATACTATACTGCGTATATTTTTGGGGGTGTGTTTTGGCAACACAAAACAAAAAAAAACACAGCAATCCTATTGAGGTAATGTTTTTCTTGTGTTTACGGTCAAAATTGCTTGTTTGTTATTTTGTGTGGTGGTCCCATTGAGAACAGGGATTTAAATTTGCATATTTTTTGATGCGTACTTTGGATGGAATTTGCGATAATTTGCATAATATTTTCGTAACTTTTGTCCGTTTTTGATGAGAATGATTTAGTACAATATAATGGGAGAAATGGCAGACATGAAAGTGTATAATAAATTTTAGGGTCTGACCCAGTTTGGGACACACTTTGATGTACCTATTAAAACTATGGCTAGGTATATGGAGTACGCAGTAGGTGGTATGTATCTATGATAAATCTTTAAGAAGGTTCATTTCTAAATCACTGGATTGATATATTTACTCACATATTTTTATTTGTCTATGAGCCTTAAGCTGTATGTGATGAACATATTTTGATCCATTTCATTCGTCTCAAAAATAAGTTGAATGATTAAGAAGGTTGATCTATCGTCCTTTAGGAGTCGCTTTTACGGCAACTGTCAGATGATTTGTTTATAACCCTTTTGAGGAGAAGAAAAAAAATTATGCAATTATCCAGCTATTTACAACATTCAATTATTTTACTATGACTTTGTCAAATTTTATAATTGCTTTGGGACTCTTTGCTATATCAGCATCCCTACCAAACTCGTTCGTCTGTTCAGGATGACGATCGAGAAATCTCGCTACTCCGTCAAAGTGGGAAGAAACCACGGAACGCTTTGATGTCGAAAAAGGTTTAAGACAAGGTGACGCGCTATCATGTGACTTCTTCAACATTATTCTTGAAGCAATTGCATGAAACTCGAAGTTAACATAAGAGTAGTCCAAAAGTCCGTTCAACTACATACTTGCATATGCAGATGATATTAACAATATTGGCTGTTAATAAATCGAGAAAGGATTCTCAACATCGGTGAGTCGGACAAAACGTCACAGTGGACAGAGGCTCCCTGAAATCACGCCAAAAGAAATTACGCCAAAAAAATAAAATGAAAAAGGTCCCAAAAACTTCCATACAAATTTGTGGCCTTTTTTCCTATGAAAAATCGCACAAATATTTTGACACAAATGCCGCTAATTTTGCCATTTTTTCCAAAACTCTTTTGGGCATTTTTTCCATTTAAGAAAATTGAGAAAACGCCAAAAAAAATCTTTTGGGAAAAACGCCAAAAAACTTTTTGGTTTTTTTTTTCAAATTGAAAAGGAAAAAACGCCGAAAAGTTTTTTTTTTTTTTTTAATACAGAAAAAAGAATGTATGGTTGTTTCGCAAAATAACATAATATAACATAACATAACATAACATAACATAACGTAACCATAACATAACATAACATAATATAACATAACATAACATAACATAACATAACATAACATAACATAACATAACATTGAAAATAGTTTGATTAAATGGACAAGCCAGGCCCTGGGCAAAAAACAAATTCTCTCGGCGATAGTCTGTGAACCAAAGATTCGTCTTGAGGTATGATTCACAGTCACTTGTTGATTGAAAAATCATATAGTCTCGGTGAAAATCGAGCAAACAGTGCGTCTAGATCATGTGGTGGTCGTCTACTGATGAGCCCACCCACCACATCGGGGCGAAACGCATTACTGGAGTCGAGGCCAACACAAATTGTGATGACAATCGTACACTCCAACGTTATTCAACTCATAAATATGTTTATGATTGAAAGTAGTTTGATTAAATAACATGCTTTTACCTAGTTTCAGTTGGAAAATGTTATTTTATGTGTAGTTTGTCAAGTGCTACACGCAAAAATTGTAATGTTGCCAATGCCATGCAAACATATGAAGGTATGTTCCGAGTGCAACCTCAAATTACAAGCTCAGTCAGTGGCTGACGGAGAAGAATTATAAATGTCCGTGCTGTCGGGAAATTGTCGCAGATAACCTTCAGGCGTACGTCTAATACAGCAATATGTACATATAAATTACATCAATGACTCTAAATAAAAAAAAGTAATTATAATTGGTTTGTTTTAAATGTGTTAGGTGGCTATATTCTGAAATAAAAATGAAATATAAATTCTCCAAAAAAGCGGCGCGGCTGCGCGTTGCCCGCGCGATTCTGTAAGTGATGTTCGGTCCAGTTTGTATCGATGGAGTGTGGAGGAGAAGATTTAACAACGAGCTTTATGGGATATACAGGGACTTTGACCTTTTAAAAAATATGAAGATATAACAGCTGAAATGCTGGGGCACGTGGGGTGTATGGACAGTAAGCCCGACGAGTCTTTGAGTCCACCCCTGAGGGACAACAAAACAGACGAAGACCTCACCTCAGATGGCGCGCACAATTGCTGAAGAGGTACCTCAACCAATTTGGTGTGCGTAACTGGAGGTATATGTTTAGTTTTGGCATCCTTGCTAAACTCGTCCGTTTGTGCAGGATGACAATGGAAAATGTACGCTGCTTCAACAGGATCGGTAAAGAACTCACGGAGACCTTCAATGTCAAAAAAGGATTTAGACAAGGCGATGTGCTGTCACGTGACTTCTTCAACATCGTTCTTGAATGCACAGTGCAAAACTAAACGCTAACACCAGTTGCACTATCTTTCAAATTCCGTCCATCTACTCGCCTACGCCGACGACTTCGACATAATCGGCAGAACGCAGCGTAACGTCACTGGCGCGTTCGTGAGTATTGAGACGGAGGTAGCGAAGATGGGTTTGGCGGTCAATGAGGGCAAGACAAAGTATATGCTGTCAAAAAGAAAGGACACCCAACACCGACATCTCGGACAGAATGTCACTATAGACATATATAACTTACAGGTACTTAAGGACTTTGTCCACCTAGGCTTCGCTATGAACTCGGGCAATAACACCAGCGCTGAGATTAAACGAAGGATAATTCTTGCCAATCGCTGTTTCTTTGGACTAAAAAAAGCAACTGCTGCCCCCTGCTTGAGCCTACTGTCAGATTTACAAAATGTGCGAAATTGGGTATATTGGAAGGGAAATAAAACCACTTAGAGTTTTCGGAATTTATTTCCCACCTTACATGGGAACTAAGTCCACTTCACGAAAGTGGTTTTATTTCCCACTAGGTGGGAACTGATTCCCTCAGTGGGCTTAGTTCCCGGCGACTTATTTCCCTGCACCCTCTCGAATAACTAAAGTGGCCCTTTATTAGACCTTAATCATCCCAGTCCTTCTCTATGGTGCAGAAGCATGGACACTATTAAAAGCGGTCAAGCGGATGAGGTTACTCTTGGTTGTTTCGAGAGAAAAATTCTTCGAGTAATTTTCGGTCCCGTCTGCATAGATGGTGAAACGAGGAGGAGATACAGCGAAATCGACCTAGTCAAAAGAGTGAAGATCCAACGACTGAGGTGGCTGGGTCATGTAGAGCGAATGGACGCTAATGCTCTGGCCCGAAAGATCTTCGAATCCACACGCGAGGGACGGCCCTCTGTAGACAGCTGGCCAAAGATTGTGCTGGATATAGACGCGTTTGTTGGTTGAAGCACAGGTCCACCCCGGACTGTAGCGCCACCTTAAGTAAGTATGTATATCAGATCACCTCCGCAACACAATTAAAATCTATTTAATGATTAAACCATTAAACCAATACTAAGTCCTTGCTCAGTATTTGGAAGCTGCTAGTTAAGAAGATCAGTACAAAGAGGTCCATGATAAAACTGAATTTTTTATAGGTATATCATAAAATATAGATGGGGATCTGGCAATGACGGTGGCAAAGAAAGCGCAAATAGATGGTTTCAATGAGCCAGTTACTGCAGCACAATAATCTAATTGGGCCGACATTAATAAGCAGTCGGCATCGGCATTATTAATTATAATTAGTAATGACATTTGGCCTTCTTCAACTTTTTCAAAATCGCATTCCAGTTAATATCACGTTTTCCTATAAAAAATAAAAACGCCCTTATAACTCATAGGCAGTTAAAATATGTACTTTTTTTTATAAATCTAAGCCTCGGGGTTTGGCTCGAGTTTACAATAAATTATTTTGTTGGTCCTTTCCCTATCCACATAAGTAAAACTCCTTATTCGAAGCAAATTTATTTTCGATCTCAAATGCCTTAACTCTGGAGTGCTCACAGTAGCACCCCCGCAAAGCTATAAACTTAAAATTGTTAAACGCCACGTAGCTATCTGAAAACATCCCCTAAAGGCCTAAAGCACTGGGTTAGCGGTTAGTTATATGCTTCATTATATCAGGGTGAAGTCACCTGTTAACGGTTTTCACAATTTGCGGTAAAGAGTCGTGTTCATGTAATTGTACGTTACGTATACCCGTATGTATATAACAAAATGTACCACGAACCCTTCACCACTATAAAAGAGCTCTCCTACGAAGAAAAAGATTAGCTGTCACCATCAGCGACAGTGTCAAAAACCACCACCCCACCATAACCATACCAGGTGCTAAAAATTTATATATTTATTTCCAATGACTTGAGCGGCAGAGGGAGTCTACAATTTATCCAAATCTGTGGGTCGGGGCAATTGCTTCAATGCGATTTGTGCTTCGTTAGTTTTCTCCGTTTACGGAACCCCCTTTATTTGGCCCAATCGACAGGGGGTTGATTTATGATTTCAAATACACTTGATTGCGCTTCAACACATCATCTTAATTGTGGATAATTGAATTTCCATCCCCCCTGTTCTTGGGAAATTATATTTCGAGGGGACATACACAAATACCCTGAATATAACTGGGGTAGGAATTTCATCGTATCGAGACGAGTATGAATCAAGGATTCTAAGTATGTATACCTATTCAATAATTCTCGAGAATAAGCCATTAACAATTACCAGCGAACAAAGGCGAGTATCCATGGTTTTCTGGATCCAATTAAATGGTATAGGTATTAAAAGGGTTATCGTTGAGGAAGCTATTCAAAGAACTACCGATTTTTGGGGCGATAATAATTAAGAGTGTCGTTTAATTTCTAAAAGGCAATACAGACAATATTGACATAAAGAGAGGGGTAAACAAAAATTGAAGTATTACCTTCAGAAAATTATATATTTAAGACGCTTTTAAAACCTCTAGCTATAGGTATACTAAGAGGATCATAATCATAACAAAACGAGTAATGAGAATGGGACCGCATATAAGGAGGGGCTCAGGCATGTTGGATGAATTCATTTTTGCATACTTTTAAAGTAGATTGACCCCAAAAAAGTCTTCATTGCTTTTCTCAGTGAACATCGAAAAAAATTTATTTTTTTAAGCACTAAAGGGACTTTAAATACTTGCCACTGGTGCGAGTTAATTTATCTATGAGTTTGGCTAAGAAATATAGTCATGGATAGATTACTGCTAAGGTAATCCATCGAAAGTCTAAGGGACTCTGCAAGACTCAATAAAATATTATCCAAAAATCACTCGAAGCCATGTCTTCTGAAAATTGGCGGATGAAATAGGAACTGAGTTAGCTTCAGAATCACCAGAGCTTTTACTAAATCCCTACTTCCCAGTAGTTTTGAAGAACAGAGCAAAATAAATAAAATTATTCTCGATCAGTTGATTAAGCTCGAAAGGAATTCTAGGAAAACGCCAAGGTATATAGAATACATGGTATGATATTGCGCATGTTGTTATCCTATCTCCCTCTCGCATAATACGTCACTGGGTGACAATTCTTCTGACATTTTAATAGTGCCTTGTTCGTTCATTTTGCGCGCGGAATTAAATTTTACCACTAATAAAATAAATATGGTACAATGTGCAATTTTCGGTTGCAAAAGCAATAATAATAAAAAGCTTAAGATAAATCAAAGTGAAAATTGTGAGAAGATAAAATTCTTTAAATTTCCGAAAGACAAAACAATCGAAAAAATATGGATAAATAAGTGTGGTCGCAAAGACAAGATAAATGCGAAATATTCTGTGGTGTGTTCAAAGCATTTTTCTCCCGAGAGTTATTATCGTAACCTCCAGCACGAGCTCCTAAATTATTCCCCTAAAAGTAGCAAAAAGCTTAAAAAAGACGCTATACCAACAGAAAACCTCCCATTTCCAGAAATACAGTCCAAAGGGCGGGAAGAAAGACAAAAAAAGCGGGAATCAAAAAAAGTTTTACGTGAATTATTGTAAGTTATTGAAATTCATATAAAGCAATAAATAAAATGCTTTCTTCTGTAGGGAAAATAATATAATTTCCGACGAAATTGTTCCTGATAGCCCCAAGAGTCCTGAACCGTGTATTGTCCCAACACCACTGACAATTGATAAATCAACAAATACAGAAGATGATTATGAAGGGTAATGTTTACTCCGTTGATCTTTTTAATTTCGTATAATTATACCTAAAATATATTTAGACTTCTGAAGACACAAGCAGACCTGGAAGAGTTACTCTTAGAACACAAGAGTCTTCTAGCCGAAAATTGCATTTTAAAAACAGAAAATGATGCCTTAAACAAAATCTTTACACCAGGACAAAGGAAACTTTTGCAAAAAGCTAAGCGTGTTAAGTGGCAAATAGACGATGTGTCGCAAGCAATTGCCATATATGCAAGTGGTCCAAAAGCGTACAGGCTTCTTCTTAAAAAAAAATATCCACTTCCTGCCGTGTCAACTTTAAGAGCATGGGCAGCAAAAATCGATATAAGCCCAGGCATCTTGAGAGTTGTTTTCAATTTGATGAAAAACGCTGATTTGACTCCATATCAAAAAGTTTGTGTCTTGATGGCCGACGAAATGAAAATTCAGAGATCATATGAGTATGACCAAAAAACCGACACTTTGTTGGCCCCAACAAATTATGTACAGGTTATAATGGCAAGAGGTCTATTCGAGAATTGGAAACAACCACTATTTTATAATTATGACTACAATCTTACAACGATAATTTTTACAAAATTAATTCAAAAGCTGCAAGCAATCGGATATGATGTTGTGGCTATTGTGTCCGATTTGGGTGGTAGTAACAGGTCACTCTGGAAAACTATGGAAATAACTGAAGACAACCCGTTTTTCAAGAATCCTTCTGATCCCACCAAAAATATTTATGTATTCAGTGATACTCCACATCTTATAAAACTTCTAAGGAATCATTTTTTAGACTTTGGGGTCCTAATGGAAGGTAAACTTTTAACTAAAGAACCGCTTGAGGAACTGCTGGCACTTCAATCGAATGTTGACCTTAAAATTGCTAGTCGGTTAACTCCTACGCATCTTTCAGTACAACGTGGTAAAAGGCAGAAAGTAAAATATGCTACGCAGCTGTTTTCACACACAAACCATTGTGCTCTCGAAAGAATCGGAACATGTGGGAAGGCAAAATCAAAATATTGGGCCGAGTTATCGATTTTGTTGAAAGTGGTAAGTTTTGTAAATCATATCACGGCTTTAATCTGAAAACTTAAACTATTTCCTTTTTTGTACAGGTAAACGACTGGTTCGATTTGTTCAATGTTAGAGTTCCAAGAATCGACTTTCGGGAAAGAATGGCGGCATACGGATTGGAGCTGGAAAGACATAACATTATCCTTTCAAAAATGAAAGATACTATAAGAAAGATACGCATAGGAAAACATAAGTGTCTTCTTCCATTTCAGAAAGGAATATTGAGCAACATTAGTGCCATAAAAACTATGTTTGACGATTTGAAGCTGCGGTATAACATCACATATTTGTTGACGTATCCTAGATTTTTTCGTTACCAAAGGTATATCTACCAACCACATACAAATTTAAGAGAGCTTTGATCTATCCTCTGATCAATCGACAGATATTTTTATATTGAGCGGAAAACTAGTCTATAACCCAGAGTCAGCGAGATTGACTGGTAGAACAACTAACTGGAACGGTTCTAGGAACGAAATCGAAGCGAATGTTGAACTAAGCTCGACTCCATACGAACTTGAGGTTGAAATTGACCGCTTCGTTGAGATTGTACAGCTCGCCTCCTGGAATAATACGCCCAAAACAAAGAAAAAGCAGGACAAATACGGCTTACGATATCCTCCCGAAATAAGGGAAATTGGTCAACCAAAAAAGGAAAGCGCGTAAAAAATGGCAACAGAATCGTTCTCAGCAACATAAAGCACATTTTGACTTTTTGTGCAACTTATTGAAGACAACTGTATTAAGGATTTCAAGAATCGTGCGATAGGCTCTTACCTCGAAAGCTTAACTGGCGATAAAAGATTCCAATTATTTACTTTGGAAAGCTGTAAAAGGCACCAAAAGGCCGACGATCCCCGCGGCCCGCGCCACCAATTAGAATAAATCAAAATGAATGGGCAAGGGAAGATAAAGATAAAGCGGATATTTTTGCAGCCCGTTTGAAAGAAACGTTTAAACCATACGACGGTCAAGTGGTTAACGGTAACAACGATGGGACTGAACTAATATCTGATGATTCAACATTCGCAAGTGCAACGCTAAGAGCTAGTTTTTAGAGTTTTTTAATTACCCCATATCTTCGGTCTTTATAGTCCGATTTTTATGAAACTTTTTTTATTATTTAAATTACATTTAATAATAATAAAAAAATTTTTTAAAAATTTGACACTCCATTCTATTTTAATAACAATAAATCTAAAAATGGGAGATTTTGTACAATATGGGGATTTTCTCTCAGGGTCTTTTGCAGTAAGGAATTCCAGCACAGGTTGTTATGGAACAGGGGATTTTGGAAAATATATTTTTGAAAAGGATATATCATCATCACCAACGCGCTTAAAGGTGCTAGTACACGATATGTAGCACGCCTCATACATATGTGGCTCTGACGTCAACAGAGAGTGCACAAAGAGAGCTTATGCACGGCATGTACCCATTGGGACCATTCGCTGACGTCAAAATGACGTCAGTGCTACATATATATGAGGCGTACTACATATCGTGTACTAGCACCTTAAGACACGTGCCGAGCCAATGGAAAGTTGCGGAAGTCATAATGGTTCTAAAACCGCGAAATGAGATAAAATCAGACAAATTTCGCTTCTTTCAATCATATCCAACATTTTCGAGAGGATATTACTAAGGCGTCTACAACCGGTTATAGAAGATAATAATCTTATCCCTGACCATCAGTTTTGGGTTCAGAAGTAAACATTCGACGATTGACTAGGTTCATAGAATTACTGACGTAATCGAGAAAGCACTTGAGGAACGAAAAATATGTTCAAGCATATTCCTTGATGTCTCGCAAGCAAGGTGTGGCAAGAAGGCTTAAAACTAAAATTACGACAAGTTCTCCCTATATACGATTTTCTGAAATCATATCTCGGCAATAGGCTTTTCCGTGTAAGACATGGAAACGGATACTCGGATCTAAAAGAAATTTCGGCTGGTGTACCGCAAGGAAGCGTTCTTGGGCCGCTTCTCTACCTGTTATATACTCGTAATATACCAAAGGAGGATGACACTATCCTTGCTACTATCCGACGACACTGCTGTCTTAGCAGTATGTAAAACAGTCGAAGAAACGACTGCAAAACTGCAAACGGCATTATATAAAGTAAATGAATGGACGAGGGTCTGGCGAATCGTTTTTAATGAAACAAAATCTGTTCACGTGAACTTCACATATAAAAAAACGAATGACTTGCCAATTGTTCTAAGCTTGGCCAGAATACCTTTTGCGAACGAATCCAAATACCTGGGAGTGACACTCGACGCAAAGCTGTACTGCACTGGTTACTTGGAAAACATTCCCAGCTCAGTACCGAGAAGAAACTGCTTTTATATACAAGCAAGTGCTAAAGCCGGTGTGGACCTACTGTATACAACTTTGGGGTTTCACCAAGAAAAACAAATGTTAGATGAGAGCAATTTATTGTGTCGACTACAAACAACAAAACCTTTCGACTTGGGGATATAGGGATTTACCGAACATGCACGATCTTTCATTGGAGAGTAACCTGTCAAAAGCTTTGATTTCGTGATAGAAAAATTGCTTAAAAAGTTATATCTTAGTTGCAGTATCTACAATTTATATCAAAGGGTGGTGTTTTTAGTCAGTAAGAATCTGACACTATTATGAGCACGCGTTGTTCCCATAGTGTCTATGCAAGGTTTTTACCATTTTGTGTTTTTTGACATTTTTGGCAATTTTTGAAAATTTGCTGAAAACTTTTCTGTCCAAACATCCAGATATGAATTCGCTTCGGACCAAATTGCATTTTTTTGCTGAACTGTGTACGGAAATAATAATTTTGAACCGTTCTTCTTCGAAGACTATATGCTGAAGCATCCATAATCGTCAATGGGGAGCATTATCAGGTTACGATTACAGTTTTTTTTGTAAACTTTGTCAAAAAGTGGAGCAAATTCGTCTCCGTTCTGTACCAGCCACACTTCTTCCAAGCGAACCGTCAGTAGCTACAGGCGGGGGCTAGACTGTTTCGTCTTTATCACTTTTCGCAGTAGAAACAGATAAACAGACTGCTTAAAATACTCTTCCTTGATCGGCATTAGCTAACCTTCTTACTAGTGGACTGTCAGAGGCTACCAGCAGCGGGTAGCAGTCTAACCCCGAAATAAGGCAATGGTTGACCGAAATAGTCTAACAGCCCGTCTATTGCCTCTAACCGGATCTTCGAATTATAGAGATGAGGTTGATTGATGTAGTCAGATCCTCTTCGGTGATGGCAAAGGGGCGACCGAAGCAGTCTAATCCCCCGCTGCTTGTAGCCCCGTCACCCCGTCAACCGCGACAAATCGCGACCTCTCTTTTCGGTACCAAGCAGTATGTCCTGTGATTGTCAAAAGGAAATAAACGGGAGGCAGACTGCTGCGGTTAATCCATCCATTAACTTTTCGTCAAGCAGCAAAGCGGACTGGTTCAATCACCCCACTTCTGCCACGCACCAGTCTCCCTCCTGAGATGGTCTGTCAGGGGCAATAGGCAGGGGGCAGACTGTTACGGTCATCCTCCCCCCTTACCCGAAGACTAAGCCGCAACCAGGAGGTGCAAACTTAGATGAGATTTGACTGCCTCAGTCACCATCAAAACCTCTTAAGGTAAGGCACTCAAATTCCCAAGTATAGTTCCCATCCCACTGTAATGGCTGGGGCACAATTTTTTTTCTGGCCACTTCCCCCAAAACACCTCGAGATTGCACCTTCTGTCTGGGCACGTTAGTTATCGAAAATATCTCTACAAATTTGGCCACGATGGCTTGCCTTACTGCTCCGAATGCCCAGATATAATAAATCCTTTAATTCCTCGCCCTCCAACTCATTCCTAATGTTGTCAACTTTCTCGATCTCCTGTTCCTGTCCGGCAATGTTAAGTTGAGTGCGAGTGTCGGAAGTGCTAAGGGCTTGTTTTGGCTGTATTTATTTTGAGCCCCACTCGCCTCAGCTTCTAAATTGTGGGCTACCAATACATGTTGTGTTCCACTCTAATCGCTCTACATTGAGATGAGGGAACATACCAAACCTACACCTTCTACTAAGCCAAATGTAAGACTAAACACATGCTCCCGAAAGTCAATAAGAAGTCTGCGGCATTCCTGCTGTCTCTCAGCAGGAACGACTGTAGACAACTTAGCGTTCTTACGGGACACTTTGCTTTTGCAAAGCTAGAGCTAGAATTAACTGTCTGCGACGTTTATGGAAAGGGCGACGATTCTTCGGATCATTTCCTTTATTGTTGTCCTGCCTTCGTTTGGATTAGGTGGCAGATGTAGTGGGTGAGTGCTGATACTGTAAGCTCGTCATCGTTGAAGTGTACTCTCGGCTTTCTCCAAAAGTCAAAAAAATTCCAAAAAGATGGGCACTTCCGGTAGTACCTACAATGGACTGAGTGCTCCAGTAGTGTTTCCTAACCCGACAAAAAAAAAACCAAATGGCGGGGGTGCAGAACTCGAAAACCTAAAAAGAGCCGAACCCAAGTGTAGCAGTCGCTGACCAATACAGACCAATTTAGTACCATATTGACACCCTTTTAAACAGACTCGCATTATAAAAGAACATTTTCTTTAAACCTTAAAGCCATCTCTTATAGCGATATAACGGCTACAACAGTACAGGTACACATGCATATTGGTGCCCTCAAAATTAAAATATAAATGTAATCTCCCCCAGGTGTACTATTTACGTCTTGCCCTGTAATCTACTCTCATCCTTATTTCAACAGGTTCCATCTTTTATGTGTTGAATCTGCATATTGATTGTCAGTCAACTTCTGACGTTGTTGCCTGTCAACCTTATTAGAAATACCGCAACACACGCAAAAACTTAACTCAAGAATGACGATGATCCGACGAAAAGAAGGGACACAAAAAAAAAAACTGCCTTCCATCCAGAAAGTTTGAGCCGAACAAGGGCTGTCAACCCTAGGACTAGCAGGGGATAAAATGTAATAAACATGAAGAAGGAAAGTAAAGCGCACAAAAAAAAAATGCCGAACGTTATTAAATTCTTTTGATGATTCCAGGGTCCTGCACCTGACAAAAAATATGCCACGCCATGCCATCTCGACGTAATACATTTCAGTCAGCACAGCCCACACATTCCTTGTGACAAGGCAACTCAGCTCAACTCGCAGAAAGCGCGTTCCTCAGGTCGTACGACATGCACTGTGGTGTGGTGGGTGGTGGGTGATGTATGAGGTGTGATGTGTGGGTGCGGGGAACCCAATTATCTACCCAATATGAAAGTACATATATATGCCACCCGCGTGGGGGTGTATGTGCTGCAAAAATATTTATGCTACAAATCTCCGGTACGTACACTTCAGTGTAGTGCTCATAAAAGACATTCATTTCGATCATTCCGAGGCAGTAAAATTCACTTCGGTAAAAATAAACCGAACGGAACGGAATCGAAGCAAGAGGGTGTACCGAGTATGGTAGTAGAAGAGAAGTGAAGCTGCGGTAGGAATCGAGCCTTGCCGCCATACTATGTGGGAGTAGTGCAAATGTGTGTGTACGTATAAGACTCGCTCCGAAAAGGAAAACATGGTTACCATGGAGAAAACCACCAGCATCCATGGTGCACAAACATCGCAACCTATCTCTCTTTACTGGCGGTGGGTGGATGGTTATATTGGGGTTGTGTTGGTGGTTTAATCCCCCATCTATGTAACACGTTTGCTTTTGGGTGAAGTACATAATGTACTTCATAAATGCGGGTGTGTTGGTGAGTCCCAGCAGCAGCATCCTGTTCGGTATTGATCTTTTCCAGCTTCATGTGCTCACCCGGATTTCATTTCGTTCTCTCTTCTGCCTCTCTAATCCAGTCACCCAGCCATTTGCACGAGACATTCAACACAGAATACAGTGTTTGATTGTGTGCAGAATTTCAACCTCTCAATTTTCCGGCAGCAGTATTTTTTCCAAGCATTTTTTATGTCGAGTTTCATATTCTTATTTCTTTCGTTTTACGTTCGTAGTACCTAGGTATTTTGGTTTTTTTGTTTTCGAATTGTATAGTGTTGCCAGTTGTGTTGTTTGTCATGGTTCTGTCTAAAATCAAACCTCAAACAAAAATATTCATCTCTTGCTAGGGTGTTTTTTTTAGAGGTATAGAACTTTAAGTTGACAAAACTATTTTAACTGGCGGCCATTTTGTCAGCTGATTGATTTATTTTTAGTTTGGTTTGGCATTTTAACATGACATGAATAGACTGACGCATGAACAACGCTTCCAAATTGTGGAAATTTATTTTGAAAATCATGGTTCTGTTCGAACTACGTTTCGGGCAATAGGAACGTCCACTTTACGGTTAACATAATCGTCTCACTTTTGTGTGAGTTTCTATTTTTGGGACGAATGGAAGGGACCTACAATTTTATGCCGAGTCCGAAAGGCTGAATTAAGTAGCTTTTTCATGACAGTCATACAGTCTCGGGTGTTTGTCAGACGTTCGCGAGAGGTGGCGCAGTAGAAAAAACTTTTAAGATGTAATTTGTGTTTTTCCGGGGATCGAACCCTCGCACAGTTGTCCAGCACACTAACCACTGCGCTACCGCCCCCTATACCTCAAAAAAAACCCTTACAACTGATTGTACAGTACAACGACTTTAACAGATCGCACGTAGGTAGGTTGGTAGGTAAATAGGTGCTCTTGTGGCTATTGCCATAGCTTCACTAGATTATCAGTTGGGTGCGACGTGTCTTCAACGTTCCTATAGCGTCTGCAGAAATCATTATGCATTATGCCCAGCCGTTCCGCATATACCTACGCCTATCGCACAAGTGTCCAGTAATAACCCCATGAGTATATACAAATATCTTTGAATCTCAGCCCAATCATGAGTTTGGTCCTCTGGGCTCTGATGGCCATAATCCCTGCAAGTATTGAGATTGGTCCAGCGTAGGTTTGTTTTTAGCAAGTGTGCTTAGCCAAAAACCATTCAAAGTCCAAGGAAGTGTGTATTTTCGATCCGTTCCTTGCAAGCTCATCCGCCTCTTCATGCCCAGAATATCCATATGCCCTACCAGAGCCCTCAATATATAAGGTCACCGCGTTGGTTTCTGATATTTCGTCCAATATTTCTTGCAATGGCTTACTGCCCTTGACTTTTGTGGCTTTTATGGCTGCTTTGCTATCAGTCAGAGTATATAGTGATTTCTTTATCGGCAATGCGCCGTTTCTTTGCCGCTAGGGTTATAGCAGCTATTTCCGCTTGAAAAACACTGATGCAGTCATCGCTGATTCGAAATGATTCTCGCAGGTCAAATGTTTCACTGAAAATACCCGCGCTTGTACAGATATCCATCTTAAAACCGTCAGCGGTGGTAGGTAGGTATAGTCGTAGTCTGTACGAGTCACTTTCTACTTCGTCGCGCTCCATTTGGATTAAATGAAGGCGTGCCCGTAAAGTTTGAACGACCATATTCACGACCCTCTAAGGCCGATTGCGGCTTTGACCGCCTTGCTGACTTGCTGTGACTGTAAATGGCCAGAGGCGTGATGCTTAGCATCACCTCTATTGTTATGGGTGTTGTTCGTAAGGAGCTCCTAGCTCGTTATCCTGATGCATGCCGCCTTTTGGACTTGGGTAAGCTTAAAGACATGGCATTTCTTCTCAATCGTCTTCCACCACACTATTGTCCCATATGTTAATATGGGCCGCGTATAGTGCCACGTATGCTTTTTTCATGGAATCCTTAAAGACAGGGGTCGCCCTTCTTCTCGTAAACAACAAAGTTTCCGTCTTCGATGGGTTCACCCCCACCGCAACCCAGTTGTTGACTAATAGGAGTGCGTTCGCTGAGAACTAAACTGAATTTACCTGGGACTAGAATTACAAGATTGTCTGCGTATGCCCAGAGTATTTCCAATCAATATCGACGTGACCAAATTTCGTAAGTTGTTCAGTTTTCTCGACCGAAAATCGTCCACCTGCGGAGGTTTAGATTGAGCAGAGTTTATAAGACAAGATTGGACTCTAGAGGCAGTAGCTTAGCTAATGGACTGCCTGCGCTTTGCAAAAACTTTCGTCAGGTTTTTCACTAAAATGCGATGCAGAGACTTGTAATGACCAACTGTTTAGCGCATCGTCTGCCACGATGGAGCCTACCGACACCTCTTCTGCCACATGTTGTTACAGTATCTTCGAAACGAGGTGCTAAACGACTTATTGTTTGACCGGTTGGTGTAGGACGGCTGGGAAATCTGCTCCGAAATACGTTGTGCCACAATAACTGATGAACTATTTTGAAAACAAATTATCACGAGTATTTCGCGTATCTATGTACTTGAGACTTGTCGACTTGTATTTACTCCACTCAAAACAGAACTGACAGTAGTTGTCGTCATTTGCGAAAGTTATAGCGTCTTAAGATAGGGTGATATCGCGTCATGCTGATAGAAGAATTGCCGGAGATTCGCCAAAACCCACGCGTGCAAACAAAATGCGTTCATTTAAGGAATGCCAATGTAAATTTGAAAATCGGATATACAAATTAATGGGGTTATGACTAAAACTGTCCTGTAACACGTAAGCTTTCCCCTAAACGTTTGCCCCACAGCCCGAAGTAGGTAGTAGAGGCCTTGTTGTTGATTATACGGTAACAGCCATTAAATTCGGCACCGTTGACCCAACGCATTGAAGACATGAAGCTAGGTCAGATTTAAGTCACCTTCTCAGTTTAGATCTTGAATCCGTTCGGCCTGCTGGCGACATCCAAAAAAGGAGTACCTACCCAGTACAGCGCATTGTAATCAGTTTCGAAAATGTTGGAAAGTTAACTTAAAATTACCGCGGTTTATTCTATAAATCAGTAGAAGCCTCTGGCATCTCATTTGTGTGTCAAAAATGGGAACCATATGAATCACAAAAACTTTTTTTAAGATTTTTCACCTATGATTTCATGTGTGCATATTCAAACTCATTGCCACATTTTTTCCAGACCTCAATGCCCCTTAATATGGATGTACACACAATGCCCAGTCTACTCCGCACTAGGGTGGTAGTTATTTCCATAATTTTCCAATTTCCGCCAACCTGGCAACGATGTGAATGCAAATGGAAATACATTGTTATGGTTGCCGGCATCATCATCATCATCATCATCAGTTGGTTTCGCCCTTCGTAAAACCGGGCAATATACGACTTCGTTTCGGGTAGCAGCCGTTGCTTTTGTAGCAAAACTAACGCTGGATGAAAACGAGTAAAAACAACTGCCACACAGCATCAGCATCCATATTTGTTTCCGGTCTCACCAGCCACCGGCCATCCTTACACCAGCTCCAGGTTAAAGGTAGAACATAAATTTATTCCGTCGAGGGGTAGAATCCTCACACCATTCCTTGCACAATGTACTCGTATCTATGTAATATGTCGTCGCTGCGATTGTTTCAGTTCACATTTACTCGTATAAAGCCAGAGTCTGGCAAAAAATGGAGGCATGGTGCTCCCCTGAAAACATTAACTACACCCAACTGCGCTCTAACCCGGGAGTCTAGCAAGACCGCGTAAAACGAAAGCGAATTTGCATCGGAGCGGGGAAAAGGAAACCAACGCAAAGTGGGTGGTAGAGGGTGGTGGAAATTATTCAGGGCTGCTCAGAATTCCCGGGCATTTTCGAAAATCAGTACGCTCTCGCTCACACCTACATATATCAAAGCGCATACATAGGTATCTACAATGCACATTTATATAGTTAGGTATACAGAGTTATGTGCATATATCTGCACTTCGACGAGGAAAGTGGAATGCATTAAATATTTTGGTATTGGTGATGGGCTCTGGAGTGTTCTGGAGGATCTTTGAGGGTGCAACATCATCATCGTATAAACGCCAGCACATTCTTTCACCCCACAGCCCACATCCAGCGGCCTGGCGCACATTTGCGACAAGGATGGTGATTACAGCCGCTTATTTCCATAATTTGTGCATCCCAAAACGAGCATGGATGTAGGAATCAAAAGGCGTACAGGAAAGGCGCAAAAAGTGGTACAACACGATATGATACCACCTCCATGCCGCGCGTGCCGGCCGGCCGCACCGCAAGTTGTTGGTGACTCCATGGCTGAGGACGTCTTTGTTCGCTTATATAGCAAGGGGAATATTTGATGTTGCTTTGTGTCCCTGGATGCTGCTGCCATGGTTGCTCTTCGTTACCCTGATACCATTTAGGTATACATATATACATCTACACACAAAATTCTATTAAATTTAAAATTTTCAAAAGACCTGACAGCACAGATTAAAGGTATGCCACACGAAGCACCCATAAAATAACATAAAAGCATTCATGGGTGACGTCGGATAGCAAGCAAGCACCAAAGGGAACTCGAGTAAAAGTAGATACTATACCTTATAGGATCTACTGAAAGAAGAAAGCCAAGGCACAGAAGGACAAAAGGATGTTTTTCTAAGAAAAAATCCAGAAGTCCTCAAACCCTCAACGAAATACTAGTCATTGCAATTCGACAACTGAGTTAGTGGCTCTGCATGGAACTCAGCTGCGAACTTCTCTGTCGCTGGACTTTTCTCTCAAAAAGTTCAAATCTGATTGTGCTGTTAAAAAAAGAAGAAGAAGCAATTCCTTCTTTAACGGACGCTACATTGAAAGATCTTTGCCCTTCTCGGGGTGATAATCAGGCACTTAGACTAGCGCACACAATGAAACATCTGTTTCATTATTCTGTGTGTGAGATATCAGGCCCCGAAGGAAAAAGCAGATGGTTGGGAGTGGTTGTAACTTTCTAATTTATAATCTTCTAATCGATAAGATCAGCCTCCGCACAATGGTCTTAAAGGTTTTATTATTTTCAACTTGTAAATTATGTGGAGAAACGGATTAAGGATAGTGAGTACACAAAAAGTTTCTTAAAAGATGTGGGCGAAAGGTTTTCCGACTTAAAAATTAGAAACCCACCCATACACAAAGGAGCTCTATTGTAGGATTGAAACAGTAACAGCCTTATTTAAAAACTTTATACACTCTCTATAATAACTCTAAACGCAAAAATCTAATATATATTTATTAGTTATTATAGATAGTGTATAAAGTTTATAAATAAGGCTGTAAATGTCAACGCTGTGTAGGTACATTCATATTTGAAAACCCATCTTTGCAATTTATTACTTAAAGGTTACAATCTTGATAGTGATGATGGAATTTGTTAAGTGTTACCGAAAAATGTTTATACATCCGATTTACACATTTGAAGTTGATTATTAACATTGTATAAGACTGAAGGCAGATAATTGTCTCTCAGCTTTCCACCTAACAGTCTTTGACAAACTTTGATTGGTAGCGGATATCCTCTGCGATATTGAAGATGAGAAAGATGTGTCTGTGTAGATATTTAGGCCTAGCATTCATTTAGAGCCTTGTCTTGTTTTTGCATCTCCGCCAAACTTGTCAGAGTCAGATTGTGCAGAATGACGATGGCGAAAGATCGCATAAAGGTCGGAAACAATCTCACCGAGACCTTTGGTGTCAAAATAGGATTTTGTCATGTGTCTTTTTCAACATCAAATCTACTTGAGAAAATTGTGCTAAACTCGTAAGCCAACACCAGGGGCACAATTCTCCAAAACGCATGGCCACCGCCCAGAGTTACACTTGCCAACCGCTGTGTCTTTGGCCTAAGAAGGCAACTGACTAGTTAGACCTTGTCAAAAAATTCTGAGGAAACTCTATATAAGGCACCTATCATCTCAGTCCTACTCTATGGCGCAGAAGCTTGGACGTTAACAAAGGCGAATGGTCGTTTCGAACTCAAAATCCTTCGAATGATTTTCGGTCCCGTTTGCGTTGACGAGCTTTGGAGTAGGAGAACTCTAGAGGAAGACCTCGCCTTAGGTGGCGCGCATAAGTGGAAGAAACCTCAACCAACTTGGAGTGCGCAACTGAAGGCGGTTAGCGAAAGATCGGGCTTACTGGAGAGGTGTGTTGGTTTAGGCCCAGGTTCACCCCAGACTGTAGAGCCATCTAAGTAAGTAAGCAGGTACATGTCTTTGAAATTGTTGGCAGTTGTTGTTTCAGAGTAAGAGCTAGCAACGTTTTTTCTCAAGTCATTTTAGCAAGGCTGTAACTTTGTGAGCTTAGTTCGTGATGACTACTGAACACGAAAATGCACCTGCTGCGTTGTCCATCTGGGTTGGCATCGAAGACTCTTCGGGCCGGAGCGTTGGTGTTCATTCGCTCTACATGTCCTAGCCATCTTAGTCGACTGATACGACCAGGTCGATGTCGCTGTACAGCTCGTAGAGTTCGCTGTTAAATCTCCTCCTCCAAAGCCCGTCAACGCAAACGGGACCGAAAATCACTGGAAGAACTTTGCGTTCGAAGTGCCCAAGGAGATCTTCATCCGCTTTTAGCAACATCCATGATTCTGCGCCATAAAGCATCAGGACTGGGATGATGAGGGTCTTATATAGAGTCTCCTTGGTGTTTCTCAAAAAGGCCTTACTAATCAATTGCCTTCTTAGGCCAAAGCAACAGCGGTTGGCAAGTGTAATTCTTCGCTTGATTTCTGATGTGATGTCATTTTCAGAATTAATAGCGGAGCCGAGGTAGACAAAGTCCCGAACTACCTCAAAGTTATAGCTGTCTATCGTGACGTTCTGTCCGATTCGTCGATGTTGTGTGTCCCTTCTCGTTGACAGCATATATTTTGTTTTGCCCTCATTCACCACTAAACCCATTTTTGCCGCCTCTGTACTGATACTTGCAAACGCACTAGTGAGAGCTCGCTGTGTTCTGCCAATGATGTCGATGTCGTCAGCGTATGCAAGTAGTTGCATAGACTTTTGGAAAATTGTGCCCCTGGTGTTGGCTTGCGACTTTCGCACAATTTTCTCAAAAATGATGTTGAAAAAATCACATGACAGCTCATCACCTTGTTTAAATCCTTTTTTTTCCATCAAAGGTCTCGGTGAGATTGTTTCCAACCTTTACGAAGCAGCGAGCGTTCTTCATCGTCATTCTGCACAATCTGACAAGTTTGGCAGGGATGTCAAAACTAGACATGGCTCTGTATAGCTCGTCTCTATAAATGCTGTCATATGCGGCTTTAAAATCGATAAATAGGTGATGAGAATCGATTTGGACTTCTTGGGTTTTCTCCAGGATCTGATAGGGTCCAATCAATTCGTTGAGAAATGGTTTCGTTGCTAGCTCTTAGTCTATTAGACCAGTTTTAGACGTATTAGTGATAGTGACGGACAATGAACTGACAATAACCAACTACCATACAAAGGTAAATTGTCCGTGCACACCCTTATAAGATTTTGGCCCAATCGTTGTCAGGTTAAAAATTGTGTGTTCACAATGTTGGCAGATATTTTAATATGAAAAATTGATCAATCCGTTGTCAGACATTGCCAGATAAATTACAAGTTTTGTATTTTCTTTTTTGCGATAGGGGTCATGGAACAAAATATTGCACTTGCGACTGTTGAAAGACAGTGAGGATGAAGGAAGCTGGCCCGTCATCAGCCAGCAGTAGGGATTTTACTCCAAATTGCTCGTCAAAATGCGAGCTGAGGAGCTGGGTACCGTATCCCAATTTTTGTTAATAGACTCGAAACAATTTGATGATCTTTTTGCTTTGCACACATCTAAAAGCGGGTGCGCGGCTTGCGTTGACTCTACACTACGTAACTATACTGGCGATGCTTTTCGGTCTCTGCAGTATCTGTTCCGCATTCCCTTTTCAACTATCTCGTCCATTATTGTCGTAAGTTTATTTATATTATTTAATTCTTTGGGGTTGGGGCTAGAATCTCGACAACCGAAGTCCCGAAAACTCAAATTTTCGAAAACACAAAATCCAAAAATTACAAAATTGTTTTATTTTGAATGTAATACATACACCCTTGGATTTAAAGGGAGAGGCGCACACGACTCGTCCGCTACGTGTAATCGTC
The DNA here is from genome assembly GCA_949372485.1 of Cheilosia soror. Classification (NCBI taxonomy): domain Eukaryota; kingdom Metazoa; phylum Arthropoda; class Insecta; order Diptera; family Syrphidae; genus Cheilosia; species Cheilosia soror. Next base: position 132,258,787 of record OX443561.1, on the reverse strand, counting down.
CAGCTTTCCCATAAGGATTTCATAAATTATATAGATAGGTATAGCAATAGGCTGACTTTATGCGACTAAAGTTGCATTTTTCTCCTTTTTTTCTTTCTAACCCCAATGAGACCACTTTTCCAAAATTGTCCATATTTGGCCCTTTTCTGTAAAAAAACACCTTTTTGTATGAAATACGAAATGTGACATAATAAATACATTACGAAACTACTTCACAATTAATTGGGATCTGAATGCGTCCTTTTTCTATCAGCCAGAGGTATCAGCTATCAGCTATTTATGTCCTATTGTCATAAGTTCAGGGTAGGCATTAACAATATAGCCATGTTCAAAGCAACAATAAAATAGAACGAGATGAAAATATGCGTAAGCCACTTAACTTTAGTGAACTCACTCCTTTTGCGTTTTTTTTTGCCATTTGTTGGCAGATTAGTATTGCCCCTTTTTGTACGCAAATCCCCTTTTTTTGCGACTTTTTCAAAATCTTCGAAGTCAGCCCTGATAGCAATGCTTTTTGCATAGAGCCAACCATATACGGTGTAGAAGGCCTTCTCAAAGTCGACTAGGCAGGCAGGCATATCGGACACCAATTTCAACGCGGCATGAATCGTTTCATGTCCCGCTCTAAAGCCAAACTGATTGTCCAGAATAATCTTATTTTCTTCAGCCCACTTCAAAAGAGCTTTATTAACGACATTCTTGAATATCTTGCTAAAGGTGTTAGTACACGGTATGTATCACGCTACATACCTATATATGTGGCTCTGACGTCAACAGAGAGTGCACAAAGAGAGCTTGTACACGGCATGTAGCCATTGGCCACATATATATGTGGCGTGCTACTTACCGTACTCCCTTAACATTCGGGAGCAAACTAATTGAGTGAAGATTAGCAGGGTTGGTCCTATGACTATCTTTAGGTATCCCTTTTGGATATAGGATATATGACTGCCATTTTCCACTGCGCCGGATAATATGTATGCCTTATTCAGCCAGCACATTGTTAAATAGCGTTGCGAAGATCTCAATCGCCTTTAGATGCAGGTGTCTTAAAATGACGTTTGGGATACCGTCATTGAAAAAGGCGAAACCTTTGTTCTCGGATCGCCAATTCTGAAGTTCGGTGCCTAGATAAACAAGCAATATGACTCTAACCACTACACCGTCTGTCTGAAGTATTACATACTAGCTGACCCGACAAACTTCGTTCCGCCCAAATTCATTAATGTAATAAAAATAATAATTCCGAACATACACAGATGCTCCATGTAATTCGGTCAAATCAAATTCTTTATTCAAAACCAAAAGTTCTTTTAAATACAAAAAATGGAAATATGTAACTGTTTTTGTGCCAATAACGAAGATTTTCTTAAAATGTTAGCTCAATCGGTTCGGTGGTTTTGAAATACATAGATATATAATTTCGAATATTTTTTTTTTGGTATAGGAGGTGCCACGTCCCTCTTTGTCCAATTTTTGTATGCCTATGTCCCTCCTTGGGCCAATACGAATCCATCAAAGTGCTGAAGGTAGATATGTTAGATTTTATTTTTTTGGAATACACATATTTGCGATGACAAATACGTCATAATTTCATTATTATTAGGCGTATTTTTTTTTGCAATCCTATATAGGTTTTGCAAGTTTTCCATACGAATCGTTCGCCCGGATAATCATCGGGGCTTATGCTTTAACCCAGATAAAAACTGTGCTACCAATCTACGATTGCTATAAATGTTATCGAAAGAGCTATCGATTGTGTCATAAATGACGTTAGTTTGACAACCAAAATTATTAGGGGAGCTTGGGGCACCTTTAATCCTGAGGCACATTTGAACATTCGTAATAGGACAACATTTAAAAAATATTTAAAATTACATATTAAACAAAATTTAAACTTTTTAGGTAGGTAATACTTGGAAACGTGGAATTGCATATTTTAATTTTTCTATTTGTAAAGAATCATTCACATGGAAGTGAACGAACGAATTTATAAAATGCGAACAATCAACTTTTTATGCATTTATAAACAGAAAATTGCACATTTTATTATTCCAAGAGGAGGATAATTAATTATCCCACCAACAAATATTAATAAAACAAATTTATAAACATTTTAGATAACGAAATTTCGAATTCCAAACTTTTTGTCGCGAACGAAAACACCTTTGCCCCGAATTTTCCAAGCTTATTCGCAATCCACATCATTTAATTCGCATTCCCCAAACTAGCGAATAAAACAATTGTTCGAGCTTAACCTTAATTCGCGAACTAGAAAAGTGTTCATGTGAACCGACTGTCAAAACTTGCGAATATTCGTTCGTAGGTAAATAGTTTGTCGCTCTCTTGTGACTGGTCCTTAAGAGTGTAAACATTTTGTGGCGAGTTTTTCTTTTTACTTAAAATACATATATCTTTAAGGCACAACTTCATTTGAAACCACATTTTTTTTGTCGCTTAACCTATTGGGGCAGGTTTGAACAAAACGCTACGGTACACGTTTGAACAAGTGGTCTTTAAGTGGCATTGAAATAAAGGCTAAGCTACCACCACCCATCAACACTCCGGGAACATCGAGAACACCCAAATTCCTGAACAGCTAACCCATTTTTGTTTTTATAGAGTTTTTTTTAGTCATTTGTAAAATATTTGTGAATTTCAGTTGGCTTCTGTTAAGTCGTTTTTGTTTTTTTTTTATTGAAAAAATTAAGTTAATTTTTTTTATTAACAAATTACAAAGCTTGTAGTAGCTTATTAGCTGCCAAAAGCAATTTCAAATACTGCCGTTCAAAAGTGTCCGAGGCTAGTTGAAAACTGCTCAGCCCATCCGATCAAGGTTCCCCAGTCTCCCCTAAAAAAAAGGAAAACAAACATCAGAAATCAAAATATGGACAAGAAAAATTGCAACTCAAAATTTGGACTTAGGAAGAAACACTGCGACCAGTGCATAGCATAGTGATGCCAAGTCACAGTAAAGTGTTTTTGTTTGTGTGTTTATCTAAGCCTATATAGGATTGCAAAAAAAAAACACGCCTATTATTGACCTATGTAAAGACAAACCACTATACGAAGCTTTGTCCGTGGTAATCTCAGCAATTACTTAACCGATTAACGTGCAATAAACTTATAATATTCTCAACATTAGCAAAATCCAGTGTGATGGACTAATGTGCATCCGTAAGCGAGCATCCGTAAAAAAACGCATTGAAAGTATACTTTCTAGGTGATGTGGAAAAGACTTACTTATGCATGTGTGTGCAAATATGGAAAAAAGGGCGCTTCCTGTAAATCTTGCACAGGGCGCTAGTTTGGCTGGGGCCGGTCCTGCATATCACGTATAATATGTATACACGCCAGTTACTGATACATATCTACAGTTTGGAATGTTTTTTTTTGTATTAGAAGTGACACGGCGCTTTTTGACCAATTTTTTGACCGATCTTCAAAGAAAAACTCTCGGGCTACTACCTACGATTTTAGCTCAATCGGTTTAGTGGTTTTTGAGAAAATAAATAAATGCATCAAAAGTGGTTTGTTCGCATTTCATTAATTCGTTCGTTTGTTCGTTCTCACGTGAATGATCCTTTGAGGTTTTTTCCACTGTGCCACCTCTTGCGAACGTCTGACAAATATACCTACGAGAATATAACTGTCCTGAATATAAACTGCCGTTCGGACTCGGCATAAAATAATTGTAGGTCCCTTTTATTCGCCCGAAGATAAACAAATGTGCACGACTGGGTCGCACGTAACTTTCTCGTTTATTGCGAATCTCGCAGAATCTCAGAGTCATTTCAGCAAATTTTACGTTTAAAATCATACCTACGCACTCAAGATGTACTCAGATAACTGAGCACTTGTTAATTAACAACGTAATACACAATACATAAGGTTTGTTCGACGTGTCCAGCCCTAGTGCGCCCTAGTGCGCACTGAGAAGTGTCAGTGAATTTTCGTGGCTGCCAAAAAACCCAAGGAAACCCCAGAAATTTAGTTTCATGTCGAACACAAAATGTTTTCCCTGAGACCTGTCACTAACAATTTTTTTTTAATATACAGATTTAACACCAGCAATAACATTAAATTAGTTTAATTAATGATTGTAATGTTGAAAAACACATTTCTTTTAACATTTACTAGTGCTGCACAAGCCAATAATTCACAAAAATTTGTTTTCACACAAATGACAGCTACGATTGACAGCCAAATCCAGCACTGAACTATTGCCCTGAGTGAATGGGCACATTCAAGTATCTAGTTGACCTCGAGTTGACTTAAGTCGACTAGATTTATCTCGACTAAGTGTAACCTGAACGCAAAAACTAACTTAATTGGTCGTGAATGTCAGATCTTGACGGGGGGAGCATCTAAAGAGTATTCCACCCCACAAAATCGTCACTTTTATTATCATTTTTAGATTTTTTTGGTTTTGTTTGCTTTGGTTAGGTATATCCACTAGCTTTGTGCTCTCTCAAATTTGAAATGTCAAATTCTCCGCCGTTGACATATAGAAATGTCAACTTAGTACTCAGTAACGAAATTCGTAACTAGATTCGTCGGCTACCCCTCCATAAACGTCAACAGAGAAAGCTGCTCACGAGGCGAATCCCAGCCAATAAGAACTCAGAAACATCAAGTCAGTCAGCTGTCAGACTTACTAAACTAGATACTTGAACGTCCCCAATACCTAGGGTCAGCTCAGTGCTCAACTAGGGTGCCCCAGTGCTCACCTCGAACACAGGTTTTCAGTGTCAGTGCGAACTCAGTGCTATATCGAACGCTATAGGGCTAACCCAGTGCGCACTAGTGCGCCCTAGGGTCCACGTCAAACAAACCTATAAACATACGTATTAACTTCAACATTTACTTTTAAATTTCACCCCGAACTGACACATGAATTTTGATGAATTTCGAATTATATTGCCACTGAAGTTTTGGGCTTTGTAAAAATATACCGTGTGTGAATAAAGATCGGGATTTGGGTAGTCATTTTTAAGAAATATTCATAAAACGACAATATTCGAGTTTTCTGAGAAAAACTAAGTACGTGATCATGTTAAGAATGCTTATGTTGTCTTAAATATGTATTTTGATCAAAATCGTTAGAGCGGTTTTTTGTAAGATTATGTTGACAAATGCTACAATTTGGATTCGAAAAGCACTGTTATTAAACTGTTTAGCTGAAAACTGAGTACTACATATTCTTGAGGATATAAACATTACCTAGCAGATACATTTTTATCCAAATCGAAAATGGCGTTTTCGAGACATGAGCAGTTTTTAAAGTACCGTTTTTAGCGATTGGGAAGGACGCATTCATGGTTCAAAAAACACTGTTTTTCAACTATTTAGCTCAAAACAGTCAAAACTGAGCCAGTGGTATTACTATAGATTTAAGCATTACCTGAAAGTAACATTTTTGTCATAATCGAAAATGGCGTTTTTGAGATATGAACAGTTTTTTAAAGTACCTACTATTATTAGGGTTTTGGGTGGATATCAAAGGACGTAGTCTTTTTAGGGAAAAACTGAGTTTGCTATCAAGTTAAGAATGACAAAAATACCTTCAAAATATTTTTTTTTTAATTTTTTTTTTTACCGTTTTCGAGAAAAAGCCAATTTTTAAAACTGTGGTTGCTGGACTTTTTAGCGAAAAACTGGGTATGCAGTCATGTTAAGCATGCCTACATTAACTCAACTATTAATTTTGGTCCAAATCGTTAGAGCCGTTTTCGAAAAAATCTAAATTTAGACATATTTCGTCATTTTTCGTAAAATTTTTATATGGGAGGTACCGTTAATATTAGGGCTAACAGAAAAAAAAACGTACCTAGCGGGAAGCCCACAAACTCTAAATACGAAGTTTGAAACAAATCCGTCCAAGCGTTTAGATTCCGCAGGGGTGGGACAGACAGACATACGGACGGACAGAATTGCAAGACCCATTTTTTTGAGTTCCCTATCATCGTAATATCAGACAGAATTGATCAAAATCTCGAGTTCGAAATTTTGTACGAAAACAATATCTTTCTCTTACCTACTACGTATACGAGAAAGTTAAAAAATGTAGGTATAAACAATCTAACCTTTAGGTGGGCATAATGCAGAGCATTTTAGAAACAGAAAAGGCTTCTTTTCACTCAATGTACAGAGTGTTAGTTCGGTCGGCTGATTTGAAATGTTTGAACATTGTTGCACGATGGCCAGGATCATGCCGTGATCAAACGATTTTTAATAATTCTGTTTTAAAGATGAAATTAGAACGAAAAGATTTCAAAAACTATATTCTTGTTGCTGATTCCAGATATGCTAACACATCGTACATGGCAACACAATTGGCTGAATGCAATAATCCAGTATAGAGCAGTTGTACAATGAGTCAATAATAAGAACTCGGAATGTAGTCGAGCGGCAATTTGGTGTTTGGAAAAGGCGTTTTCCAGTTTTGTCACTTCAAATGAGAATTAAAACGGAAACAGTCCAAGACGTTATTGTCACAATATAAATGTAGATTTTAACGAAGAAATTCCACCTGTCACTCCCGAAATAAACATACCACCCGTAGAAGCAATCGATGTGGTCAGTGTTATTGGCTGATTATTTTCCGGCACTCCTTTAGGCTCATAGAATGACATAGCTTGAGAATTAAACATCAATGTTACTATATTTTCAACAATTGTAATATATTATATCATTTGTTCATATTGCCTAAAACAAGCTGTAAATATGGATTAATAAATGCACGTATGTATTTTATTTTTGTTTATTTGTGACATTTTTAAATGCAATTCGGCTTCTAAAATTTGAATTTTGATCCTATGTTCTTCTGCCGACTGCATTATTTTTTGCTCGTGTTCTAATCGAACAATTTCGAACTGTTGCTCGAAAATTTGATTTCTTAAAGTTGCAGTACATATATGCAAATGCTACCTTTTCACGAATTTTTGGGTTTGGGGTTTTTAGCACATCATATTTTTTTTCTACGTAGCATTGGGGGATTATATTTTCCCCAATCTATTGGTGATGCAATTGTCTCGTCATCCATCCGCATGGTATAAATGACCGAACCATTGGCAGGCATTTCACAATCTTCCACTATCACCTCCTCACTAAAATAGTCAATATTTTCTTCAGCAGATGTTTGATTGCAACCATTTTCGACAATCTCATCATATGGAAAAAATATGTTTCACATACATTCTAAAGAAATGGAAATAAAAATGTAAACACCTAGACGACAATCCATCAACACTCAAGCCCCCATCACATCGCTCAATTCGTCCAAAGCAGGATTAACATTTTCTTTGTCTTGAGTTGGTTGAGGACCACCACCAGTCAAGAATAGTTCCCTCCTGTCATCAGCTTTTTTCTTTCGAATTATGCGCTTTATATTGTTATATTTGTCTTTCAATGCTTTCGCTGTTCGAAACTAGGATAAACATGTACATTATACTACAATAACAATGAAAATAACGAACAAAATCTTTACTTGGTTATGAAGCGATGAACTAAACTTTTGTGCAACTATTTCCCAAGCTGCATCCTTTTGCCTAGATGTAACGGCGTCAGTTTTTTTTATTTTAGAAAATGTGTTTCTTCTCCAACACGATTTTCACCAGCTCTTCTTCTTCACTCTTGGAAAAATTCGTTGCTCGCTTCGGTTTCGACATTTCTATGTGCTAAACAATTTTATTGATATCAAATATCAACTAATACATATTAAAAAAAATACATACCAAAAGAAACGCACCCAACCAAAACAAAGCTAATCACAGATTTAGTTTGAAAATTAAATTGACAGACATACTGGAACAGTGGAAAGCTTTGTCGCAAATCTATGATTTGGTGATCAAAATTAAAAAATCGTCAACAAACACATTTTCGTAACCAAAAATGCATAACCATGGGTTAAACTAAATCTATGATAACCTAACCGCAGATTTAACCAGCTCTGAACAGACCGGCGCTTAGAGTTATGCGGACTTCTCACTTCAAAGAAAATATTTTGTGTACGTTTGATGAGGTCAAACGACGGACTACTTATCGAACTGTCGAATTATAGCAGTTACATTTCGTTTTTTTGTATGGGAGATGCAGGTCCTACGCCCCTATGTCACCTTTAACCTCCTCCGTCCTCATTAGGCTTGCCACCTTTTAGAAAATCTCGTGGAGGACTTCAAAAATAAAAATAAAAAAATAAAACTGGAAACATAAAGAGGCTCCATGAAATTAGGCCCCAATGAAAAAAGGCCCCAAAAATAAATGAAAAAAGGCCTCAATAATTGGGGAAATATTTCATTATGAAAAATAGCCCCATTCCATTTATGCAAAATTGCCCCAAATAAATGAAAAATTGCCCCAAAATAATGATTGGCAAACAACAACAAATATTATTATGATATTTGAACGTATTTTCATTGTTTTGGGGCCTTTTTTCATTTTTTTTGGCCTTTTTGCATTTTATTGGGGTGATTTTTCATTTAACGGAAATTGTTTGAAAACCACTTGAGGCATTTTTCCTTTTCTTATTTTGGTAGCTATCAAAACAAAACTCTACTAGATGAAACGCAAATTATACCGTTGTTACAAGGGCGTAACAATTAACCTGTTTCTGTTTTTCCGTCCGTCCGTTTTGTTTCTTACAAATATTCCTAAATCACTTTGTAAATAATACCGCAGCAAGATTAATTCTAACTAGAAGAAAATGTTCCTGAAGGTCAGCGCCGTATTTTAATAGATGCAACTTTCAAGATTGTTCCGAAGGGATGTTTTAAACAACTTCTCGTTATATATGTCGAGTATTTGGAAAAGGTACCTACCTACGTCTTTAAGCTTTAACGAATTTGAGAACATTTTTGAAATAACTTTTAATTTTAGCTTTATAAAATTAGAGAAAATAAAAGTTTAAAATTCGCGCGAATTTTTAACTTTTATTTTCTCTAATTTTCTAATGCTAAAATTAAAAGTTATTTCTCAAATTTTCTTTTGTTGCCCTGCAAACACTTAAAGATTTGTTCGGAGTGCAACCTAAAATTAATGGCCGAATCAGTAGTGATAGATAATAGGCAAAATTATAATTGCCCGTATTGCAGGCAAAGTATTGACAGTGCAATTCAAGTTTTTATTTAAAAATAAAAAAAACAAACAATTACAAACAGTTTTTAACTTTTTACTGCGTTGTAATTCGGGGTTTTCATTGAGTTTGGGTGATATACCTATTATTCTTTTGGGGTGATATTTCTTTGGAACATCATAATATTCAGAATCGATTCTAACATATTTTTCGCGTTTTTCATTGAGTTTGTAGCCATTTTTCATTCTTTTGGGGCAATTTTTCATTATTTTGGGGTGATATTTCTTAAAAATCTAAAATCGATTTCACATTGGGGCATAATTTCACAAAAAAAAAATAAAATTTTGCCCCAAATTATTAATGAAAAAAGGCCCTAAAATAATGAAAAATCACCCCAATCCGACAACAAAACTTTGTTGTTGCTTACTACATAATTTTTTTGGGGCGTTTTTTAATTTTTTTTTTTTTGGGCCTTTTTTCATTGGGGACTAATTTCATGGAGCCAGATAAAGACAGAAAATATGAGGTATCTATTTAAAAAAAGCTACATTTTAACCACTGAATTTTTGTACTGACATTTTACTTACTTTCAAGGGCACGGGCTTCTATTTTGTATTTAAACATTTAAACATTTTTACTGACTTATCTTTTTTTTGTTACAAAAAACGGAGCTTATCGGGGCATGCTGCCCCCCGTGCAATCTCTCTGCTTGTGGTCACTGTAGGATTTTGAGTAGGTGAAAGGTGCAATGTTTATGTTATGTTGCTTGACTAATTTTACCACCAAAAAATACGCATTTTTATAATTACCTTAGATATATCTTCGGTTTTTTGGATCCGATTTTGATGAAACTTTTTTTTATTAGTTAACTACACATTTATTTAATACTAGCTGACCCGGCGAACTCCTTCTCGCCCCAATTTAACGCCTTCGGATAATCTCCAGAGTGATAATAAAACACTGATAGTAAGCACATTTGCTCAATAGAAAATAACAATGCGAAAAGGACACCTGTCAAATTGCGAACAGCCTAAGTCTACGTATAACGCAACGCCTTCTGTCGGGTTGTGGCATTGATCGCAGCAGAGCGCAATCTAATCACAATGAATTTCACAATTATCCGAAATTTTCCAAGCTTCACAACGAATTTTCCACCTTTGCATCATCCAAAATCATCAAATCATGCGATAAAATGCAAAATTTCGTCGAAAAAAGAAATACATTTTTTTGCATTTTTCCGGAAATTTCCGAGTTTTCCACTAAGAATTTTCAATTTTTCCATTCGAAAAGCCATTTTGAAACAATTGCACACAAACTTTCATACAAAAAAATTAATTTTCGATTTTTCCAATTTCCCGACTTTTCCGGAGGGGTTTCCCAAAATTTTCTTTCGGATTTTAGCCATACATACATTTTTCGCACCATTTTTATATAATGAATAGATAGAATATAAAAATAATAATAATTTTGGAAAAATTTTAAAAATAAAGTAAAATCTAGCCAAATCTACTACAATTACCCACTTTTTGTCATCATTTCGCAGCAGCAGCGTACCTACTGCAAAACTGAAAGTAGGCAGCTTTCGTATGCGATGTTTCAATCCGCAGTTTCTTTCACGTGCAATGCAGATGCACAAGTCAATAGTGTCTGAATTGCCTGAAGAAATGAAAAATATTAAACCCTCTTGCTCTTCTGCAGGTTCTACAATTTACATAAAACTTGACTCTAATGTATCTATTGCCACATTTGTAAAATAAAATCGTACTCTTTGAAAAGTGAAAGGAATTTGATTTTTATACCCTCCACAGGAAGGTATATTCACTTTGCCATTACGTTTGTAACGCCAAGAAGGATTCACCGGAGACCCTATAAAGTATATATATTCTGAATCAGGATCACATTCTGAATCGATTTAGCCATGTCCGTCTGTCTGTCTGTCTGTCTGTCTGTCTGTCTGTCTGTCTGTCTGTCTGTCTGTCTGTCTGTCCGTCTGTCTGTCTGTTGAAAGCACGATAGCGTCCAAACGAATTGACCTAGGTGAATGAAATTTTGTGGGAAGACTTCTTTCTACCGTCGTCAGGTTGGTATTGAAAATGGGCTATGTCGGTAAAGTAGTTCTGGTAGCTCCCATACAAAAACACTATTAGACCACGAATCACGATAGCGTCCAAACGAATCAATTTGTGCGACAGAAATTTTGTGAAAGGTCTTATTTTTATTGTCCGCAGGTTGGTACTAAAAATGGTCCGTGTCGGTCAAGTAGTTCTGTTACCTCCCATACAAAGTCAATATTCGACCCATGTATCACTCTGTCTGTTGAAAACACCTTACCGTCCAAACAAATCGACTTAGGTGAACGCAATTTTGTGAGATGACTTTTTTTTACCATTGTCAAGTTGGTATTAAAAATTTTCTATGTCGGTCAAGTAGTTCTGGTGCTTCCCATACAAAACCAATATTATACACGCGTGTACCTGTAAGTACAGTATATAATATTATAGTGGAGGGTATCAAAGCATCGGCCAGGCCGATGATAGCACTTTTACTTGTTTTTGTTAAAGTAATTACGTTTGTGGAGGACATTTTTCTTTTTGTGGAGGACGGGTCAAAGGAGGACGGGTGGCAAGCCTAGTCCTCACCCAAGTAACTCATACTCATCCGGAATATGTCACCATTGCAATGTTGACAGAATTTTGAAAATCAACGGAGTAGTTCCACAAATAGTCCCTACCCCCACCCCACCTCACTTTAGCCCCCCTTAAGTAATAGTAACATAATAATGATTCGGAGGCTGCCACCACAACAAGCCTGAAAGAATTTTTTTTTAAATCGGCCGATAAGTTCTGCAGATAGGCGCCCCCTTTAATGAAGTGAGCAACTGTAGGCGGTTAGCCAAAGATCGCGATAACTAGAGAGGCGTGTTGGTTGAGGCCCAGGTCCACCCCGGACTGTAAGTGCCATCTACAGTAAGTAATAAAATGAGGAAACATGTTACAAGTTACCAAAATTAATTAATAAGTACGAAAACTGTCCGAGCAGATATTGCAGAGTAGGTACCTAAATTATTTAAATTTAAATTCAATTCAATAATTGTTTATAAAAAGTTGGATTTTTGAATGAACCTTCCTTTTTGATGGTTATAAACAATATTGAACTTTTTTTTCAGTTGTTGTGGTAATTGCCAGGAAAAGGTTTTTGCGAAAGAAAATTTTGAGAAAACCCTTCGGGAAAGTCGGGAAATTTGATGAATCAAAAATAGATTTTTTGTATGGAATTTTGTGTGCATTTGTTCCGGAATGGCTTTTCGAATGGAGAAATAGGAAATTCCGGAAAAACGCGAAAAAATAATTAAATTTTTTGACGAAATTTTGCATGATTTGATGATTTTGGACCATTTAAAAGTGGAAAATTTCGGATAATTGTGAAATTAATTGTGACAAAAGACGTTTTGCGTGCATTTTGGGTGGAGAAGTTAACAACATAAATAATATATGGCGCCAGGTGTCCTTTTAGCTTTGTCATTTTCTATTAGATAAAACGGGCCGAAAGAGCAATTTTATTATATGTCAAATAAAGTAGGGTGAGTTTACAATATACAGTGGCCGGCATAAGTATTTTGACAAAACTAAAGTTAATTCTGCTCATAATTTGAACTTACTTCATGTAAATTTTGGCATCAATGGAAAGGTCATTTAAATTCCGTTTGAATGATACAAAACTTTCCTTAACCGATTAATTACCCATTGAAAATTTGGAACTTTTGTAAAAGTCTACTTTTTTGACTTTTTTCCTCGGTTCCAAAAAAAAAATATTTTGATGCAAAAAGTTTCTTCAAACAATTCTCATAGTGACTGCAAAAAAAAATTTTTAAAAATCTCTTCGCTAATATTTTTTATGATTTTTTGAATGGGATGATCTCAGAAAAATTTTGTATGAAAAGGAGGAAAAAGTGACTAAAATAGTCATTTTTAGCAATTTTCAAAAAATCATAAAAAATATTAGCGAAGAGATTTTTGAAAATTTTTTTTTGCAGTCACTATTAGAATTGTTTGGAGAAACTTTTTGCATCAAAATATTTTTTTTTTGATACCCGAGGAAAAAAAGTCAAAAAAGTAGACCTTGACAAAAATTCTAAATTCTAAAATTTTTAAATGGGTACTTAATGGGTTAAGGAAAGTTTTGTATCATTCAAACGGAATTTAAATGACCTTTCTATTGATGCCAAAATTTACATGAAGCAACTTTTAAATTATGAGCAGAATTAACTTTAGTTTTGTCAAAATACTTATGCCGGCCACTGTAGGGTAACACCAACATTTTCTATTGAGCAGATGTGCTATTTTTCTTGCTGCAATTAAATCGAGTTTTGCGTATTATTACACTGATTCCGGATAGTCGTATATCGATCATCACATCCGCAAACAGTACAGGCATTACGATCAATTGGAATTCAATGCGATAGTTAATTATCAATTCGACCATTTTTTCAGAAAACAAGTTTACGTGTTAAAAGTGAGGTTATCCAATTGGGTTGCGGCCAATCAAACTCGCTTCATTTGCCAGGAACTCCACCGCATAATTTACAGCTGAAGATGGGATCGATCATAATCATTTTGCGAAATCTAAATCATCCGAAATTAGGCAACGGTACGCGGTTTTCCGTCAAGAAACTGATTAACAATGTGATTCAAGCAACGATCACTTAAAGGGAAGGAAGTCCTTATACCACGAATTCCGATTATTCCAACTGATCTTCCATTCCAATTCAAGCGGATTCAGTTCCCCGTTCGATTGGCTTTTCCGATGATAATCAATAAATCGCAAGGCCAATCGTTGGATGTCTGTGGGATCAATCTCGAATTTTCCTGTTTTTCTCACGGTCATCATCTGTACGCTGCCTGTTTGCGTATTGGCAAACCGTCTTCGTTGTTTGTTTTTGCGCCTTAAAACAAATCGAAAAACATAGTTTATCACATCGCTCTCTACTGATTTCGATTCCAATCAAATAAATCACATTGAAATTTGAACTATCTGTGTTTTATTATCACTCTGGACCGGAGTTTATCTGAAGGCGTTAAATTGAGGCGAGACGAAGTTCGCCGGGTTAGCTAGTAACTTATGAGTATGTAGGTATGTGCGGCCAGAGGCAGACTAAGAAGCAGTGGCACCTGGGGCGGTAAAGCAAGCTTACACCCCTTAAAAATTTAAGAAAAAAACACGAACAAAGATTTTATTGAAAGGTGCTTCCGAGCTTTTATTGCACTGAATATTTCATTAAAATCATATCTTCGGTCACAAGATGCCACTGAGACGCAAATTATTAAAAAAAATTCTCATCGCCTGATAGGCTCGGTAACGAGCCTGAAAAGTCACAATTCACAATGAAGCTTAAAAATTCAAATGCTGTCCAAATTTCTGCATCTTTTAAATTTATTTTTGCAGCTACCATGTGAGACCGTTCATCGATAGCAGATGCGCTAACAGTTTTGAATGTTGACAGCTCACTTTGCGAATTGATTAATCTATTGCTTAATGGTCGGATTATCAAGTCCAAGCTGGGTGAGGTGTCCACAAGAGGATCTGTTAGCAGAGGCACTTCGCAAGGTGGTGTTTTATCCCCCCCTTTTGTGGTCAACGAACTACTGAAAACTTGGAAACTTAACATCCAAGAAAGAGTCAAGAAGACTGCAGTAGCACACTCTTCTCTAGCAAAAAAGCTATTGGTAATAAATGGGGTGTACAACATCGAATAACTCCCTGGCTCTATATCTCAGTTATAAGACCGATACCTATACCTGCTATGGGATAATTGTCTGTTGAACAGCCTTGGAGAAAGCCATAAATAGAGACTATCTAAGCAAGGTCTAGCGCACAGCCTGCATTGTGTATAAGCGCTGCACTAGGCACACGCAGAACTCCCTCTGCGGCACTGGACGTATTGTTTCATCTATTATCCCTTGATATTTTCAGCAAGCAAGCGGCGAGTACAGCCATTTGCCCGCTTCCTCACAGCGGTCAAAGAAAGACTTTGGCTACGCCTCTATTCTGAAGAACTTCGTAATCTCAACCGAAAACACTGATTATACACCACCCCATCTCAAAATCCAGAGCAATCTGGAATGAGGATACTTTCGCAGAAGATGAATCAATTCACTTCTACACTGAAGGCTCAAAAACCAAAGCCGGAGTTGGTGAGAATGTATTCTCCCAAAGTCTTAATCTTGAGCTCTCCTACCGTCTACCAAATCTTTGTGTCGTGTTCCAGGCGGAATTAATATCGATAAAAGATAAGTCTTATCGTGGCTCAAGAAAAACGTGATATGCGCTAAAGATATCTGCATATTTTCGAACAGCCAATCAGCCATCAAATTCTTGAATTTGATCTCTATAACTTTTCTAGATTTCGACTGCCTTACGGAGATGGTCGACCAGTTCAACATTCACCTAATTTGGGTGCCGGGGCATAAAGACATTCCGGGAAATTGTAAGGCCGATGAACTCGCTGGAATAGGAACAACTCAACACTGTCGGATAAAGGCACCCTAGGGATACCAATCGCTACTTGCATACATAAATTAAAGCTGGATGATATCGAGAGTGCAAATCTCAGGTGGACACATGTGGCACCACTTGTCTAGTGACAAAACAAATTTGGCCTAAGGTGAATTTGAAACGATCTAAGAAATTGATTTCTCTCAACAGATTGCATATCGGCACCAGTTAAGTGGGTGGCGCGGTATTGTATATGTAGAATTCGGACCTCTGCACCCTTTTGCTTTCAATTCTCCCCACATATTTGTTGTTTGGATTTTATTTCCACTTCGATTTGAGCTGGAATGCATTCGATTTCACTTGCAATTTCACAACTTGGTAGAGAGTATTTATGGGCCTGTTTTATTGGCAATCTATCTCAGTAAAGTAAAGTAAAGTAGAATCTTCAACACGCAATTACAACAACTACACACTGTTTGACACTTTCAAGAATATCTGACTCTCTGAACAAACGTTGAAAACGAAATTTTCTCTCTGCTTAGATCATCATTTTTTATACCTACCCTTGAAGTCCTTTTTGACAAACTTTTTTATCACTGACTATTTCCAGCTTATGTTGACAGTAAAAGTATTAACTCCAACAAGTTGATGGAAGCAAATGCTCTGCCGGTGACCAGTATAGCTTCCAAATATTCTCATCTCAAAACAGTCAATAATCACATCACCCATTTAGGTATGCTTATAAAAAAAGCCAAACAAAGGGCTTTGCCACCCTAAGAAACACTGGACACGAAACCACGTCACTGTTTTGGCTTCTAACAATCACAAGTCACAACACAAAACCATTAACAATTAAAACCATGACTCAGGGGTCAGGTTGCAGTGTTATTACGGTGGTAGGACAAAACCGTATAACACCCACTTTCAGATAGCATTTCATACCATTCATACTACTCACACGTCATATTTGCACAAAACTATCTTTGACTTAAAATTTAGCACAAGGATTCACTGTTTACACAAATTAATATCACTTTTCACTGTATGAAGATTATCGTTCGCTCTTGGCATTCACCGCGTGCCTTATGACTAAAATACATACAGGCCTGCAGTGGATACCAGGAGAAAAACGCATTCCTTATAAGAAACGGCTCGAAATCGGAATAATCAAACTGTCTGAACAACGCACTTCCATCAACTGATAGCGGGATACCCGATGGTGATAAAAATGCAGGAATATCCAATATCCAAAACAACAGCCAGCTGATTCTTGACGTATCTTGTAAATACAAACTCCACTAACACATACAATGGCCTTGGTTCTGTTTTCCTTTTCTTTCTAGTGGTATAGGTATTTCAGGAAAAAAAAAATATTATTTCACGCTCACGTACATATCGATCACGCACTATTATCACAGTAATCAAGCCCGGCAGGCAGTTTCACTATTAATTCCACACGTCACGATCAAAAGCAAATCCTCGGCCCTTTTTCGTGAAACACCTTTTGCTTTTGCTACTTCATGAAGATGATTTGTTTTGTCCCGTCGTCGTCGAATAACATGATCGAACTGTGTATATACATTTGCCCATGACACTCTATACACAGAGATGAACTCTCAAGGGTTGTTGGCTGGTTGGCTCCTTGTAGTCCAGCCAGAGCCAGACACACTGGCATGGCAGTACAACAACATAATACCGGTACTGTCGGCGCAACGAAACAAAGTGGTAGCAGTAATTCCAGGATTGCAGCTGTTACCTTTTGTCTGTAAACTGCGATATCGAAAAGAAAAAAAAAATCTAGTCCTGGCAAATAAAAGCAAATACACACATACAAACGATTAAAATAAAAATAAAAATGCAAAAAAAAAACCCTCAGTAACCCAAATGCTGACAATGCGAATGCACTCATCGTCAACGGTATTACACTGTAATGTATGTTTGTATGTACTGCAGTCTGCAGCTTGTCGAGCGCAGGACGAAGAGCCTGGGGTGGTAATTGTGTTACATTTATGACTTCATATTAGTTACACACAACGTGGAACGAACAAAAGCCGAAATTGCTTGAGTGGCACGTGAACGTGAGATCGCCGATTGTAAAGGAAGGACCCATATATTCCGATTCCGAGGGGTGGATCGTGGCCATGGCCATGGCATATTGAAATTTAAAATCTGTGCTATGAGCTGCCTGGTGAAGTGAAGGGATGCAATTTTGATTGAGGGACACGAATCTGAGTCTACCTATTCACTTGGGAACTCAGGATTTCTATCAATTTTTCAATAGGTATGTATTCATATTTTTTTTTTTGGATTTTAAGGGATGAAATTGAATACTGGGCCAGTGAGTAGGTATTTGGGACAATTTTGCCTAAGGATAAAGAGGGAGACTGTTTAGCTCAATGTTTTTTTTTTTTAAGATATGTATTTTTATTTCATTGGTACAGAGTATGACACATCAATTTATTGTGAAGGGTGGAACAAAATATGTTGGCGCCAAAAAATACACTCTTACATTTATTTGAACACATTGGGTAAAGGTAGCGCATGTGAGAAGCTCAGGAGGACCTACATGCGTATGTAAGAAATTATGTTTTGTATCTATTCACAAGATACAAGGAACTGTCTAAAAACAAGACATACGTCATACGCATAACGCTTGAAGACGACTTAGGTACGACGACAATCAAATCAAAACAATCACAGTTATTCAATGGGCCTTTAAATCATAGGTATAATACTTCTAGTATCGAATTTAAATTTAAGGAGTTAAGGATTTTGTAATAGCTACCTACCTATTTCGCACAGACGTACAACAACATAATGGAAACAGCTTGCCAAAATAATGAGAGCCCAAAGGTTCAGTACACCAGCACGGTACGGATACCTTTCAAAAATTCAAAAAGAGTTAGGTACGAAATAAAAATGCACTTCTAAAGAGTCATTAGGAGTGATGATTTATATTTTGGGAGCTTGGGAAATCCAGCTATGTTCGAAACAAGATTCCGTTCAATTGTTTTGTTTTATTTAGCCAAGGAAATCACGATGCATTTTTTTCCCTTATGAAAAAATTCGAAAGTTACGTGACCGGTTTGAAAAAAATTGGAAATTTATCAGTTTCTTCAGTTCAAGTGTTTTACTAGAATTTAATTTAATTACCATGTGTAGCTGCATTCGTGAGCGAGAAATACATTCGATTAAGAATTGCTGGCCTCATAGCGATGTTTCAAAGGCTTAAGTTACCTTTGAGGTGTACGTCTTCGGAAAAAATAAAAAAAAAATAAAACATTTATCAGAACTTTACAATCGTTAACAAATTCCGGGACCAATTATTTATGTGGGATCATTTCGGAAAAAAGTCGCATGAATCTGTCAAAAATGTCGAAAACTCAAAAACGCAACTGATCGCTCTGCAAACCAAAATTTCGGTGTGCAATAAGTACATAAATGTCAAAATAATATATATATAATAGATACCGAACAAACTGTTCGGAAAAATACCTCGAACAATTTCTCTATCAAATTTTCTAACAGAAATTAGCCAGGGGTTGCTCTCCAATTTAAGCGGAACGGAGAAACGTTGTTACCTACTCCTCGCTTTCCACGTTTCAAAAATCATTTGATTCATATGACATCATAGAATTTTTCATTCCGACATATTGATAGCTAGATACTAGGAAATTTTTCAATTCATCAATTTGTTCTTATGTGTATTTCGCACTAATTGTAAACTTTTCAACAAGTTTCCAACAAAATACTGATCCGGCCTAATAAAACCGATATCGCTTGGTTTTTTCTTCCCCTCGTTTGACACTGACGTTGTCGAAGACTATACTCTATCATTGATGTAAAAGAATTAATACTGATACATCAAATAGTTATTAAAATCTGTTTCTAAAAAAGATTAAGTAACACAAACATATTGATATTGAAGGATTGAAAAAGGTTTAAGGCTTTTTTTTGTACAATTACAGTTGATTAAGAGAAAATAGTTGACATTGATACATCAGCAATCAGCAAGAAGGCGATATGACAGAATGATCAGTAATATTATTTTACGGTGCTGTAAAAATGAATTTTTAAAGCTCATGCTGGCGTCTAAAAATGGATACTGAAGCGAGTTTTTTTTTCTCAAAGTTTTATAAATACATATTTTGGTACATACTATAGATAGTACCTCCAAGAATTTTTCCATTTACACCACAAGGGTGTTCCGGTTAAACACGCTTTCCCGGTCAAACTTTGCAACTTTTACTATAATAGCTGCCATACTTAGTTAGAAAACAGTGAGGCAAAAAAGACGACAATTTTGAAACCCAAATTGGCCAAAATGCCGTAAGACTAACAATCATATACTGGAATTTATAATTCTCTTAAGAACAACAGTGTCAAGCAGTAGAGTAGATTGCTTTAATCATCTTTTTCTGCTACCCACCAGTCTTCGCTTTAGAGGCGGTCATAACTGTTTCGGTAATGTTTTTCGTGGAGACAAGCCGCCAACAAGACCAAGAGTGCTTCAGTCTTTCCTAGAGCATCTATAGACAAGGCAGTACCCAGAGATCTGTCTGAAAGGAAAGGCACGTATAGCAACAAGATTTACACTTGTATATTATGCCTGGTCCATTTTCCATAGTTATTCTGGACACTTTGCCCCCCTCATTTGATATAACAATGGACATACAAATATGGTATAATTGTTTTTAAGACACCCACCTAAACCTAACCTAACTTAAAACATATAGAACTTATCCCTAATCCAATACCTTCCATAACTTTTCAAATCTGAATTTAATTACCGCTTTCGAAATGGCCAAATTGAGAAGATTTTTCATGACAAATATTACCTTCGGATGTTGTTTGGTAAGAAATTCGCAGCAGGGCCTTAGTGGAAACATTTTAAGGTTTTTTTTTTAAATAATTTTTGTTTCCTGGTGCAATACACTAATCCAGGGGATCCCAATCTTGAGAGGTTGAAATATTTTTGCGACACCCTTCTAAAAGCACATATGTGGCCATGTGGGAATAGAAGCTTATCTTACTGAAGATTCACTAAATGGTTTTTCAAAATGCAAAATTCCCCAAGATGAAATCTGCGGAAGCCGATTTCTTATATATGGTGACGAATTCACTGCCTCCCATGTACACTCGCATGTACCGTGGCAATTCTCCCGACCAATCTGGTTGGCAACCGCACGTCCCAATTGAAAAAAAAAACCCTTATTTAATTTTGAGTGCTAGGCAAATATACGAGTGCCAGCCACGAAGAAAGTCTGACTGAAAATGCGGGAAATCTTCGACTGCAGCGTAACTATTGGATTTCGCTTCGACCTTGCACTTGGTAGGTATTCGTAAAGAGAAACGTAATGCTTTTCCTTTGTTCGGAGTTTTACAGCAGTGAAAAAATAAAACTTATGATGCCCTTAGTATCAGCGCCAGGACGTCCCAGGGCAGCGCGACGCACATTTAGGGAACCCCTGCACTAACCAATGAGTGCGGCTGTGCATAAAAAAATATTCATGAGTAGAAATGCTGTATGAAACAGAAACTGTTCTACTTCTTGATTCATAAGATTGTTTTGAACTGTTCCGTAGCTACTTCAGTGACGGATGAGACTGGTTAAAAGTGTCAAAATCAGCTGCTTTTAGTTTAATAAATTAATTAATAAATAGTTAAATTTTAGTAATTGAAAATGTTCCAAATTTTTTTTGAAAAGCTTAATTTTCTAAATTTATAGAAAGGGTGATTAGAATAGTTCATCTTTTCTTTGTAGCTGGGGAAGCATATTCGCTCAGATCCTATACCACCGTTTAATAAGATGGGTGGGTAACAATCGCCTTTGTATATTTCAAGGGCGTTTCCAAACTGTACTTTCGATTGTTAACAAATCTTTGCTATAGTCACAATAGCCAATAAATTCATACCAAGGAAAAGAAAGTTGTACGCTTTTTTTTTTTTTTGATTTTAAGGTGGCTTTTGACTCGGTCAACAGAAATTCACTTATTTATAAGCTAAGTTCAATAAAATGTATAAGAAACTTATCTGTAATAATACCTCAGAGTCAGCGTCTGCTTGGAATGAAAATGAGTTGTCTAACCGTGACCGATACTGTCGTACCTCAAGGCTGAATTCTAAGCCCCATTCTTTTCGCACGTAACACCAATCTTCAAAACTAGCTAAGATAATGATTTTGCCCGTAAATTAATGCCTTTTAGTGACTGCAAAGACAAGATCTTCAAACATGCAGCCTCTGCAATCTAAATGTGCCGGAAGGCAATTTCCATTCCATTCCATTTCCATTGTTGAACGATCTTTTTGGTTAGAAGTTGCTTTCACAATAAAAGGGTGATTTTTTAAGCGTTTGGTTTTTAAAATTAAAAAAAAATTAGGTTTTGAAAATAAGGTGAAATTAGGGTCGTTAAATCAATTTTTGCCATTTACTTTATGAATATTATTTTGTATAAATGTTGAGAGATAGGCACATAAACAATTCTCAAGCTTTACAACACGGTTATAATGCCAATAGCACTGTACGGTACCGAGTGTTTGTCGCTATTAGAAAAACATCCGAGTAAATTTCAGGCAACAGAAATGAAGTACGTACAAAGGGTCGCAGGAAAAACCAGGAGAGATTTGGTCAGAAATGAAAGAATACGTACAGAAGTAGGTCAGAAGAAGTCGATTATACAAGAAATCGAGGAGAGACAGCTAAAATGGTTCGGACATCTAAATCGAATGGACGAGTCAAGAAAAGCCAAACAGGTACTGGAAATGAAAACGGAGGGCAATGAACCGAGAGGAAGACCCCGAAAAACCTGGGAAAATCTCATCCAGGATGTGGGAAGGATGAAGGGGCAGAACCATCGCAGAGATGAGATGAGAGAGCTGGGACCGACTTAATTGGGAAAGATGTATATCCCGAGGCTACCCCGATGCCTATAACAGCAAATGGGAGTTGAAGAAGAAGTAAATGTTGATCGCGACTACGCTTCAAGTGGTCCAGCCGGAATGTCCATTTTGGCATACTTACTTTTTCCAACATATCGACTTGTATCTCGCCAATAACACGAGTTATATCTTACATTGTCTTTTTGGTTTAGTTTTAGTTAGCGGCTCTCGATGAGAGAAATACTTATGCCGCTGTCTTTAGGGTTACCAGATTAAAAAATACGAAAAATCGTGGGTTTTTTACGGGAGACAAGTGTTCAAAAAAGAGGCAACATTTTTTTATTTAATTTAATTTAAGAGGAACAAAAGAAATTGCACTTCAAATGGATGTGTTCACAAAGAATTTTGTTAAAAATATTAAAAGAGAGTATTTTGAAAGTTTGCAATTGAATGTTTTGTTTTATTAAATTTTGACATAATGAGGGGGGACAAACAACATTTTGATATGAAAAGGGGGGACGTATGGTAACCCTAGTTGTCTTTCAAGGCGACAATAGTTGCTGGTTTATTTATATAGAAGAGAAACACAACAAATAATCCAGCGGCGTCAAATCGCACGATCTTTATGCGCCTAATTCACAGATCCAAAACGTGAGATTGCTTACCAAATTCACCTCGCAATATGTTTATGAATTCGCATGCCATGTGGCATGTCACGACATCCTGTTGAAACCACATGTCGACCAAACCCAGCTCTTCCATTTTGGAAAAAAAGCCCGAAATCATCGAATGTTAGCGAGCACCATTGGCCGTAACGTTGTTGCCATCATCATCTTTGAAGAAATACAGCCCAATGATGCCACCGGCCCATAAACCACACCAAACGATACATTTTTACTTTATGCAAACGAGTCGGTGGTTTAATGTCCAATAAAGAAAATTGGTGCGAAATTTGGTCACATCACTATCACAATAATGCAAAGGCTTGAA
Organism: Cheilosia soror; assembly: GCA_949372485.1. NCBI lineage: Eukaryota > Metazoa > Arthropoda > Insecta > Diptera > Syrphidae > Cheilosia > Cheilosia soror. Next base: position 132,235,353 of record OX443561.1, on the reverse strand, counting down.
TAGCCTGCTCAGTACGACGATTATGATGACCATAAAATGGTAATAAAATTGAATCATTTGCAAACGTTATTCGAGCGTAAGTTTATCCACGGTGAAATTACAATGCTAACTGTGCATTTTTTACTTTGACATGTGTCGCGAATCACGCGTGAACTGTCAAAAAAATCAGGCTGAGAAACCAAACAGCAATCAAAATCAATGCATGCCTTGCCTACAAGTATCGCAATAGCTTTTTGGAGCTTATATGTTTTGATTGTTATATTTATATCCTTATCACTAACTTTTTCTGTTTCTGTTTTCCTTTATTAAACAGTATCTACATATAAACAGATTTTATAAAACGTGGGCACCTTCCATAGCAACATTTGTATGAACGTATGTCGGATTGCGGAGTACATATTTTGTAACAAATGAAGCTCCTTTTCCCCAAAATGCAAATACATATACATACTTACCTATGCACATACATGTATAGTATATACCTCCTTGAGACAACGAAAAAATAAAATTTCTATCCCCCTTTGTATGCAATCTAACACAGAGAAGAGATGCTGCATCGTATTATAATAGCATATGGGATGCAAAAAAGGATGCGACAAAAAGAAATGTTCATTATGTCACGATGTTTTCTTTTTTATTACCGAAAAAAATCGGGGACATGGTGCAACTTACGTCACAATTAATGAAAGGATGCCGGTAATTTCGTAATGCATTTGCGTTTCATTGCTCGCATTTTTTGTTTGCTTGTATGGCGTTTATTTTCATTCTTTATGCACCCCGTGTGCATGTCCTTTTTTCACACTGTTTTATGTTTACAAAACAGGGGTTGTTGCTACTCATATTCATATGGGACATTCTCCTTGGGTTGGTATATTTTTGCATTTCTTTATCCTACATACAGATGTGCTTGATGATGATGATGATGTGTAGAGGAAAAGAAATGTGCTCAAAGTGATTTAATGACACGCCGCCACAGGAGGAATGCAACAATGCATCATTTCAATTGGATGAATGCTATATGGTGATACCTATGCATATGCGTACATACGAAGATGTATATGTATGTATGTATTAAGGGGACTTAATAGTTTTTTTCTGTCAGGACGATATTTGGCTGTAATTTTGCAAACAAGATGGAAAAATTAGGACTTTATCGAATCATGGCAGTCGATTTTTTTTTGTCTAGATCATCACTTCTACAGTGCGATGTATGGAGCTTGCGACGTACCTATTCGCCATTCAGAAAAAATAGTACATAATCATAAAATGGCGACATCTTAAATGATCAGTTACAATTATTTTATTATAAAACACCATTACGCCATTGGATTCGCATGAGACGGGAATAGGAACTACACTAACCCACTTACATAGCGACCCTAAAATTACACTTTTTATAGGCATCTAAGAAAGTACAAAATAATAGGCATGTTGTTCTGAGAGAATGGCCGAGTTCAATACACCTTTGTCTAGCTAGTCAACAGTCTCTGATTGGTCGATTTACCTGCAAATCTAGGCAAGTTTCATGTCTTAGTAAAATCTTCTGCCTAAGTTCTATATGATTTGTCACCTGAATACGACCAATTGTGGTTAATTGTTTAGTAGGTAAAGGTGCTAGTACACGGCATGTAGCAAGCCACATTCGTTTGTAGCTCTGACGTCAATACAGAGTGCACAAATAGAGCTTGTACACGGCATGTATAGCCATTGGGACCATTCGCTGAGGTCAAAATGTAGTCAGTGCTACATACGAATGTGGCTTGCTACATGCCGTGTACATACTAGCATCTTAACAAACATATTCTAATACTCGAACTACTTCATTTCATTAGACTAATTTCAGTGATTGCCAGATCAGTTGAATTTTGACAGTTCGTATCAAGCTTGCATTTGTTCTAATAAATATCTAATGTGGTTTTCCATTGGGACATAAAATCAATCTTTTTTTTGATCCGGATCACTTTTCGTGTTCCATTGGGACAAAAAATCAATCTTTTTTTTGATTCGGATCACTTTTTGCAGATCTCGATAATTTTCGAGATTTGCACACACTCTCACTAATACCAATATACCTTGCACAGCTGTTTTACGTCATTGGGAATTTCTGTTCAAAACAAAATTACGAAAAGCCTCGTGAAAAGCAATTATTCAGAACAAAAACGTAAAAAATGGACATGGACTTAATTTTGGAGCAATTACTATCATCTTCGTCTTCTTCCTCGTCATCTGTGGTCTGTGGATTTCGATTCTTCGTCGCTATGATTTCCCGCATTAAATTCGTATGTTTTCATCGACAAACGAAAAAAATGTGCACAGCTGATGTAATGTCTAATAATGCACTAATACATTTACAAAAGCAGATCAATCTGCCTATCGTGTTCCATTCGCCACGAAAAATCTGAGATCTGAAATAAAAATCTGATGGTCCCAATGGAAAACGACATAAGATTTTGCATTCCACAGTATTTTATACGAAATTGCGAACTAGGTAGGTAGTAGGTACCTACTGTCACATTTTAATTACATTTCTGTAATACATTCCACAAACTGTTGCGAATAAGAGCATCACAGACTTAAATGTAGACTGCCTTATGTCGATTTCCAATGGGCAAGAAAAAACACTTTTTTTTTATTCAGACCAGTTTTTCTGCTCTAGAAATCAGCTGTCTGTCAAATTCGTTTTCCATTGGGCGGAAAAAAACACTTTTTTTTAAGATTCAGATAACTTTTGCGAATCTCGATTCGCGATTGAGATTCACACATACTCTCACCAATACCAAAAAAAGAGACATTTTTGTAAACACAAATTGCAATAAAAAAAATAGCTGACTGTCAAATAACACACCAACACAAATGCAAAAAAAAGTAATCTCATTTCATGTTCCATTTGGGTAGGAAAAATCTGAGATCTGAGAGCAAAACGGTAAAAGCCCAATGGAAATCGACATTAATCAGAAGGTAAAAACTGACACGTCAAAAGTCGCGAAGGTTTGGTAAAAGAAATCTTAATAAGGGTATTCATGCAACGTCGTAAGTTTACCATTCGCGTAAAATGGTAAGTTTACGACGCACGTTTCATGAAGGCCCCAAATAGCTGCCTTCGTAAATGATGGTAAACCAGTCAGCTGTTTCACATGAGAGGGAACGAATGAATTGATAAAATACGAACAAACTACTTCTGATGCAATTATAAAGATAAAATTGCACATTTTACTATTCCTAGTGTAGAAGTATTAGTAATTCTAACAAATAGTATCAAGAAATCAAGTTTTGAAAAGGTTTAAATAACGAAATTTCCAATTCCAAACTTTTTGCCGCGAACGAGAACATCCTTTGTTTGGAATTGAAAATTTCGTTATTGAAACTATTTTAAAACTTGCTTTTAATACAATTTGATGTATTAATTAATTATCCTACACTTGGAATAGTAAAATGTGCAATTTCTATTTATAAATGCATCAAAAGTATTATAAATGCATGCAAAGTAATTTTTTCCTGATTTCGCGCCTTTATTTCAAGTGTGAAATGTCACTTTGACCTCGTCGTAAGTTTACCATCTCGGTTTTCCACACCAATTCGCGTAGTAAGTTTACCATCTCGTCGTAAATGATTTTCCATACAAATTTTGACAGTTCATTTACCACGTCGTAAACTTACGACGTTTACGACGTTTACGACGAGTTTACGACGTTGCATGAATACCCCTAATATTTATCAAAGAAATGTCAAAATATGCGAATTTTCCCTTGATAGGGTTAGGCAGAAAATATACGACGAATACTTCTTATTCGCAAATATAGTTTAGGTCCCTAGGTATTGTCATTCTCGAGTCGAATAAAAAAACAGTCGAACGTGACTGGTATTATGGTAAGCGAATATGGGAAACAATATTCGCAGAAATAAAAAAAAAAAAAAAAAAAAAACAATATAGCAATACCTCACCGTCACCGGTAACTTCTAATCTAATTAGTATTTTTCGGTGACCCCATAAAGTACCTACCTACATATATGTACATTATATTTACCTATTCTAAATCAGGATCAAATTCTGAATCCATTTTAGCCATGTCTGCCTATCCATCTGCCTGTTGAAAATACGATTTCGTCCAAACGAATCGAATGAAATGTTGTGGGTGGACTTCTTTGTCGGTCGGTCAAGTAGTTCTGGTACCTCCCATACAAAACCATGTTCAAAACCCCATATTAGACCCATGTGTTGGGTATGTACTAACTTACATGTTTAATCTTTTGCATGACTTGCATGCAGTGTAGGGTATCAAAGCATCACTTTCACTTGTTTATTAATTATTGTTCATCTGCCACGTAGAAACGTATTTCTACTTCGTTCATTTATGTTTCAAAATTTTATTTTAAAATAGACAAGATTGATCAATTTCACTCTAAATATGTCCCACTGAACAACGGCAAAAAAAATGTATGTTCTTCTGTCACTTCACTACACAACACATCCATCTATTGATCACAATATCTTAATAGGTCTTAAACTTAATGACTTTGAGTCTTTCACCAGTTTGTCTGTTTAAATTTTTGCAAATCTACTTCGGGTACCAGCTTTCTCATCCCATAGCTCCGTCGGTATTAATACGTTAGACAGTCACCTACTCAGACCATATTGATCGGCTTTTGGTAATCTGGTGGCAATAGGCTAAAGCCTGGGATATTTCACGAGTTATTAAACCACATTTAGTACAGCCGGATAAAAATATGGGACACCTACAAAATAGGTTTGATGAAAAAACCAAACGATCTAACCTAATAATGATTTGGAACTTTCTATAATAACTTCATTTAAAATTGTTTCAAGCACTGAACCAGTGATTCGCAACCGTGCATTCTGCTTAATACATGGCTGGTATAATAAATACATAATAGAAAAATAATAATAGGCGCAACAGGTCCACGACCCTAAGGTTGATTCTCACAACCATTTGCTTCAGAGCAACAACGTTGTCTATGGGTCGGTCCCCTTGCGGTGCGATTAGGTAACTAAGTCCATTGTATTACCTATCTCTGCAAATTGTTACAGGCTTTTTGGGACCAAAATTTAAAGCCCTTGATTTAAGATGAGTCATTTCAACGAAGCAGGCCACCAGTCAAACAGCCAATTAATTAATCGCTCTATACTTACAATTTTGTGCAAAAATATTTAGCGCAATTGGTATACGGGCTTACGGCTGTATTATTAACTCTGTTACAAGGTGGGCGCAGTAGCGCAGTGGTTAGTGTGCTGGACTACTCTGCGAGGGATCCCAGGTTCGATCTCGCGAACGTCTGACAAACATCCGAGAGTATGACTGTCATGAAAAAGCTTCTCAATTCAGCCGTTCGGCATAAAATTGTAGGTCCCTTCCATTCGTCCCAAATATAGAAATAGAAACTCACACAAAACGAATGGTTGCGAGAAGCTAGGCCTTGGGTGTCATCGGCCTGTTGCGCCACCTATTTATTTATTTATTTATTTTTTTAAATACTAGGTTAAAAGTCTTTTAAACCACGAAAATAAACCTGACTAAACCATTCGTTTTTAAACCCGAAAAATGGTTTACGTGGTTTAAGCTGTTTGGTTTATCTTGATTTATTTTAAGTACTAAACACTATTTTAAGCCATACAAATATCGCGCTTGATAGTTTGCGTATGTTGTTATGAATTAAAGTTATAAAAATTTAAAATGTCAGATATGTAATGCCGTAAATGACGCCACCCTTTGTAAACCGCTCTTGCATTCGAACGATGGTGCTTACGTTGATAAACTCTCTAAAACATTATTTGAAAACAAAATCTTCCTTCATTCCTACAGATATTTTGGAAAAGTTCCCCCTCGACTTCAAAACATCGTCAAACAAAAATACTCTTATAAGGATTTCAAGGACCTTGCCAGATCCGAATATCTAACCTGAATGAAACAAATAGCTCCACTTTAATAAAACGCATTCGAAAGTAGACATATTTGTTATTTGAGTAAATATTTTTGGAGACCATGTAAAAATCTACTTAAACCGGTCATCGGAGTGCTGTGGCTTATCTGCCAACAGACTTGAAAAATTACGTTTCAAAGGTCGTAAAATAATTCAACGGAAATAGGAAAGCGACATTTCACATACAAAAGTAGCTATTATGACCTACAATATTTAATTCAAAGTAAAATAATTGTGAGCGATAATATTGCGTGTTTCCTATTGCCAGTTGCTTATTGATAGCTTTTTCCCGTCACAAGAATTCAGTTTATTGTTATCCACAATAAATCCGACAGCAATCCGTCACCTACCTAAATAGCTATCGTTTTTGAATGGTTCTAATCGCTTTTGGAAATGTAAAAATACCAACCCGCAATGAAAAGCGATCCGCCGAGCATTTTGGGATAAGCCCTCTGTATAGCCGTTCGGTCTTACTTCAACCCTCTTTGGTTTCAACTTTAAAGTTAATTGCCCTTACCAATAATCATCATTGTTAATCTTTAATTAATATATTTGAACAGTCACAATTATTCATTTTCGCCATTGTGACTTCGTGCAGCGTAAACTGCAGAAATTTACCACCTCGTAAATGAACTGTCAGATTTTGTATAGAGAATAGTTTACGCAGGCTTCATAATTTTCCGCGACGATTTAGGCTCGGAAATCAACCGAGGAAAGTTACGCAAATCACAAATGTCAAACTTCGACACACAGTCGTATGAATTGTTTGTTTGTTTGTTTCCAGGTTTTTTGTTTTAGGAAGATCATAAAGTGACGGTAAGAATTCAAGTAAGAAAATAATGATTTACGAACTGCATAAATGGCATACGAAATACGTCTCGTTGTTGTGTTGCGCATATGAATCGTCTATGCCTATTGTATATTCGATTTGACTTGTAGGCTTGTTCCGAAAGAAACACAGTTTACAGGAATGCAAATTCCTTTCATTGGCCAACCTAGTTAGTCTTTGTATCAGAACTCATTCGGTCACTGGGCCTTACCAATAATCATTTTTAACCTTTCGACGGTCACAATAGATAATTTTATATGGAAATTTTCGCCATTGTGAGTTTACACTCAAAATAATTATTAGTACAGTGAATTAATTCCACCTGGGACAATTTCAGAGCTAAAAACTGAATTCAAACAGGACCATGGGTTTTTGGCAACCACGAAAATACACTGACGACCACGGCTGACTTTACTATAAAGCGTCATCATCAGACTCTGTATTATATTCATCTTGGAAAGGCATTATTATTTTTCCCCGGGCAGAAAGTAAACCTGCACCTCGATTTGCCAATAATTGACAAAGCGCCTACCAATTGCGGCAACAGAGCGATCATCGAGAACGCTGTGGGGCTTACCAATTATCATTTTTACCCTTCAGCTTAAATATGACGGACACAATCCGCGGTACTAATAATCATTTTTAGTGTCCAGGCTAACTTTTACGAAGTTACAATGGCGAAAATGTTCATACAAAATTATAAATTGTGACCGTCAAAATATTTAAGTTGAAGACTAAAAATGATTATTGGTTAGGCCCAATAGGTAGATCATTTTATATGGAAATTTTCTCCATTGTGACTTGTAGGTTAAAAAAAATGTAACCTGGGCACTAAAAATGATTATTAAGTGCCGCGTTATGTTACGAATTATTGAAAACAACAGAGAGGCTCAATTGGACACGGGGAATTTAGCATTTTAACATGCTATTTGACAGTTCTAAATAGTGTATAGACATGTTTTTTGGTTAGGTACTGTACCTACGGCTGCTCTAAGAATTAAAACAAAAATGCTTTTGGCCTCGTCACACTTAGGTATATGTTGTAAAATGACTAGAAGAAGGACTCATAAAGCAAATGAACAGCAAAGCTTCGGCCCAAACAGTCTTGAATTCTAATGGTACCTACACTGGGTCAGAGAAGAATAGGAAAGTTACAAAACTAGTTGGTCGAGGCACAAGTTCACCCCGAAAAGTAGCCCCACGCTATAAAATATTTGTTTTTTTCTTTTCTAGTTGACGGGAACAACACCGTTGACGTATTTTCTACCAATGCCGCCAAAAAAAAAACGGAACCTCAATGTCACAGGTCAAGATTTTTATGTCATAGTAATAGACCAAAACTTTTTCCCAGGATTGAAGGGTTCTTACATTTTTTTAAGAATTACTGACAGACATCTAACACATAAATTGTCAGCAGTGTAAAAAATTATGAAGATCGCTATTTCTCCATTTTATTTAAAAGATTACGAATTACATTTAGATACGGCCAAAATTGGTTTAAAATAAAATCGAAAATAAATTAAAATATTTCATATGAAATTGTATAGTGCCAAAAATTAGAGAAGCAAGGAAATAAACCTAAATCTTGATATGCGATATCTACCTATACCTCTTTGCTCCTTTTTAAATTGCAGTGAAATTTAATGTGCCACGCCCTTTATACTTGGAATCTGAATAAAGCATCCTCAGGCAGAATAATATTATAAATTCAATTACATAATTTCAAAGAAAAAAACTACTTGCGTGCCATTTTTCATAAAAATAGATTTAAAAAAAAAAACACTTACATTTCCACTGAGCAATAAGTTTTCGATTTTTACACATACAATAAAATTACATATCGTTCGCGTACATGAGAGAAAATTGCAAATAATTTTATTTCGCGCACACACGCATCCCAGTGTATAGGAAACAAAGGAAAAAAATTAACGTTTCTCATCGTCGTTCAGCACACACAATAAATTTTCTTCTTCATAATTTATTTTTTTTTTATTTCATAGTATACACACAAAATTTTATCGAACTGATCGAATTTTTGGGCGCGGTCCATCTCCTTATAACGACGCATGTACCGCGGACGGAGGTTTTTTTTTTTCTTACATATTTTCGTGATTAGATTTACAATATAAAAAAAAAATACATAAACTATATATTATATTCTAAGACAACATTTAGCGCGTTTTTTTTTTTTTAGTTTTACAACATTTACATTACAACATCCATTTTTGTGCATGCACCTACCTTTTTCAGATTTTCATAAATTTTGTCGTGGGTGAGATGATGATGATGGCGATGTCCTGACAGATACAGACAGATTGGGATTACGTTTTCGATTTTTATAGTGGCTTGTCGGATATTTAATTAAATTTATTTAAATTTCTGTTTGAAAACTGGTTCACTGTAGTTCGAAATTTTTTATTTCAATTTCACTAAGTTTCACTGAAAAGTACAGACTCATCCGAAAAGTAAATTTTTCGCGAAAATAATGGTAAAAATGAAGAAAAGTAATATTTTTTGCAAAAACGAATTTTTCGGAAAAGAGTTTTCCAATTTTTGTTGGCTACAATTTCAAACTCATGTCTATTTCGATGAACTGTATGGTCTGTGATGCCATTAAAAAAATGTTTTTTTTTTTTTTTTTTGGTTTTACTGTGTGTAGTAGATTGCTTTATTCCTTGAATGGAGAAGATGATGATGATGTCCTTCAAAAAATTTGGCCACCGTATAAAAGCGCACCAAGCGCACTAGTTGACGCCTAAACGTCTACTACGAATAACGGTCGATGTAGCGAACCCCTGTTCTCAAACACACCAATATATTCATTCAAAGCGTTTTCCAACATCCTTGCACATCCTTGCTGGCATCCCCTACCACCTCATCGCGTGCTTGGCTGAAAATACATTTGGTATATAGAAAGCCCGGGCATCCTTCATCGGATTCCGTTCGTTCATCTCGAATTGGGGTTGCGAGTGTATTGGTGCAGGGCTACCCTACACGGACTCTGTTCTGGCTGCTGTTGCTCCTATAATTTGTTTTTGTGGATAGCTAAGGGTGCACAAAGGGCATGAGGGGTGACTATAAAACTGAAAACGAAATCTCGTCGCTCACCCTTGGTTCGCTCCTTACAGGGAAAAGTTTGTGAAACTTTTCGCCTATGTACTGTATGGACGGGATCTGTGTGCGAGTGTGCCTGCGCGTAAAACATGGGTATATACAGATTCACAGACACAACGATGGATGGACCAAAACGCACCCTTTGATACATAGCAGGGGGTTGCTTGGGTGTGTATGCCAGCATCATGTCTCTCTCGCTCCAGCTGTGGGCTGTTGTGGAGGTTTGGGTAGGAGAAGCAGCCGGTTTTACTTTAACCCTGGATTTTTCGAAGGAATATAAGGGCTCTACCTATCCGAGCTGTAGCCCCATCTGATGGCTTGTAATGGAACTTTTGCAGCACACAAAGAATCCTCACACAAATACATGGACTTGGTAAGTAAAAGCACATATCTCATCGCCATCGTCGAATTCGTTTCACCTCTCATCCTTCCTGCTAATGTGCTTCGCATGTGTTTTGTATTTGCCCACCACCACTAACCCCCCCGTCGACTGTTTGCATCACATTTAGCTCACACATACGGGAGTAGTAGTTGCAACAGCAGCAGCAGCTTCCCTTTGTGGGGTGGGTGGCTTTCATGGAATGAGGAGACAAATAAAACGAAGCACGAGCAAATAAAAAGAAAAGGACCTCCAAAAAGGAAGAATAGTTGATTTCCAGAAAATCTCATTATTTAAGCTTTTGTTAGATGTGTGCTCGCTGTGTATGTGCATGACAGGCAAACCTGCTTGCCATTGCCACCATCCATCTTCTGTTCTTCCATGCACTGTGCTACACCACTACACCTTATCACACTTTGCCTGCCGTGTTCGGTGGCAGTGGGTGGACGGGTTTGATGGGAGATGATGGTGGTACTGGGGCTGGGGTACACACAGGACATCATCTACACGTATGAACTTTGTGTGGGCTTCTGCTGGGTATGACTGGTGATGTGAGGTGGCTGTAAAATAAACGCGCCGGGGGAGACAAGTGCTAGTGTGCGTTTTAAAGTGAGAGAGATACAAAGTGGAATGCAAACATTCATAGTAAATGTTTTGTTGAAAATCGAATTTAGAAAAGGATGGCTATTGAGATTGAGGATTTGCTGACGGTGGGATGGCGATGGCTGTGCTGTGATGCTGTGGTACTGTGGCGGTGTTGCATGACTGAAGGGCTTTGGTATTTTTATTACATAGCTCCCGATACCGAACAAAGGGAAATGAAAATCATTGCAATGATGGTGCTGTTCAGTGTTGGTAGTTCTTATGATAAGGTCCTTGAAATCTTTTCTTCGGAAATAACTTAGTTAATTATCGGACTTTAGATCGCCATTGGGAGAAAATTGTTTTCACTTCGTGGGGCAGTCTTTTTTGAAATTACAATGAAAGGATTCGTTAGTAGTTCTACTCAATTTTACAGCTATAATTTAAGGACTGTTGTCGATAACACAATGTACGTGCCTACATACTATGACATGACACTGCGCCAGTGCCTGCTGTGGACGGACAATGTGGGCAGTCGCCCTATGTAGAGGGTCATAATTAATTGATTGTGATTGAAACGTGTGTCTTCACGAAAGCTGTATACGTACGGCTCTACAGATGTGGAATTTTATTCATTATCCCCATAATGTTCTCTCATAAATCTTTAGAAGTAGAATTGATTTGAACTCATATTGCTGAAATGGATATCTTTCGTCATATCGGTTTTTTGCTTGGCCAAATCTGCTGTTCTATACAAGGCACTCAGCTAGATCCCCGTTTCTTCATCCTATAACAAACAAACATGGGAACACTGTCGTAAACTTACAGTGGGTGCTGAGGATTTGGAAAGAACACTTCTGCGGACTGCTAAACGGAGGAGACGCAGAATGACCCATTCAGTCTGGACGATGATAGCCAACAATTCTGTCCCCCTGCCCTACACCTAGTGAGGATAGCGATACCCAAACTAAAGTCGTACAAAGTTGCGAGAGCGGATGGCCTACTGGCAGAGCTTTTCACAGCAGCGGGAGTTGAGTTGGTAAGGAACATGCATCAACTCTTCTGTAAAATTTGGTCGGACGAAAGCACGCCCGCCAAATGGAGCCTCACCATCACGTGCCTCATCCACAAGAAAGGATATGCACTGAACTGTGTTAACTATAGAGGAATACGTCTCCTGTATGTCGCATATAAGATCATGTCGGCGGTATTATGTGAACGTCAGTGCAGTTTTAGGACAGTCTAGCATCGACCAAATGTTTACACTCCGATAGATCTTAGAAAAAAACCCAGGAATTTCAGATCGATACACGCCACCTTTTTATCGACATTAAAGTCGCCTATGATAGCGTTTATAGGGACAAGTTATTCAAAGCAATGTCACGTTTCGGCATTCCTGCTAAACTTGTTCGTCTGTGCAGGAGGACGATGGAGAAATCTCGCTGCTCCGTCAAAATTGGCGAGAATATCACCCGAGCCCTTTGACGTCGAAAAAGGTTTGATATAAAGGCGATGCGCTTAACTTTTTTTCACATTATCCTTGAAGCAATAGTACGAAACTCACAAGTCAACATCAGAGGTACAATTTTTCAGAAGTCTGTTGAACTGCTTGCATGCTGACGATATTGACATTGTCGGAAGATCGCGGCGAGCTGTCGCATTTGCAAATAACGAAGGCGGCGAAGATGGCTCTGGCTGAAGAAAATGAGGACAAAACGAATAGAAGAACATGCTGTCAACGAGAAATGAGTCTCAACCACGACAACTCGTCAAAACGTCACGATGGACAGATACAACTTCGTGGTACCTAGTTATAGAGTTTGTCGAAGTGGTCTTCACACACTTGCCAAACGCTGTTTTTTTGGGCTAAGAAGGCATCTAAGAAGTAAAGCCCTCTCTCACAGAACCGAGAACATATTATATAAGACTCTAATCATCCCTTCCCTCTGTGCAAAAGAATGGAGTCTGTCGAAATTGGATGAAAACCTCCTGAGTTGTTTTGAGAAAAAGATTCTTCGGACGATATTCTGTCCAGTTTGTATCGAAGGAGTGTGAAGGAGAAGATTTAACGACGAGCTTTATGGGCTATATAAAAGCTGAAGCTTGGTGGTTGAGGCCGTGGTCCACCCCGGACTGTAAGCGCCCCCAAAAGTAAAGAGCTCAATATAACCAATTGCCAAACCATTACATTGTCACGCAAGCTTAACACCGGCTTTTACTTTGGAAGAAATAAGGGACTTTATTATCTTTACGAATCATGAAATTTCCTTTAAACTGGCATTCAATCGTTAGTGCATATTTTTGCATATTTTCCTATAAATGCATATATATGCATATTTTAAAAGAAATGCATATTTTTTGCATATTTCAAAATAATAAATATAAAATTGAAAAACATGGGTTTCAATAAATTGCACACGCACCTTTAAACTTTTTTTCAATTGCAATCATTGTGAATTGACATTTGTGAAACATACCTAACATAACATAGAACGATCGTTTTCTATGTTTAACGGCCATATTATTCACTCCGGGTGTAAATCAGGTTTAAGTTAATTTTACACCCGATCATTAACCCGACAATTTAAACCCATATCCATAATATTCACTCAAAAACACGCATTAAGCCCGCTGGATCCAAAACGGATTTAAAACAGTTTTAACCGATTTTAACCCGTTTTAAACCAATGTAATTTCAAATTTCACATAAAATGACATTGTTTTTGCTGTTTTTGACTAATTGGGGATTGATTTGATTTGTTGTGACATCAACATTTGGTCCAAATCACTAATTGTTGTGTCCAATGTGAAATGAGTGAATTGGTGTTCAATAATATTAATACATTTATTTTTTAATAGAACAAAAGAAAAATGTTAGATAAAAGTTAATTCCAAAATTTGCATGTGGTGCCATAACCGCTGTCAAAAAAAAAAGAAAATGTTCTTATATTCTTGCTTTTTATTATATTTTCACTTTCATTTAATTTCTGCGAGAAATGTCAAAAACGTGACATAAAAAGAATGGTCAATAGTATGAAATTGAGTTCTAATCCGGGACAAAGTACTTAAACTAGTCTACGGAGTGCAATCGGACTAAACACCGACACGATCTAAAAAAAAAAAATATTATTGGGTTTAACGACTGAATATTATGGACTTGGGTTCAATTTTTGGGCTAAACTTACTTAAACCCGGGTGTAAACTTTAGTTTGGATTAAAGTGGGTGATTAATATGGCCGTTAGACATTCCAAAGACCAAAATGCCAAAGTTGTACCTTCGAAAACTTAAAAGAAATTGCATAATTTTGAAATAAAGCATATAAAAATTAGTTTGTTTCTTAGTTTAAATAAAAGAATATTTAAAAATTTAATTTACTAGATAAAAAGTGTTTGATTTTTAAGGGAAAATATAGCTACAAAATAAAATTTAATAGTTTTATGTGCATTTAAGTGCATATTTTTAATTTTTAGGTGCATATAAATCCGAGCCCTGGTAATCACCTTTTCAATGCTGCTGCGATTGATTGAACGACTGTTTTTAACAGAATTTTACTGATTGTCAGCGGATGACACTGCATGATTTTCTTTAGTGTTGCAATTGACATTTGACATGTAATCGCCTATCATGCGCCGTTCAGGAGCCCTTTTCATTCAGATCTGCCACCATGGATTTTGAGACAGAATGACACGCGAATGACCACACGATTGCAACCGTGAACGGGTGTTAATTGTTGCTGTTACGTTCACGAATGACATTTACATTACATGATAGTCTGACGAGTAAATTTTTATCAAAAATGTACACGTTTCGTGAGATGTGTAATAGTAGCAATAAGCATACTAAATCAGCCTGCTTGTGCACTTCGCCAGAACACGCTCTGCATCAATGGACATCTTGTTCCATTTTACGCCTCTTCACATTTTTACCAGGCAGTATCGCAGTAGTCAAGCAGGTAAAGTTTTTGGACACGCTTCTATACTGAATAATTTCGAAATCGTTTCTCCCAAGTTAAACTTTGACAGAGCCATACCGTTTTTTTATTTAAAGTAATCAAACCAACTTCGAACTACAGAGGACCAACTTTTAACTTTTTATGCAATCAATATGGAATATAGTTAGGAAAAGTGGCTCGATGGTGCTTCTGCTAATCATAGTTTCGAAAGAAAGCTGTGTTGATGAACTAAGCTAAGGCTGTAGAAGAACCTTTCTTTCCGACCCTTTGTCCGCGTCAAAACTTAACTCACACTGGCGATCACTAGGATGAGGCCATACATTTTACAATCGATTTTCTTTTCACTTTTCATGTAGTTCATTGTTTGATCTTGGGAAATTCCAGCCGTAGTATTTTATTTGTCCTTTAATTTTATTACTTACTGTTGGGAAAATATATGTAGGTACCTATTCTAGCAAACGTTTCCGGGTACAAAATTTCCAACAGTTATAAAGAGTGAAAATCGATTGCAAAATGTATAGCCCCATCCTAGTGATCGCCAGTGTATATGTAGTTGTTGTTTAGCGAAACATTGTTCGTGCGGCCTTCGGACCAATTAATATATCGAAGGGATATGCCTTTAGGTTCTCACAACTATTTGTTTTAACAAATGGTAGAGACCAAAATTGTATGCTGAACCCGAATTGCTTTCTCGAGACAATTTTTTCTCGGATGTTTATCAGACGTTTTCGAGAAAATTCGTGGTAGAAAAAGCCCTAACCAACAACTTTCCTATACAGCGACATCGATCTAGTCCAAAAGGGGTAATATCAAAGCCCTGGAAGATATCTACGGGAAGACCTTACCCAACAAAAAATACTTTTAATCGAAATGTGGCCTCAACCGATATGTGCTTTTATAGAGCTGATCTTGGACCCACATCGGTTGGATGAAATGTCCGCCTGAAATGCAGCGACATCCAAAACATAATAGTAGACATCGTGTTTTCAGAGCGAGCTCATACTAAATGCAGTTTGCTACTTGTTTTAGTTGCATCTACTCACCACTACCTAACCTATTTTCAGCAATCATTTTTATTATTTCGTGTTTAAAGCAAGGCTGCACACTCTAACGATAACGTACTCAACTCATACCTCTTAACTGCTAAAAATATGTTAAATTCCAGATTAAACAGAAAATGCACCCTTCTTTAGAATTCTTCTCAAAGAAATAACTCCGGCATGCCATACCTAAATATTTGAGTCAATTGACCATAGACTTTATTAACTCGATCCCCAGAGGTAAGAGGGAACAACAAAATTCCATTCGAACCCTAATTTTACCTTAACTCACATACCATAGTCAGAGTCACCCCAATTCAAGCTGTGCTCTTCAACCCGCTCTCTATGGCTATAAACCAAAACAAAGACCAACAAACACAAGAAAATCCAATAAAATGAGATTACAAAAAATCAAGCGCTCACAATTGAAGAGCATCAACCATGGCAAACATCTTAGCAAACGCCATAAGATCCCATACCCATACCTACCGCCCGCCATCAGCACAAGCATCCTCCAAAGATATCCCATTTCGGAATACTTAACATCAAATCACATTAAACTGGATGACATAGCGCCGCAACAACCCAACCATCTCCCTGGCATCCATATTGCAACACGAACACAGCTACTACAGCTATACAGGATCCTTTGTCTCTCCGATGGGTGTGTGCATAACGACTTTTCGATATAATGCGTTTATATGCGACTCCCATTGTTCACCCTAAAGTCTTCCCATTCCAGCCAGTGAAAATGTTAAATAAGAAATGCAAAGTACTATAAAAGTTTCACAACTACACTAGGATACACAGGGAGTGGTGGGAGTGAGTTGCGATGTTAAACTTTTCAAAAGAAACAACAACGACTATCTGCTACCCCGTACAGCAAGCAGCATTCAAAAACAGCCGGATGTTTGCCAAATACTTTCAGGATATTAAAATGCCACTGAATTTTCAGCATAGAGGATGAATCCCGGATGAAGTGCATGTGTGTGTGCAAATGGAATTCAAGGCGAAAATGCACTGCCGGAAAATCTCCGGAACTGCTATGCCTGCCTTTGCCACCTAAGGCATTTCAGTTGCGAAGATACATCCTTGGATATACGAAAGCAACAAAAACAATATTCCAAAGCACTCAAGGGATGGCTCTCAAGAGGTGTGGTGCGACCCCATCTTTCCGACTTTCGGCTTCAAAGGATTAAGTGGAAACCATCGAACGAAATGAAAGCAAATATTTTCATATATCAAACATGCGGCTTTTGTATGGGGGGGGGCTCTGCTGAGCTGAACGGAACTCATTGATATAGAAGGCGGATGTCAAAACTTAGCCAGAAATTTTTCATATTTGTCTTCTGCCCAGCTGAACTGAATCGAATGCTTTTCGGTACACCCTGTAGTTTCAGTGCGCCCAATCCAGGCAGGGATGTGCATCAGTCATTTGTGTATAGTATATAGCTCAACTTAACCCTCCTGTTTGACGACAAATGGAAGCCGTATAGCCCGAGAGAAGGAATCTTGGCCTATGCGAGACTAAAGTTAAAGTGATGGCCAAGAGAGAATTTACAACGAAAACAGAACACGCAGAGAAGAAGAAAAAGCCACACAAAAGCACACCGACAAGGATAACAAACAAACAGCCAACAGTGCTATGGACCGTCAGGAACAGTAACACCATTGAGTTTATATACATAGAGGAACCACGAGAGCTTGGAACAACCTCAGTAGATGGCACCACGTACACTACATCGAGATCGAAAATGTGTGTGGAACATGGTGGAACCCATTGACAACAACACAAAAGGACTTGCAGTGCGAAAGCATACAAAGAGCATGTGCATAATGAATATCCAATATCTCTATGTTATGTAAAGCACCATCAACCTTGTGCGGCGGGTGAGGGGTTTTATCAAAGTAAAAAAAGGGAATTGTATTTGCATTGTGTTTACTTGTCGATGTTTGGTGGTTCTTATTTGATTACAAGTGCTGTGGGTTAAGCATTTATTTTATCTCAATTATCCATAAAAAAATTGTCAGTGGAAAAAATTATGATGAAAAAGATTTATATTTAAAATTTTTTTAAAAATCTCCGGTAATGTATTTAATTGAGATTGGATTTTTTTACCCTCTATATCAACAATTCGAAGGTGGCACTGGCATTCAAAAATAAAGTTTTTACCAGGAATATATCAAGGCATTCTTGATTTGTTTTAAAAAAAAAGCACTTCCCTCTCAACAATAGACAACAAATGTGTGCTGTTGAAATGGATTGGAATATAATAATACATATAATGGCTTTATAGATCATGGCAATTTTTGTCGGAAAAATGTCATCGCTACACATGCACTTCTTGTTATGTAAATTGCAATTGGAAACAAATTACATATACATATATGTAGTCATTTTTATAGGAAACGTAAATGGAGTGCTCTTAAGCAATATTATTAAGGACTGCATAGGCATAGCTAAGGTAACATCCTTATGCTTTGAAGTTAATGCAGTAAGAACCGATCAAGGAAGCAACAACAGAAGTGCGTACAGAATTTTATGAGGGACAATTAAACAGCCTTAATTTAATCTGGGAAACAAATTTTCTTACTCCATTATGTACCACACTTTATTAAGAGCTCAAGAGACAGATCTTTAGATGCTGACATTCTGACTCCGGATCGAGTTTCTTGGAAAATATTCGAAAAATTATTTAATTCTGCACTGTAAAACTTTTGTACAAGCTTACAAAAGAACACTTGCGACCAAATGCTCAGAAGCTTTATGTAAAATTGGTAACAGAAATATTTGGTTGCAAAGCAGCAATGGCAATTTTCTCGGTTGTTGCCAATAACTTCTTTACAGAAGCTGAAAAAAATGTGGCAATCAGCACAGCAACTTTTAACTTCTCACACCCCAGTGAGAGAAGGGAACTCACTTAAAACAAAATCCGGCCCAAAATCGCATTGGGCACCGCGTCCCATATTTGTCAATTTGGCTCAAAAAATGTGCCTCGTCGCTAAAGATGAATTGTCAGCCAAAATTAGGACTACTCGGATTTGTGTCACTGTCAGAAGCCATTTCAACGATGTTATATTCCATACATAATGGCATACCTACATGTATGTGCCTATTTAAATTAAAAAATAATAATTTCGTTAATACACATTACACACTGCTTGTTTTATTCCATTTCAATATCGACGCATCATGATTGAAAAACCCTTTACATACCTATCTAAATCGAATTATGTAATCATTTATCTTCGATCGCGTGCCTCAGAAAATATTTTTCCAGTGACATATCCTTATCCAAGTGGGGGCTTATCTTTTTTCAGTTTGCCTAATGATTACAGGCAAGTGCTTTGGGTTAAGCATTCAGGAAACTGTTTAAGCCATCCAAAAAATGTTTGTGAGTGCCAAGGGAAGGTGTCACTCAAGTGAGAGGCACGGGGGACTCACGTAAAAAAAGCAACCCAGTGAGAGGCAAGGGGAACTCACGTAAAACAAGCACCCCAGTGAGTGGCAAAGGGAACTCACGTAAAACAAGCACCCCAGTGAGTGGCAAGGGGAACTCACTTAAAACAAGCAACCCAGAAAACAAATTTGGCGCCGCCGCCCCCGCTGGCCGCGCTGGCTGGCCGGCCCAAAATCCGCACCAAACAGTAACTTTTTTGTGGATGCATTGCCACCTGGTGAACCTTGTCCCATATTTGTCAATTTTGTTTGTTTTATGAAAAAAAAGCTTAGCCTCATTCGAAGATGCGCCTCGTCGCTAAAGATGATTTTTCGGCCAAAATTATGGACCACTCGCATCCGTGTCACCCCTCAGAAGCCCCGCGCCGGACGTTTAAACGATGTTATAGGTATTTCATACATAATGGCATACCTACATGTAGGTATGTGCCTTTTAATTAAAAAAGAATTTCGTTAATACACTGCTTGTTTTATTCCATTCCAACATCGACCCATCATTATTGACAAACCCTTTACATATCTAAAATTTCCATAGGAAGTATAAATTTCTTTCTCCAATCGAATTATGTAATCATTTATCTTCGATCGTGTGCTCAAAAAATATTTTTCCAACGATACATATATCCTTATCCAAACTGGTTTTTTTACGCTACGTATATTGCTAGCCAGCTCTTCAGCTCATACTCTCAAACAACCTATACCTATATTTATACATGTAGTTTGCCTTTGTGCTCATGTTTATGAGAATACCGCACAGTGTGGTTGTGTTAAGTCACATTCCAAATTATCCACAATCCAGAATCCATATGGTTGGAAAAGTTGAAAATAAGCATATCTTAAGGGTAAATGAGCATACTTTCAGGGGCAAATAGAGACGCTATCTGGCGAGGAGTTTACCAACTATTTTGATTTCGTCGAGGTGGTTCCTCTATGTATATAAACTCAATGGTAACACTAATGAGCGCACATACTACTGTGCACTGTGCAGTCGTAGTTTGAAAGAACAAAGACTGAAGCCACAGCTACTACCGCCACCGCAGCAAAAGTGACTGCCGGAGCGAGTGTTAACAGAAGGGACATTCATTTGGTTGGGTATACACGTATATTCGTTGAGCATAGGCCCGATGGTGATGGAGATGAAACACCGTTCCTGTGGGAGGGTAAATCGATCAGCATCTGTGATACCATAGTAGAATTGGTGTATTTTTCGTAAAAAAAGAGATAGGAAATCAAAGCTCTCTGGGATTTGTGAACGTGCACTTGGAATGAAGATTAATGGTGATTCAAAGTTAGGACGTACTACGTTCGGCAGACAGGATTGCGACGACGGAAGTGGTATAGAAAATACGTGTTTATTTGTGTCTCAAATGTATTATTGTCTTGCGGTCTTAGGCTGGAAAATATTAGTACCACTGAGGGTCTTAAGACCTTGTGGAGGTACCTCCCAGTGGATCAGGGCACCAATTTCGTAAATCGCAAGAAATTTCGAAACTTCACACTTTTTCACTCATACATGTGCCTCAGTCAAATTTGGTGGTACGATGCTGACACATCGATTAATGCTGCGATTCATCAGATCATTCTGTGTAAAGAACGATTGGGATAAATTTCCGCCACAGTGAGCTAATAGCTATTATAAGTTTAAGCTCCAAGCTAGCTATTAGCTTACATAAGTAGGTACACAACTTAACTCCAGAAGGCGTTCTGTATCTGTATGACTTACTTTTATGTTGACATACCTTGGCTATCCAAATGGTGCAAGCATCCAGACTGCAGAGTCATTGCAGTTCCTAAATCGACTGTTGTTACATAACAATAAGACATTTCATTTCTCTGTTTCGGAGTCTTGGACATTCCAATATCGACTGATATTAAATAAACAATTTGGTTGTATATTGATGTCCCCCGCTTTGTGTTAGGCACTGCCCTCAAAAGTAGTGCTTCCCTTGATAATGTGCTTCTCGATCACTTATCTGAGTATATACTAAATTTTTAGCTGGTGGCCACGGTATAGTGGTAAAAGTGTTTGCTTCTGAAAAGACCGCCATGAGTTCGATGATATCTTATATCAAAGTCAGCACTTACACTTACTTAAGATGGCGATACAGTCCTGTGTGGACCTGCGGGCCTCCACCAACAAGCGTCTCCAGCCAGCACGATCTTTGACCAGCTGTCTCCAGTTTCGCACGCTGTTGTTGGTTAAGATCCCCTTCCACTTGTTTGCGGCACCTGAGTCGCGGTCATCCTCAACTGCGTCATCTTTCGGGTGCGGATTCGAAGATCTTTCGGGCAGGAGCATTCTTGTCCATTATTCGCATTAAGTTACTCGAAGAATTGTCCACTCAAAACAACCAAGAGTAACCTCATCCGCTTTTGATAGAGTCCATGCCTCTGCACCATAGAAAAGGACTGGGATGATTAGGGTCTTATAAAAGGTCACTTACCTACTCACTTTAGTTGTTCAAGAGAGGGCTTTGTTACTCAGTCCAAACA
This sequence comes from Cheilosia soror, assembly GCA_949372485.1. Classification (NCBI taxonomy): domain Eukaryota; kingdom Metazoa; phylum Arthropoda; class Insecta; order Diptera; family Syrphidae; genus Cheilosia; species Cheilosia soror. The sequence continues at coordinate 132,213,566 of OX443561.1, read as the reverse complement.
AACAGCGATTGGCAAGAGTTATTCTTCGTTTAATCTCAGCACTGGTGTCATTGTCTGAGTTCATAGCGGAGCCTAGGTAGACAAAGTCCTTAACCACCTCAAACGAACTCGCTAGGCATGGCACAACCTTGTCGATTCTACCGGAAAAGGAGAATCTCTATATGCCTCTCGCTACGTGTAAACTTTTTATTAAACAAAATGCGATAAGCGCCACTAATCGAAGGTGGTCAAATTGCGCCACGTGCTCCATCACGAAACAGATCTGGCCCATGCTGGATTTTAAGCGCTCCAACGATCTTATAAAACAAAAAAGATCCAACATTAGCACATTAGTAGGTGTCATCACCGGACACTGCATTATTGGGAGACATGCTCTTAGGATGGGCCTCCCCTCCAATGATTTCTGTAGAAGCTGTATGGACGAGGAGGAGGAAGAGACAATTCTTCACCTTCTGTGCACGTGTCCAGCTCTTTCAGCTCGTAGAAAAGTATATCTCGGAGAATACTTCTTCGACAACCTTGGTGAACTTGCAAATACAAGCATAAGCTGCCTCCAACGCTTCATTCTCAGCTCCTCTTGGTTCAGCGGGTAGTTGTGAGATCATTGGATCCTGTGGTAACACAATGGGCCTACTCTGGCCTAAGTGAGGCTGCACTCATTGCGGCCTGCCACTCTAACCTAACCTAACCTAACCACCTCAAAGTTATATCTGTCTATAGTGATATTCTGTCCAAGACGTGCGTCGGTGCTTTCTTGATGACAGCATATACTTTGTCTTGGCCGCCAAACCCATATTCACCGCCTCCGTCTCAATACTCACGAACGCGCCAGTATGGCATCCCGCTGCGTTCTGCAGAGTAGATGGGCGGACTTTTGAAAGATAGTCCCTCTGGTGTTTGTTAGCGTTTTAGTTTTGCACTATTCTTTCAGAACCATGTTGAAGAAGTCACTTGACAGCGCATCGCTTTGTCTAAATCCTCTTTTTGACATCGAATGTCTCGGTGAGTTCTTTACCGACCTTGATGGAGCAGCGTGATATGGCTGCCTATAAAAGTCCATTATTCCTCAGCTGACAGGTGCTTTAGAAGCGTAATATTTAATAAATGTGACGCTTTGTACCGTACACCAGTACAGGATTTTGGCAAATATGTGTCATCTATATTTTTGCATGTTGTGGGGCTTACCATCAGAGTAGCATAGCACACGATAAACCATGACCATAGTCCAAAAATTTCAGCTCAATTGCTCCCAATAGTAAGCCCGTAATTTTCCGGGCACTGCGTATTAGGCAGACACGCCCAAAGGCTTGGTCTGCCATATAATGACTTCTGCAGAAGCTGTAGGGACGAGGAGGAGGACGAATCCGTCACTCACTTTCTTTGCAGCTGCCCTGCCCTGGCCAATCTAAGAAGGGCCTATTTAGGAAACTATTTTCTCAATGATCTCAGTGATCTAGGTAATATCAGCGCCGCTAACATTCTTGGCTTTATAACCGGCAGCAAATGGTTTACATGAGTAGCCAGTAAAGAAACAGCTCCCCAAATCCCAGTGGTATGCACAATGGGCCGAATAACGGCCTACGTGTTTCTCTCATCGAGAGCCACTCTAAACTAAGCCCGTAATTTAATGAACTGTGCCCAGCAAAAATTCACATCAACACGAACGCGTTTTCCTATACTAAATGAATGCATCGCGAAAATCTTTACATGTTTGTCGATGTTCGCAAAATTAAATTCATAATGTTATATTTTTATTTTGTTTAACCTGCCGGCTGTCCTACATAGTCCATCAATCCACCCTCGAAAATTAACATGTGTAGGTACCTATGACGTATGAACATATAGTTTCCAAACCGTTTACATAGATTTTCTGTATGCTTTCGCTAAAGTTTCCTCTGGATGTTTTGGTGAATCGCAGCGGACGACAAGAATTTCTTATATAACATGTATTAGCTTTAGATTGCCATATGATCTCGCCGGAAAATGAAATCTACTTCCGGGGACTCGAGGCGAACGAAATGCGAATCACAATGACTTACTGGCTTTTGGATGGCTTTTGTCACTCAATAAGTTTACCACGGTGCATCTAGTCTAAACTGAGAAATTGCTAAATGAAAACAACGGGTACAAGCGTGTCTTGAGATAAGACAGACGGATGAGCTAGCAGAAATTAGTGGCTACTTGGAAAATACGAAACTGTGTAACTATGCTAATCAACACGGGGTTGATGAGGCATTGGTATTGTGAATCAGGGCAATGCTAATGATTGGTGTTAGATGCGGACTGTGGATACCTTGTTAGGACAGGGGTAACCAAAGGCTGCCCACAAGGTGGTGTTTTGTCTCCCTTGTTAAGGTGCATGGTAGTTGACTCTCTGTTGCTTACCCTAAACGATTCAAACGTCTACGCTTAGGCATACGCGGATGATGTTGCCGTACTTTCTGTCGGAACATGATGATGCATTAGGAATGGGCTTTCGGTCAATCCTTTGAAAACTGAGGTTGTTCTCTTCACGAGACGAAGGATTTTAAACGGTCTGACTCAGCCAATGCTAAAAGGCGTCACTATCCAGATCTCCGATGAAGCGAATTGTTGAACATACTCGCATACTTACGCTTACAGCCATCTCATCTGAGTAATCCTGGATAAGAAACTTCTTTGGGCAAAGCATGTCAAATCGAAGACATCCAAGGCGCTCTCAGTTTTCTGGCAGTGTAAGGGTGCTTTCTGTAAGACGTGGGGCTTATATACCAAAAAGGTCATTTGGATCTGTACGGCTATGATAAGGCCTTTTCTAGCCTATACGTCGGTTGTTTGGTGGAGAGGGCTGACGCGAAAATATGTGACTGCCTTCTGCACAAAACTCCAAAGAACGTTTTGCTCCACGGGTAGCATTCCCTAGTACGCCGAGCTGAGCTCTAGATGCTCTGCTTGATTTGCCTCCCTTTGATACCCATATCATGGGAGTTACTATCAAAGCAATCTACCGTCTCAGACGAGTTGGTTTGTGGTATAATCCACACTTGAGTTTCGATTCGATTTGCACGACACTTATCCTACGACCCTAGTTTCATAGATATGCCATCTGATGCAATGACACCGGAACTTCGGCTGTTGTGCAAATTTAGAGTCGACTTTCCTTGCGTTCAGGACTGGCTTCAGCCAGAGTCTGAGCCCTGGTTTGGGATGTAGTTGTATTTTCACGGATGGCTCCAAAACTAGTCATGGGTCCGTTGCTGGTGTCTTCGTGCAAATCGACAACATTAGACTTCACCACTCGATAGGCCAGCATGCCTCTGTTTTTCACGCGGAGATCTATGCTATCTTGATGGCTGCCGAATATATTGTTAAGAATAGGTGGCGGGGTCTGTATCTGCGTCTGTAGCGACAGCCAAGCTTCGCTTAAGGCCTTACTCCACCCTATAATCCATTTCACAATTGGTCGGGAATGCAATAACACTTTGAACTCGGTCGCAAGGCTGAACTCTTTGACTATTGTCTGGGTCTATTGAGATATCCTATGAGATTGCTAAGCAGGATAATTTCTCGGGACCGCAACCTGTGCTGGGTCTTTCGGTGTCCTCGGTTAGGGATTCCATTGTCGATTGGGTCTCAAACGAACACAATTTTGTATGGCAAGGCTCTACAGGAAGTGGGCAGACTAAACGCATGCTCCCGAAAGTCAGTAGGAAGTCTGCGGCATTCCTGCTGTCTCTCAGTGACTGCAGAAAACTTATTGGCGTTCTTACGTTCTTTTGCTGAGCATCTTTGTGTGCTAAGGCTTAAATGACACCACTGTCTGATGCGACACCTATGGAGAGGGCGACTTCGGATCATTTCCTTTATTATTGTCCTGCCTTTGCTCGGATCAGGTGGCAGTTTTTTTGGCGCTGATGTGGTGACTGGTGAGTGCTGATACTATAAGCTCCCCCCTCCCCATCACTAAGTCCAAGAAATTCCAGTAAAATGGGTATAGAACTGGATTTGTTTCCTATGGTAGTACAATGGAGCAGTTGCGTCTGAGTGCTCCAGTGAAGTGTTTCCTAACCCGACAAAAAAAAAAAAAAATTGTGAATAGTGAGCGCATCGACACCTCCATTCTTTACCCGGTTTTGTATTTATTTTTCATCAAAATCTCGCCACAACGTTTTAATCAGATACGTTTAACAATTACATCTCCCTGCCCGAAAGTGCCCTCTTAAAAATTCTCTATGCGCAGAAATCATTTTCAGAAAACCTATACCACTTCCACTGTTATGCAAAGTAATCCATTTACTTCTTGAATAAATTGCCGCGTCCAGCTTTAATGCTTCACAGCACCCTCGACGACCATCTTCATCCATTTAATATTCACAGCCGTACTCGTCTCGTCAAGAACCGGCCAAAATCATTCCCCGAAGCCTCTTTTCACCATCTACAATGCAAATTGAATACCAAAACAAAATTAAGTTCTTCTCTCACCTCTGATCCAATAAAAACACCAAAGATGTATTAAAAAGCCAATAAACCATCCCTTTATTGCCACCCCATATAAAAAAAGTAACAAACGCAAATATATTCGTAGATACACAAAGTAACGTCGACCCTCTAAAAGCTGAGTTGGCACAGGAGAGCCGTTCCCCGAATTATCCAATGCGATGTAGGCGTCTTTGGGTTACACTCCAACAACATGGCCACCACAAAGTTTGTACTATGACCAGTAGTGGAGAGGATACCTCTACGTTCTGCAGTCTTATACAACGGGCACAGGTATGTATGCCTTTCTTGCAAATCATCCCGTTTACAAGGACGCATCCAAATCAGCGGTACACTATCAAACAGCTCTCTGGGGTGGGACTCGGCTAAATAGCCATTGTCCCGATCCCAACGGGCACCTTCCAAAAATATTCCGTGAACATAAACACCATCCTCGGGCGCCTCCACATTGGGGCCCCCATCGCCTTCGATTCGTAACACTTTATAGTCGAAGACCAGCAAATCGATAGGGATGACATACTTTCGGGCAAAATTCTGCTGAGCACCCGTTAGGAAGGCTTGCGTGAAATAGAATCCTGATAACCAGAATGTTGGTGGCGGTCCTTTATCGAACCACGTCTATAATCGGAAGGGATGGTAACTTACAATTGTTAAATCGATAAGAGGCAGGCAAAGAAATTCCTTTACCTGAAGGAACTCCAATCGTTGAAGGAAATCCTGCACATAACTTCCAAGCGACTTCAGACTGGGGTACGACTTGCCAGCCCACATTTTGGGTATTTTCCCAATCAGCACTGACTTGTAAACCTCTTCAATCTGTGCTGACATTACAACAAGTCCTGCAAATAAAATAAAACCAAAGTAAGCACTCTAACTGTATACAAAAGGATAAAACGTCAAACTTTCGCATTCAAAGTAACAAAACAAGAAAAAATAAAAAGGAAAAAATTAAAGTTTTTCTTTCGGCTTTATCTTCTATTTTGCTATCTTTGTTGCATTTCACCCTAAAACCTCATTAAACTAGGATTTGTATCCTGTATATCCCTAAAGTTGTTGGAAAACAACAATACCAACACCCACGCACGAGGCGAGGAAAAAAAAGTAGTGTCCCATCCCCCCAGCAATTGTTATACAATGGCTCTCACTTTAGATAGCCTTAAGCCCATCTTTCCGAAGTATGATTACAAGTACACAGATAGAGCGAAGGAAGCCTGCTCCACATATCTTAGCGAGAAGAATCCATTTAACCTGCCCCCGGCGAGTAAGTACATACATCCTAAAGGGAGCATATATATAAAAAAAAATACCTTTTTTATTGCGACTTTCTTTTATTTCCTTTTGTAGGTGAAATGGAGGACGAACAGGTTCCCCCAAACAGTGGTGGGGCGACCAACACCAAGGCTATCGACTGGAAGGGCAAGTCTCGTGGGTTGTTTTTCCATCATCCACAGGGTAATGTAAATGTCATCTGTGTTAAATTAAGTGAAGAATGTAAGAGTCCTGTTCCGGTGATTTGCAGGGAACGAACCAAAACGAGATGTACTCAAACACGTTACAGGTAAATTAAAAAAACCGTCGAGTAAGTATGTGAAGTAAGACGGGTATGTGCTTTTAAGGATGTGAATAGATATCACCTTTGTGTCAGAAGACAGTGTCCCTATCCCAACATACTTATTACATTACATCGTGTGGGTTGAATGTTAATTTAAGTTCAAACGATTCTAAGGACACGAACATCTTTGACAGGAAATTAACTAATATTTTTCAATGCGAGGCATCTGACAGCGATGATGGGGTGAAATTCTAAATAAAAAACCCTAATCCTCCCAAATTCGTTATTGTTGAGTAGGTATCTAATAGTCTGATATCCTATCTCATTTAATAGATATATATTTTATAGAGAAGCGTCTATGTATTTCTAAACACAGGCGTCCCATATTTTTGAACCTAGAAGAATGAAAGCTTACCAAAATTATGATATTTTGAAAATCATGATTTTGTCGGATTGTTTTCAATACGTTAGTATATATGTAGTTAGATACTTTTTCGATAAGAGACTACATTGGCATGGCAGCGATTGAAAGGACAGAATTTACCTTCACGGTGCATTTCCTAGCTCCAGAAAGTAACGTTAAACAACAATAAAAATAAATATGAATTAAGCTAAGTACACCCGATTGTCAGATCTTACATTGGCCGCGTTCCATTGACCGCTAAATGACTAGCGGCATGCTAAACTCCATATCAAAAAAAACTGACATTTCAGCATTTGCGCTAGAGCTCTAGCACATTTTGTGAAATATCCTTTTCTGGGAAATTTTTCAATCTAGCGCAAAATGAACTGCTAGACTGAAAAAAAAATAACGAACTGTCAAAACAAAAGTGAAAGTGCAGAAGTCAAATATTTCCAATTTGGTGTAAAATGGGAATTCAAGCTTCTATGTAACCAATATACATTGTATTTGTTTATATATAGGCAAATAATAGTGTATTAATAAATATGCGGCATGATGGCACAAAATGCATTTTTGACTCTCATGAAGATGAAATAATACGAATTCAAATTGGTTTCAATGTCACTTTGCCGCTGCAAAGTTAGATCTGTCAATTCTCTGACAATGACTGACAATGAGCTTATAATTGTCAACTACCTTACAATACAAAATTGTGCGTTCAAACGGTTGTACATAAGATTTTGACCCAAATCTTACAATTTCATTGTCATATGGATGTCTAACAATGGCCTGACAATGATTTTAAAATTGTGTGTTCATACGGGCGTTAGGCAATAACGCCCAGGGAAATAGCGCCCAAATCGATTTGGAAATACCGCCCAAAAAACAACAAGATGAAAATAAAGCCCAAAAAAAAATTTGCAGTTTAATACCTACGTATGGCGGGGGGCATGCTGCCCCTCTGCAAACCCCCTACTTGGGGTTTCTGTCAAATTTGGAGTATGTGTGAAATTTGATATATTTTTTTCAGTACAAACTCCCACCTATTCCAAAATCGAACAAAAAACTCAAGCAGGGGGGTTGGAGGTGGGCAACATGGTCCACCATAATTATTACACAGTTTTGGGCTTTACTGTTTGTCAAAAAAACATACCCTTGAAAGGAAATAACACCCAAAATGACGAAAAATTTTGCAACAACAAATTGTACGAGTTTTTTTTTTTTTGGCGTTATTTCCAAATCGATTTGGGCGCTATTTCCTTGGACGTTATTGCCTAACGCCGTTCAAAACTGCAATAATTCTACTGTGTGCCCTTATTAAAACACAAACGCGTTTGCGCGTATAGTAGCACGGTCGCACATGTTTGTTTCGAGATCGCTCAAGCTACATCACAAAAGCTTTTCATACAAAAGTAGCTTGGTCGCTTCAAATCAAACCAGTTTAATTCTTGTCGCGCCGTCGTTAATAATGTGAAATGGAATAAGAAGGAAAATTAAGAAATTAGTTTTTGTTAACCGTATTTTATGGAATAAACAAGCGGAATGTTATAAAAACGATTAAAAACAGGTATAGTGTGGGAAAGAGTTGCCTTAAAAAATAGGATAGTCGCGGGATGGTGTTTACAAAGCGCTTATGAGCGACCGGGAATAGGACACGCATTTTGGTAACGCTACCAACAAGCGATGCGACCGACCAAAGTTCATCGTTCGGTCGTGCGATGTCAGTCCAATTAGGACGTAGCCTTAGAGTTTCTCCAGCTACTACTTACAGTGAGCGTTAAAAGTAAGTGAACACCAATGCTCTTTTAAGTCTTGAAACATTTCTAAAAAAACAATAATCTCGATAGACAAATGAATCAGCATTGGTATTGGCTCACTTTTGACGCTTACTGTATGTCCAAAAAATTGGTTTCTGGATCAGAATTAAGTGACCCAAAATTTGGATAGGTATGATAAGTCTGGGTAAATATTCGAGCTGTCGAGCTAAACGCAATGCCAACTTGACAAACTTAAATAAGTGTCTGTCGATGTTCAATCACAATCCGAAGGAGTTTTGCGCCGTTTCGTAACCGTGGACAAAACCTAAATTTATCACAATTCACCACACAGCAGATATCAAGCAACAGCCGAGACAGTGAACTTATCCTAGTGAATCGAAACCGAAAAAGATAAAATGTGGGGCTGAAGGCCAACAAGGCCATGACGACAGTTATATGGGATGCGCGCGACAGTTTTATCATTCACAGCGCCTTATAAGGTCTGCTAAAAGCCTAAACTGAAACCAAACCCGAAAATGCGAAAGCGAAGCGAATTTCGCGCGATAAATACCGTCATCGCCATGTACATATTCATTTCCTGCTCCCTCTTCCGTTTCCGCTTTCGCGATTCGCGGTGGTTTGAGCAGACCTTTATGCAGGAAACCTTTTAAAAGTATAGTCTATGTTGAAAAATTAAATTTTTTTTTGGCAAAAAGAGTGTTTCTGCTTTCAATTTTCAAGGACTTATTGACCCACCCTCATATGACCAAAAGTTAAACCTGCAATTTAGTTCTATGGATAAACTCAAATAAACTCATTACAGATTTATATATAACCTCAAGTTGCTGAACTAATCAAGTTCGGACTAGTGCGCTACGTCAAACATGCCTTGAACCTCACGTAAACTGAAACACTGGGCGAAATTTTAGTTTCGTACACGCGTTTTCCTGCGTCCTACTGGTCCTACCTACATTAATGTATCACAGACATATGGTTGCATTTTATGTCTTTGTAGTTTCTTCGACCTGGCGTTGTGCCGTGCCGTCTGATTCTTTACATTTTCGTATTGATTGCCACCCACGATTTCGAAGTAATTTAACTTCAACTTGAAAAAACATGTGATATTAACTGCCAGACGAATAAACTGTGTTTAGTTCAGACAACAACTGACTGAGTGATAGAAATGTAATGATGATTCTATAATTGTTTTCATTTACTTCATCTAGGTGTTCGCATTTTGCTCTTCCGCATGTGTTTTTGGGAATCGCTGCCGATTCTACCGCTTATTTTAGAGATTCTCCCCTAAGATATAGCCCCTCATCGCGATATGATGAGGCGCTATATCATACATTTTTGACAGCTACCTACTGGATTTTGATGACACATGAGAAATATGACTATGCCAAGAAATATCGCCCGAGAAGTTTTGTCATATAAAAACCCATTGGCCATTGATAAACAGAGAATTTGTTAGCTTTTTCCATTTTGGAAGATGAATTTGACAAAATTCCGTAGGTTCATGACCATTTTCCGTATAAGCTTTACACTGACAATTAAAATCGTCAAATATGCGACTTTTTAGCTCTACCACTCAATATCGATCAGATGGACTGTAGCTTTGCTCTATGATTAATTCGTTTTTAGGGAATCATCGGCTCAGACTCGTCCCTATCTACCAGATGTAGCTGGTGACAAAGAGAACTACCAGCATTTCGAGATCTATCAACTGTCCAAACTCCTTGACGGTTATGAACCACCCGGAGATTACGAAGCCAAAGTAGTCGAACGTGCTCGCCGACGTCGGCGATATGAAAATGCTCTACAAACTGTCAACAATGACAAAGAGAAGCAGCACACTATCCTAGAAGCTATGGAATGGGAGGATTGGGTCGCTCGAGAGGAAGACATTCAAGGATGCCAAATGCTTCGCATGGAAATAGTTGAACGAATTTTCGAAGAACGCCAAAAAAAGCTTCAACATTTGTCGGAGAAGCGAATCGCATGCAGCACTGAGAGAATTCAAGCAAAGCGTGCATCTCAGATGAATAAGATCAATGTAGAGTTTGCACGCGGTATGCGCAGGCTTGAAGCAAAGAAACAAAAAATCACAAGATGCTACCGCAAGGGAGACATAATCCAGGAGCACATTGATCCGGCTTCCGATTTGCATGCACCCCAAATGAGATTTGGTGTCAATCCGAATCGTAGGCACTTTGTTGGCTTCCGGAAAACTTTCGATGAAAGGATAGATGATTTGGACAAACAGAGGGACGAAAGGGGCTTGGCTTCGTTGATATGTCCATTTAGTAAATTGAGGAGTTGGTCCAAACCAAAACAGCGAATGAGGGAGGTCAGTCAGCGGTTCTGTAGCGATGGGAATTTGAAGAATCTCTATGAGAGTTTAAAGGTAAGCGGAAGTCAATTGCAGCAGTTGGAGGTAATATTTTTTTTATTCCAGGGCCTTCGAACAATATCTGAGGCCCCCAAATCGAATCCAAAGTGTCTAAAGAGGAAAACTCCTGCTGCAGAGACGCGTAAGATTCATGTGCCTGACAGAATCACCGACAAATCGGAACCAGAGACCCCAAAGGCGGAGGAAGTAGAAAAACCGGTAGGTGGACTTTCACATAAGGTTAATCTGAAACTTAGATAGGATAACAGAAACCTTTCAGAACGTCAGTTAAATCTAAAGAGTCTTTCTTTTTCCAGGATCAACTTGACCACCCCGAAGAAACGCCTACCCCTCAGGAGGAGCTCGTTGTAAATCTTCGACAGAGGAGAGCCTACGAGTTGTTGTCAAAGACTGAAGAGGAGTTGTCAAGTATTTTAGGTGAATTCGAAGGAACCATCCTCGGTAAGCTACTGATATTTCTCAACGACGAACTAGAACGTTTGAAGCAACAAAAAAAGTTTCAAGCCATTCAGATGCTGGCTGAAAGGGAGCGTTGGAAGCGAGAGGCTACCGAAGCCGGTCTAAGACAGAAGGAGAACAAACTTCGCGAAGACCAAGAAAAGCTCTATCAAACAGCTTGTGATATCCACAAGGATACGGCTTCGTTGTTCTTACAATCTGTGCTCGAGGAAGAGTTCAACTTTACTTCCGAGTTGCTGGCCAAAGAAAAAATTACAGAATTAGCTAAACAGATCGACACTCGAGATTTAGACAGCATTAGGTTGCACGGAACAGAGGGACGAGCTTATGATCGGATGGTCATTAAAGACTATGTAAAGAATCAAGTGTTCGCTGTGGCAGAAAAACGTTTTGCTAAAATGAAGGCGGATAAGCTGCATGAAGTTCAACTGAAAGCAATTGAAGAGGAGCTCTATACGGCCGTAACGAAAGCACTTGCCGCCGAATATACAACCCCTGACAGCGTGTCAATAGTGGGGGAGCTTTTAGATGAATTGATTGCCGACGCTGTGACTTATGATTTTGATATTCTGACTCCCAGCTCATCGGAGAATGAATTCGACACTGAGAGGGAGGTTAATGAAATAATAGACAAGCTGCTGGTCTTGGTAACTGAAAAGCCTGGCGGTTCCGGCTTTTTTACCGATTCGACTCAGTTCAGAACACACTTGACTGCTGAAAAAGAGTCCAAAGCTGTGATTAGAAAAATGATCAGACGTGCGGTCCCCGAGCAGCGCTGGCAAGAAGACGGTAAACATGTTGTAGAACAGACCTTAAGCGAGACATTCAACGAGGCGTTTTATGAAGTCGAGTGCCTGAAGGCATCACGTTACGTTCGCAACAATGAAAAACTGAATAACATCATCTCTGATATATATAGCCGCATGGAAGGCTATAAGAAAAAGGATTGCAACTTGCCTAATGCAAGCTCTAATTCGACATTGTCAGCTTGCCTCAAAAGCATTCGCAGCACCATTGACATTTTTGAAAAGTTTCCTGATTTGGACTCCGACGACGACAGTCAAAGCAACATTACCCTAATCGAAGAAGTACTGCAGGAGCGTTCGATTAAGAAAATAGACTACATCGACCGTAATCAGTTGGGGAGATACGAACCAGTCGATATTGAGCGACACCATGAACGTTACAACATAATGGGCAAAGTTGCGAAGCGCTATCAAAACGAGGAGCACGGCGGTGTAAATCTGCAGATTTTTGGCGAAGAGAGCGATGTGTCCCACTCTTCAACGACATCGAATTCAGGACGTGTTTCGTATACATCTCAATATGTAGAATTGGCCAAATCGAGGATATTTTCCACGCCTTGGATAAGGAAGATCCACCCCGAATTGTCTGGATACGAAGGGCAGGGCAGTTCCGATTTACGGATGAGCAGTAGCTACGAAAGGGGCAGTATTGGCTATGAAAGGTTGAGAGGTAGTTATCGTAGGTCTGAGCAGAACGAACGGCGATCATCATATTAGTTGGACTTTGGACAAAAATAAATGTATGTGCATGAGAAGGCTTTAAAATGTGTTGTGCTATAATATTTCTTCCTTTTTTGAATGATTTCACGCACACAGTGCGGTATGTTCAAGTGTAAAAGGTCTATCGCGCGGCCGTCAAACGAATCTTATTTCTTGGATGAGGCCAAGATAGTACACCATGCGTGATAAATTAAACGAAGTCTTAGGAAAATGAATCGCATCCAAAAAATATCTTACGAGTTTCTATTCAAGTTCTTAATAATGTTACCTCCTTATAATATTCACCACTTTTTTAAATTATGTATATGTTTTACGACTTTTACTGAAATAAGTAAGGGGACAGTGGATAGTGTGCTAGACTGCTGAGCGACGGAATCAAGCCATTCATCGATCCCAGAAACAAATACCAATTACACTCTTGTGACTTTTTCACAGTGCCACCTCTCTACTCTTAGCAGACAAAAGTGAGAAAGCTTTAGCTCGACATAGAGGCTGCGATGAATAAGGAGCTCTTGCGGATGCAACCCACTCCCTTTGGCACTCCCACTCCCCTGGGAGTCACTTCTTCGTCGACCCAGATGAGCTTTCCAGCACATCGATAGACAAGATAATGAACTTCGTCAAATCAACAAGATGGTTGGTATGTAGGTACATAGCTACACTGTAAGTAATTTGAACGCAGGGTTATAATGGGTAAGGGATACAACCTCTTTCCCCCACGGGGAACCTATTGTGGCAACTATTTATTTTTTTTTATTTAGGGATCAGACCTATAACTGTATAAAGGTACCGTAAATTTAGTAAGCTATATTATTCTTCTTATTCACAATGTAAAAATTTCCTTTTGACAATAACATTCGCTTTGTTTCGTGGCTACCCAAAACCCAAGCGAATTACCTAAATTTGGATTCATATCCAACACAAAAATGTAACTCCAAGAACGGTCACCTCTAAGAACGGAGCACTCATTTTCCCTTCGTTCTGCACATCTGTAAAAAAGGCGCTTTTCCATAGAGATACGAATGGGGTCACATTGTCAGCCATGAAAATCACATACGCGCGCGCATATTATTTCTATACGTTTATTGTCCGGGTTATTGAGTGGTTATTATAGGCCGCCATTGCAGATGCGCAATGTACATATTACACCTTTAATATGTGTACTGTGAGCCCATCCCTAGTGCGCTATCAGAAGTGTCAATGCATATTTGTGGCTCCCAAGAACACAAGGAAACTCCATGAGAAATGTACCACTCGTATATCTTCGCGTCAAACACGAAAAAGTAAAACTGACACCTGTCACTTCAAAAATGTAGACATTATTCACCTATCACCTGCAATTGCATTGCAATAACAATAAACTGATTGAATAATAATTATTATTTTAATGTAGAATAACATTTAAGTAGGTATGCAGTACAAAATAAAAGTTCACCCGTATAGCATCTACGCTACGATTGACAGCAAAATGCAGCACTGAGCTTTGTCAGCTCAAAGCTCAACTAGGGCGCGCCAGTGTTCACCTCGAATCGAACACAGGTTTTCATTGCGTCAGTGCGAGCTTAGTGCTATATCGAGCTCGTTAGAGCTAACCCAGTCCGCACAAGTGCGCCCCAGAGTCCATGTCAAACAAACCTATTGAGCTTTTGACAGTTATACGGCTAAGAGCAAAGCAATTATTATCACTCTGATTAAATAAGTGTGAGTTCAGTGGTCTCCTAGGCCACTAGGGAACCCCAGTGCTAACCTTAACAGAAAGCTTTCACTGTCGGCTAGCTCAATCACCGCCTGCAACCCCCCTGCTTGGGTTTATACTGTTTGAATTTAGAGTGGGTGCAATGTTTAGGGGTCATGGGTTTAAAGAAATCTTACATTCAAGTTCGGCTTTATTTCGCAAACTATGTTCGGCTTTATTTCTCTTTTAAAAGTGAAATAAGGCCGAATCTAAAATTCGGGGTTATTTCGCTTTCATAATGGGAAATAGAGCCGAGTTTTAAAATTTGGCCTTATTTCTGTCGGCGTTATTTCACGACACCATTTCCATCGCCATGTATTTCTTTCCCGCTTTCGCGTTTCGCATAGGTTTGAGCAGACATTTAAACAGGCCTACCGCTACCACGGATGTAAGTGGCACTTATCAAATAACTGGCTGGATTTTTCTTAAGTTTAGTTATTATAAGATAGATACAAATCTTTTTCTTTTCTTTTTTAATTATTGGCGCGTTCCATAAGCCGCTAGTTTGTCAAACTCCTTATAAAATAAACTGAAAATTCTACATTTGCGCTAGAGTGTGAAAGAGTTCGCTGATTTGAGCTAAATTCTTATTAAGTCTTTTAGGAGGCATTTTAAAAAGGGAAAATTCAAGCATTTGAGGTTTTCTTTTGGTTATAAAATTCAAACCCCAAAATATATTCCTGCATTTAGCTCATTTCGATAAAAACTATACCTATATTTTAAACTTCAGCTTCCTATCAATTTTGGGATCAAAATCCTCAAACTATTTTACCCTATAATTACAAACAAACCATACTTTTAGCAGCCCTATAGTTAGGAAACTAACCTAACCTAACCTACTCTTGACTAAAGATTAAGAGCTCAAAATATTATTATTATACTAAGATCTACCTATGTTTCAAATTTCAGCTTCGTAGGTCTAATACGCTCCCAGTTATTTTTCATCTGATAGAAGATTGCTTACAGAGGGCATTGGTTTTTTTATTATTAAAGGGGGATGATTACAATTTGCATAACGTGACTCACAATAATTGACTTTTAAGTCCAATGATTTCTTTATGAATTCGAAAACTCTGATTGGAACAAAAGGAGTTTCAATAATATTTATGGCTTATGGTGCAGTTGTAAGGAAATAATGTATTCATATTGCCACGTCCTCCAGCATTTATTCTCAAATAAGTAAAATTATTTGTAAATTCCTGCCTTCCAAGTCCTAAGTACCTCTCTCATTTACAAAATTTCTCTATTCCAAATCAATGGCCTCAGTTATTTGAAGAAACCTAATAAAGATTCATTAACCACCCTCTCTGTGAAACAAAGTATACCTACCTACCAGAAACAATAATTCTCTTTACATAAAATTAAAATAAAATTTCCCCAAACATCAATCGTAATTACGGCAGTTTCCATTCTGCCCATCATCCCACACTTGAAAATATTCAATTAGAAAATAATTTGCTTCAATCCCTCCCCGGTCTACTCACCCTTAATGGCTTTCCGCAATGTTACCAAACTGCTGCGAATCGTCCCGAGGAGAACATTAAAGCGCACCATTTCCTGCACCAGAACTGTGTTCATGCTCTGATGATAGCTTGTGGGGTATTTAGCCAGTGCAGCGTCGCGATCAAAGTCCTTTGGAAGCTTCATTAGAATATCTGAGGCCACGTTAATTACCAGCTCCTCAGGTGTTGTTGCGGTATCATCATCACCGCCTGCAGTTGTATCCTGTTTAAGGGGAAGGGATATCAAGGATAGGAATTCAGGACATTTAGGAACTGTGGGTAGATGAAGGTTTTCGGGAAATTTCCTGGATAAGCTTTCGATGTATATTACCTGCTGCGTCAGTGATTTCTTTGTAAAAGGTCGGTGTGAAAACAAAATGCGAACAATAAATTGAAAAGTTAGCACTAACGAGGCGCGCACAACGCGCAATAAAGGTTAATTGATTAATTTTAAACTTACCCGTTGCGCAGCGAGGTCCTTTTTGTCAAATACGAAAGTGGGTGGGAATACAATTAAATATTATAATTTTTTCTCTAAAAGGTTAATCAACGGCTTGGTTTTTTTTTTTTTTTTTGTTACAAGCTATAGCTATTGTGTACTTACCACTCGATCCTTATATTTTAGGGAGCAGGATTAAAATTTAATATATGCAGAAATTAGGTGAAATTCAATTAAAACTTATAAATGTAGGTAGAATGTTTATTTAGGTTATTAAAAAAAGACAGTAGGGTAGGACCATGAGTAATTCGATATCTTGGATAAGATTCAGAGTTTAATATCGTAGACGTACCTAGATCAAATTAATACGGGACTGCCGCCATTGTATTATGTTTTAGTGTAGCACCTCTAGGGTGTAAGGGTAAGTTCTGTAATTTTTTTCACAACGAAAATGTATTTTTCGTCTCAAAAGAAGAAGGTGAAAAAAAACAATTACGCTACCATTTGGGCACCCTAACATTTTAAACACTCAATAAAGGGCCCTATTATCGTTCGCGAGTCGAATAAAAAAACAGGCGAATGTGGCTGTTTGGTATTGTGATTTGCGAATGTGAAAAATAATATTCGCCTGAATTGTCAAAAAGTTGGCGAATGTAAACTCACCGTATTGCGGTTAGCGAATTTAGTGAAAGTCGTTCGCCTCAAACATCAAAATCTGGCGAACAAAAATGTTGTGTGACTAGTAAGACGACTTTAGTTGATTGTGATAAATTGTCTGTTTTTGAGTTCTAGAATTAGTGAAAATAAGAGGAAATAATGAAAAAGGGTGGTGTAAAATATTAGAAAATATAAAAGCATTGTTTTTCATATTTTTATCATTTTATTTTAAACGAAAATCGGTAGTAAAATTTTTGCGTCGATTGGAAACGAATGCTTTTCCTTTTTGTTGGAAGGGCAAGAATTATTTATGTGCGGGTTAATAGAATTTAACACAAATGCAATGTTTTATCCGAAATATAATTGTGCATCCGTTCGGCCAACCGTGGAGCTTTAAAAATATCTTCTTGGTTTTCCGTA
Organism: Cheilosia soror; assembly: GCA_949372485.1. Lineage (NCBI taxonomy): Eukaryota > Metazoa > Arthropoda > Insecta > Diptera > Syrphidae > Cheilosia > Cheilosia soror. The sequence goes on along the minus strand of OX443561.1, from coordinate 132,196,227 downwards.
GTGTGTACGTAAAGCCATTATATCCCTGGCTATTATTGTCGTTGCAAAATAAAACATTTCAACACATCTAAACATTGTTTTCCTCACATTTCCACCAATGTATCGGAATTTTTGATGAAATTTTTTCCATATTTTGTGAACTTTGACGTTTGTCATTCGAGTTTTTCGTTGTGCCTGAACTGGTTTCGAGGCGAACATTCAAATTCGCTAACCATAATACTAATAGGCGATTTGTTCGCCAAGCAAGTCGACTTGGGCGAATTATTCGACTCGCTAACTGTAATAGGGCCCAAAGTTAGGTATGTATCGGCCGAAATGGGTGGTAATTCGAGTAACATGATAGAATAAGTTTGTTTTATTAACCATATCCGAGGTAACCTTTGCGTCAAAGAACCCACCTTGAAAAAAATGGAGCACGACCGGCTCAGTTGGTCAGAGGCAAGCCAAAAAACTTCTGGATCAAGATTAAGAAGAAGATATCTCAGAAAGCAGATATGCTAAAAAAAAAATATGTACCTATCCAAAGCCATTTGTTCCGAAACGAAGCAGTGACAATCAGCCTGAAAATCTGCAAGCATTTGTGATAAAGTATAGTATATAAACTGTCATTTGGACGATTTGCTTTGACACATGCGGTAGGCATTGCGCTGTCACGTCATGAGAGATGATATCCTTTCTGTTGTACACAGTTGGACGCTTTTTAAAATATACAACTATAAAAATGTGAATCAGCGGGCGCGGCCTACTAAGCAAGGGGTCTTAGGTTCGATCCGCAGAAAACACAAAATACCTACATTTTAAGGCAACGCGCGCACCGAAGTAGTGTGGCCGTAGCAGATGGCATAGGAGTGGTAAACATTTGGCGTGGCGATGGAATGGGAGCTAAGTGGTGTGAAAGTGACATAATGCGCATGGAATACAGCATGGTGCCACCGATTCATGAATTTTTAAAATGTCGTTCTTTGGTGAATGCTTAGTCGTCTTGCATGTTTTTTGTTTCCGGGTAAAGAGAAATACGCAGTTGCAATGCTAAAATCCACGTCGACGTCATCATCAGCCGCTTGGCACTTGAAAATTAAACTAGTTCGAGATAAGTGGCACCAGACTGGCATCACTTCAGCGTTTCCGCCTGCCACATGTTCACCACGTCACCACTTCGGTGCGCGCCTTGCTTAAGGTTGTTTCCACCATCCTAGAGTATAACTAACCTTTACGAAGCATTTCAAAAACGACATAACTTTACCTACCTACCCATAGTTATCCAGTGTAATACCATAGACCATACCATAGACAAGATTTAAAACTATATTGTTTAGGTAGGTACTGAATGACAAGCTTAATTCCATAATAGGTGGAGATTGTTTTGTGCGTGGCCCGCGATGACAAAGGTACCTACGTGATATATATATTGAACTGTCAAAAAAAAAGTTCGTGTTTCTTTTTAGCTCAGAGCAGAGACATCAAAGCTTTGAATTTGTATTTCTCTTTTCAGAATCTACTGATTAAGAAGTGAGAATAAGAATCTGAGCAAAGCCTTTTTTCGTAACTAACCCTAGATTGCAGATCAGAAATGCGAACGCTGGTACAGAAAATTAAAGTTAATGCAAGAAATTGGACTAGACTAAAGAAATACAACATAATACTGTCCAAATGATGTCTCTCTATAGTCATATGACAGATAGTGATCAAATGCTGTTCTTAGAATGATCGGTTTAGCTTTAGAGCATGCTCGACTTGCTGGAACTATTTTCACTGCTCCGCCTAATAAATCTTGAAAGTGTTAAGATAAGTCTTTTGATTTATATGTAAAGATGTCGCTAAATCTCGTCAGTGAAACCATGGTACTGTTATGTAAAGATTTAAGAGTTAGGGCCACAAAAGAAACACTCAACAGTCGAGTTGACTCCGTAGATTTGGGAGTCACCAAAATTATAATGAATTGCACAGCGCAATGTTAAGCAAATGCATTGGCCGCATTTCATTGACTGTTGGATGTCTAATGAACCTCCGTATATGCTAGATTTCAAGAAACGTTCTCCAAGGAAACATTTTTTACCCTAGCTAAGTGGGTGCAGACAAATTAACAACAACTCACCTGTGTTAGAAGGGTATGCGCAAGTAACTCATCCGTTTCATTCTGATCCTTCATTATGTCCGCATTCGGATGGAATCCAAATATCGCTGGTTTAGCAATCAGTGGGAGCTCCTTAGTGAAATTCACATACGCCTCATGCTCCTTAAATTCGGGCACATAGTACACCTCTGACTCATCCAAATAATAAACGGCCTCCTCGCTGAACATCTCTGGGCAATAGAACCGGTTCAATGTTGTCTTCAGTGTTCTTCTATCCCAATCGTCTGTCACTCGGCCACCATAGTTACACTCGCCCGTCAAATATCTCAGCGCTTCATAGTTCACCCCAACGTACTGATCCAAGAACATCCTCAGCTGCATCAAGCTTATCCTCAAATCGGTTTCGTTGAACTCGTATGGAATATTCCATCCAATTGGACCAAAATAGCGTCGCTCCTGTATCACAGCGTGGAAGAAGCACAGCGAGTAGATGAGCCTCTTAAATGCAGTTGGTTGTTTGCAATTCTCGAACCACTCCGGATCGCTGACAGGATCGCTAAGAAACGAACGAACAATGTTGGACCGCAGGCCCTTCGGTGGTTCATTGGTCATTTTTATGCCATTCTGGAGCACTGCCACAGGAAAATGGTCAGCTGGGTATGAGGTGAGCCACAGGCGAAAATCGGGATGGGTCTGATCTGGAACCAGGGTCTCACAGGTTTTCTCCAGAATCGGCATAAAACTCTTGGCTAAGTGACAGTTTTGCAGGACAACCCAGTTGCCGAACTTGGTGCCTTCATCAATGAGCTTCACTGCTATGGGTCCTTGACCCTGACCAAGGGATAGTGAGAACAATCGATTCGAGCCGAATCCTTGGTCATCAGCGAACTTCAGAAGGTTTGCTGTCGGATCGGCGCCAGGTGTAAGAATAAAAATCAACGGAATGCAGCAGTGCGAGTCGCTGAAGGAAGCTTGCAAATCGAATTGCGGTGGTTCCACGAACTCCTTACCCATTTTCTCTGAAAATAAAACAAAGTGCATGAGTTGAGCCGAAGGAGGCAATCCGCTCATTGTCTCCAATTACCCAAGACAAAGTTCAGTACCGCCGGTACCAGCTTGTCCGAACGGAACACCCTCAAAACGAGCAACTTTTGGAAGGTCGTCAAGTTATCATTCCATGGCTGTGGTATGGGCACATCCTGCGGATTATCGGCATCAAAAACTCCCTTCCAATCGTTTGTGTTCCCCTCAATATGTTCGCGAATTCCCTTGAAATGACCCGAAATACTGTTGAGTCGACAAATTTCATCCCAGCTTCTGGCCGGAAGCCATTTAGCTGGATTTGGCAGGGGATTATCGAGACCAACGCCACCAGTCAACAGGAACATCCATTCGGAGTTATCGATTTCTCCCATGGACTTGAGCAGGTTTATATTTAAAATCAGCGAGAAAAGTAGCTTATCCTGCGGAATGGAACAAATGGAAATCCTGGCGCATTAAATTTAATGGAGGTTGGAGGCTATACCCTCTCAAACAGGCTGCGGCAGATGTTCACATACAGAGAGTAGGTGAAGTGTTTTCGCAAATCCGCCAGGCGTTCCGTCACATCGTCAACTTTGTCGGTATTGTCAATTGACGCAGTGTACAGTCCGACGAACCACGCCAGACTATACTGGTACATTGGATCGATATTCGCCAGTTCGGCTGGAAGGAGAATTCGTTAATTAAAATTTCGTTTTACCCATGGACGGCAACGCTCGCACACATACCGATTGTGAAGAAGAGAATTGTGGAATGGGCCGCTATGGGTGTATAGCCAAGGCGTGCGATGTCGATTTGCTTCTCTGTGACTTCGGTAATCGCTTGCTTTTCGTTGATTTCATTTGCCAGCACTTTGGAGGAGCTGAGTACTTGGACAGCTGTCTCATCTTCGAGGATATTTTCAGCCGATGAGAGAACTTCTAGGATTTTATTTTCGGTCTCTTTGAGGGTGCGTTTGTTCTCAGCGCCCTGTAAAATCAATGTGTTCTTTTCGGCCTCCAAGTCAGGTCGTTCCCGGGCAACGGTGATTGCTAAAATTTGGTCCTGTAGTCCCTGTACGGTAATCATAAAGTTTAGGAGGGTAACCTTTACAGCGACTTCAGGGAGGTAGTGAGGATTGCGCAGCTTTGTCGTTATGTAGAACCTGAGGGGATATATCAGTTTTATAACAATTTTTTAAAAGGTCAATATAAAGTGCTCACTTAAAATCGTGGTTATACTCAATGATAGAGTCACCGAGCTTGATGCAAAGGGCTCCGCCTTGCTTGAAGAGCTGTTTCAGTAAGATCGACTCTAACAAAGGATCTAGGTCCTCGTTGATGTTTTCTAGTAGAACTGGCAGACCGAATTGTATGGCATTCTCAAGTACTCGCGTGTAGTCCGGTTGATTCAAGCGGATAACACACAGTTTGTTGGCCTTCTCCATGTTCTTCACCCATTTGTTGGCCTGGCCTTGGGGATCGATCATAAGCGGCCATCGACGGGAATTGCTGTAATGGGAAGAAAATGAGCTGAATGGAAAAGTGCTTATACATTGGATAGAAACAGGAAATAAAAATGGCTGGAATGCTGGCGAGTTAATGTGGTCGCGGCCCAGAACGAATTTACATAAAACCCCACAGAGTTTTCTATTCGAAGCCTAGAGTCAACGCTATAAAGTTAAACATGCACTCCTCTAAGAATTAGGTACTTAAGTAGCTCAACTAACTAGAAGTATAGGAAACTACGGATAAGGACAACTGCAGAGGTTTCTTAGTTTAAGCCCAGGTTTATCTCAATCTTTGCAGGCATTAGAGATGTAAATTTGTACGCTGTTGAACCAATTCTTGGAGACGAGTTGATGTATGCTTTACCAAGCCATTTTCCGCTGCCTTGAAAAGCTCGGCAGTTAAGCCATCCAGTTTATGTATAGGTACTGTATACGCATGGGTCTAATAGGGGTTTTGCATAGAAGATGCCAGAACTACTTTACCGACATAGACAATTTTCAACACCAACCTGATGACGGTAAAAATAAGTCTTCTCACAAAATTTCATAAACCTAAGTCATTTGTTTGGACGATATCGTGTTTTCAACAGACAGACAGACGGACGGACATGGCTAAAACGAATCAGAATGTGATCCTGATTTAGGGTAGTATACTTTATGTTTATGGGGTCACCCGGGGACTCCTTCTTGGCGTTACAAATGTAATGGCAACGTGAATATGTACCTACCTTTCTGTATGGAGGGTATAAAAATGAGCATGTAGATTATACTCGATAATTTGGAGCAAATAATCCATGTGATTATAAATAAAAACCAGAAGCAGATACTCCGCTAGAGTAGGTACTCTTATTTACAATTTGTTTTGAGTATATTCCCACTTTTCACATATGAATAAAACATTGTTCATGCTCTTCTAGGTGAGAATCTACTCAATAAATTTTGAGTCTGTGTCAGAAGTTTGTGACGAAAGTTGCTGTTAAGTAAAAATGTGGACAGTGGATCTTATGTTTTTTAACACAAATTGTATACAAATTCAATATGAAATAAAACAGCTGAAGCTAATTTAATTTATTTAATAAAGCGCAATCGTGAAGTTCAATTTTCGACAACTTTATCGAACAACTGGAGCCGTATATCAGCAATAATACGGCGAATGTTGATTTCCAAATCGTGCAAGGTCTCATCGGCATAGACTGGAGGCTTCACATACCCACAAAGAAAGTAATCTAAGTCACAGGATCGTAGAGGTCTGTTCAACGGGTCCATTATGCGCTTAGAAAATGTTTACTGCAATAAATTGATAGTGTCAGCCGCCGTCAGCTTTAGTCTATTCAACGTAAAATGGCAAAACGTACTAACCACAAATACACTTTCAACTGTCCAATTGATAATCTGTAGAAACAGTTTTCACAATTTAAAAACCAAACATCTAAAAAACACACTTTAATAGAAGCGAAAGAAATGTGGCTTACAAAATTTACACTTCCATGTGCATTGGGTGTGATCGATTGCACTCACAAACTCACTCACTCAAAAACCTATTTACCTGATCGAACGAAGTGGCTATTCGCACGTTCATTTTTACAGATTTTGTACTGAACTGACGTTTACCGATTTTCGAGACACGACTACATAATAAACGTAACGTAATCCTATTTTCATTAAAAACTCTTTATAAATGTAAGAGTTGGGTCCTAAACTTACGGCATAATGTCCGAAAATGATTATACTGGAGTTTAGAGTCCTTGCAGCGAGCGTAGCGAGCCACATACCTCAACTTGACGCAATATAAACTTTGACATTTTGTTACGTAGTCGTGTCCCAAACCCGAACAACGTGCGAATAGCAACAGCCTTGATCGAAAGGAATATCATAGCACTGGCCGCGTTCCTTTGACCGCTACACCGAAAGAAAAAACATTGGTTGAATCAAAAATGTTTCGTTGTTAGCTAACAATGTGCTTAAAATTGTCAAATCAAATACGTATGTGATTAAATCAAACAACGCTGCATGTTTGAAACAACTACTTTGGCGTTGTTGATTAAAATGCTCGTAAGTATCACAGATATATTTAGTTTGAACATGTTTGTAGTTGTTTCAAAAATGGTAACATTGTTAGCCTACAATTTAATTGTTGATTTCATTGTTAAACAACAATAAACAGGATGAAATTACAACTTAGGGACTTTACAATTAATTTGACCATACGTGTTTTTAATTAAACACAAACGTGGTCAATAAATTTAAAATCAACCATATTTCTTATAAATTAAACACATTCGTAGTTGGAGTACAACGATATTACAGTACAATTAAACACAAACATGTTCAAGGCAAAATTTCATTGACTATTATTAAAGTATCATGAACATGTTAAAAGTATCTACGGACATGTTTTTATAAAAATATTTCTCATTATCACAACCTACATTCTTGCCAAGATGTGTTGTAAAGCGGTCACGTGTAACAATAAGAAACGTTGTTAAAGTATCACACTTCAGTTAAATGTATCTCGAAAATGTTGAAATAATAATGCAGCCAAGCATAAACATTGCTAAAAACACAAACATTGTAGAACTATCACGAATGTAGTTAATTTACATGTTTTCTTGTTAAACCAACCACAAACATCGCAGTCGCGACATGCTTAACGGAATTTGTCTTGTCAGTTTGCCTCGTTGGCGTCGGTCATCTTTTTTCTTGAAAAAATCTTCAGTATTCAGTCAGAAGTGCAAGTAGTAGGTGCATTACGTTACGAGCGAGTGTCAACAGTGTATTTTTCTTTGTAGTGTACAGTGACGTTTTGTTTTTAGTGCGCTTGTTGATTGAAGCCGTGGTCTACCCCGGATTGTGAGTGCCATCTAAAGTAAGTTTTTTTCTCGTAAACTTTTACCACTCATAATTTTGAAATTTTGCTTAGATTCGACACCCGGATTTCAATACCCTGAAGTCAACACAGCCAACGGTGCATAGGTACGGTACGAGACAACACTCAATATTTATGTAGGTAAATATAATTATTTATAAAATAATAATTGTACTTCGTTGGGCCCCTGTTGTTGAGCCAACATATTAAAATATTAATTATTTATCACCATTTTGTTAACTAGCCTTAAGTCAAACTGTTATATGAAAGTTCAATAAATACTAATGTAAATAAATGTAATGTAATTTTGCGTAGATTACTATTAGTTTTCAGTTTTTAGTAGTATTTTCAGCTGGGTGCGAGTAGAAATAAAATGGTAAAGTAAGTATGGACGTTTTAAAAGAAGCACAAAAACATTACATTGTTTCCATTGCTGATGAACAATGGTCATGCTATGCATTATCAAACACTATCCAGTGCATGGACATTGTAAAAGAATCACGAAAAATGTACATGTACAATGTTTTCGTTGTTGATTAACAATGATCATGCTTGATCAATCGCTTCCCTGTGATAAAGTAAGCATGGACGTGTTAAAAGAAACACGACCATTGTACAATTTTGAATTTGTTAATCAACAATGATCGTGCTTAATCAATCGCTTACCGTGCTTGCTTTACTACGAATAACCTTATGCGTGGTTATTTAAACACGAAATTGACAATGGCGTGATAGATTTATGCAAAAATACCCGTTATGTTTTTTTATAAAAAATTGACAATGTCGCATTTGTTGAAATGACAATGCCCGTTGGTTGACGCAAAATCAAATAAGGTTCATGCTTGATTTTACCAACGTTTTTCTTTCGGTGTAGTCATAAGGCACATAATATGCCTGATGGAGGAACACTGGCGCTAGAGATTCAGCGGCAGCGGCAAAGTGACATTAAAACCAATTTGAATTCGTATTATTTCATCTTCATGAGAGTCAAAAATCTATTTTGGGCCATCATGCCGCATATTTATTAATACACTATAATTTAAATAAACAAATACAATGTATATTGGTTACATAGAAGCTTGAATTCCCATTTTACACCAAATTGGAAATATTTGACTTCTGCACTTTCGCTTTTGTTTTGACAGTTCGTTATTTTTTTTCAATCTAGCAGTTCATTTTGGGCTAGATTGAAAAATTTCCCAGAAAAGGATATTTCACAAAATGTGCTAGAGCTCTAGCGCAAATGCTGAAATGTCAGTTTTTTTTATATGGAGTTTGGCATGCCGCTAGTCATCTAGCGGTCAATGGAACGCGGCCATTGAAAGGAATAATTTTCAGATGTTAAATGCATTACTTTTAGGAATTTAAGGATATGTCATAGAACCCTGGATAATGGTGCCTTTTAGAAATTCTTATACACCGCGAGAGCGTGCTTATAATAATTTATTCACAAAGGAGCATAACAAGAAAGATGTTTTGGTCAACATAATCAACGATCTCCGATGATTCAATATAAAGTTCGAATATCCATAGAAAAAGTTCCAAAAATTATTATAAACATGGCCACATTTGCAATACTATTGTTATTCGTTACAGACTTAGAAAAGTTTGAAAGTAAAATTACTATTATCTACTCCTATGTACAGGAGCACGTACGTCATGAAAAAGCTTCCCAATTCAGCCGTTCGGACTCGGCATAAAATTGTCCCTTCCATTCGTCCCAAAAATAGAAACTCACACAAAACGAATGGTTGCGAGAAGCTAGGCCTTGGGTGTCACCTGCCTGTTGCGCCACCTATTTATTTATTTATTTATTTATTTACCCAATATCTTAGGTTAAAGAATATTCATATTAATATTCACACTACGGTAAATCCTGGCGAAAACTCAAGAAGTCTAAATCGATACCCACCACCTAGGGGCTTATTCCCAAATGCGCGGCGGATCGCTTTTCATGGCGGATTGGTATTTTTGTATTTCCAAAAGCTGTCAAAAGCGATAGCTATTCAGGTGACGGATTGCTGGCGGATTTATTGCCAGCAATCCTCACAATAGCTATCGCTTTTGGAAATATAAAAATACCAATCCGCCGCGCATTTGGGAATAAGCCATGTCTAGTTTGGAATCCCTACAAAACTCGTCATATTGTGCAGAATGACAATGGAGAACCCTCGCTGCTCCGTAGAGGTAGAAAACAATCTCACCGAGACCTTTGATGTCAAAAAAGGATTAAGACAAGGTGATGCGCTGTCATGTGACTTTTTCAACATCATTCTTGAGAAAATTGTGCGAAACTCGCAAGCCAATACCAGTGACACAATTTTCCAAAAGTCAGTGCAACTACTTGCATACGCTGACTACATCAACATTATTGGCAGAAAACAGCGAGCTGCTACTGGTGCATTTGCAGGTACTTTGTCTACTTCGGCTCCGCTATTAATTCTGAAAATGACATCAATCAGAAATCAAGCGAAGAATTGCACTTGCTGTTACTTCGGCATAAGGAGGCAGTTGATTAGTAAGTCTTGTCGAGAAACATCAAGGAGAATCTAAATAGTCCCTCATCACCCCAGTCCTGCTCTATGGCGCAGAGAGATCATGGACGTTATCAAAGGCTGATGAAGATCTCCTTGGTCGCTTCGAACGAAAAATACTTCGAGTGATTTTCGGTTCCCGTTTGCGTTGACGGGCTTTCGAGGAGGAGATTTAACAGTGAACTCTACGAGCTGTACGCATTTTGCATAGGGAACATTTTTTTTCATCCTATCCCTAACGAGAGAGAAGCGCCAGATGAAAGCTAGTTACAGATAAGGAAACGTTCAGTGGACAATATTGTTTGGGAACTCACATCCCATATTTCTATGAATTATACTCCTTCCCTAATACGTTATCTAAAAAAAAAAACGCCTCTGTGTATACAAACTCAAGTCGCTTTGCAAATATTTGCCCTCCATTTGTACCCTATTTTAATTCACAAACAGTATACCTTAGCAGTTCTGCCTGAAAATCGATTTGCCATCAAACCAAGAACACTGTTTTCTATAAAACTCCATTTGCGCTACTCTTACCGCGGGGGAACAATAAAACCTTTAGGGTATTCATACAAAACACAAAAAAAAATATGAATGAATACACCACTCGCATCCTTAGAGAGTAATCCGAGTTCCACCCCGATGCGCGTAGTAATCCCACACACAAACATTAGCGATCGCACAAGGAAAACTAAAATGAAAGCCCACTCTGTGACAAATTAGACAAGAGAAAGGAACACTTTTTCCTAATCCACCGTACAACATTAATCAATTCTTTTGATGTACAATATGTACACCAGCATCATCAGCAGGAGAAGTAGTATAGCACCATCGAGCATGGCGTAGTTAATGCAGTGGCAGCAGATGTATGGCGCCTTAAGGCGAGCGACAACACGAAAAAAAAAAAAAAACTATTGAGCGGTAATCAACCCCATTAAAATGCAGGCACACGCACCGCTGGCAAGGATTACTTGGCCAAATATACGAGGGAAAAAATACAAACACAAACACAGCAATAGTTACCGCATTATAATAGCGCTCTCGATAGAAAACGAGTCACTTGGGAGGCCACAGATGTTCCATGAGCGTATCTCGACAGCATCCCCCAGTACGTGTTGTAATTGAAAGTCCTGACTGCATACCATACCAAAAGAGGTACATTTTGTCACCCATTTCCGGATCTGACTGACGCGGAAATCAATAGTAAATGGACCCAGATACGCGACAACACCGGATGCAATTAGCACATCACCCGTCAGAGTGTGGTACGTTTCGTCGAGGACTCGTGCTGCATCCAACCAGCGGGTGCGTTCACCACCCAGTCCGCTAATGAGCTCCTGGGCGCGATTTAGTTTTTTCGTTACCCACTCGTGTTCGTTTTGTAGGCTCCTGTTCGAAGAGGGAGGAGAAGGGTTACTGTGGGGACTCCATAACTGGGTCACATATACTTACTTGAATTGTCGCTGCTGGTCGTCAAGCATTTTTTGAATTTCCGCCAAGCTCGCCTCGACACGTGCCAGCTGGGCCAGCTTCTCCGAGAGGATTTTTTGAGCCGCCTATAAGAAGGAGTCAGATTATGCAGGATATAACTGACGCTGTCAGTACTTACATTATAATCGGCCTCCGCAGCGGCTAATGCAATTTTCTTCGGCGCAATCACCTTGGCAACAACATCGTACTTTGTCAAGGCAATTACCCATCTGCACAAGCCTTCACAAGCTGTAGACGCCGACTTAACCTTGTCGGGATCGAAGTGTTCATTAGTCAAAACTCGCTCTTGTAGTTTTTTCATAATTGGCGGTGGTATGTTGTCCTTGTCAAAGTTCAACAGACTGTCAAGAAATTTCATGTCACCCAGCACTCGTTTCGATGGCCCCCAGTAGTCTTCAATCATTCCGACACCGGACGGATTAGCCACACGATCGGGCTTGACATCCTTAAGAATGCAGACGGCTTCCATGACAATGCGCACTCCGATGGGAGGACTTTTCATTGTCTTAACCACAGCAATGTCAGCCGTGGTCAGAGTGTTCAGTGCCGCCAGAGCGGAGTTCAAGATGGGCAGAGCTTCGGCCAGCTTAGAGTCGCATTCATCTTTAATCTCCTGAGCCTTGGCAGCTTGTTCAGAGGCTACTGCTTCATCTTGTTTAACCAATTCACGTTGCGTTGAAGCTGCCTCGCTGTCTTTCTGAACTTTTGCGACTTGCTCGGCAACAGTTTCAGAAGCCACCTTAAGTTTCGGCTCCAGGGCTGTCAGCTGTTCGCTCATAACACCAACTTGCTGTGCAGCGATGTCGAGCTGCGATATCCCGGTCAGATAGCGACTTCGATTGGTTGTTATAGTCCTGAAAACGAGGGAAATTAAATCCACTCCAGAAAAGTAACAGAACTTACTTCCGTTTCGCTCCTAACAAACCCTTAAAGGTCTGTATCAATTCCAGATACGAGGTGGGTGTCACATAATTGTAGCGCTTCAACCGCAAGTAGAATTTCTCCGACAGGACCTGCGTTGAAGTATGAAAATCCATGCACATATCGATGGCAGCCTTCCTTTCGATGTCCGTTAGGTCTTCCTGAGCGAGGAACCGAGTGGACACGGCCAACAAGGCATCTGTGGGCCATGGTTGGAACCAATCAATCGTACAGCAGTTCACAATCGAGGGGAATTTTCGAACGCGAACTCGTAACGCCTCACCAATTGGTGACATCGAAAGAACTATGTGAAGTTGATCTTTGCAGACCTTTATAAGAAAGCGACGTGAGTATTCCTTAGAGTAAGTCATGCAAACACTTACCTGGACAAAGAAATTGAACAGAGCCACCAGACTGCCATCCGTTTGAATTGCCTTATCACGTTGTTTGTCGATTTGGCGCATCTTTTCGCAAATTTCGAGCTTCTCCTCATTTGTGAAGAGATTCGGGACTTCTCCAGAGTTCAGGAGGTTATTAATGTCTTCGAGGAATGATTCATCTTTGATCTAGACGGGAGGCTAAAGAAAAAAGCTCACCAATCTCGCACATCCTTACCTGAACATCAGTGAACAGAAAAACTCCATGTAGGTCGGAGCCGCTAATCTTCTTGAGGATCACTTTAATGTCTTCGTGCCACTCATGCGATCCATACTGCCGAGTGATCTCCACCTGGAACAACTCATAATCGCATATGTGACACGCCAGTCTGGTCAAACTTTGCCTGCCCGAACCGCCAACTCCAATCAGCAATGCATGGCTCCGGGGCTGCTTGATGATCCGGCAAATTCTGGACAGATGTTCGATAGCAAAACGGAACAGAACCAAGTCCATTGGCTTCTTTGACATGTTGTTGTACTCCACCAGATAGGTCTCCACAATTGACCGTAGATCTTCGGGGTCCTCAACCTCAACATAGTTTTTGGTGTCTGCCTTCGGATTGGTAAAGTCGCAGTACATCAGTTTGCGCAGATCATTCTCCTCTAGCTCGCCGCCGCCGGTTTCCACAAACCGCGAAAAGAGTATGTTTGGCTCGGTCTTGAGATGCGACTTAATCTGTTCACATATCGATCCGAACAACCATGTACGATCGAGGTCGTCAACAAGGCGGTCTCCGTACACTCGCAAGACCTCGTGGACCCAAAGTCGCCGCATCGAATTCAAGTCTTCTGTGGCCTCAGGTACCGAGAGTAGCACCCCTTGGATGACTCGAGAAAAGTCCCGCAGGTTGAAGAGATAATGCGACTTGGCGGGCGTTGGCAGGAGGTTCAGTTTTGCCTTGTTATACACGTCCAGAGTTGCATTGACGATTTCTTCGATACACGGATCGAACTCCTTCGAAAAACCCCTCGTATCCAAGTGCCAAAGGACGATCTTCCCAAAGATCACCTTCAAGATCGAATCACTGAATTCGTCTATGCCCAGAACATTGAAATGCCTTTGGAACCTCTGAGTTACGGTGTTGCCGGACGATGGCGGTCCCATGGCGCATATCATCTGGATGTCTATGAGCTTGAGCGGGACTATGTTTTTTCTGTCGTACCACATCCAGTGATCCAGCATCATGCGAAGAAGCTCAATAGCAGGCTGAGCACCATAGGTTTCCTTAAGAGGCATCGACACGTCATCCACAAAGACCACACACTTCTTGTTGAGCGGTGGGCCGAATACACCCTTACGGCGCTTGTCCAACTTCGACATGATAATGTCTTGCGTTTGATTGGCTGAAGTTTGGGCCGAGAAATTGATAAACAGCGGCTTATACACCTCAGTGTCGGCCTTCTTTAGAAGATAGTCAATGGCATAGCAACTTTTACCGGTACCGGTATTCCCTACCAACATAAGCGGCTTTCCGTGACGGATCAGCAAGTCTAAAATGGCCGTCACACGTACTGTCTCATTGGTGGTTATGATGATTTGATTGACTGGCATATCCCTAGGAATAGGCGGAGCTGCAGCAACTTCGTCTTCCCAGGGTTTCCACTTACCCTTGCCCTCCTTGATGAATCGGTAGTCAAAAACACTTCCCGGCTTGGGAATGGGGAAAATGAAAGGTTTTGCTAGAGTTGCCACATGCAGTTCCGCTGGCACTGAGAATGTCTCATAGACCGCAACTGGGAACGTCTTTTCCATGAGTCCGCGGAATACTATTGAAAATTTCTCCCTACTAGCCGAGTCCAATGCTCCGCCTATCGACCAAATGCAGGAGAAAAAGAAAACGCCCTCAATCTGAGCACGAACATCTAGATCAGACAAGCTCTGCACATACTGAGCATCGGAAAAGTCATCGATGAAGCAGTCAAAGAGGTTCATCAAAGAGTTTATAAGGTTTGCATCCGAAGTTGGCGAGATCTCGCGGAGACCACCCTTCCGTACAAGCCACAGGAGAATCGGACAAAACCGAGTGAACAGGCTTGAAATCAATTGCTTGCTCACAGTATGAAACGATGTGGGTAGGGTGTTCTTCCACGACGTAACCAAGGGTTCCCAGCCCAAAGAACTAGGTTCCATGTAAATCATTCCACAGCGAGACACAGTCGCCGGTGAAGCAACCTCCAGGTCCATAGGCTCAAATATCAGATTCGTTGTAGGTGCGAGTTGGATGATCTCTCCTGACATCAGGCAAAGCTTTTTGTTGTCATCGAGCACGGTATTCATGTTTTCTATCCAGATTGCATCAACGGGACCGTCGAAAACTAGCCACTTCCTATCCGAAGTTGTCGAGACAGCAAACTCCCTGTAACTAACCGCCAGGATACCATCGCTCCATTCGTGCGAGACCATGTCAAACTGTCCGTAAAGTTGACCCATAGTTACGGCTTTTGGATTCATCACCGTGTATATGGCCCCATTTTCACTTCCATTCTAAAAAGAAAGAATTGTATAGGGTGTCTCATAAACGAAGGCATCCGTGCTTACAATTTCCTCCATATACCGCAGGGCTTCAGCGAGAATCCGATATGAGGTTGTCTTGCCGCCAAAAGGAAGACCAACTATCATCAATCCGTGACGGACCAGGATCATTTCATAGAGCTAAGCATGAGAGGGCATAAAGAAGCAATATTGCAAGCCCTCACAAGACCCTTACCTGTTGAACTTTCTCCAAAAAGAATTCCGTGCACTGTTTATTATTCTTTTCGCAAGCCTTCTGGACGCAGTTGTTGAAAACCTTATAGTCGGACACGGGCAGTTGAATTCCTGGAAACAAGTCCGATGTAATGCCTTGAAACAGGGGAACGTCCTGGTTCAAAAACTTGGGCAAGTTCACATCTTTTATGGATCTTAAGACCAGAATGTCTTCGTTTTCTTCTCGGTAGCGGAGTTTCAAAGCTCCAGCTGCTTTTAAGACTGACTTGACGGCCCTCATTCCGTAGTCATAGTGGGACTGCGTACTCAGCTGCTCTGAACACAGCCGGTAGGTGGCTACTATTTTGACCGCCAGTGGCTTCGCGCTCAAGAATCCATAGGAATACAGCTCGATTTCGGCAATCAAGGCATAGTCCGGCACCATCATGGCCACTGACCGGAAAAGAGCCTAAAAGTAAAGGCAGTGATGATGAAATTTGTCAAAATCATTTACATCGGCACCACCTTTAAGTTGTCAGGTAGCTCTGAACGACCAGCATAGCCCGGATTCATAGTTATGAAGACGGCACAAGTGGGATCAAGCTTCAATGTTGTTCCTTCGAATACCATTGTTGGCTGGCCAGAATTGATGCCCCGTTGAATTGTTAGTATCTGTCGAAAGGTCAAAAAAGTTTTAAGAAATCTAATGTCGTTAAATCCTCACTTGTTGAGCCACCACCGACAACACTTCCAAGTCGATGCGATTGAACTCGTCAAAGCAAGACCAAGCTCCACACGAAGCCAAACCTTTGAAGAATTTTCCCAACGCAAGGTAGTCCAATCCATCAGAACAGTTGAAGACTACACACTGCTTAGCCACCGCCTTGGCTAGATCTTTGGTGGTTTCAGTCTTACCAGTGCCAGCCGGGCCCTCTGGCGCACCACCCAAATGCAGATGCAGAGCACTGAACAGGGTTCGGTAACACCGATCTGTGAGTGGAGTTACAACCAGCCGGGTAGTGTTTCCCAAATACTCGTAGCCATACTTCAGTGAGCAGTTTATCATTCGGGTATCCAGGTTGTCGTCTTCCCAGTAGTACCGTAGCTGGCACAACCACTGGAAGTCGTTCAGTTCTGACACTTTTTTCTCACAAATTTCCGCCAAAACATCACGGGCATGAACATCAAGTACAACCAACGCGCCTAGAGTTATGCGATTTTGGAGGTTAAGGTCTCCGCGGACAAGATCCACAATGCGCATGATCTGCAAAGACAAAATTTGATGCCTCGTAAAACCTACCCAACACCTCTTTAATTGTAAATCAATAATTAACCTGTGACTTGCAAATGTCCAAATATTCCCGTAAACTCTCCACAGGACTACTCGTAAAGAAACACTTTGTGATCTCGGAAGTCCAGTAGGTCAATGAAATCGATTGCACTGTCTGCCCCGGCCAAATTAGAACCCATTTATCGCGTTCAGTATTTGGATAGCTTTCGAATGCTTGACGAATTTTAAAGTGTAAACTTTTCTTCATGAGGATTTCTAGCTCGAGCAGCCATTTTTCAACTTGTCCTCGTGCCTTGGCTGTCGAAATGGCTTCCACCAGCTCGACTTCTTCCTTTTCAGACGAGCGCATCATGGTTACTTCCAGTGTTTCGGTAAAGTCGAGAGTAGCGATGCCTTCGAAACATTTCTTCAGATGTGGTTGCACTCGAGTCGGATCCTTGGTCTCGGAGAGGATTTCCAGTAGCTCGTCGTTGGAGAGGAAAAAGAAGCGCGGGAAGTAAAGACGTTTTTTCTCGAGATACTAAAACAGAGATACTTTTTTGTATTGAACAAAATCTAAAACTTGAATGTATATCTACCGCATTGAGTCCCTTTTGAATGACCTCGAGAAGATTGAAAGCTTTCTTAAGCCTATCGGACATCTTTTCGATTTCGACAACGGACATCACTCTTGGATCGGTTGCCACTACTTTCATTAGGTCTTTCCAAATCTAAATTGGGAGAAGTTGGAATAAAAATAATGTAAGCAGGGTCTACATAGGGAGGGGGCACCTATCAAAACAACATCCGGAAATTTTATAACACAGCCAAGTTGTAGCCGATGGACGTAACGGACTACAACGCAGGTTCTTTAAAACAACGAAGGAAACATAGTCAGTGAACAGTAGATTTATGTTTGAACAGCATTTCCAGTATTGCCGCTCAATGGGTATCAGCTAGTGGGAAGAATATAACCCAAGTCCAGTCAATGAACAGCCAATTTCACCACCCAGTTTAAAAGAGGTTGGCTCAGATATAAAAAAGCTTAAGGCCGGGTCGTTTTTAAAAATGTGGTGCTGGGCTCGTTCAAAAGAAAAATACTTCGGCGGATTTTTGGTCCGGTGTGCGAAGAGGGCGAATGAAGGAGAAGATACAACCGCGAACTCTAAGATGTGCATGTAGTCCAAAAAGCCAAAACACGTCAACTACATAGGCTCGGCCACATCGAGCGAATGGTCAATAATGCTCCACCTAAGAGGATCTTCGAATCCCAGCCCCTAGGTTCGAGAACACAAGGAAGACCGAACCTATTCGTTTCAAAGACCAAACCATCGCGGGTGGCAGAGAGCTGGGTCTCGACAACTGGAAGCAGCGTGAAGGGGATCGAGAGGATAAAAGGCTGCAGTGTCTTAGGCAGAGACTCGCTTCACGGGTCGGGAAGCCGATAAGTAAGTACTTACTTCGCAAACCGCTGTTACTTTCGTTTGACAAAATTAGTTGAAAACCCCTCATTGACAAAATGTCTTGATCTAGGTACTCTTATCTTGTCAGAGTTTTGCTTTATGGCGGCAAGCGCTGGTCGGTAAGCGGGGAGATATACAGTTGGGTTCCTTCGAAAGAAAAATTCATCTGCGGATTTTTTGCAACTGTGTCTGAGGAGAGCGACTGGAGGAAAAAATACAACCGCGAACTCTATAAGTTCTTAAAAGACAAAACGATATATTTAGAGGCTGCGGAGACGAAGAGGTCCATGTGGACACACCTCACTTCTTCTGTCGCTGCCCGACTTTCTGTCACTTGAGGAACTTGGAAGTTATTACTTCCATGACTTACAAGAACTTTTTGATGTCTCACTTTCTGATCTTTACCCTACCAACCCGTTAACCTAACCTAACCTAAATAACCTAAAAGACAAAACTCTTCGACACACCGACCGAATTGACAGTACATATATATCCAGCCAAGAGTCTTAGAATCCCAGCCCGTACGTTCGAGACGACAAAGAAAGCCAAACCTCTTTCAGAAACCAACCATTGAATGCCAAAGCTTTTGGTCTGGAAACTGGAGTAAACTGGTCGAGACTAAAGCGGTTGGACGCTGCAGTGTCTCAGCAGAGGCTCATCACAAGCCCATGATCGGGAGCCCTGCCCGCTAGGTAAGTAAAGAGTTTTAGGGAAAAGAAGTGTTTTAATCTGTCATTATGTCCATTTTCTGTCCAACTTTTGGGTACGGGAACGGAGTTTTGACCAAGTTTGACTAACATTTTCGAATGCGTGATCGTGCAGGAACAGTCTTTACAAGAACCTCTTTTCTGTATTTACAGTTCATGACTTAAATAGAAAACGTTCGCTGAGAAAAGGTAGGATGAAGCGAAATTCGGGTCTGTCTGGTTTTGGCTTTCTAAGCCTACATAATAATTAAGAAAGCCCTTAAGGGCATTTCGCTTTCGCGGCTCCCTCCTTCGCTAGATACAAGACTGTCTTTATAGTCTTACATTATGTACCATACCATACCTTATCAACAGCACTAAATCGTCGGCCTTCCTCTGGCATTTGCTGTTGAATGTCAGGACTTGAGAAGATCGGTTCCAAATACATCCATGTAGCCTGAACACGTAACCAATCGTCTAATATATCCTGCAACAGCACTAGTTTTGCCTCCCACTTCCTGGAATATTCTAAATTAAATACAAATTCATGCTGATTCAGCTTAAAACCTACAGAAGTTCTTTCTCAAAGGGCTTTATATATGGCGAGCTCTTCATCGTCTGCGTCTTTATAATTTGATCGTCCAATAGAACTTGAATATCATCAACACTTGCAAGCTTAAAGGTGCCAGAATCTCTACAAAAAAAAAAGGCGTTCATTCATTCATTCATTCATTCATTCATTTTCAATGGTCCGCTTGTCCATTAAGTGGGTCGCGGGTGTAGGTTGCTCAAGTGGACCCTCCATAGCTCTCGATCCTCCGCCATCGACTCTAAATCATCACGGGCAATCCCCATACGGTTATAGGAGAGATTATGGACTTGATCTAACCATCTCATCCTTGGTCTACCTAGAGGACGCCTACCCGATGGTACGGATTCCATAGCACGTCGTGGAATCCTGGTCGGGGACATGCGTTTAACATGACCAAACCACCGAAGCATGGATCGCTCCGTCCGGAGAAGTAGCTGCTCGACATTGAGTTCCTCACGTATTCTAGTATTTCTAATGCGATCTCTACGGGTCACACCAGCAATACAGCGGAGAAATCTCATTTCGGCAGCTTGTATTCGCGATCTAATTCTTTCGGTCATTACCCAAACCTCATGACCATAGGTAAGAGTTGGAACAAACACCGAATTAAAGACTGACAACTTAGCTTTGACACCAAGTTCAGTCCTCCTAATAACAGAATGACCAAGCTGTCTCAAAATTGACCCAGCCTGACCAATCCTACAGGAAAACTCGGCATTGCTCCTTCCATCACTCGTGAATAAGACCCCGAGATACTTAAACTTCTCCACCTGTTTCAATGGAACTCCACTAACATGCAGAGTGCATTGAAAAGGCGTTCAATAGATAAAGTCTGAACAATGAACATTTCAAGGACTATACCTGTATGGGGACACATTAAACGACATCTCCTCCCATTCGTAGACCATCTTACTCATGGCCCTCTCTAAATTATTCTCCTTTGTAGCGCTCTCCGAAATTGTCTCAAACTTCGAGAGGTAGTCCTCCAACTGATATTCAATAATTTTCTCCAGAGTAAGCTCTGGCGAAACCTTAATCGGGAAGCCAATGATCTCGGAGACTTCATCCCAGTGACGGCTTTTCATACCGGGATTGCCTAGAGTGCTGATTATTGGCATGTGATGCTTGAAAGCATCGATTTGGTCTTTGATCTACAAGGGAACAAAAATCTGAGGATAATGATAGGAGATGCGGGCCGCAAGTCACTTACATCAATAACCAACTGCAGGGTTTGAGGTTTCTCGCCCATTTGCTTCTCAAGCTTTTGAATAACACGATAAATTGTCGACACCTCGCCATCGATATCGTCGGGATCATAAGTGCCCACCTGTGAGTGCATCCAAAGATCATGCTTATCCATAAATTCTTGCCCAGCATCGTAGAGCTTCTTGAAAGGCATTAACTGATCGTGAGTTTTCTTTCGTATAGGATATTGCGATAGATCCCATCCAAAAGAGGTTTCCTCTTCATTGATCTTGTCGATCGTGTCCATAGCCACTACCATCCGGTTATCTAGGACTGTAGCGCGCCTTTTGTACTTAAGTAGAGACTTGAGATCTCCCCAATTCTCGTAGTCTTGGACTTGTTCATTGTAGGTTTGCAGATCCCGTCGAAATGCCTCGATGCGTTTTTTAAGCAACTCCTGATATTCTATTGTTTTGTCGGAAATGATTTCACGATGTTCCTTGAAGATATTTGGCAACTGAAGGAACCACTGGAATGTGTTGCTGTTGTTCTTAATTTCCAGAGGAGTGTAGAGGGTGTGATCCATCAGCCAGAGAATGTGATCCATATTCTACAAATTTATAATTGAAGCTAATAGGCTAATTCAAAAGACCCAGATATACTTACACCTTTCAGCCTCTGCTCCATTTCGGTTGCCGTCCGATCTTCAGTTTGCGCAACAAACGCTTTGAGGCTCATCAATTCAGCCGTATTCACGGGAGTTGTCAACGCCTTCTTTGCGATCGCCTCATATTCTTTTCCAAGCTTTGTAATATTCGCCTGCTGATCGCTGATCATTTTCGTCAAAAGCTCTTGTTGCATATATCTAGCCAGCTGCTCCAGATTGGTTATAAACCCTTCACGGTGGAACTCGTAGAGGCCCATACGGATGACACCCCAGATTTCCTTAGCAATACGATCCTCAAGCTTGCGATAGTACCTCACCTTCGCGCAGTACTCTTCAAACGGTGGATCCGACTCTATGAAACGGCCAATTACATCAGCATCGACCCCATTCATGAGGCTTATGAACTGATCAAAGTCCTGCATTCTCAGCTCAGGTCCTATACGTTGATCCTCAAAAAGGTCCGATATCTTCCGCTTGGCTGCAAGCACAATTGACTCGGGAATGGCCGGCTTTAGGTGCATTTGCTTGGAAACCTTAAGATCGGTATAAAGTTTGGTTTCGATACGAGGCAACTGCTGAATAGCCAATATAATGCTGTCGATGATCCTCATTGTTTCGTCTTGGATCTTGCTAAAGTTCGGATTAAAAACCAGCGTGTCTTGATCTTCCAGCACTATGGAAAGCTTAAGGCCTGGATTGGATTTCTAGGAATGACCAAGCTATGCAAATTTACACTTTCTAAGGCGAAAAGGATCTTACCGCATAGTCACACATAAAATCCGCAAACAGATTCAAGCTTCTTATACAGACATCCTCGAGCTGTTGGGTCATTAGGGCTGCTACACAGTTGTAGAAACGAGCCAGCAGCTTGGGCTTACGAATATCTGGAAGAAGGTTTCTCTTGTTGCCACGCAAGAGAATCGAATGGATTTCGCCGTACCACTGATCTTTGAGGATTGTTTTCGCCTTCTCAATGTGGGAGCCACAACGGTTCTGAAATTACCTAACTTAGTTTTAAAGGCTCTTTGGAAGCCAGTTAGCTTACTGTAAACTCAAATAATTCATAGGCTTGAGGATGGTCCGTCAGATCATTGATGTCGATGAAAGACAGTTCTTTGAACTTTGTGGTCCATATCGCCAATATGTGTGCCACACAACGATGGATCGAAAAGAGGGTTCTTCTGATCGAGGTACGGTTCTCGTCATAGCTAGAAGTGGATATGAAATCCAACATCATCTCACGTGTATCCATACTTACCGATAACGCCATCTATTGAATGTAGCTTTCGCTTCAATTCTCTCCGCGGTGTCTTTCTGTTCATTTTCTTTGTGCTCACTTTGCAGCGAGTTATTGAGGACAAAATCGATGACAGCCTTTTTCATTGCAAAAATATAATCGAACTTAATTTGCGACAGGTTGTCCGTCAATTCGATCTCAAATTTGAGCAAATTTGGCGGTATCATTCCCTTTATTCGAGCTAGCACCTTGGTACTTAACGGAGACACATGAATCGTATCGATTCCATGTTTTATGTAGTAATAGTACCGTAGGATCTCCTTTTCCTCAGCGTTAGGAAATTGATTTTCGTCGTCAGCCTCAGAGTCCTTGCGAGCAATGAGTTCGACAAGTTTTTTGCGAAAATTTTCACGTTCTTGACGCATTTGAAGGTAGGATCGGTATTCTAAATGAAAGGTGCGGTTTATCGTACAAATTTTAAGGGTGCACTAGAAAATGTTGTCATATTACTGGTATTTCGGCCACGTCGTGGACGTTTTCTCTCCGGTTGCATACATTTGGTATGCTTTACTTCTGACTCCGTCATACTCAGACGCTTGCCATTGAAAATGTCCTTTGTACATTCGGGTAAGTTTAGCTCGTACCAGAGCCGCCGCGTCTTGTATTCCGGATTCGCCTTGGAATGGATTATTTTTTGTAAAATTGCTTGCCTGGGATGGGGCGGAATAGAGCTCGATTTTGGAATAGCTCCAGTGGATCTTCGTGGGCCACTCATTTTCTGAAAACGATATGTCTGTGGTTAGTGTACTAGGCAACTGATTGAGGGGATTCAAGTTGAACCATTGAAAGAAAAACTGCCGCACCTCTCGCGAATGTCTGACGAACATTCGGTAGTAAAACATTTTTAAGAATCCCTTTGATTCAGCACTATCTAACCAATCGTTTGAATTTAATTGGTATAAATGATATTTAAATAAACAATCTACCATTATTTAAATATATTCTCACAATCAGTGCCCAAAACGAAAAACTCCATGGCAAAATAATTAGCAATTGGCCTGTAACTTATTGCACCCACTGTTGAAGTATCATTGTGCGCCATCTATCGATTTTTTTGGTGTCTTTCCTCTGCACCAACCATTCGAATATATTGAACTCCCACCAACTTCACATCCACAGATGTTCATTTGACAGCCGGGGCATGTGTCAAATCTGTCAAAATCATCCGTCGACCGAAAAATTGTGCAATAATCGAGTTTCGTTTGGAAATTTTCGATTTTTAACAATAACCCAGGTAAAATTACACAAACTAATCGCAAACATTACGTACTTACATATTTCTTCAATGTTTCTTCGCAACAAATTAATTAACTTCCACTATATTTGGTTATTTCTCACTAACCATCTGCCAATTGGAATAAACTCGTTCGAAAATAGAAAAATTCGTTTTGAAGGGTTTTATTTATTTTTCTATTGATTTCAGTGTTTCCTAGGAACAATTTCTGACCTATCGACAAGTTTCCACAGCTATGTTTCTCAAACAATACACAAGGTTCTTCCACACCACCCGGTATATGTTTGCCGGTGCAGAAAAGAGCTCCCTAGCAACGTTACGGAAAAAAACCGGCTATACCTTTGCCAATTGCAAGAAGGCTCTGGAAATGCACAACAATGACTTGACAAAGGTAAGGATAGTGTCCTCTATAAAAAGAACATTTATGTCAACCATTTGTTGTAGGCAGAGAAATGGCTGCATGAACAAGCTCAAAGCATGGGGTGGTCGAAAGCTACCAAACTGGAGGGCCGTGCCACTGCTCAGGGTTTGGTCGGTGTACTTATCCGGGGAAACATTGGCGCCATGGTCGAGGTTAATTGTGAGACAGATTTTGTCGCACGTAATGAGCATTTTAAAAATTTTGTGGATCACGCGTCAAGGGTTTGCGCTAAATATACAGAAATGACAGAGTTCGATGGAGATCTATGGAAGGTTGGTTGGGGATGGCATTTTCTAAATTTAATAAATTAAATATTGCCTACTTGCAGCTCGGCTTTGAAGCAGAAGCGTTGAAAAACCTTAAATCTGAGGACGGCAAGAGTCTGGGTGACCATTTGGCATTGCTTATCGGTACAGTGGGGGAGAATGCGACATTCCGCCGAGCGATTTGCTTCAAAACCAATAACTACTTGAAACTGGCTGGTTACACTCATCCTACGAGCACTTCAATCGCTCCAACAGACCAGACACAAGTGGGAAAGTATGGAACCATTGTTGCATTTAAAGGAAACTCAATGGATGAGGAGCTACAGAAGCATCTGTGCCAGCATATTGTTGGTATGAATCCTAAGAAAATCGGCGAGGAGAGTAAGGACAAACCACTGGACAACAAAGACGACGAAACGTGTTTGATCTATCAGGAGTATTTGGTTGATTCAGAGAAAATTGTTGGCGATGTGCTGAAGGAGAACGAAGTTGACATCATTGACTACCAGCGATTCGAATGCGGCGAAGAAGCTAAGTGTGATCTTGCGGAGGAGGCTAAAATGGCCAACTGACAGTTGTTGTTGTTAAAGTAAAAAGCGTTGAGTTTCGATCTCGTTATTCAATGAAAGTGGGTAGTTCTTTAATGTTTGTTTGTCTCCTGTCAACATTTAAAAATGGAGACCAGCCTGCATGGCTTCCCGGACGTCAGCTCAGTTGAAGGAAATTAATCATTTGGCTTTTATTTAGGTAGTTTGTATGGGCTCTGTTGATGTTGCAACTGCCTGCAAAAACCCCACGGAAATATCGTTGTTTCCCTACCGCCCCATTATTCCTTAAAGTCCCTTTATTACATTAGTTAGTGATCTGTGATCTCATATGTAGCTGGGGATTTCGGTGCGCAACTGTAACCTTTGGAAGTTCATTTTGATTTGGGTGTATAATACAGCCGCGCCACGTCTATCAAACCAACCCTCTACTTATTCGTTTATGCAGTATCCCACGTTACTCTGTACTTCTCTCATTTCCATGGATTAGGGTCGAATTGCAGCTGATTTTATCCGTTTTCGGTCGGTGTCTTCAGTGTGACCGCCCGACAATACTCTCCGAGTTAGAGATGTTAACATATTTTTAACAGCACATCATTGGTTTTCAATACAGAGCTGCTGGTTTTTTCCACCAATTGCAAGGAACTCAGACTGGATGACTCGACCCAGAATAGACTTATCCTTTAATCTTCCGCGCCATTAAAGGGTTTCTTCGGGAGTCGGCGGCTATCTGATTGTCTATTGCTGTCTGGTTGTCAATAAGAACATCGCAGACTGATACATAATCAGATCCATTGCACAATGAAAGATTTCTTAAGACTCTTAAATGCCATCACCAGATACGGATCATCAATGTTTATATGAACTCAGGTGGTATTTAAAATTGCATCAGTTTGTTTGGGTGAAACTGATAGGCGCAAATGTAATGGATCCCACGTCAATAACTCTAGCCATGTTATACGCATGTGTAGTTGAACCCGCGCAGCAAAGTCCTTGAACGAAGTTTAGGAAAACCTTATAAACCAAAGTACCTCCATCGAATAAATACGATTTTCGATTAAAACAAACGGTAGCACAATTTGCAACGCCTTAGCTGCTCAGGTTATCTGCCGATTAAATATCCATTATCTTTCATATAGGCACAAATGCTTCTACTATGTAATTCCATCAAGACACAATCGAGTCATGTCGTGTCACGAGAATCTATATCAATCAAACAAAAAATAAAAACAAAAACCTGATACATGCCTTATCTGCATGAGTACTGATTGTACGAGAAATCAATTAAACCCGTTATCACATCATTATGGCGGTTGCTAAAAAAAAACAACGCGCGAGCAATATTATGTTCTATTTGGGCCTCAGTCCCATCCCATTCTCTAGACATTATAAAAGCAGATAACATCGTTGTTGCCTAAAATTCCGTGAGAGCACATCCACTTCTTTGCCATCTTGCAAGCTTGATCTTCGACTTTGACCAATGATCCCCCAGCAACGCCTGATAGTACGTTATCGACTTCGGCACCACAGAAAGAATAGAAATCCAGACAAAATTTCGTTGCGATATTTATTTATAAGGAACTTATGGTAATGTTTCATGACTATAGACTAAATTAAAACGTTGGCGCTGCTTTAAAGTCCCAAATCTGGGTCAGGATCTCTTAAACCCTCCGAGTGCATCTGCCTTCCAGCCAAATCAAGCATCACTTTCTCTTCCA
Source organism: Cheilosia soror (assembly GCA_949372485.1). Lineage (NCBI taxonomy): Eukaryota > Metazoa > Arthropoda > Insecta > Diptera > Syrphidae > Cheilosia > Cheilosia soror. The sequence continues at coordinate 132,169,347 of OX443561.1, read as the reverse complement.
AATTCGTATCTAGTACCGACCTGGCTGGCCCTTCATCCTCATCTTTCTTGGGCTCCTCGCCCACACCCCATACCTCAAGATTTATCACTTTGAACGCCTTCTGCGCAGACAATTGTTTGTAATTTTTGAATGTTGTGCATGATTCAGACGAATGTCCTAATCCATATTCACAGTCCAGCCAAAGGCCCCAATAGTCAAACTGGCCGCCCATACCCAAACCGTTGGGCATAGTCTGCTGATTGGTATTCAAGTACTGATAATGATCATTGTAGCCCGAAGTGATGAAGCTCTGCATAGTTGGTTGCAGTGTGAACAGCATGGCCGTGTCATTGCCAACGAATTTCGGTCCCAGCGCCCATGATTCTGGAGCGAAACCACCGAAAATATGTTTGTGCTCATCCTCCACTATAAGCAGCGTTGGTCCTTTATTCATCATTTTGCCCAGAAAAGTGGCAAAACTCTCACCGTGAATTTGTGAATTGAACAGCATTCTCCATTTGCAACGGAGTTCGGTTGGCAACTGATCATTGATGAAGATTATCTTGCCAACATCCAAGATGCTGCGGACTCGATCACAGTTTGCCGGTACTTCACAGAAGGGCAGCGTCTGCGGTTGCGCTCTAGCTGAGTTTGGAATACGCGGCGACTTTTGCTTCTGACAATAGAGAAACACCACGACTGCTTTCCACAACTGCAACCACAAGGGATTGACATGCAGCCAATTCTCTAGCTCATCCAACGATATGGGCTGCACATTCATTAGATCTCTGAACAGAAACTGAGAGTAGTTGTCGATGTCTTTACGATTGACCGAGACATCTTTAGTCAGCCAGCTGTTGTACTGTTCCGTCTTGTTGTGTTCCAACACGATAAAATAACTGCGCACTACTGCCGAAATTACCTTTAAAAGGTTCTCTGGTGTGATACCTCCTTCCACGCCCGGTGGATTGCCAAGCACTTTTGTGTTGATGTAATTAGCCTGTTCGTAGAGACTTCCCTTTACGGTAATATAATAATGTTCTGCATATGGCTTTATTGTTATGGCACGGTGTTCTGCATTACCAATTCCAAAGCAGCAGTCTTTGATATATGCGATGAGATCCGGGTCAACCAAATCTTTCCAGGCTTTCATTAAGTCATCGGATTTGAGTTTATCGTGATTTCCCGATAAACCTTTGAAGGAATTCTCAACAAAGGCTGTTTCTTCAGCGGACAATAAGGTATTCGAATTGCCTTTTGTTGCTTGGTTTCCCATTGTTTCGTAATAGATAATTAATGCGACCTGAAAGAAATTAAGAAACTAATTGCAAAAGAAAACACTCAATTTGGGGACAATTACCTGGCTGGACGTGCTGTTTACTTATCTCTTTAGCATTGCTTTGGGGAACTCAAACTATCGTTATTTACTTCTCACTGCAATTTTTCGTGTCACAAGTTTTTATGACAAGTTTCGACATTTCACAGCTGATTATTGATAGTCCAGGAAATTTCACAGCGGTTGTTTATCAATGCAAAGTCCACTGTACTAAAAAATAGAAGGGTGTGTGCGAAAGTGTTTTGATGAAAATCGTCACCACGGTCGTTTGGAAATGTTGAACTCAAGATTTAAAGCATTTCATTTCGGCGGTTGATTATAAACTTTTCAGTTTTTGAAATAGCTTTTAGTTTTAGCTTCAGAAATTTTTAACTTTTATTTTCTCAAATTTTCTGAAGCTAAAATTAAAAGTTATTTCAAAAACTGGGCTGGGTTTTCTATAGCTTACATTAAAGGCTATTTTCAATCTGAAGGTTTTAAGCTTTAACAATTTTAAGTTAAGAATTCGCGCGCACGTTCGTCAATTTGTCCTTATATAATATTGGGGCCTTTTTTAATTTTTTTTTGGTCTTTTTTCGTTGGGACCTAATTTTATGGAGCCAATCCAAGTACCGTCAACTTGGCAAACATTGACCGATTTTAAACTATGAATGTAAAAGTTTGCCAAATTATATTTTCCTATACTTATCTCTTTTATATTATGGGCTGTATTAGTTATTTTTATTATATTTTTAAAACATACTTGTTTGGAAAAAAAGTTTTTTTGGGGTAATTTTTGTCTAAAAACTGGGTGGTCAATGTTTTCGTAGGCTAGGTCTAACTTTGAACGCGTTATATCTTTGACTTAAAAAAGCACATAGGTAGGTATGTGGAAGAGTTTCTACTAACTGAACTACAATTCAAAACACAAATCCTGACAGTTTTCCCATAATATTCAAAAAAATTTGTTGAGTAAAAACTAGTAATAGTAAGATTCTCAGTGGAGTTGGAGGGCCGAGGGGTAATATCTTACTTTTTTCGATTTTTGGTTTTATTCAATAGCAAGTGGTGCTTTTCTATTTTCTAGCACATCTTTTAAGGCAGTTTGACATTGATATGGCTCTTAAGCTCATCAGGGCTGATTAACGAGCTTCTTTAAGCTGATTGACGCAGTGGAATTGTCTGCCATGTAAGTAAACATTATGTGGAAGAATATCCCACATACATTTTCAATCGGGTTAAAGGCTGGACTTCAAGCCACTTCATTGCCTCGATATTGTTTTGTGAAAACCATTATTTTACGTATTGTGAACTGGTGCGTTATCCTGTTGGAATGCGAAATTTTCAGGAAGAAACTATTTGGACATATCTACACTACATTGAAATCTAGCACATCGATGCACAAAGAAGATTTAACATTGCTTCTTCTTGGTAACTACGAGATTTGTGATGTTTCCGCAGAGCAAAATGCCGCCCAAATAATCCCTCCTCCCCCACTAGAAATGCACTAATTCTGAATCAATCACATCAGTATCCATATAAAAGAAAGTGCATCTTATAACTAAGTGGAGCTCTAGCAGAAATGTCAATGGCAGCGGAACAAAAATTATACATACCTGCTTGGTATCTACATTATATAGATATGTATATAAAAATGGTGGCAAAAATGTATAGTAATTCATCAATTGTGAACGGCTGTTCCAATTTGGCTGAAATTTTTTTTCAGTTGTTCGCAATTGCTAGGAGAAGGTTCTTCATCTGAAAGAAAATTTGGGGAAAACCCTCCAGAAATGTGGGAAATTGGGAAAATAGAAAATTGAGAACGGCTGGACTGATTTGGTTCACTTTTTTTTTTTTCAGTATTTGGTAATTGCCAGGAGAAGGTTCTTCTATGAAAATGTTGGGAAAACCCTCCGGAAAAGTCGGGAAATTGGAAAAATTGCAAATTTGTTTTTTGTACGGAATTTTGTGTGCTATACTGTTCCGGAATATCTTTTCGAATGGAAAAATAGAAAATTCTTAGGAAAACTTGGAAAATCCCGAAAAACGCAAAAAATTTTAATATTTTTTTGACGAAATTTTGCATAATTTGATGATTTTGAACGATGTAAAGGTGGAAAATCCTTAAATCTTCGTCTTTGTGGCTGAATGTCAAGGGGTTGAAATTGACCACGAACATGAGAGTCGCATTGCAGAACGACCCATCTGCTCCTGAATTCTCGGGACAACTGCTGGCGCTTGGCAATGGTCAAATTCCCGTTAATGTTTGGACTGGAATGATATCGTTCCCGGCAAATTTTTGCGAGTTCACATCGCCGAAGGAGGAACTCATCACCAAAATGTTCCCCGGCATTGCACAAAATTACTAAAATCTCGATTGGATTAGGTAGTGAACGGTCAATACTAACAGCGAAGAATAAGGACGTCGAAAGCTTGAATTTTATTATTCAAAGTCAAATCGCTAGAGAACTGCATTCGTAAAAACTACAAACGCGTTGAGAGCGTGACCGACGAGGATGAAGCGACCAACTATCCGACGGAGTTTTTGAACTCGCTTGATGTGCCAGGAACTCCACCGCATAATTTACACCTGAGGGTGAAATCGATCATAATCATGTTGCGGAATCTGAATAATCCGAAATTGTGCAACGGTACGCGGTTGTGCGTCAAGAAACTGATGAGCAATGTGATTCAAGCGACGATCATCAAGGGCAAATTCAAAGAAGAGGAAGTCCTTATTCCATGAGTTCCGATTTTTCCAACTGATATACCTATCCATTCCAATTCAAGCGGATTCAGTTCCCCGTTGGATTGGCTTTTGCGATGACAATCAATTAATCGCAAGGATAATCGTTGTAAGTCGTTAGGATTAATCTCGAATTTCCCTGTTTTTCGCTCGGTCAGCTGTACGTTGCCCGTTCGCGTGTTGGCAAACCGTCTTTGTTGTTCGTTTTTGTGCCGGAAAACAAATCGAAAAACATTATTTATCACATCGCTCTCTACTGATTTCGATTCCATTCAAATAAATCACATTGAAATTTGAATTACCTGTGTTTTATTATTACTCTGGAGTTTATCTGAAGACGTAAAATTAAAACGTTGGTATAAGTTATCCCTTGAATTTACTTCATTAAGAATTCGAACTCCACCTCCGTATTGGTTTATTCCTTCCCTTTTTCTTAATCCAACGGATAAATTTGCGCTAGAAAAACATTTCTGGTTGAAATTTAGGGGTTCTGATAAAATAAAAATAAATACAAATCTTTGAACCCAATCGATTGTATGAAAAATGAGACCCTCCTCTCCTTTACCCCCTTTTGAAGTTCGAATTTCCCTAAATCGCTTGAAAGTGCTAACTTTGGCCAAATTTGCGTAGGTAAATTTGTTTCAAAATATCAGCTGCCTATTCGTTACCGATTGCCATTGATCACCAACAAACTATTATTATAGATTCGTTATAAACCCCACATAAAGCTAATTATTTGAAATATTATAGTCGCCAAATCACTGTTTTTAAAATACCCACAAGAACTGCTCTTGTAACCGTATACCTACATAATGCTATAGCGGGTTTGAAAAAATTTACGAAATTAGGTTAGGTTAGAAGGCATCCGTTACATACAGAGTAATTCACTTAGACCGAGTTAGACCGTTGTGATACCAGGAACAGGGTCGGATATTTCCGCTACTTTTGAAACCATTTTGAATTCTGAAGGAATTTCCGTATTTCGCTGATATCCGAAGCACGAAGTTAGCACTAATCCAAATTCGAATGGACGTATAGGTTAGGTACATACAGGATGAATTTTTCACATCTCCAATAATGGCCGCGTTCAATGTGATAGGCACCTAAATATGCAGGTGATAGTTTACCTTATAGAACTAGGCAGAAAACTTGTCTAGATTTGCAGACAAATCTTGATTGATCCGAGGCTGTTGACTAGCTCGACAAAAGCGATTGAACGCCTTCAATAATTATTCAATTTTATAAATTCACAATACTCTTGAGATAGGTAGTAGCTTTCCTTTTAGCACAAATTTGAATTAGTCAGTCAGCAAAAATTGTTCGCGATTTAAGCAATAATAGCAGACATTCAACGCATTACTTTGCAAATCATTCTTTTTGGCACATATTTTTTTGGGGAAAAAATTTAGCAATCAAGCTGCTAAATTGGTACAATTGCGATGTAGACGAATCATTACCATTTAAGTGAAGTACCAGACACAATAATGGGCCATTGCGATCAATTGTAAAGTTGAGAAGTAGACAACTTCAAGCCACTTTAAAAGAAAAACAATAACTCGATAAGCAATACAACAATAGGTGCCCAATGGAACTGTCAACTCGCTGTCCATGCATTGCATACTCACTTTAGCTGGCTCATTACTATTATTTTCACCTAATTCACTCATGCGGAGATCCCCTACACCACAAAAAAAGGTTCAATTTGAGTTCCACCGCGGCTGACTATGATGATGGACATACAAAGCACCACCACTAGGTAAGTCGATCTATGCTTCCATCAAAATGTGTGAGTGTTTTTTTTTTTTGGTTGTTGTGTTTTATCTCCCTCATTATAGAAATTATTATAAACATGGAAATTATATAATTTGGAGCAAAAGTTGCAACGATGTAGGATTGTTGGCACTATTGGGGTTAATGCGATGGCTCTTTGCAACACTCTAATGACCAGTAAATCTGTGGTTCTCTGAAAATAAATATTAAATAACACAATAATTAAGAGTACTAAAAGTGCATATTAAGGCTGAATAGCGCAATAATAAAAATAAAAACAAACGACGAAATGTTGCGCAAGACTTTAATTAGTCCAACTCCAGATGGACTAATTTTTCTACATAATTACTGGAGAGAGAAAGTTTGACAGTTGAGGTTGATAGGTAGATACTTTTTGTAAAGATTTCATGATTCATTGCACTTGCTATAAATAGGTAATTGCATAGTCGACAGAGAGGTGTAATGACCAAATCAACAGATTAAGGGACCATAGGACAGATTATGGTAGCAGGCAGTTTTTACTTTTAACGCGTAAGAAAAAGTTCGAGTTATATGGTAACTTTCTAGCAGGCAAAGTTAATTCAAAAATGCCAGTGTACAATGTTCAATATACTATCGACTGAGTTGATGAGACTATTCAAAGAATATTACTCAGGACAATGATAAATTAGGTGCTTTCTAAAGCTAAATTGGGTTTGCAATGAGCAATATCAGAGGCAATTTTGAATTGAAGAGGGACCTACAATTTTATGTCAAGTCCGAACGGCTAAAATAAAAGTTCTCTCAGGACTGTTGAACTCCCGGATGTGCGTCAAAAGTTCGCGGGATATTAATCGTGTTAAATTTACCAACATAGCAGCCCACCCGCAAGTTTATAAGCAGACATACCTAACGAACACCAAAACCACAAAAAAGAATATGCAATTAGCTGCCACACATCTAAAAGATTAGCTAGTTGACTTGAAGGCTCTGTCAAACAGAGCGCGTTTTAACGCCGCGTTGTAATATACTGCAATACATATCATTTGTCTCGCAGAGCGCGTTTTTAACTCGCGCTGCGTTAAACTTACCGCGGCGTCCAGACGCGACGGTGAAACGCGGTCTCGTGAAAAATCAAATGTCAAATTGAAAAATCAATCGAATTTGTACGAAATAAATACAATTGTCTGTATTTGTAATGAAATGTATAAAAACATTGTTTTAAAGGGTGAAAGGAATTAAAATGAGACCAATGTATTCTGTTATCAGGAGGACTGAACTTGGTGTCAGAGCTAAGTTGTCAGTCTTTAATTCGGTGTTTGTTCCAACACTTACCTATGGTCATGAGGTTTGGGTAATGACCGAAAGAATAAGATCGCGATTACAAGCTCCCGAAATGAGATTTCTCCGTTGTATTACTGGTGTGACCCGTAGAGATCGCTTTAGAAATACTAGAATACGTGAGGAATTCAATGTCGAGCAGCTACTTCTCCGGACGGAGCGATCCATGCTTCGGTGGTTTGGGCATGTTAAACGCATGTCCCCGACCAGGATTCCACGACGTGCTTTGGAATCCGTACCATCGGGCAGGCGTCCCCTAGGTAGACCCAGGATGAGATGGTTAGATCAAATTCATAATCTCTCCTCTACCCGTATGGGGATTGCCCTTGATGATTTAGAGTCGATGGCGGAGGATCGAGAGCTATGGAGGGTCCACTTGAGCAACCTACACCCGCGACCCACTTAATGGACAAGCGGACCATTGGAAATGAATGAATGAAAAAAAAAATGAACCAATATATTCTCCGATTTATTCTGTCTTTTTATTTAGGTCGTGCACCCAAATTCCTTTTCTTTTTCGAAAATTTCGTAGCACAGCAAAAAAATTTAAAATTTTTCGTCATCCGAGCTGCTTGACATTTTGAGAAAATTTGATGATAGCTATCTGTTTGACGTCGTCTAAGCGGCGTTGAGAACGCCGCGTAAAATAATCTCACCTGCGGCGTTAATAACGCGTTCTGTGTGACCAAACCGTATGACTGAATTTCCCTTGATAGCAAAAACCTACACATTTGATTTTGTCCACACACAACCTTAGGATAGAATGTGATGTCATATTGACTTTGGTAAACAAGTATAAGCAAGTTCGCATTCCTAACCATTACCGAATAACAAACTGTTGCATTGTCCATTGGGCTAGTTAATCCCAATTTGCCCTAGCGATAGCCATCTCATAAGATAAGAAAAAGAACAAGTTTTCCGAAAAGTGACAGAAATAATTTATCAATCTAATTGAAAATGACATAAGGTCCAATTTTCGAATACTCTTTTTCCAGCTCTTTGAGGCCGTATTCCAGGAGTTGTTGGCTTCTAAGACTAAAATCGTTGTTAGCTTGTCTGGGAAGACAAATAGATACCACCGTAATTCCGGTATCAGGCAGAACGAACAATTCCAACTGGACGATGAAAGCCAATACACTTTTGTCCATCCTACCAAAATAAAGTGAGGATAGTAAAATAATATTTACACTGAAGTGAACAAAAAATAAGAGACTCTCTAAATTGCGCAAACTACCTTATATAGGTCAGCAGAGGCAACGTAGACAATTATTCTCAAAACGTATCACTATTCAGTATTCACCTAAAATGTAAGCGTAACGAACTAACTATCAAATTTAACGGCTAAAATGTATGAACGCTGCCAAAAACTTTGCAACAAAACGTTGCCCACAAAAGAATTGATGTCAATGTCAATAGATGGGGGTCTCAGTCTACCTTGCCTCTGGAGGTCAGTCTCCTTTACATTGCATAAAAGATCACGTCTCCTTAAATGCCTGAAACCATTTATCAATAAATTAATTAGCTACTTACTACTGAGGGTTTTTGGCCCAGTAAGTCAACAACCAACCAAATGTTCACACTTCGTCAGATCCTGGAGAAAACCTCAAAAGTATCTGCTGTCATCTGTCAATAAGAGGCACACACAACACAACGACGAAGTGGGTTGAATATCACAATAGACAGCTAAATACGACATATATACGATACGTATACGGTAGCTTTAGACCTTATACCTCGGCTACTCTATAAAATTCGAAAATGACATCACACTTTGCCAATCGCTAATTCTTTGCCAAGAAGGCCCTCATCATAGCTATATGCAGATATCCTTGATCGTTTTGAACGCAAAATTCTTCGAGTGATTTTCGGTCCCATTTGTGTTGACGGGATTTGGAAAAAGAGATTTAATAGTGTACACTTGTACAGCGGAATCGAGCTGGGTCAGAAAAGTACGAATCAGGCGTCTAAGCTGATTGTAAGGGAATGGAACTAGAGCTCCGGCCCGAAGAGTGTTCGACTCCAGGACATAGGGACACAGTAGAGGAAGCTTACCCTCAGGCAAAGCGCGTAAGTGGAAGGGTACCTCAACCAACTTGAAGGGCGCAACGGCCAATTAGCCAAAGTCCGAGCTAACAGGCGAGGGGTATTGGTTGAAGTTGGGCTCCAACCCGGACATGTAAAAAAAATTAATTTTAGAACTATCATAATTTTAAATTTAGACTAGAATGTGCTATTAGTTGGTTTAAGACATGCATTTCTTCACGATATAGTAAAATCTAGAAATTTTCTAACAATGCAAATATAAATTTAGAACAATTTAGTAGGTATGTATCTTTATAAACAATATCGTCTCCGGAGCATACAAGAATTTCAGCCAATCACCATTATTTAAATTTCTCTTCCGCATACCTATTTGCGTTGCGGTCGAAACTCGTTTGCTCCGAAATCAGCACTTGAATACAGATAACAAAAAACTATCATTATAAGTTTGCAATGCGCGTTCGGCTAATGACATAACAATATTATTATGTACCCCACTTAAATAATGCGCCTATACTACCAAAACGTAAGACTTCCCTCATTTTCAAATACAAGTTCCCACGATCAACTCAACCCCTGTGGTAGTGAAACAATTAATGCAGATCATTTCAACATAGAATTCCGGTCCCAAATTTACTCGAACAAGAACACTTTCCAAGTTCAAGATATAATTTTAATTTATTCGAAACTATTCTCTAAAGTTCAGAGGTGGTGCATAGCTTCGCGACAGTGTATTGTGTACACTTTAATAACCCTCCAGGAAAGGTATACCCGTCGTACCTCTCGCGGTTCTGACTGACATCAGATTGTCTACTCCTCTGGTGCTCATGACTGCTCCGTGCACAGTTGGGTTGTCAGTCGTTCGGTCGGAACGCATTTTAAAATAATAAAATCGCTCTGGAGGACATAAAAATAAAATTTCCCCAACCGAAAACTAATTCGGTTCGCAAACTTATTTTTTTTTTTGTCGGAATACATTTTCAAACATTAACATTTTTTTTGGCGATTGTTTTAACTCGTTTGCAGATCGGATAGATCAGTGTCAACTTTTGCTGAGCAAAGATGTGTATACGGTTTGTCTGATTTAACAGCTACCGGCAGTTGAGTCATTTTATTTAACTGTTTTCCCGGTAAAAAAAAATTTTAAAAAAAATAATAAAAACAGTGTGAATGCCTATAAGTGGTAACAAAAAAGTGTGAAGTTTTGCATTCGATTAAAAGCCAAGTGTAAATAATATAAAAGAGGAACGATCTTTCGTAAATGTCATGAGAAATATGATTAAGTGGAATTTTATTCAACAGGTGAGAGATGAGAAATTAATTATATCTTTCTGCCGAATTCGGAATAAGTTGCATTGTCTTGATTTGGAAAGAGTGGCGCCTATCTTAAGATCCATTAAGTCTTTGTTAGTTTGTGTGTCACTTGGCCGGTATTTAAAATTGCATAAGCTATCAGAAGTTAGTCAATTTGACATCCGAAAAGTGACACATTCTTATGGTGAAGTGCTATTGCTTTTGTTTATTTGACTTTCTGATATCGGTTTTTCAGCAAAGATAATGGTCTCACGTTTTAAGTGTTTTTGATAAAAGTCTTACGTTTGGCTAGCTTCATATGATGACATTTGATTTAAGCATATATCTTCACTTAATATGGCGAAATAACGAATGTATGAGTGTAAAAATATGCCAGTTGAGAGGTTATGGGGTGTCTTCCGTAAAGGTAATGTCATGTCAAATTATAATTTTCACTCAATCTGGCTTTCTATAGAAAAGAATAATCGAAATTAAAAGGAGTACCTAACTACATTTTATTCGAAGTCTATTATAATAAAGAAATATGTGACTCTGAATTACAAAATCACCCTTATTCCCGTTGGCGTTTGTCGTATACGACTCATGTGTCGACTGTCGTGTCGTTGTAAAAATAATGTTCAGATTTTTTTCGAACTTTTGGTAACGATTTCGCATCTTTTTTTTATATTGTGTTCACTGTAATTTCAAATCGTTTGTCTCAAAAAATGTACAAACTTTGAGTTAAAAGTAAAACCGAAAAGAAATATTAGGCGTTTACAACAAACGCCAACGGGAATAGGGGTGAATATATCTTTAAAATAGGTATGTGTCCGAAATTTTATAAACTTATATTGCAACGGCTAGAAACCATTTAAGTATGACAAGGATCTTCTTGTTAACTTCAAACTGGTAATCGGTATAGTGCAAATCTAAATTTCGCTCTTGTAAAGGATATCAGACGTTCGGCTTTTGAGAGGCTAACGCCTAATTCGGTGCAGCGTGGAAATCCGCAATCTAACAAAAGTTTATTCTCAAATTAACATGAAACTTAATAGATTCTACTCTACTTTAAATTAATTAAGCTACTTTGGAATGGTTGTACAGAAGGCTGCCTCTATTGATATTCAACCACTGGTCCACTCCAGGATGGTATGCGGTTGCGGTATAAGATTTTATCAGCGGTACTGAAGAAGGTCCAAGATTTGTTCCACCACTTACAAAAATTACCTCAACTCGTTGTAACATAAATGAATGAATAGTTTGCGTAACAGGTCCGTATAAGCACTCAAAGTCTAGCTTTACCACAACCATTTGTTTGTGTGAGTCTTCTTTTTATTTTTAAAGGCAATGGAAAGAACCTAGAGCTTTATGCCAAGTCCAAACATCTGAATTGAGAAGCTTTCTCAGGACAGTTAAACTCTGGTATGTTGTTAGATGTTCACGAGAGATGGGGATCGAAACTGAAACACCTCGTTCAGTAGTTCAACACTAACCACTTAAGTCATTACGCCCACCTCGTTGAGATATCCAATGGTGAAATACCTCTGTTATAAGTTAAGTTTACTATAGGGGGCTATACTAAACCTGGAAGCAGTGAGTTAAGAGTAGAACCAACTGAAGCTGCTTGGTGGTTGAGATCCCACTTGACCCCGAATACAAATGTGGAATGCTTTACCAAAGTCTGTTTTTCCTCCCTGTTACAACTAACATACATTAAAAACCAATGTGCATCGGTATCTTCTGCCTTATCTATCCCCTATTTCCATATCGCCCGCACTGTGAAGTAAAAATAAATAAATAAATAAATAGGTGGCGCAACAGGCGGGTGACACCCAAGGCCTAGCTTCTCGCAACCATTCGTTTTGTGTGAGTTTCTATTTTTGGGACGAATGGAAGGGACCTACAATTTTATGCCGAGTCCGAACGGCTGAATTGAGAAGCTTTTTCATGACAGTCATACCCTTCAAGCAAGAGAGTCCGTTTTCGGTTCAAAAACGGAGTCAATGACATATGGAAGACTCCGCATACAGCTCCGCATACGGATCCGCGAAACTGCGTTTGCCGGCTCAAATTAGTATAGAAATTAGAATCACCGCGGACCCACTTTTGTATGTGTTGGTGAGAGAATGAGAGAGCGAGCTCGCCGCACTCAGTAAAAAATGAATCCAAAACGGATCCAAAAAAAAATTAAAAAACGAGGCAAGCGCTGGCAGATGACAATCGAGTATCGAAGAACTTTTTTCAGACGAAATACAAACAAGTTTGTTTACATTTGCATGCATTTTTTCCAAGAATTTATTAATTAAAATAACTATTTTCACAAAAAAAAAACGTTTGAGGTCTAGCATTCGGGAATTTTGTTTTTGCACATTCTGAAAATAAAAAGGGTGTTAACGCTGCAATACACTTTGCAGTTTCAACAAACCTTCTATTAGGGTGATACATCCATAATGCTGGATCTCATTATTATTGTTCTTTCCGTAGAAAGAACACTTCGACGCAACATCATCTGAAAAAATTGCCTTCAGGCTATGCTATAATAATCACTCGAATTCATGTTACCGTATTAAAATAATTCGTAGAGATTAATCACGTGCCCGCCACCACCACTAACCAGAGAGAATAGACCACCAGCTTCGGCCAAAAATGAGAGTTTCATAGAGCCAGTTTTGAAATAAGTAGCTCCGCCTCTTTTTCTGTCTGTGAATACGTGTGAATATGCAAAAAAGATGAAATAAGAACATTGAATCTGAGATGGCTTTGAAATAATTCAAATAATTCAAATAATTGACCACTATTGGGACGTGTTAATCAAATGGTGTGTATGGTGTGGTGAATTAATTGGCAACTTATGTTTTATTAAAAAGCATTATAATATATTTGCGTAATAACTGTATTTAATGATATGATTTGTATTTTATGGCATTATTACAAAAAAATATATTATTTTAAGCTGTAAACGAGATTCTTTGCAATTTTGTTGATAAACATTTTGAGCTTTTTTTCTACTTATATTTTCAAGAAAGTAAATTTATTTTCGATGATTGCAGATTGCGTCTGTTATTAGATAAAGTGTAATTAATATTTTGGAATAAATAGTTATAAAAGTTAACGAAAACTATTTTTGTCGTACATGTTTTTTGTTTTATTTTATCTATAAGGAGAATGTGATGAATGGATTTAAAATTATTATGTTTTACAAAGAATAATTGGTTGTTCAAAAATTAAAAATCAACATTTGTTTTAAAACAGCATAGGCGCTAAGGAATGCATAGCGTAGCGTATAAACGCCGCCATCAAATTTTAATGAAAAAGTGTCATTTTTGATTTTTCCAAAAAAAAGTTCGTTTCCATAGTAACGCGCAAACTAAAGCGAAAAGTGAACTGTACTAAAAAGTGTAGGTACGTAATATTTTAATTTACCTAAAACACGTAATTATCTTTTTTGTTTTATTATGTTAGGTATCATAGTTTTGCTTTTTGTGTAGGTATTCTTTTGTTTTTCACAATGAAATTATGTAAACATAATTTTGAATAACATTCGCGTTTTTTACTATTTGAATTCTATGTAGTTTTGACATTCAAATATAGTGGAAAATTAGGGATAACTAATACGAAAGCAAACAGGCAGTTTTAAAAATTTTAATTGTATTACAAATATTTCCTGAAATTCGCATATTTGCCCTAGCGAAAGCGTATGACAATGCGCACTTACGATTTGATCTTATACCTATGTGCCCAAGACGTATTTAATTTTTAGAACGCAAATTTTCTTAAATTAAGATGACCAATTTATTTGTTGGTTAAAATCAATTCATCGCATTTTTCTTGTAAATGAAATAAATCAATAAACATATTAAGCATGACAAAACAAATGTCATCTCTCCTTTTTTTTTAATTATTGATTTCAAAACTCAGTACCTACACTTTAATAAAATAAACAATCAAAGAAAATAAATAAATTTTTATTAAAATAAATAGAAAAAGGTCTAAATTTATATCAGCAAAACTAAAAAAAATTATGTTTTGTGATTTTTTTCTGATCATCTAATTTTAGTTTTGCAGCTTAAACTAATATTTTTTTGTAATATTGTCAAAGGAATTCCATTTTTACTTTTTAATAATATATAAGGTGGTAATAATGGGTTGGGTACGAAAACCCCAAAATTAAAATCCCCAATCTGAAATCCCCAAGTCAATATCCCCAAACCCAAAATCCCCAAATCCAAAATCCCCAAAACCAAAATACCCAAATAGATTTCGGGTGTATTCACAATGCATTAACAGTAAAATAGGTATGGGGGGGCATGCTGCCCCCCTGCAACCCCCCTGCCTGGGGTCACTGTTGGATTTGGAGTGAGCGCAAGGTTAGGTATTCGACAATTTGTTTAAATATTTTGAATTAACATTTTGGGGATTTTTTTACTTGGGGATTTTGCATTTGGGGATTTTGTACTTGGGGATAGTCAATTCGGGTATTTTTCAAAAAGTGGGTATTTTAGGGTTTGGGTATTTTGCACTTGGGTATTATGTAGGTATCCCAATAATTTCCCCACACCTAACACACAATTTGCTTAACACGTCCCGATAACGGCCAATTTATTTGAGTTATTTGAATTTTTTCAAAGTTACCACCGAATAACTGTAAATGTTACTATGTGCCAGTGTATGCGTGACCAAATTCACCCTCCGTTTACTTTAACATTGCACGCATACTTAACCACGCAGTAACTTTTTGAAACTGGCTCTATGAAACTCTCATTTTTGGCCGAAGCTGGTGGTCTATTCTCTCTGGTTTGTCCACCACGAACGTCAACGAAAGATTAATCACCGGCAGCGGCAGATGTTCACTCTTTCATTGCATAAAAAAAGCAAAACAAAAATTCTCGCGACTCTCGTTCTACTTGTTGTGTAGATACAGCGAATTTACAAATGTGTGCGTGGAACGCCTCATATAGTCATATTATGCGGATCCAAAAATGACGGGAAAAATTGGGTCAGCGATTTTGCTTGAAGGGTACTCTCGGATGTTTGTCAGACGTTCGCGAGAGGTGGCGCAGTAGAAAAAACTTTAAGATGTAATTTGGGTTTTTCCGGGGATCGAACCTGGGATCCCTCGCACAGTAGTCCAACACACTAACCACTGCGCTACTGCGCCCACTACCCACTACCCACTGTGAAGTTCACCCTACTTTAAAAGAGCAGGTATATGTCGAACGGCGTGGTTCATGCTTCGATGGTTTGATCATGTTTTAAATGAATAACCCCAACTATGATTGCAAGACATTTTATGGCCGGCCTTCTCTAGGTACATATTTATGCCCAGAATGGGACGGTTCTATCAATCCGAAATCTCCCACTCTCTCTCATAGGCTATCTATGTTGGAATTGCCCCCGATGATTTAGAGCTAGGGCCACTTAAGCCTGCGATCGTTTTTATTGGCAGGACATTAAAAATGGTGATTACATGACGACGAGATGCCTGTACGCTAGGTACTTGCTGTAACGCCCATTATCAACAAGTTCTAACATTTCTTAAGGTCACTGCCGTAAAACAGAGAATAAGGCTCATTCAGGTAGCAACATAGGCTTTTAGAATTGTATCATTTATCCAACTGACAGTTAGTAAGCAAAAATCGTTTCTTGAATAGTTAGGTTAGGTTAGGTTTGTGTGCTTGAAACTCCATGCCACACTCAGGTCAATACTGACGTGACCCATTGTGATGCCCGTAGGGGAAAAGGTTGTGCTATACCCATTATAAACCATGTATAGGTATTCGAATTACTTACTGTGCTGCTACACACAAACCATCCTGATGATTTAATGAGGTTCATTATCTTGTCGATTGATGTGCTGCAAATCTCGCCTACGTCGTTGAAGAAGTGACTTCCTAGGAATCTATACCTGGTGTGTTGGAGACCTGTGCATTGACATAGGATGTGGGTTGTGTCCTCAATCGCTTCCTTATCATCACCGCAGCCTAAAGTTCTTCTTCTGCCCATTTTCTTCATGTGGTACCTACCGCAGAGTATTATGAATATCGTATATGATGATTCCTACGAGGGTGAACATAGCATTCTTGTCGTATTACAAGTAGTTAAGGTGGCCCATCTGAGTTCTCTAATGTGGCTTTTCTCCCTGCTTCAAGGTTGAGTGTGCAAGGCAGAATGTTCCTCCGGATGTTCACAGAGGGATCAGCTTGTTCTGAAACAGATTTCGAAGCTTGTCTTGCTAATTCGTCTGCTTTCTCATTGCCTGGAATGTCTCCATGTCCTGAAACCCAGCAGAGCAATACCTTGTGCTGTATACCAAGAGCCTTGAGTTCTTCGCAACAGTACTTCACAAGCTTTGGTTTTATTTCTAGTGCAGTTATCGCTTTTATTGCTATGCCTGGCTGTCCAGTGTCCTTATAATTTTTTCTAAAACTGTTTTAGAAAAGTGTTGTTGTTCTTTATGTTGTAAGTATTGCCTGTTGTATAATGGGTGATCCATAAAATTGTATAATTTTCTCGTCAATATATCCAACGCAATGTCCCTCTCACGATCTTCTACCCAAATAACCAGCTCAACCTCATTGTAAGTATGTATGAAACCTTTTCTTTTTTTGTTTAAATAAATCGTGGTTACTCATTGTCTGCGTGTTGTATACGTACCTCTTCACCTTAATTGATGCCGAAAAAAGTGTGAATTCCAAATTTATTGCTTTCGAGGTTCGTTTACTTCGCAGCAAAACAAAGACACACCACGCACTCGTTGTCATTTGACAGATTTATTCGTTATGGTCTAGTAAATGTAAATGTATAAGTGTATTTTAATTCAATTTAACAAAAGATAACGCCACTAGGCACTAGCACACGCACTTAGACGCCCGCCCCCTTCCCGTCATTAAAACCAAAATTCGATAACACATAATAGATACAAGTTTGAATATTTTTCGACTGATGTTCCTATTTGATTATGGGCGATTGCTAGCTGCCAATTATTTTCAGGATGCATCGGCACGGCATTACCGCAGAGATAAAAAGAAAAATTAACTAAAAAGGAGCGGAAACAATTTGCCGCTCATTTCGCCCTGTGTATTATAACACACGCTTACACACAAATAAAGGGAAACTTATTAAATTTTCCCTCGATTTTCTATTATCACGGTGAAAAGAGTGTTAAGCCAAAAGAAAACCAACACAAAAAGATTCAAATTGATGTGTAGCTGTAGACTGTAGAGTGCAATTATTTTCCATTATGGCTCTCTACGCGTCAACGCGTAGTTGTTGTCGCT
This sequence comes from Cheilosia soror, assembly GCA_949372485.1. Lineage (NCBI taxonomy): Eukaryota > Metazoa > Arthropoda > Insecta > Diptera > Syrphidae > Cheilosia > Cheilosia soror. Next base: position 132,151,607 of record OX443561.1, on the reverse strand, counting down.
TTTTAAGTCCTCCTAAATGACACTCCAGACTCCAGGCGCAATGTTATGCTTAATGTAGCGGCAACAAAATAACGATGTGAACGATTTGCCGTGATTAAATCGAAATTTTCGTTCTTTATACTGATTGTATTGTTTACACGAAGCCCGTAAATTTTCATTTAATTTGTTTTAGAGAACGAAGGATGTCAACGTTCGTTTTATGAATGATGAACGATGTACCTATATAATATTAGAATTCAATGGGTAAGTTGGAATCCCAACTTTTGACATGCTGAGGTCAATATGAGGTCAGATTTTGTCAAATGTTTTTAATGAACGTTTAAAGTCATAATCATAATCGGAAAAATGTAAACCTAAATATGTACATTATGTACAAAAAGTGTCAAAATAACGGTTTTTATTATTATTATTATTATTATTATTATGTATTATTATTTTTATTATTTCTTAAAATGTATTACAATACATACTTTATTTACCATGTTTGCATGCTATAGCTTCAAAAAGAAATAATAGTGACATACATATTTTTTGAAAAAATAAAGATAATGCCACTGTTTTTTCCAAGTTATTATCAGAAGGCTTTCATTACTCCTAATAGGTATATCATTCAGTTTGATTTTTGTCAAAGTAAATTATTTGGATGGTCTTATATAGAAGGCCACAGGGTTTCAAAGGCGTTGTGGTCTAAGTTAGATCGGACAAATTCTGTAGAATTATTAAAATTCATCAGATCAAAAAGACGGTTTATTGGCCGAGCTTTTTAAGGCAGCGGGAGATGACTTGGTAGAGAGCATACACCAACTCGTTTCTAAAATTTGGTCAGAAGAAAGTATGCCTGATGAATGGAGCCTCTAAACTGCGCCAACTATGGAGGCAGCCTCCTTAACATCGCTTACAAGATCCTGTCTGCCGTACTGTGTGAACGCCTGAAACCATTTGTCAACGAACTGATTGGGCCCTATCAGTGCGGTTTTAGACCCGGGAAGCCCACAACCGACCAAATATTAACACTACGGCAGATCCTGGAGAAAACCGAAGAAGTCTAAATCGATACTCACCATCTATCGATTTTAAAGCCGCATATGACAGCATTTATAGAGACGAGCTATACAGAGCCATGTCTAGTTTTGGCATTCCTGCCAAACTTGTCAGATTGTGCAGAATGACGATGGAGAACGCTCGCTACTCCGTAAAGGTCGGAAACAATCTCACAGAGACCTTTGATGTCAAAAAAGGATTTATATAAGGTGATGCACCAAAGTCATGTGACTTTTTTTAACAATTTTCCAAAAGTCTGTGCAACTACTTACATACGCTGACGACATCGACATCATTGGCAGAACGCAGCGAGCTGTCACTGGTGCGTTTGCAAGTATCAGTACAGAGGCGGCACAAATGGGTTTAGTGGTGAATGAGGGCAAAACAAAGTATATATGGGACACAACATCGACGAATCGGACAGAACGTCACGATAGAAAGCTATAGCTTTGAGGTAGTTCGGGACTTTGTATACCTCGGCTGCGCTATTAACTGTGAAAATGACATCACTTCAGAAGGTCTAAGAAGGCAATTGTATAAAGCCTTTAGGCGATTAGTATAAGACCTTATCGAGAAACACCAAGGAGATTCTATATAAGACACGGTTATTCCAGCCCTGCTTTATGGCGCAGAATCATGGACGTTATCAATGGCGGATGAAGATCTCCTTGGTCGCTTCGAACGCAAAATTCTTCGAGTGATTTTCGGTCCCGTTTGCGTTGACGGGCTTAAGAGGAGGAGATTTAACAGCGAACTCTACGAGCTATACAGCGACATCGACCTGGTCAGAAAAGTACGTATCAGTCGACTAAGGCGGCTAGGATATGTAGAGCGAATGGACACCAACGCTCCGGCCCGAAGAGTCTTCGATTCCAACACGGAGGGACAACGCAGTAGAGGAACACAAGACCTCGTGGAAGGGGACCTCAACCAATTTAGAGTGAGCAACTGGAGACGGTTAGCCAAAGATCGTGCTAACTGGAGAGGCGTGTTGGTTGAGGCATAGGTCCACCCCGGACTGTAGCGCCATCTAAGTAAGTAAGTAAGATCAAAATTAGGTACGTATGGCGATAGGGATACTCTCGGGGCACTGCCTTCTTATAAAGCATGGTAGGAGATTAGGTTTAACAAATAATATGGGCAGGTATTGCGAGGTACCATATATCACAGAGGATATTACTCATCTTTTCTGTGAATTTCAAGCTATTGCTCGGAATAGAAGGAAACACCTTCAACAATTTGGATGAGTTTGACCTCCCAAACAAAATTAAAACCATTTTTAGGTTCTGTAATATTATGTGTTTGGCGAATTTGTTAAGTTTTGACCGTTAAGGTGCCCAGTTCCTTGATATCTTCCTAGTGTTCTTATAGCATTCCTGGTATTCCAAGTGCCAAATGAGATAGCATAATGAGTGTTCTTAATTTTTTGTTACCTTTCTTACTTTCTTAAAAAAAAAAAACTTTTGGAAGAGTAGGATATCTTACGATCTTTAGATTTTTTTGTAGAATAATTCGGCGGAGCGTGAATTTCGACGAAGATTTTCCGGTAGTCCGAAACCAACTGGGCAAATAACAAGAGATGCTGCCTAGTCTCACCCAGCTCCGGAGCAGCAGTTCTTTTCAAATTATCGCAGCTGTTGCTGAAGATGTCGCAGAGAATTCCGGGGTACCAACCAGATGACGTGCCAAGGAAATGGGCATCAATCGGCGGTTTTTACAGATAATTTTAATGAAAGACTATAAGTGCAAAGAGTGCATCAGCTGTTAACCGCCAAGTGTATGTAAGCTACGCTCAAGCCATCCTGAATATAGACCACATGTCACCCTTGTGATTTTTATCGAAAATCATGAGCGACAAGGCTCATTTCCAAATCTTTTTGTTGAGTTTTTAAAGTCACGAGTCATGCCTCAGACTCTTGAAGCCCTCAAGGAGAAAATCCTTTGAGAATGTTAAGACTTATCGCCGAAAGTTCTGGAAAGAGTGATGGAAGGAAAATGCCATAAATTGGGAAAGAATGGTCATCAAAAATTGCGGCGTGGGGTCACTTAGCCGATATCATTTTCTAGACTTAGGTAGGTAATGGAAAGAAACCAAAGTTATTCATTCATAAAAACAACGTTTGCGCCACCTTGTATTATCTGAAAACTTTGGAATTTTTGAATTTTCTAAACAAATTTAAGTAAAATCTTGAATGTAAACCCTGAGTTAGTGGATTTAAAAATAAATAACCCAACCCTATAAAAAGAACTTCGGAAATTGTTACAGCGCTTATTTTAAAGTTGCCAAAATTATTCAGAAATGTAGGCAATTGCGTGTCTTTTGGCAAGTTGTGTGTTGACTTCTGTGTACTTTTTACTTATCATACCCGCGCATACAACCCATTGAGTTGTATTTAGCATCAGCTCCCGACTTATGACATATAGCTATTCGGAATCAAGACCACTTTACCTCTCATTCTTATTAGACTTTCGCGCGGAAGGTGGTATTCCAAAGCACTTCATTCTTATATATTTGAACACATGACGGGTCATTGCCTTCGGCTGTAGTTAACTCTGACGCATATGAATTCAAAGAACTCCAACCATATTTTAAATTTTTTTTTGTATAGGCAAACGACCCCTTAAATGTATCTCGAGTCATCTTTATACCACATCATCCACACACCACACAAGACCATCGGAGAGTAAAGACTAATTTAAATTATATTTCCATGACCTACCGCCGGCCGGCCGTTTAAGTAATCTGGGTTTATTTCATCTCTTCTTAACTTGCTTTTAAGTAGACGAGAATGAGAATAAGTTAAAGAGTCAAGTCTCACATCATCTTATAGCTTTGCCAATAAATTACATGCCATCAACCCAATTCGTTTATATATGAAAATGAAATTACCTACTTCCACCGTAAGCCCACAATAGAAAGACTGATCTAATTAAAACCTTCAATAAAACGACGCATGTTCCTGGAATTACTCCACCACGATCTACATAGACAACATTATTGGAATAATGCACAGCTCCGTCTGCGCCCCGTCAATCTCACGCATTTATATGCAAATCGGAACAATCCTAACCACAAAGTCTAAGTCAACCTCAACCTCAGCCAACAACAGTAAAGAGAATGCATCTACTTAATTAAAAATGTAGGCCGACTAGACTAATATACCTATCTATGCGTCATTAACGTCGCTCTGTCACACCTTGGATCAAGCAGACAAGATCTTCGCTCTTGATCTTGATGGTCGAGCTTGATCTGTAAGATCAATCTAAAGGAAGCCATTGTACCAAAGATTTGCGGTTGAAACAAAGAACAACAATGATGGGGTATAGAAAAATTACCAACGCAATACAAATAGAAAATTTTACCGCAATTGTGTTTAGATACTTCAGATGGATTAAAGATGGTTTTTTTGTTTTCCTACTATTTAGACTCCTTTCTTCTTTTCGATTCGCTATTAGTAGTTCTTCTTTGTCCCCTTCTTCGTTGATGGTTTTTGTTGTTTTGAAGTTTTTATGAATGGCATTCTTCGTGCAATGAAAATTTCGCGGCAGAGTAGAGGTAAGGCTATAGAGCTCTCCAACTGTCTATCTACTTATCACATGAGGTGCACCAGCACCAGGTTCAGTCATTCGCGGCTTGTGCATGTCGAAAGTTGGCATTAGATTCATACTTGAGTTGACTGTTCATTAGTATACCGGAAAAACCATCAGATGCACTTGTTTTTTTTAGAGTATCTTGCTTGTGTTAAAAAAAATCAATTTGACTCTTAGTCAACTCCTTTGGGCAGACTTTCGCTTACCGAGGGAGGAAAATATTGTAGATAATGCCGTAAATACTTTGATATATACCTACAGTTATATAAATTAAACAAAAATACTACACTTCAGTGATCATGAAATCTTAAGTCATTTTCGAACTAAATTTCTAGTGAAAAGTTTAAAAATTAACAATTACTAAAACGAAAAAAAACTCCATTCGCAGTATCTAACAGTCAGTACAGGAAGCATTTGGATAAAACCTCATCAGCGGTGCATAAAAATACACATAATACCATAATGCCGGATTTGGAAATATCGCGCAAGGAATTGGTAAATAAATAATCTTGTTGTAATCTTGTTGTTAATTGGGATGCAGTTTTATCTCTATTCGCTTAAAAGACTCTCCTTAATAAGGAGGCTTTATATAGAGATGTCATAGACTGTCATTAATTTTATACGTAATTGCTCAGAAAGTGCTGTCTAAGCACGATGTGATAATTGTGCGTGTCTAATTTAGTGTCGCCGTCCTTTATGGATATACTACGTTCGGGTAGGTAATGGCAACAAATGGTACCCGGTGTTACTTTAAGTTGTTTGAAAAACATGTTTCCTGGTAACGGCGGGAAAACCCCAAACGTTACAGTAATTGCTTGGAAGGATAGTCAGCAGATATTAAACGTCAACAATTAATAAGTTGATAGAATAAGATGATAGCTAATAAATAAAGAACATTAAGCAGTAGCAGGCTATTACCGTCAGTTGGTTATCAATACCACTGTTGTTTTGCTTTGTAAGATATACAGAAATTTTGAATGAGGCAAATGCATGGAATGAGCTTTATGGCTTTGGCAGTTAAGAAATGATATCACCCAAAATGTCCTTGCTATCACTGATATCGCGGTATACAAGTGAATAATTATTGGTATCTACTTACGTTGAGTATTAAATAGTTGAAAGAGGTCTCAAAAAAGTCCTGTAAAACGCTACATGTATTTTATAAGATAACGAATATAGATTGCTTTTTAACAAGGTCAAAGTCGCCGTTCGAAAATTGCCCCAAGAATTTTTCTCTCAACTCTTCCCAATGGGTTTTTATCTACTTTCGACAAGGGCCGTGCTTTTGCATCATACAGTTCAACCGAAATTATATAAATGTCTTGAGATAGGTATTTACTTTTTAGATGCCTTTTTAGCCCGAAGAAAAAGTGATTGAGAAGATTCTTCACTTGATCTCTGGCATCTCGATGACATTTTATTTGCTTCAAGAACGATTCTAAAAATGCTGCATGATAGCGCGTCACCTTGTCTTAATCCTATGTTGACGTCAAAAAGTTCGGTGGCTTCTTTCCGACGTTGACGGAACAGCGAGGTGTCTGAATTGTCATCGTGCACAGACGGACGAGTTTGGCATTTATTGGCAAAGCCGTATAAGATGATGCGAGACTTGACTTTTGAACTTATCTATTCTTATTCTCAGTCTACTGAAACGGCTGTAGGTCATGGAAATAAAACTTAAATTAGTCTTTACTCTCCGATGGTATTGTGTGGATGATGTGGAATAAAGATGACTCGGAATACGATTCTCTTTAAAGGGTCATTTGCCTAAAAAAAAAATAGAATATAATTGGAGTTCTTTTAATTCATGCGTTAGAATTAACTACAGCCGATGGGAATGACCCGTGAGGTGTTCAAATATAGGATAAGAATGAAATTTTTTGGAATACCACCTTCCACGAAAGTGTAATAAGAATGAGAGGTGAAGTGTTCTTGATTGCGAATATGTCATAAGTCGGAAGCTAATGTGCGGGTATGATAAGTAAAAAGTACATAAATAGAAGTCAATACACAACTTGTCAATATCTTACGACATGCAATTACCTACCTTTCTGAATAATTTTAACAGCTTTAAAAAAATCTTTGGGTTATTCATTTTCAAATGCACTGAGTTACAGTTTTCACGATTACAATTTTAATATTTTAATAAAAGGGGTAAGATAATACAAGGTTTGGTAAAAGTTTTTTATTTATAAATCAAAGATGGTTCTTTGATTTAAGTCTAGAAAAAAAAAGAAAGAAAAAATGACCCCCGTGTCGCCATTATTGATGACCATTCGTTCCCAATTTATGTGAATTTTCCTTCCATCACTCTTTCCAAAACTTCCGGCTATAAGTCCTCGCATTCTGGACGGATATTCTCTTTTAACTTTGAGCGCTTCAAGAGTCTGATGCTTGTTGACATAGACGCGTGAGCAGTGACTTCAAAAAACTCCACAAAAAGAGTTGGAAATGGGCCTCGTCGTTCATGATGATTTTCGATGAAAAGTGTCATGAAAAAAAGTCTTATGCAAAAAGGTCCAAAACTTAATTTTTGACATTTTTTTGACTTTATTTCATTTTTGAAAGTGTAATAAAGCCATTGGACATTATTGCACTCAGCTATTTAAAAGAAAGGCGAGCAGGGGGGTTGCAGATATTCTACTGTTTATGCATTGTGGATTTTATTTCCACTTCGATTTGGACTTTATTGCACTTTTGAAAATGAAATAAACTGCAAAAATGGTTTTGGACTTTATTGCAATTTTAGAAGTGCAATAAAGTCCAAAATTACGTTTTGGACCTTTTTGCATATGACTTTATTTCATGGCACCGGTTACTTGCACTTGGCGCTTAACAGCTGATGCACTGTTTGCACTTTGTAAGGGAACATCTTAAAGACTTTCATCAAAATTCTTTGTAAAGACCGCCGATTGATGTCCAATTCAGTGGAACGTCATCTGGTCGATACTCTGCGACATCTTCAACAACAGCAGCGATATTCTGAGGTGAACAGCTGCTCCAGGGCAGGCCAGACCAGGCAGCATCTCGTGTTATCTAGGCGAGCAGCACAAAAAAATCTAGACAATTATTCCCCGTTCTTTAGGAGTACATAATAGCGATTCATGTTTTATTGACGTGTATATTTTATCTGCTTACTTTACAAATCTCAAAGTAGAATTGACATTTGCTGCCATTTGCAAAAATTATAGCATCTTCCGATAGGTTGGAATCTTGGTGTCCAATAAATGTAGCGACACTTTTAAATGTTCATAAAATGTAGTAGGTACGCAGAGTAGGTACTACAAAGTAACACATAGGTAAGGCTGGCAGAGTTAAAGAAGATGAAATATATATTGAGACCCCCACACCCGAAGAGAGTGTAGAGTGACGCCTTTTTGTACAAAATGCCCGCGAGTGGTGTTTTGTCTAATTGACACCTGAAATTCAAGATTTTCTGCTAGGTTCCACATTTCACTTTCACTCGAAATGAAATCGGAAATGAGTTTTTGTGTTCTATATTTCACTGTATTCGATTTCGATCTCAAAATTTTTGGAATTGAGACAAAGTGAAATTGTGATTTCGAAAAAATTTCGGAGTTTCCGAATCGCTTGAAATGCAGAACACTGAAAACGAATTCACTCGATTTGCAATTTCGATTTCACTCGATTTCTGGAACCTAGCTGCTTAACTTGTTCCTAGCATCTTTCCTGACCCCAAACTCGAGGAGAGTTCTTCGAAAAATGTCAAAAGTAGTCAACAACAAACACATAATACTTAATAGGTCTGTTCCTTTACTTTTAAATCTTACGAATTTTTACGCATTTTTACTCAATGTCGTTTCTCAACTCGAAAAATTCGTAAAAGAGAGCGGCTTCGAGAGAGCATTGTCAAACAAAATGTCACTTTGTCGATAATTGGCAGAGAAAATTTAATTGGCATCGAGTTCACAAGTTGGTCAATCAACTGACAAACTATTTTTTGCCAATAATTGGCATAAGTGGAAATGAACTGACGTTGGTGTCGTTCAATGACATAAACGCGAGGGCTGTCAAACTTTGTCAATCAACCGACATGTGGAAACCCACCTTAAGAATTGAAACAACTGTGAGTCGCCTGAAAATTGACAGATATGGTTTGAAATTTGATTTGAAATGCGTGTAACGAGAGAATTCATCCCCACTATTGTCATTTTGACAGTCTTTTCCATTTTTACTACAAAAGTAAAGGAACAGACCTAATGAGTTTTGTAAAAAATGGCTGGGAGTGTTGGAGACCTGGAATTTCAAAATAACCTATTCCTAGCATCTTTTCTGAGAGACATACTGTATTTCACAGCCAATTAAACATTCTTCGTCACCTAACATGCGACATAGTGCTGATCATCTATCTCACCGCCGATGGCAAGACAACCTTACCAATGGTAACACATCAAGCAGTCACCTACATTTCATGCGATTGATAGTGAAAATTAATTATTATTTTTCCTCTACAAGAGAGTAATGCATACGAGTATAGCTCAGGCTATGCGATCAAAGCTATCTGCGCCCCTTCTTCTGACGCTATTAGAATCTGGAAGAAAAACTACTTGTTCTTATTGACATATGGGAATGACACGTTCGACTTCTTTTAGCCTTTCAATATTTTATAGCACTTTGATAAGTTGATGATGGATGTCTAGCGCCGGTTTTACCTGTAAATCATTCTTCATCCAGTTTTTTTTTTTTGCCGATAGAGAAATCTAGGTATCTCTATTGTCTAGATAAATAATAGAGTTGTTTGATGCATTGCATACCCACCACCACCTGCATGCGATGGAGTAACGTTTCGTTTAAAAAGGTCATGGGAAGACGCTCACAAGCCACCAGATGTTTGCCATTTACTTTTTGCTTCATTGTTGCATGCAATACTTTCAATTCGGTAAGACTATATTGCTGCCAATTTAATAGCATATTCGTTGTGGTTTCACCCTTCAATTAAGCTCTTTAAAAATGCCATGGGAATTTTGGGTTATACTGAGATGTATGATTTAAGGATGTACCTCTTTATTATGGTATAGTCTTTTAGAGATAAAAGGTTATAATGGTTGAGGAGGAAAATGTAAATTTTTAGTTGTAACTGGTGAAAGGTTGGCATGCGAAGAAAAACAATTGTTCAAAATGGGCAAATGGATTTTAAAAACTTTAAATTGCTCTTAAAGGGCTATTTTAAAGGTTGATCTTATGCATACAGCCTACACTTTAGCGCACTTTTAGTCGAGCTATTTATCAGCTCTATACCATCGATCCAATTAGTTGACAGGATGATCTACCGCCCATTCTACTCTTTTACTAATCGGAAAGTTAAAAAAGAGTAAAAGTGTTATCATATCGGCCTGGTCGGTACTCTGATACCTTGATGGTGACTAATTGTTGGCGGTTCAAATGTAAAGGTGGGTGTCCATTTGAGAGTAAAAATTCTACGAGCAGCTCTCAGGTAGCTGTCGAAAGCAAACTCGCAAGTGGACACAGTCTTGAGAGTAGTTGGCGGATAGCTCGCTTTTTACTCTCGAGACTTGAACCTTTTGAAAGTCAGTCGCAAGTAGACACATGTTTTTATCGCTATCGGAGATTAGCTCTCAAAGTTCCAACGCGGTTCGTACTTTGCGAGTAGCTGTCAAGAGTCAACATGGCAAAACAATGGACATCCGATGAAATAAATCAACTTATAAGTGTTACCAATACACACCCACAAGCTATACCAGGGCTTCGCTTAATTTAGTATGCTTTTTAAAAATATTTGGCACAACAGATTGAATTATATATTCTATTTGACTTGTTGTCAAACGGTAAAGATCATTGATCTCTTGATAAGCATCTTCAATCTGAAGCTATCTTGTAAGATCATAAGATCATTTATCTAAATCAATAGGATTTAGCTAAATCACGTTGGTGGAAACATGGTTTAAGCATAAGCTGATAACTATAGCAAATAAAATATTAAGTGGACACGGTTATGAGAGTACTTTCCGGGAATAAACTCTCAAAATTCTACCAAAGGACTCTCGATATTAAAATCTCGAAAATATGACTCTCAAAATGGACAGACACCCGAGAGTAACTCTCGAGAGTTTACTAGCGAAAGTACTCTCAAATTGACAGGCGCCTTAATGGCAAAGTGAACCTTCCTGTGGAGGGTAAACAAATAATTATGGCAAATAGAACCTACGCTTAGCTTCTCACAGCCAATCGATTGTTAGTTTTTATTTGCAAGTAACCTACAATTTATTCCGAAAGCCTGAATTTATAAGCTTTCTCAGGACAATATGAAACTGTTGGCTGTTTGTCAGTCGTTCGCAAGAGTTAGAACAGCGAAAAAAATAAACATAATTTGTATTTTCCTGGGGTTGAACCTGGAACTCCTCGATCGAAAGGAAGCAGCAATCTTTAAAAGAATTTTGTTTTTTTCTTTAGAAAATTTAAAACAGAAACTTACAGATGGCCCAACAATTATATCTAAAGTTACACAATTTGGCATTTCAGCTGGGCTTGTTCCTACAGTTAATTAGAAATCAAAACCACTAAAGGAGTACCTTAAGCACTACCTACTGTTACGCAAAGCACCTTAACAACTAATTAAAATTCTCTTTCTTTAATAGGAAATCTTTCCTGATACCATCTCAGAGGTTAGAGTAGATGCATCTTTTAGAAAGCTCTCCAGGAATGCCATCTGTTTTCACATTTGGAAAATAGAAGAAGACCGACTTGAAGTTGTGCCGAAAGCCAACTTCGGCAGCTTTTACGATGATGCATGTTACATCATATACGCATCTTGTCCAACCAGCACCTATGTTAATCATGAAACAATTGTAAGTGTTGCCAAACTATATACGTGAAATGATAACCAATTGCGGTTTTCCCTCAGTCAAGAGAAACAAAATCTAGTGCTGGTCTTGAGCGGTTCATTCACTTTTGGCTGGGAGAAAAGGTCACTCAACAGAAGAAAGCAAATGTGGCACACAAGGTCATGGAACTTGATACGTATTTTGGGAACGTAGCAACTGAGTACCGCGAATCTCAGGACAGTGAAAGTGTACGATTTATGTCGTACTTCAAAAAGGGAATCACGTGAGTTGATGCATTAATAACAAATCATTTAACATTGACATTGAATTAATTTTAGTATCTTCTGTGGAGCACTTGCTGCATCGACTGATCCATGCCGTCTATTTCAAATTAAAGGCCGGCAATGGCTGAGTTGTGTTGAAATGGAAACGATAAGTTGGCACCACTTTAGTAGTGAACACATCATGCTTTTGAATACTGGAACGCAAACATTCATATGGATTGGTCGATCAACTAATGTTGGTGATCGAAGAGAAGCTCTCGAGATTGCTAAACGATTCAGAAACTTCTCCGCTGACTGTAATGACATTACCATTGTCGACGATGGTTATGAACAATCGATGAAGGAAGAAAATAAAGAAATTTGGAACACATACCTGCCGCTAAAGAATCGAGTTGTTAATCAAGGGATTGCAACTGACAAACCGTACAGCAGTTCGTTTAAGTTGTACAAATGTGGCTACAAGGGTAGCAAGTATTGGATCGATCAGATTACATCGTCGATTCCAAGTCAAAGTGATCTCAATGACTCGAAAGCTGTTTACATTCTTAATGGATTCTCGTTGGGAGTTTGGATGTGGATCGGCAAGAATGTGCCGAATGTGGAGAACGTTGAAGCCATCAGAAATGGAAGGGGATTTATAAAGAAGGTGAGTTAGTAATGTATATGTACTTCTTTATATAGATTCGTTCCAAGCGTAAGTGGTATTTTTGTGGAAGTCTCTGAGTGAAAGTGTTTTCCCCATCGGACCAGTTCGTCACTAGGTAAAGCTTTTACTTTATGTGCACTTAAGTGTCTTTAGTGTACCAGACTAGTTCCGATTTCATTTTCTATAGAACTTGTTACTCGTTGTACTAATGGCCCTGTCTGACTTATTTTTGGTTTGGAATTCTGTGGTATAGTTTCTTTAAATTATATGATGACTAAAAACGCGGTAGGTAGCTATAGCAAATTTACACAAAATGACAGAGAAATCGTTTTTATTTAAGAAGTTTCTGTTTCTGCTATCCAAATCGAGCATTCACACTCAAACCCATCTATTAGTCCTAGTTTCTTTATTTTTCGATGAAACTGAAATGTAGTAGCTTTAGAAATCAGAATTCATGTCGTCAGCTGCAAAACCAACTTAAACCATAGGACATTAGCATGTATTGTGGATTTCTCTGTAGGATCTGTGTGTATCTATTTTAGATTTCCCAGTCAATTCTTTTTGTTTATAGTCTTTCCTACTTACTACCTTGCTAATTGTCAATCAGGCAGAGTTGCATGCGCCATCGGCTGCTGTCTTCACGGAAACTTATATTTAAGACTTCCGAAAACCTTCTCTGAAGTTTTTATCCGATTTACCAGTATAAAATGATAGCCTCACTAAATTTAATACATTTAAGACCGAAATTTAGAGAAATCTTTAGCTCATAATCTAATTCCGATTCCAAAGTGGTTAACGGTTACGGGCGCATTGTACTACTTCTCCTACACCCATTTTTTATAACATAGCAGATGGCCATAAGAGTATTATGTCTTTGCCTGGAAAGACAAATGCATTTCTCCCTAGCAAAAAGGCTAGTTTTGGGGCCCGATTTCGCAACCTTTTCAGAATATTTCCACTGCGCCACCTCCGAACGTCTGACAAACATCCGAGAGTACAACTGTCCTGAAAAAGCTTCTCCCTTCTTTGGGAGCGGGTCGAAATTCTGTTTTCAAAATTCTGCTTTGCAAAATTCAGTCTTTTAACACAAAATGCTGCTTTTAAAAATTCTGTTTTTTTCCTGTTCTGTCTTACAAAGAATTTTTGCTTTTTAAAATTCTGACAGGCAATATTTTAAACAAATAAATTCTGCTAATTCTGTTTTTTTTTTTTTTTTTATTTTTCAATTTACGAATTGAAAGAAAACAAATATTTTTCAACTTTGTCAACATACATTTTCTTTTTTTAACATTTAAACATTTTCCAAATCTTTTTTTTTTATTATTTGCAGAATTTTGTAAAGCAGAATTTTGTAAAGCAGAATTTTGTAAAACAGAATTTTGAAAAAAGAATTTTGACCTCGTCAGAATTTCGACCCCAACACCCCTTCCATTCGTCCCAAAAGTAAAAACTCAGACAAACCAATGGTTGTGAAAAGCAAGGCCTATGATGTCTGTCTACACGCCAGTTGCGCCAACTATTTATTTTATTTATTTGTATACATTCTCATAATAATAATTTCTCTTAAATTTAATAGAAAAAGTACCCGTCCTCAACCCTTCTAATTCGGGTGGTGGAAGATCATGAGCCGATAGAATTTACTCATCTTTTTCCCAGCTGGGGTGATGCTGAACAGAAATCTTTACAAATACTTGGCAAATTTGACACCCTAAGCTTGTCACAACGTCCAAAGATGGCAGCAGAGAATCAGCTAATCGATGATGGTACGGGCGAAAAGCAAATCTATCAGATTACTGTCGATCACTTGAGTGAAGTTCCTTTACAAAAATCCGCTGCGATATTTCTTACCGACAATTGTTATATTGTGCAGTACACGGTTGGCGTAAGTTGTCAGAAATAATCTCTTTGTCTGCTGAATAACTTGACAATTTTATTTTTTTTCTTAGTTCTCTGGCGCCGAAGAAGTCGGCGTAAAGCACATACTCTACATATGGATTGGACGCTTGGCATTACCGGAAACCATATCTAAGTGCACACATTTCGGCAAGGAACGGTTTCATAAGCTTGGATGCAAATCGATGATCGTCAGAATGAATGAAGGCGACGAAACGCCTCATTTTATGCAAATCTTTGCGGGGAAGCTTGTAATACTACAATCCAGTTTGGGGGGATATGCGATAAATGGAAATAGCAACAATAATAACAGCCCTGAGAAGATCTCGAAGCCGGTAATATTGAAAGTTCAAGGGGACTCAACATTTACCTCGAAGGCATTGCAAATACACCCCCTAAATACGTTGACATCAAAGGATTGCTATGTGATAAAATCGAGTACGTGCGTTTGGGTTTGGTGTGGACAAAGCTCAACTGGTGATGCTCGGGAAGTGGCCAAAAATATTGGATCGATTTTTTGTGACGAGTGTAGCTTAGTTATGGAGGGTAAAGAGCCAAAACAGTTTTGGGACTCAATATCGCATCAAATAAATGCGACAACACAAGTGCCGACTTCTCCAACGAACGGATTCTCTTCAACATTATCGATGGACGTGCCTATTGATAAAACAAAAGTCCACCTGCATTTGGTCTACAAGCATCGAGCGAAATTGGTAACTCAGGAGATTTTGGGCTTTGATCAGTCTGATCTGCTGCCAGAAAATTCGTATATCTTAGATGCTGGTTCCATCGCGTACTTTTGGTGTGGCAGACTCTCTCCGTCAGTTGAAGAGGACAATTTTGCTTCCATAGCGCAAGAGTTTTTAGAAACCTCAACAACGCCTCGAAGAACCACGACCGCAATTGCATTTTTAAGGCAGCACGATGAGCCTAACGTTTTTACAGGTTTCTTTGATACGTGGAATCGCAAGTTTTGGGATGTAAGTGTAGCAGTACCAGTAAGCCTTGTTTTGATATTTTATAAACTAAGAACGTGTTTTTTAGACATTTATGCCGTATGAAAAACAGCGCCATGAGATCACCCGCACACGATATGCCAACGGTTCTGCGAGCACTATCCATTCGGTAAACTATGATAGTGATTTTGATCGTCATCACAAATATCCATTAACAGTGCTGCAACAATCGACTTCTTCGTTGCCGAGTGAGGTTGATCCACTAAAGCGTGAGGTAAGGTTATTAACTATACCTACAGTTTGTTGAACACTGGCCAAATGCGTAACCTTTTCGTATAATGCCTGCAGGTCCATTTGACGCATGACGATTTTGTTGCATTGTTCGGTATGCCATTTTCGGAATTTGACACACTGCCCGGATGGAGAAAACAGGAATTAAAGAAGAAGTTTAAACTGTTTTAGTATTATTTAGAATCATAATAAGTTTATTGTTTTATAATCAAGAGAAAATCAAATTTTGGATCAAAATTTAATTATTGCAACTGAATTCTTGGATAATATACCTACTGTATTATATTTTAAACATTTTTTTTCCACTTCATATTAAAATATTAAGACTAAGCTATTCCGCACAGAATGACAGTGAAATTTCTCATATGATGTTCGGCGTATACTAATGGGATCCATAATGCGTTCAACTGTTCGGAACATTTCTCCGACAAAACGTAACGCATACCGGCAGTATCTGTTTTTGACAGCCACACGTCAATTTTTCTCCGATGGTTTTTGACATCTATGAACGTAAATTCAGGATAGAAAATTACTCTCCGAACAGATACCATGATAGGGCCGAATGATCCAGCTAGAGCATCTCCAAATCCCAGCCCAGGTTCAAGAACTTAAATAAAACCGAACCTCTGTTCCAAAGAGCAATCAAACGCGGATGCCATTCTGGCTGTCGGAGCATATCGGAATGAAATTCGTATGAAGCTGTCAAAAACGCACTTGATCGCACTGCAACAAATATCGGAAAAATGCCCCGAAAATCTGTTCGGAAGAATATCTCGAAGCAAAAATCCTCCGATTCGTAGCATTTTACTGTTCCGACGAATACATCACTGTGGCAGAATATCGGGAGACCATTACCTATATTTTTCTAGGAAAAATGCATCAACAGTTCCTTAGATCCAAATGGATGACCATCCAATCCATCCCAAGGACTTAATGCACCTTCTAGTAGTCTCAGTCATTTCAGGAATCATATGGCAGGACCACATATCCCATATCGCAAGATAGGCGTCCGCCAAGTTGAGCTACCTATTTAGAGCAAAGAGGTACTTTAGCTTAGCCCCAAGCAACTTCTCCTTCTTAACAAAGCACAGGTTAGACCAGGCCTGGAATATTGTTCCCATATATGGAGCTCGGCACATTCACTTAACCTACTTGACAGCATACAGAGATGAACAGTTCGACTTATTGGAGACGCTACACTCACATCGAATCTACAACCGTTGGTGCACAGAAGACAAGTAAATGTTCCGAGGAACTTAAAGCCATTCTGGGTGATCACAGTATCCGTCGTATTCGAAGCGCTGATGAAGCGTTATAGGGTTGCCTTTCCCGGGAGAAGTATTTAAAAAAAAAATGCAAATGGCGAGCGGTAACGGGTCATGATCATGAATGATAAATAGCTTTTAGTGGACTGCATTCTAATATTGTTTTAACAAGACCGCGTTGTCTAATATGCGATGCCACACTGACACAGCTCATGAACCAATCAAAATTTTAACTCAATTTACCACGAATATACACCACATTCACCCTTATTCTACGTGACGTTTATATTAAACGACAAATGGCGTTTTTTGAAATCGGTATTCCATGTGGCGTGTTTCTAGGCGTTTTATGTCATTTAACGACATGTGGCGTTAAAGTAGTGTGGAACATAAGTTCCACACAGTTTTTCGCATTCTGACTGTCGTTTTAGCTGCACAAAACGACTCATAAAACGCCGATTATTGTCGATTACAAATTCTTAAACGACTAGGAGGCAAATTTAAGAAAAAACATGTGCATTTTGGTAATTGTTTATATTTATTCAGTGATTTCATAAACCCCGATCGAAATAAATTCCAGCCTTTTGGTAAAACATCATTTTTGCACAATTCCTTTCTTCTTCCGTGTAATGCATGTTTATCCAGTGTGGGTATACCTACATTTTCTTCGATGACGGTAAGAATGTCTGTTATAATTTTACTAAGGCTTGGTTGGGCAAGACCCAAATTAAAATCATTTCCTCCACCGCAAGAAAACGCAATGTCCAAGCCAGTTATAAAATGACTGGCACTTTAAAATAAAAAACATAAATACCTCCAACAGTTTAGAAAACGAACACTTTATTGACCTCGTCTTCTTGATTTAAACTGATGTAATATCGCGACCATTAGGACTGAACACTTTTTTCGTTTGGTTTTGTTTAGATTTAAATTCCGTGTGTTAAACAATTTACCAAATAATAAATCTCCCCCTTATGCTGCCATAAATACCTACTTGTCAATTATCAGTTATTCGTGTGGAACTCATGTGGAATGTAAAATAAATGAGAGAGGAGGCGTTCAAGGAATAGAATACCGATACTAAAGCGACTCGACTCAAAAAACGCCAGCTGTCGTTTAATATAAACGCCACGTAGAATAAGGGTGAATGTCTTACGCCAATGCGCTATTTTCTTGTTGGATTCCGAGTGAGTTTATATCCGTAATAACTAATAGTAAATATCTCTCTAAATATTCTGGGAGGTACCTATCGATAATTCGCGACGGCTCGGCTTCCCAAGATCTCACAGATTTCCACTCAATATTCTTGTGAGTTCCACCTCCCACTCCACATGCAAATGCAACCACAGCCATTCATGCAATTAGTCATAATATCCTCTAGACATACCTACAGTGGGGTGCTGCAGAATTATGTTATGTGCTCTAGTATTATAATAACACAGTTTCTCGAAGCAAAAAAAAAAATTTATAAACAAAGAATGTCATAAGACGGATGTTCCTGCAAACTGCAAAATGAAGGTAGGTACAATTTAAAAACCAACAGTTTTTTTGTTTAAACAAAATAATATATTTAATTATGTCAAAAAATTAAAATTAAAATAATTATAATATGTAATGTATAATAAAAATACAATTCTATCAGTATATCGTATTTAATTATTACCTAAAAGCCAGCACCGTGTCATTCTGCATTACCTCTCTCAAATAACTGTAACGCCACAACACGATATCGACAAAAAAAAAACTATGCACATTCTTTTTTGTATTACACATAGGTTTTTAAAATTTATTTATAATTTTTATTTTAAATAATTTCATTAAATCAATGGAAAGATTTTCACAGAAAATCTATTGACATGAAAAAAAAGTTCCGAATATATTTGAATTGTGAGCATTTAGTTGAATCAATGTTGTTTTTTTCCGAAAAATATCATTATTGTTGTATAATAATAAAGTATACATATATTTAACGTAACGAATAAAATAGGTATTTAAAATGATAGAAATGCAATCTAAGTTAAATAATAGTAGGTACATTTCTTTATTTTTTTTCGCTCATAGTTTTAAAACTAAACAGCTTTGACAGAAAGGACCAGGGTAGTGGAATAAATCTCACTCAATTGCCAAAACAAATTATTTCTTTTTCTAATTTAATTTATTCGTTTGCTCAATTGAACGCATTTAAAGTGTGAATACTTTTTATGTTGTTTAACAAATTTTAGCTATACATGTATTCAAAAATATTCATCTTTCTTTTTTTTCCTCATCCAAAATATATTATGTTATAGGTATTATATCTATGCGTATGTGTACGTGGGTATGTTTATGCAATAGTCTTTTCCTTACAAGTTATACAATTTATAGGATACAACAGTTAAATTATTCTTAACAATTAGGAAAAATGTAAGAATATTACATAAAGAAAATGATTTTTACATGATATATGGTAGCTACGATTAAAACCATAAACGACTTAACATAGAAAACAACCAAATGAGAAAAACGCTATAAAGCTCACCGATGGAATATAGTAGGTATAACAGTGCTATTCCAACGACAGGAACTCATAATAAAAAATATTATTAAATCCCGTAGAAGTGGTTCAACTCATAGAATCTATCTTAAACGCAAAGAAAACTTAATCAAATTATAAGTAGCGAAAGCTTTCGCGGAGTTTTTCTTTATATATTGATGGCTGCTTTTCTTGGTTGTCCTTCTTCTCACTTAAGTTGGTCTATGCTGTGGTGGTGGTTATTATAGTGGTAAGATTAATGCAATCATGTATGAGCACTTGCTGAAAGCTGCTCCAACCTCGCACACAGTTCCTGTGCTAACCGCAGTTGATTGGAAGCGGCGCACGAAGGAGCGGTTGCGGCTGGAACAACAGTTTGAGCGGGTAGCAAAGCCTCTGGATAGCTGGGACATACACCTTGCCAGCGAGCTTTACCGCAGGCATGTGACTGGAAAAGAAAGAAAAAGTTATCATTAGCTTCTGATTCAATTTAAGCTTTTGTGGCGAATCTATGAGGTGACAGTGTTGCCATGATTAAAATATAATGGATTGAGTATGATAGTATAGGTATATCTATATGTGATGCCAGATAATTATATCTGTCAAATAAGACCGTCGCGTCGTGCCGAAGTCTAAGATCTATTAACATTAATTACGCAATTTGCGACATTGAATGGTGCGTTTTACATTCACGCCTGTAAAGGCTTTCGCCTGAATTCTATACAGAATACCTATATTAAGACAATAGAATCACGGTCATCGAACACTTTATTTAACTGTATCGTGTTAATTGATCACACTACATGTACATTCGCCCTTACCTATCAGAAGCCAGGTTAAGGTTGGAAAGAGAAAAAAAAAATAAAATGCATCAAAAGACCTTGGTATTCATTTTTCGATTCGACTTATAAATTATGTTTGAGATTAATAAATGATTTTGTAGGCAAATTAGCACTTGATCTGTTTTCATAAACTTTTGTAAATCATATTCGATTTCTATGACACATAAATTCGAACACATTTTCATTCTGCTACATTCTAGAAGAGGATGTCAAATCTCATGTTCGAAGCTCGAAACACATTACACCTATCTATTTTCTATACTTTTGAATGGCTTTGACAAATGTAGGTGCATTTTATAATCTTCGAATTAAAATGACAGATTTTCCTTGCTTTAAAACTCACCATCGTAAAGTCCCGCTTCCATTGCACACTGCATTGTCCGTCGCACAAGGGGCATGGCCGTTCCAAGCTATACCCACCGCACTCCCCACAATCCAATGAGACATGATCATCAGTCCAGGATACTCCGCATGTGAAACACGAACCCATATGGGCACGCAACTCCTCAATAGTCAAGACATTATCCACGGAAATCTCCAATGGACTACCAACTAAATCTGACAGCGATGATGACATACTTAGATTGCTTCGGCTGTAATGACACATAAAAAAACAACAACAAATTAAAAAAAAATTCCAATCACGAAGCATAATTAGATTTGCGAATGTCATTGTCTATTATAGGCGACATCATCTGTCAAGTAATTTCAATTTATATGTCTACATTCCATTCTATTTTTATGCTCTACAAGCTGTCACCTCTGTGACATTCCAAAATGACAACGCCACTGCAATTTCTTGTAAATTCGTCTGACTATATCATACGGAACTGCATTGCAAAAAAGTACATACATTTATAAATTCCTATATTAAGTTAATTAACAAGCCAACGGACGCCATTCTGACAGTAGTTAGTCATGTTATACACGTTTGCATGGATGTCATGGCCAAATGGAAGTTGAATTGCATTTTCATGCAGAAAATAATTAGAAAGCGTATAGAACACAAATGCATGTGTTGTTGTAGCCCAATTAATTTAATGTTAGACACGCTAAGATTTATAAATAGTTGCCCTCTGATTCCGATGGCATATGACTTATCTCTCAGAGTAGGTAGGTGGGTATGCTTAATTGGGGTGGTTATTCAATCACTGAATGAAATTCAATATCTAATTGCATTGCTTTGTGAAAAAAAAAACAAATCGCCAACGGGATGGCGCGACACAAACCGATTAGGGCCGCTTGAATGCACTTACAAATCGCCTCACTACTTTGACAGTTGTTATAGTATAATTGTGTTGGTGGAGAGATGCTATTACAGAATATAATTAAAAAGTTCACATAATTATTAAGTCAAAACCAGTAGAACTTTGTGAATAGAATTTACATTTCTTTTTGATTTAACGTATAAACAAAAAAATTATTTTGGCATCGAAACAAGCGAAAATGTCAGCGATTGTCATGCAATCTACTGAATGCGGCTGTCAAGAGTGGGCGTGATACCGGAAATCTATTTTAATTGCAATTTGCGCAATAAAAATCAAAACCACCCACGCAGTTATTTTATTATTATTTCCGTTTTTAAAGTGCTGTTTTATAGCGTATCTTGATTTAGTTAAAAGGTTTGAATGATTTGATTAATGACCGGCGATATGCTTTGAATATGTGCCAAAATCGTAAAATTGTGACCTTTATACTTAAGTAACTGAGTGGCAGAAAATAACAGCAATTAAATGCAAACTAGTAATATTAACATTGAACGCGATCACATAATATCATTTTCAAATTCAGAATTTGTGTAAATCACGTTTTTTTAAGTTCCAAAGCTTTGATTTGACTCTAGTATCATTTTGAAGTGTCAATTCCTTTATTAGCTTTCGGACTTAATTACATTTGCCGCGTTCCATTGACCGCTAGACTAGCGGCATGCCAAACTCCATTTAAAAAAAAAACTGACATGTGCTAAAGAGCTCTAGCGCAAATGCTGAAATGTCAGTTGTCAGTGGTCAATGGAACGCTACCATTCATTGTCAAAAAAATGTGTGATTATTCTCCGAAACTCCTTATTTTTTGCAACATTATTTTAAAAGACTTTCCTTTCCACAAATAATATTGCTGTCAAAAACTTATTTGGAAGCTCAATAACACACACACTATTGATCAACCCGATTTATGACAATATATTCTCTTACCTAATTTAAACCAATAAGGAAAAGCCTGGCACGTGTTTCTGTTTGTCATTTGACAATAATTAAAATATTCAATTCCATGTTAGAAGGTTGTTAATGTCCCAGAAGTGCGACATATTTAGACCCAAATTTATGTAAATATGTAGGGTAAGTTGACATTTCTGCTTATAGCGGAGGAGCTTCGATATAAATGAACATCATTTAATGTGAACCATGTTATAGGTGAAATAAGTTCCATTTATGTCATCATCATGACTGTTGACATTTTTACTTCCGTAATCATGGTCTTGTTTGTCTTTGTATTTTCAGAGGTTAAGAAATTCAAGAAATTAGAGTTTGAAGTCATACTGAAACCGATTTTGTACAGCGGCGCTTCACTCAATGCATCAGTAAAAGGTTGTCAATCGAAATTTGAATATTGACGTATGGTATACCTATTGTAAATCTATGAATATAATCATCATGATAATACACAGTAATTATTTTGCTTATCATTTTAGATCATCACTTAAATGCGACTATTACAAGTCATTGCGCTAATTATACGTAAGTATATTTTTTCAAGATAAAATCATAAAAAATTTGCCTTAAGATACTGCAATCTTGTCATTTTGCTAATATGAAAACCATATCAACGGTTACCCGTCATAATCGGCAATCCTATCTGTCAAGTGACTATGATTATGTACTTAAAAGACATCTAACCTCCTTTAACGCCTATCTATTTAGTTCTTGTGACATCCGCTTACAGATAAACGCCATAAACTTATCATTTTGGACTCTGTTTCATCCGTTGGAGTACATAATATACTTTGTACATTTCATTGTCTAATTTTCCCACCCAATAATCGCTGTATTAAAAGATTAATTAACACAGTCACACAATTAGCGATAAAATACAGTTAATCTGTCAAACGAGTCATATCGATATTTGGTTATTGTTCATTGTTTATCAATCTGTGTGTTCAGTCATATGTTCGTGATAATTTTGACTTGAACAATGGGCTCACCAATTACATAGAATGTTGGACATTCATTTTTTCTATTAAAAAGGTTTCGTTTGTTATTTTTGATTTTGACACATCTTGCTACACGCATGAGTGAAAAGCTAGATGAGCAATAATCAGCGTACAGGTGTTTATTCTAATAAAAAAAAAAAAACGCTGGCGCATGTCGAATTTCTAAAAATATGAATTATATCAGCAAACTGTTGGCAACTGGGAAGTAATCTTTGTTTCTTGAAATTTGAAAGCGTCAATGATTGATTTGAGTGACAAGTGTGACATTTCTAGTAAAAGCTAATGAATAACTTCTAAAGGGTCGAAGTTTAGTTACTTCAAAGTAGGTGTTCTATTTGTTTCTGCGTTTAAATACACGTTGAAAGTTGTCTGTCAAAATACAGTTGACACATTTGTCAACGGATTGTTTTATGAAACGTCAAACTCATCAACCACTGTCAAGCGACATGGATATATTTGAAATATATTCACATGAGCACGCTTTTTATAAAACGTCACTTGTCTGTCAAACTTGCCTTGACTGTTTGTACAATTTTAATTTTATCAAGACAATGCAAAATGTTTTGTCAACTATTTTGACTTATATTTCAACTTACCCAAGTGGACTGCAAATATCAGCAATTTGTGGTTGATGCACACTAGCAATAGACATATTTCTTGAAACTGTAAATAAAAAAAATATATATATTTCATTAGCTTTAGCACAAAAATCGAATAAGTCAGACAATGTCATTTGAAATTAATGATTCTAAATAATAGTGCGATTTCCTAATCTAATACACGACTAGTCCATACATTGTTTCTTTCTATAGAATGCGTGTTTTGTTTTATGCAATTCATATAATGCATCCGAAAGCAATAGAAATATTTAACGTGACACGTGCATGTGCGATTCATTCGAAATCATTACAAAACTTCAATGCACTGAAGCGTGCCAGTAAAAATGTTCGATTTTGAAATACATATTCCGTTTCGCGTGGAATTCGAAACGATCATGCGAGTTGATACTTTTATTTTTGCCGGAATTCAGTAAGTATGTATTGTGCATTGACGATTGAATAACGTGAAAGGTTTGAAAAAAAAAAAAACTCAAGTAAGCTGATATTACTCAAGTCTGTCGATTGTGGCGCCATAAAAATACTACGTATTAGTTTACTGCGTTTATAATAGATTTAATGAGCAGTGGGAACCAGATTTATCCCGAGAAGGTAGTATTAGTCACAAAGATTACGATCAGACACGATAAGGTACTGAAATTATTATACTTATTAGATGCACTTAAAGAATGAAATCATTTTTGCGGAAAATTTTTCAATTTAGCGAATGTTACTACCGGTTTCAGTGGCTGGTGTGGGTTTGTGTATTCGATATGTCATTAAGAAGATTTGATTTAAATTTTTTTTAATTTACATATTCATATAAGCAAATTAATGCTTGTTACAGGAGCTGGGTTTCAAGCACTATCATGCCTTGGCTGAGGTCTTCTTCAAATTGACAGAGGTAAGTCGTTCCTTCTATTTTTATGGGATTTAATTACTGAATCTGTCACAGTTTATTTAATTTTACCCTACAAAGTACGTGTACATTTGATTTCTTTCAAAACAAAGAAAGTGCTGGCGTTGTATATGACCTCGTTCCCAGAATTATTTTGCTTGCAGCGAGCATTCCAGCTGAAACACCCGATCAATCTTAACCAGACTATGTCTACCCAATTCATTCGTTTGAGAGTGACAGTGAAAGTTATGTACGGTCTTTCTAAATGACTAAAAACCTGAAAAACGATTCTACCATACCAGCAGATATTTCCGCCTTCCCAGACACTCGGCGCGAAAAAAAAGAACATAAACTTTAATCATGATATTCGAAAGTGGAAAAACTTCTCATCTTCCCTCGTCTGCACCAACATTGCAGTCGAATATATGTAGATATATTTTTGTACATAACGAGTAAATTAGTATCTGTTTGATTACCCATACAAAACGCAGATGTTTACATTAACTAAGTGGGTCATACTACCTACAGACAGACAAAATTACTTATACACCAACAAAGCGATGATTTATCATCGGCACAATGTTATAAAATTAAAAAAAAAGCCATTCAAACATGTTTACATTGGAATCTGAATTCAATTGAATGTGTGGGATGCACCTTACCTATAGATGCGTCAATAAAGGACATTGCCCTCAATTGATATCTCATTTTATTTTGTTTGGATAACAAGATACAAGTTAATAATGTTTTTTTGTTAAAGTATCTTTTTTTGGCATCCGGTTGATGACCTAAAGCAGAAAAAATAAAAAATAAAACTCAAGTTTTCTTGAAATGCAACTTGTATTCAATTATTAATTCACAACATGTGATTATTTTGAATAATTGTTTCAATTGAAATCGTCGTGAACAATCTATTCGTTTCATTCAAAATCTCAAGGTAGAATTAGTCACTGAATTTAATGGTAAGGGGATTTCCAAAGATGGTTGTTTTGGTTTTAATTTGTTTACATATTTTTAATCGTAAGCGAAAAACCGGCTTGTGAAAAAAATATCTATAAACACAAAGTGACTATTAACCAATTGATATGGCGATGACATCCAAGCGAGTTAAAGAAATTTGAATGTAATATGAAAAAGATTAGGGAAATCGATTAAATCAGGTCTTGTGAATCATTTCCTCTTATTATATCGAAGAAGTGATAAGTGTTTTGAGTGAAAAACAAATTTAATAAAAAAAAAGTTACGTATACGCCCCGAATAAATTTCACAAAATTTCAAACCACCACAAAGACGATGTAAACAAGATCTTGCTGAGTGAATTTGGTTTACACGTAAATGTGAATGACATACACGCTCGCCAAATTGACACCAATATTATGCATAATGTCAATAGTCGTAGGGTATTTAGTTCGAATGATAATGACGGCAAAAAAATAACTTGATAGTCATAGACTGTTTGAACTTTTTAAATTTTTTCTACCACAAGTGTTACAATGATACAAATACTGACATTTGACAAACTCCAAATAGATCCCACAGAATATAGTCAATATACAAGTGTATTGAAGCCGAAAGATATTCAGCCTATTCTCGCGTCACATGCAAAGAGAGGTGACAGCTTAGGTTTTCAACTGTCATACTTGATTTATTATACACTTTTAAATGACTGTCAACCAAAGCTGAAAATACAGCGTAAAGATCTGTTGTGGTTAAGATCTGTCACATCGTCCCGAATAAAAAACCGCTGTACTGACGTCAATAAAATCGATAAAATTACAATAAAGCGTATTAAATTATTTAATGATTTTTTGAGTTTTCGAATAAGCTTTAAATACAAAGCCAAACATAGAAAACCGCTGTAACGATGTTAAAAATACCACAGAATTTCATTTATTTTTTATTTTGTTGAAAACGCAAATATGTACCTACCCATAATAATTTAGTCAGAATTTCCTCATTTACTTGAAGACAATAAATTCAAACGAATCGAAAGCTGACAATTTGTTTCATAACTATGAAATCTTGTCTTGCAATAAACTGACATTTACGAGTACCAGACTACACAACGTAATAAACCATTGCATTGGATGTTGTATGCAGCTACAAAATGCATTCAACCAAACTAAAGTAGGCGTTTGACATATGTAACAACGCAGTAAAACAAAAATCGATTGCAACTCCTGGTTGCATTGCAATCACAACGAACAACTCGACGACGTGGGTTGGTGACATATATTTTCAATAACCAAACATAATGAATCAATGTGATATCTTTTCTCTCGAGAGTTCAAGTTCCTTCATGCAGTAGGTATCTTCTGTCAACTCATTTACTATTTATGGTTATAAAAAATAAAATAAAAAAAAATTTAACTCGATGTAAGTTTGTCATCTTATTTCATTTTTTTTGCATCCGTTCTTCCAAAACTGACAGACTGCGTATTTTCAATGTCAGAATCTAACAAAGGCCACTTGTCATTGTGTGTACCTGTTAAATGTTTTGCTGTTTCTGCACAATTCATTGCTGACGTATATTTAGCACAAAAAAAAGGTCAACTTACAGTATGACAATGTTTAGGGTGGAATGTTCAACAAAAAAGAACCAGAAAAAAAACGGAAACAGACTAGGTAGCTAACATTTTGCAGCAAGGATAAGAATTAAATCAATAATTTGTGTATACCTTTCCTTGTCCTCCATTATGCATTTCAATGTGCATTTGCATACGTCTTCCACATGACATTTCCCCTCAACCGTCAAAAGGTTAAAGCCAACGATTTAACTCAGTTGAGAATGAAAGAAAAATCTATAAACGACCTGACGACGATGGTCGTTAAAAAAAAAATCCGCTTTGGCCATGTTCCAAGTTCATCAACAAAACTTTGTTGTCAAATGCATACGGAGGGAGTGGAAAAAGCAATTCAGAAATAATATCATACAAATTTAATTTCATGACCCAGTTTTCAACGATGCACACGCGATTCGTCGGCGATTGCATGTGAATAGTCTTTGCATTTCTTTCTTGGGAAAATAATTAAAGTTTAAAGAAAGAAAGTAGCTGAACTGACAAAAAATAACAAAACATCAAATTCAACAATTGTTGGAGAGATCATGACGTTTTTTTTATTTTCTCATCAAAGGTGGGATTTAAAAAATTTTGTATGCGGTTTTTGCTTTGCGAAAACTCTCTGATGGAGTATTGCTGACAATTCTTTGGGGAATAATGGTTTTTATGTATAAAAATCCATTCATCTTATTGTGAAATGCCTATTTAATAGACAGTAGTATTAAGTCCGTTCAATATGGTCATAGAGATGGCAATATTTAGAGTGACATTCATCATTATTATTGTACTCGTTATGTCACTCGAAAAACTAGGTGACAGTAAAAAATTGCAATCGATTTGAGTAACAAGTTTTAAGTTATTACAAAAAATGTCTGTTGTTGCAATTGCTGCACTCAATTGACATTGAGTAAAAGTGAACGTTTTAAGGAATCATTAAAAGAGGCAGTTTTTGTGTTTTTGATTTTCGGTTGTAGTATTTCAACAGCCGCTGTACAAACATGTTTTAACGTAACAATGTCTTTGACCCGTCATTTGTCACCAGAGATATTTTGAACGCGTTTTTACTTAATATTTGGAATTATTGAAGGACTAGGTTTATCTTCTTCCCATATAAAATAGAAAACTTATAAAATATTCGACGTCGAAATCTATTTAATTTACTAACAATTTCATTTACAGTAAGAAAAAAAAAACCGTCATTCAATCATTAATTTCCTAACCGCATTCTATTCCCTCTACACTCAGTTAATTCCCATCAGAGGAGAAAAAAAAATTCTTCAAATTACGCACTTGACAGATTTGAGATTGAATAAAATGTGCTAACCTCCCAGGCACACAATTTCAATTAAATATCATTGAATTAAAATAAATATGTCACTCTCAATAAATCAATGTATACGAATAAACTAAAAATATTTCTATTACAGATTTACTATAATTTTTCTCGCACGTTAGTAACATAAATAAAAATAAAACTAAATTCTTTCTAATGAGAACTTAGTTCATTTATTCAATTAAAAAAAAAAGTATATATATATAAAACTATATTTATACTTGTGGGTAGACAATTTTTAACGATCAGTAATTGAATAGATTGGGTGCCCATAAAAATACCTCATCATCAATACATGATCACTGATCAGATAGACACTATTGATCAACTAACTTTTGTACTTAAACTGCACTCGTAAGGTCACACTTATAAAGCTTATATAGTTGGGCAATGCTATTGTGGGTTGCATAAAATGTTACATAAAAAGTGCATAACAGTCGAAGAAGATCACTTGTGTAAAGATCACTGAAATCAATTGCATTGGACTCTTGCAAGGCCATCTTTTTTTTTTCATCGATGCGGGGTTCGATACTTTCGACTTCCTTTTCATATGTTAGCAGTATAAAATGTTATTAAACTTTGATAGTGTGAAATAGCTAAACACGATTTTACTTCAGTGGAATGCAGAACTTTAACCTTCGACAACGATAGGCAGAGCATTGCATTTCTTTGTCCACATTAACGAGTACATACCAACCACTACTTGAAAGTGGATTTCCATTGAGGTAAGTGCAATCAAAGTTGTTTGATTTTTTTTTGTTATAGAGTGGGAAACTACAAGTTACAAGTATGTGGCAAGTTGTACTGGATTTATGTCAATGATCGCGCCATTGACGCAACATGATCTGATCAGTAGGTACTTAAAAGCAAAATATATATTTGTCATGCGATGTAGTGTAAAACACTTAATTTCTGTGGCGAAACGGGGTATATTGTGTAGTACATACTAAGTCTACTTTGACAGTTCAAATGTGCAAAGAATTATGAACGGTATTTCGAATGTCATTTCTGTAAATTGTGCCAGTTGTCATTATATTTTATATATCTACATATTTTCGATTATGACCAAGTGATATGAACACGTCGAAAATATTTCGAGACTTACATAAATCCACAACGCAGAAGAGCAAGAAAGACAGACGAATTTGCTGGTTGGTTTGAAACTTTGATAAATTTAATTCCATATTTTGTAGTTAATTGTCGGCTAAAATCTTTGCAGTTGGATGCAATTTCTTTGCTCTTTTCTGTACTACACGATGAAGATATTTCAAGCAAAAATATTAGAGGTAATAAGTGATAGTTAAGAAAGCAAGTGGTGTAGTTTTAACCTTTGCTACATGGTTGGTGTACCAACTATTTTATTCTTGTTTAAGATTTTGTTGTAGCAACAGAGAATGATTATTTTTTGATGGATGGTTTGGTCAGATTGGATTAGAGTAAATTACATTTGATCCAATAAAAACCTAGGAACTCCACAAGCTATTATAATATTTCAGAAGGCACTTGCAATTGGAATCGTTGTAAAAATATTGGGAATTTTGTGTATGAAGTGTTGCAGAGTTTGCTATTTCAAATCGATAACATCACTGCGCACCAAGTTCTTACAAGTGCTTCGCCTTTATGTGTTAATATGAACCAATCTTAAATAACATCTCCTCTCAAAACAGCCTACCGTATTTATAGTTTGACATCTCATCTACCTTTGACATCCCTTATTTTGAAGGTAACTGTGTATCACTTGCATTACATTTCCAATAATTGATACTGAAGCTCACCCACCAACACCACTTGATTCGACTGCCTATCATCTCATCTTCATCGTCATCTTCTATTTACTTGTCAGTTTGTTATCAAGAAAATAATTTAGTATGCAAGGAAAATTTTCTTCGTAATCATTACACAAAAACCGCAATACACATCAGTTGTAGTTTACAAAAAAAAAAAGTGTGCAAAATAAAAACCTCTGTGCGAACTAATTCGCAACACCAATTTGTATCACAATTGGAAGAAACTGCTCCTAACTAACAATCGTCTGTATTTGCTTTCATTTGATTATCTTTAATTTTTCTTTACAGTTTGTCTTCTCTGTTACAAGTCAGAGAAAAAAAATCGTCAAACCAGATATCTACTGTAGATACTATTGCATACAACACTCGTATCGTACTATGACTATATCTTAACGCGCATTCCTGGTGAATTATCTGGAACTGATCCAATATATTCCAGTTATGGCCAGTGGGAATGATTTTCTTGTTCATTTTGCTTAACTCTTAGGTTATATCAATAAGAGGAATGTATGTAACGAAGAGCAAGATGAGATGCTTATTGCAATTTTTCATTTCTTTGGAAAACGTGACCGAATACAGTTAAGCTGAAGATATTCAGATACTTTTTTTTTGATAATATACGATTGAAACGTAAATGTGTGGAATAAAATCATTCATATGAATAAATAAAAATCTGTACACAAGGTAGTGGCGATAAATTAAACGATAAATTTACATCAAGTTCACTTTTTAAATGATTTGTGTAAATGGTAGACTTTTTTTTTTTTTTGAACTGAGGAAGAGAGCAAATTTGTATAAATTGGTCGGCGATGGAGGTGATTTGAGGATCTTCACCTTCAGGGTGTATATTTTCGAACGCATATGCGAATCAAATCAGCAGATGAGGAGCAGACGACGCAATAAACAAAACTGCGTTCTCAATACGATAACAAAGACGAACGTGGGTACGCAGCGCAATGGGAGTAATTGGTTGCCTTTCTTTTTAGGACAAGTTGAATGACATGGACTGTATCAGTTCATTTCTAAGGATAGGGAGTTTTAATAAATTTTTCTGGTTACACTCCTAAAGTTTATATTTAGATCTAATAAGATCTTGATTAAGGTAATGTGTTGAGTGCTGATTTTACAGTGATCGCGCTGAGAATTTTCCAAAGTCCTATGGACCGAACGGATACATATTATAAGAAGTTTTTTGTTATTTATTAGCAAATTTTTCCCAAAGTTGTACCCCTCTCAGTTTGAAGATCCTAGCTGATCCTAGCACAATCATTCCGATGCAGATCGTACGATGTGTATACAAATACATTTTCAATATCTTTCACAACTTTATCAATGATTTTTCCTTTCTTTAAAACGCATTTTAGAACCAAGAAACTTTGGCCTTTTGAAGATGATCATAAAAAGTGATCGTGCAACAAAATGACATCCTGACTCGAATAAGTGTGGATTTAAATTCAATTTAAATTTTCATGAGCGCCAGAAGAAGAATTCCATTGTATGTATCGTTCTTGAAAAGATGACCTACATAATATAATGACATTTCATCGCCCTCACTAAAAATTAAGTTCCACCAGAAATGGTGATAGATGTCATGTACGCAACACAGACCTATCTCTAAGGTAGATATTAGCCCTTGTCACAGTAGGTACACTATCTATTGATACCTTCAGTGTACACGTATGCATGAAAAACACTGAATAGGGTTGTGTGTTTACCTTTCAGTGCATACGTGACGTACGTCTTGGAGTTTGTAAAAGTTACCATAGACAGAAGGTGCATAGTCATGTGTTTAGGTTTTATTTGATCTTTTATAAGATCGACTCGATTTGACTGGCTTTTTTTTAAAGAATATTTTGCTTCTAAAGTGGAGCCTAATTCGTCTTATAATGCTAACAATAATTTGTATACTGAAAGTGATCCTCAAAAGATCATTTGCGATCACTTAGTGCATAATTAGCTTTGATACTCAGTCTCAGTCGGTACGATCATAGCTGAGATTTTCAAAAGAAAAAGGCGCCAAGACACCTATTTCAATGACAGATACATATATGATCATTTACAAGATTATTGCGACTGACATTTTGAAGAACATACGCTCGAAAAGTGCATTTTCGAAATGCATGACATTTTTGATACTAAAAGTGATCCTCAAAAGGTGATTCTTAAGATCACTTTAGAGTACATAGTTAGTAGCCGATAGATATTTAATATTCATATAGCCACAATAATCATACCTGCGATTTTCGAGAAAAATGCGCCAAAAATTGTGCATTCTTTAGTTCAATATGTAGGTAAGGTACCTATGCAAAACGGTGGCTAATAAGGCGATCTCCGCAAATATATTAAGGATTTAGATTGTATAGTCTGCAGTTTAGAGATTTTTTTTATATTCTTATAGAAGATATTAAGCAATTCTGACAAAGACATTGAGGATCGGATTTGATGAAAAAATGAAAATATAGTGAACGTGTTTCACGGCAGGTAATAACAGTGTAACCAAAGTGATCATCAAACTGATCGACAATATTTAGAAAGACAGCTGCAGTAGTTGAATGTTTTTTTTTAATTAAGCTCACTTTAAGTGTCAAACATTCAACCGTAATGAAATTACATCGACAATTTTAAGCGATCCTCAACAAGATCATGAAGATCGCTTCTGAGAAATAATTAGCAGAAGTGTCATTATTAATTTGTAATGTTTATCAGAATTTACTGACGATTTTTATACAAAAACTGACGCTGTTGTATGAATATCGAATTTCCACCAAATTGATCGCCGCAAAGATCGTGAAAATTAAATGTCTACTTTTTAGTGGAAGAAACTATACTGGCAGGACAGTGACTTACATGGGGGAGCACTGATTTAGTATGAAAATATGCAAAGTGATCCTCGAATTGATCATGACGGATGAATAGACTTCAGTGATTTCAATCGATATAGAAACTTTAACATTACATATTTTTTCGATCGTGATGGAAAATTGTTACAAATTATTACCATCTGTCACTTGACGGGGCATAATTTATATTCGTCGATCATAAAATCGTAAACTAGGGAAACATCAATGTTTTGACAAATTAACTCTCAGAGTCTATTTGCATTAAAATTTCCAAAAGAATCACACGAAGCACACATCCGAACTGTTCAAATCAGGTCCCATTCAATGATCAAAGGCAAATATAGATCAAAAGCTAGAGCAACGTAACAAAGTTTCTGCTGTGTCATTTTAAGAGAAAAGCCATTAAATTTCGCACTTGACACTTGTCATAAATATAACCAAACCCGTTACACTGTCAGCTCTCATAGGGAAATTCAGTTGGTAAATAAACAAAGAAAGATGCAATTCGTTTGTTTTTATCCGGGTAGTAGGTACTCACGTTTTTATTTAATTTTTTGTATATCCACAGGGAATAGTTTTGTATTTTGTTGAAATTTTAAGTCACTTTCACGGTTATTTTCTCTTGAAGTGAACTTCAGTTCCAAATAAATGATTCTTTCGATTAAATTTTTGGTTTTGTCACTTTTAAAATGCACACGGTAAATTTATTTTGCTTTTGATATGAATTTAAGTGTTTAAACTTGTCTGTTAATTTAAACAAAAAATAATTATACACATATAGGTATTCCAGATATGTTTTATTATTAATAACAGATACTTTATCTATCTATGAGATTTTAAGCTCCGAACCAAACAGACGGCACGACCCAACTCAAAAGACTGAAATTATTTCGAATGCACGATCAAGTTTTATAAATTTCTTAACCGCCA
Organism: Cheilosia soror; assembly: GCA_949372485.1. Classification (NCBI taxonomy): domain Eukaryota; kingdom Metazoa; phylum Arthropoda; class Insecta; order Diptera; family Syrphidae; genus Cheilosia; species Cheilosia soror. The sequence goes on along the minus strand of OX443561.1, from coordinate 132,117,330 downwards.
CCAGACCAGCAGCAGCAGTGTAGCGTACTATACCCGCGAGTGTCTCACAGATACACAACAGCAACTAATACTGTTATAAATGTAATAAACTCGGGAATATGTATATAAATGCGCGTGGCTCGAAAAATTGCGGTTCACGGCGGTTGCTTGCTGCGAATTTTACAAAGTAGAGGGGGAGGTGTGTATTTGAAAAATGTATCTAATACACTGTAGTGGTAGTAGTAGTAGTATTAGATGTAGCGGTGAATGTGTGAGTTTTGATGCAGTGTTGTGTTGTATGGTATGGGGGAGAATTTCTTGTTTTTCTTATTTACTGTAGTTGTATATTTATGTTTCTTGTGAATGAATAGGGGAAACCTTACTATCAGGACGGTTGGAATGAAGGGTGAGTGGCGACAGCAAGTAAGAGGAAAGTCAAAGCTCAGCTGTTCTCTCGTCAACGGCCATTGGCGTCAAACAAGTGTGCTCTAGTTTAAAAGCGATTGCTTAACAGTGGGTAGGTTGACTATGACTATCACTATCACTATGTGCTGGTCATCATCATAGTAAGTTACAACGTTTTCACTAGCCGTTGCCGGCTTATCTCTAACAATGAGTGTGTATCTTTGTATCTGCGTACACGATGGCGAATTTTTGTTTATTTATTTTGACGGGCTGTAGACTTTGTGCCTTGGCTTTTGTAATATTTCGCCCGCGCTTCGGTCGCCGCCAAAAGTTGACAGGTATATTTAAGAAGGGGCTAAGCATTTATCACTTCATGGATAACATGATGTATGTATAGTATTCGTTTGAGGTGGCGACAAGAAAAAAAAAAAAAAAACATTCAATGAAATGTTATTGAATGTTTTATGATGCGAGTCATCAGTCATGTCTAAGGGAATTCCTAGGAGTGCACTTGATTTTGTGGGCGAAAATATTTTCGGTGGAAATGATAAGAGATTGTGGTTTTCTCTTTCGCCGCGATTGATTTGTTCATGGGGAAGAACGACTAAAAATATTTCTGACCGTATGCGATGAAACTGCGTCTCAGAAATTATCATTTCAACCGCAGATATCGCAGAGATTCAGAAAAATCCAGGATAAACCGCCTAAGTAGCGCAAACTTTACTATATTAACTACGATGATGATTGTTCATGAATAACAATAAACAGAATAAAAAAAAAAATGCAAAAAACGAAATGCAATCGGGGGGTATGGATTTCCGGTGCACCTGCTTTGCATTGATTTTCAAAAAGGCATTAAGGAATGCGACTGCAGTTGATATACGTAGTATTTTATGACTGATAGGTCAATGGGGACTTCAACAAGGTTGATGTCGTCTGAAAATGTATGTCTTTCAGCTGTGATAATGTACAATGGAGGAAGATCATTGATCGTTGTCAGGAAATGTCAACAATGATCCAGGAGCTGTTGTTGTTAAAACCAGTGGCACATCATATGGCTTTTGTCAAAAGTTCGTTGTCCATAGTGCGAGGTGGATTTTGGTAACTGAATAAGTGCGGATAAGGAGAGTTGGATATTATTATAAATGTTGCGCCATTTAATAGTACAGTGCTGCCAACGGGAAAAAAGATAATAATGTGACAGCTGACAGTTCGGGGTTAGTAAAAATGGAGCGCTATGTGAAATAACAACGCACTTTCATTGTTGATCAATATTTTATGACGATTTGTCAGCTATAGTCTGCAATTTTCGAACAAAATATGGCCATCATAGTGATTTAACTGTGAAGAGAATAATTGAAAAACGCAGGGAGACTGGATCAATAAGTTATCTTAAGCACTCTGGGTGTCCTGTCACGACAGAAAACATCAAAGCAGTTCGCTTCAAGTATTACTGACAGTCCAGGAACATCAATTCGGCACCGTAGTCAAGTATTGGGCATTTCGAGAAGCTCTCTACAGCGAATTCTCACGAATGACTTGAAACTTCATGCTTACAAAGTTCAATTGACTCAAGAAGTGAAGACAACTGACCATACAGTACAGAGCCAAGAGAGTTCGTTGAATGAATTTTGGAACAGCAAGTAATGCTGACTTTTCGAACAAAATCATCTTCAGTGATGAAGCTCATTTTCATCTTGATGGCTTCGTTAAAAGTCAAAATTGTCGCATTTGGGGTTCAGAAAACCCACGAGTAATTGTTCAGAAACAAATGCACCCACAACGCGTGACTGTTTGGTGCGGATTTTAGGCTGGAGGCATTATCGGAACATTCTTCTTAGAAAATGCGGCTCGTCAGGCAGTAACATTTAATGGTATTCGTTATCGTGACATGATAATCCAGTTTTTAATGCCTAAATTACAAGATATGGATGTCAACACGACGGTGTCACATGCCATACAGCCAGAGAAACAATTCAATTACTGCATGAGTCATTTCCTAATCGTGTAATCGGCCGTTTTTGCGATCAGAATTAGCCATCCAGATCATGCGATTTAACGGCATTGGACTTTTTTTTTGGGGTTTTTTGAAGTCAAATGTCTATGCAAACAAGCCAACGACCACCAACGCCTTGAAAGATGAAATCGAGAGGTGTATTAATGAAATTCAGCCACGGTCAGCGAAACGGTCAGTAAAATATTAGATACGTACCTACCCAGCAAAGCCGTGGCGGGCATTTATCCGATGTGCTATTTCATACATAACCCCAATCTGTATACAGTATACAACTCTATGAATCAATTAAAAATTTAAGCTTTTTAATTAAAAATCAGTATTTTCTATCAAAATTATATTTTGCGTGAATTATGGGACACCCTTTACTAGTACGGATACGAGATGAAGTGTCTCCCACGTCTCACTCTGACCGCGATGTTTCACCACCCACGCTACCTCCTCCCGCTTTTTCGTTTCATAGGAGGTCGAAAAGACTGCCCGGAGAGTTGGGAATTACCTACTGCAAAACGAGCCAAAAACGAGTAACTTTTGGTCCCGTCTGCATAGACGGTGAATGGAGGAGGAGATACAACGACGAACTGTACGGGCTGTACAGCGACATTAACCTAGTCAGAAGAGTGAAGGTCCAACGACTGCGGTGGCTGGGTCATGTAGAGCGAATGGACGTGAATGCCTCGGCCCGGAAGATCTTCGAATCCACACCCGAGGGACGGCGCAGTAGAGGAAGACCGCGACTCAGGTGGCGCACGCAAGTGGAAGGGGACCCTAACCAACTTAGTGTGCGAAACTGGAGACAGCTGGCCAAAGATCGTGCTGGCTGGAAACGCTTGTTGGTTGAGGCCCAGGTCCACCCCGGACTGTAGCACCACCTTAAGTAAGTAAGTAAGTGTTGCGCCACAGGAGCCAGTGGTTAACACTCAAAATTCGCTATGAATGGAGAAACTTACGGAATTGTCTACTCCAGGTGGTAATGGCAGCAGCCATAATCCATCCGTAGTCTTCTCGACTATGGCCGGGGCACGGATTCTGGAGGCCCCAACATTCATACCCGAACCCATAAGCGACTCATGCGGCTCTATGTCCGATTCACTCGGCAGATTGAGCATGAGACACGCTGTGGCTCATGGCACTGCTACTGACGGTCAGGCTCGAGATACCGCCATGGTTGAACGGGCTCCTGAAGAGGCGGGCCTTGAGCTGCGCCTGTCTAAGGGACAGCGGAAGAAGAAAAGGAAGAAGCTGATGAATTTGCAGCGCAAAGATGCTTTATCGGCTGAAGGCGCTAGCACTTCTCTAAGCTCTTTGGTGGTGCCTGTGAAAAGGAACAGGTCGGTAGAGGTCTCACCAACTGAAACCAACCAACCCCTTGGATCGGGCACTGCCTCCTCTTCTGCTGACCCGAAAAGCAAGAGGAAGCGACCCAAGCTCGAAAAGAGAAAAAACCCCCCTCAAGTCTGTGTGTCTGCTCGTGCACGGTCTCCAAATGAAGCCGGGGCTACTACCAGCAATGGAAGTAGTACTGGCGGACGGAAACCGGACGTCGCGATCGCACCTACAGGCGAGAGCACCCCATGCTCTTCAATCGTTGGAGCTGCCCGTGCACTGGTAACGAATGCAGGTGCTGAAATCAACTCAGGTTGCAGTACCAGCGGACAGAACTTTGTCGTCGCGGATGGCTCTGACGGTCGGAGAGAATTTTTTGAACGCAGAACAGCTGAGGTGCGAGATAAGAGGCCGTCTTATAAGGATGCCGCTGTCTCCTCTTTGGCAGTTCGTATAGGGAAAGCAGGCAATGACAATAGCATGAGCGATGCAGAGTGCAAACACTGCAAAGCCCATCTTTTGGAGCTTGCCACGGCAACAAATGCCTGTATCCAGGTTGAGGGATGTGAGTTCAAGGACGGAACCTTCATGGTGAAGACCTCCTCGCAGCAAACCTCGGAATGGGTCAGCAGTATGGTGCCGAAGATCCCTCCTCACGGGACCACAACTTTTGAGGTCTACAAACCACCCAAGCTCACGCGAGCTGTCTGCTGGATCCCTGGGAAACTAGAGAAATCGGCGGATGTGCTAAAGCGTTTGCACGCCCAGAATCCTGATCTTGACACAAAAGCCTGGATTGTCCGTTCTCCCAGACAGAGTAAAAACCGTTACAACGAAGATGGTAGCTCTCTGGTTGTGGGCATAGACAGGGCTTCTGTTGAGATCATTAAGTCTAGGTACGACATGCGACCCTATCTGCATCTTGGCAGGATTCCTTTCCATTTCAATGCTAAGTAGTGCAAATAGTGGTCGAAACCCAGAGTTTACATCCATTTTGTTTACTCAGATTAATCTACAGCACTGCAAGGCTGCTACCGCTCTTCTAAGTAGGAGACTTGCTGTCAGTAGGACAAAAAACCGCATAACATCCATCCAGGAACCATGGGTGTGGAAAAATCGCATCTGTGGCCTGAGTGAATTGAGCGGTTCTCACCACGTTCTTTACGACAAACTGTCCGAGAGACCTAGGACATGTCTTGTTGTATCGAAATCCCTCACGGCAGTTAAAATCGAACGGTTCTGTGGCCAAGATTTGGTTGCTGCACATATCACTTACCATGCAAACGGCAACTGGGAAACCTTTGTTGTTGCATCGGCTTACTTTCCCTATGACTCTCTAACTCCTCCACCACCAAAGGCAGTTGTTGAGCTCATAGAGTACTGCGAGTCTAAAAAGATTGGTCTTATCCTATGTTGCGACGCTAATGCCCAAAACACTGTTTGGGGCAGCAGCAAATGTAATATACGTGGAGATCGTCTTCTGGACTTCATCCTCTCGTCTGACATCACCATCAACAATGTGGGTTGTCGACCTACATTTGTTACAGCCAGGAGACAGCAAGTAATTGATATTACTCTGTCCAACAGGCACTCCAAGTCTATCAAAAATTGGAGGGTATCGCCAGATAGCACTTTGTCAGATCATCGATACATCGAATTTCAAATCTACTGTGAAGTTTCGCCTTCGCAAGAGAGGAGAAATCCGAGAAAAACGAACTGGGCACGGTTTAGGGAGGAACTTGGCAACTCTGTTAAAGTTCCACTTAAATTAAGATCAATACAAAGGGTAGAGAGGTCTGCTCAGGAGCTGAACAGCGTCCTTATCCGTTGTTTTGAACAAGCGTGTCCGGTTACAAAAAACTCCTGTAGAAAACCGGTACCTTGGTGGAATACCGAACTACAGTGTATTCGTAGAGAAACCAGGAAGCTTCTAAATCGGTCTTTAAAAACCAACTTGGAGGAAGACTGGAATCTCTATCGATCGAAGCAAAAAGAATTTAAGAGACTTATTCGAAAATCGAAAAATGACTCTTATAGGAAATTTTGTGAGGAGGTCGAATCACTAAGTGCAACCAGTAGGCTTGTTAAAGTCCTCAAAAGGGACGGACCAAGCAAACTGGAATCGCTCCAAAAATCTGATGGCACCTACACTGAGACAAAGGCGGAGACTTTTAGTCTTCTGCTGGAGACTCACTTCCCGGGAAATCAGATCACTACGCATTCTTCAGTGGTACCGGCAACGGTGGCCACTACGGAACTGACAAACTCCACGCGGCGTAGCTGGTATATTGCATCCAGAGTGGTGACGGATGACGCTATCAAATATGCAATTGCATCGTTTGACAGTTTCAAGTCACCTGGTCCGGATGGAATTTACCCGGCTATGCTGAAACAAGGTTTTAGTCAGCTGATGCCGACGTTGAAAAGAATTTTCACCGCTAGCTTGGCCTTGGCCTACATACCTTCCCTTTGGCGTATGGTTAAAGTCGTGTTCATACCAAAAATCGGTAAGACTGACTATACTCTCGCCAAAAGTTTCAGACCCATAAGTCTGTCTTCCTTCTTGCTGAAAAGCTTGGAGAGACTGGTTGAGCTGCACATGCGCAATGTTGCTCTTCGATTGCATCCTCTTTCTGAGACGCAACATGCTTATCAACGCCGAAAATCCTGTGAAACTGCGCTTCAGAACCTCGTTGGTAGGATCGAAAGTGCTCTAGATCGGAAGGAGTACGCGTTGGGTATTTTCGTCGATATTGAGGGTGCTTTTGATAATGCGACCTTTGATAGCATGTGTAATGCAGCCAGACATCACGGTATAGATGAAACGTTGGTGTTGTGGATTAAAGCAATGCTAATGCACAGAACGTTGATTGCCGAAGCGGATTGTGGCAAATGCGTCATGACAGGGGTAAACAGGGGCTGCCCTCAAGGTGGTGTTTTGTCTCCCCTCTTATGGTGCATGGTAGTAGACTCTCTGCTGACGACTCTCAATCTTCCTGGAACCTATACACAAGCATACGCGGACGATGTCGCCGTTCTGTCTGTCGGTTCAGACCTTGGGACTGTCTGCTCTCTGGCGCAGAGATCCTTGGGTTTGATCGATGATTGGTGCACAATGAATGGGCTTTCAGTGAACCCTCTTAAAACTACGGTTGTTCTCTTCACGAGAAGGAGGAATATCACTGGTCTGTCTCAACTTGTGCTAAAAGGTGTCACTATTCCGATTTCTGATGAAGTCAAATATCTGGGAGTAATCCTCGATAGAAAACTTCTTTGGTCCAAGCATGTTGAATCAAAAACCGATAAAGCGCTGTCGACTTTCTGGCAGTGCAAAGGCGCTTTTGGGAAGACATGGGGCTTATCTCCTAAAAGGGTCCTATGGATCTATACGGCAATGGTAAGACCACTTCTCTCATATGCATCGGTTGTGTGGTGGAACAGGCTTTCGCGGAAACGTGTTATGGCCTCTTTCGCCAAACTCCAAAGAACGGTTTGCCTTGGCTGCACAGGGGCCTTCCCCAGCACTCCGGGCTCTGCTCTAGATGCTTTGATGAACCTCCCCCCCCTTGATATTTTTATCATGGGGTGTACGCTGAAAACCATCTCCCGGTTAAAGAGAGGTGGCTTTTGGTACCACGCGCATTGGAGTTTTGATGAACTTGTGCGAGAATTATCCTTTGACCCCTGTCTTATGGATATGCCGTCTGACGCAATGACACCAGAAATCCTACTGCGACAAAACTACCACGTCAACTTTCCTCAGGCAACTGAATGGCTTTTGCCAGACTCAGAGCCAGGGAAGGAATGCCATCGTGTTTTCACGGATGGCTCAAAAACCGGACAGGGGTCTGGTTCTGGAGTCTTCGTGGAAAGCGAGAACATTAGACTACACTACCCCTTGGGTAACCATGCGACTGTCTTCCAGGCGGAGATTTTCGCTATCCTTATGGCTATGCGCTATATTGTGACAAACAGGTGGAGGGCTAGAAGCATATGCGTTTGCAGTGATAGCCAAGCTGCTTTAAAAGCGCTGCTCAACCCTCTTACCTCGTCCAAGTTAGTGCTCGAACTCAAGCTTTCTCTGAACTTGGTCGGTAGGCTAAACACGGTCAAACTTGTTTGGGTCCCAGGTCACACTGGTATCCAGGGAAACGAGATCGCTGATGAGCTGGCCAGGTTGGGTTCAGAAGAAGATTTCTTAGGACCTGAACCTGCGTTGGGTTTGCCTGCATCTGTGGTTAGGTCATCCATTGATACTTGGGTTTCTCGTGAACACGAGCGTCGTTGGCGTGACTGTGCTGGGTGTAGACAGACCAAACGACTGCGTCCGGACATCTGCAAGAGGTCCTCGTCTTTCCTTCTGTCTCTCAGGAGAATCGACTGCAGACTTCTTGTGGGCGTTCTTTCGGGCCACCAAGCTTTTGCCAAACATTTAAATGTGTTGGGCTTGAGCAACACCACCATCTGTCCTGCTTGTGGAGAGGATGACGATACAGCGGAGCACTTCCTCTGTAGTTGTCCTGCCTTTGCTCGCATCAGGTGGCGGATCTTTGGGGCTGACGTGGTGAGTGCCGAACATCTAAGCTCTTCATCACTGAAGCTCCTTCTCATCTTTCTTCGAAAGACGGGAAAACTAAGTACAGCAATGTAAGGTGTCTGTTTGGCAGTACAATGGACCAGTAGTTGTGTCTGAGTGCTCCATCGGATAGTAACAACCTCCGACAAAAGAAAAAAAAAAAAAAAAAAAAAGTGTTGCGCCACGGCAACTTGCGAATAAAAGTTCAAGCGGAATTGAGCGGAAATCATCTAAGTAAGAAAACACTACAAATTTGTTCTTATTTATGTTACAATTTTTATTAACTTGTTAAAGAATTAAACTTATTGATTTTTATATTAATTTTATTTAACTTGTTGAAGACTTAAAAGAATTATTTGCTCCTCTGCGTCGATGTTAAAAGTAACGAGCCATAAGAAGTTACACTTCTCCTCTTGTTTCATTCGGATTTCCAAAATACTGCCCATCGAATCATAAAAAGTTTCACTTCCCTTCTCTTTTCCTGTCGCTTTTTCGTTTCATCGTAGTTGAAAAATACTGACCAACGAGGTATAAGAAGTTTCACTTCCGCTCCCGTTTCCTGTCGCTTTTAAGTTTCGCATGAGTTCGGAATTACTGCCCAACGAACCATAACTAAAGCTGAAATTCACGAGCTTCAAATTAGTCTTGAAATATGCATTTTCTGAGGCCGAATCGTCTGATCCGTTAAAAACTTAATTTTTAATTTGTGTATAATCGCCATAATTCTATGAACGTATAGCTCGCTCACACATGTGGCAATTCGACCACTGGTTTTGATACCAATTTTAAATTTTCGACAGCCACTTTGTGTTCGCTATTTTTATAATAGATTTTAAATAGATGCAATGTTTCAGAATTTGGGTTACGTATAAATTATTTATCTCTTAAGCCAAAGTCTCTGCTGTGGTGGTTGCTCATTAAGATGTTTTCTAACACCTTCGCAATGCAAACGCCAGTTACAAATTAAGCCTTATTGTCAATAAACACCACCACGGAATTTTTCTCTGAAAGGCTAAATTGTTATCGCTTATCGTAAAATTTTAAAAAGGGAAATCAATTCCAATGAAAAAATTCTCTCCTTGTGAACAAATTTTACCAACAAATTTTAACGACATTTCCATCGAGTTTGTTCTCCGATTATAATTTCTTGGGTAATTTGTTAAAATAATTTTGTAGCCTTAAATGATTTACTAATTTCTTGGAATTTCTGACTTCATTTTTAATTAATTATTGTGAAAAAAAAATGTCTATAAGAAGAGCAAAATACATTTCAGCGTCTACCACTCTTTTAGATGCATCTGACGACCAATATTTCTGTTAATTGTTGGTAAAATAAAACTGAAATTATCCGCAAACATTTATTCGCTAAGCTGTTAAAAGCAGAAATTATATCCGCCGATTTTATTCCCCGAAACAAATGATTTTACGATAGGACTGATTGCATTCAATACTCTAGTTTCACAAATCGTGTCTTGTGAAACGAAATCCAACCTCCAACATCTAAAAAAGTACAGTAGCTTCCAAATTCGCAAACTACTATTAACAGTTGACAAAACAAGAAAACAAAATCCATCACACTTATCACATTAGCACTGATACTCTAATGATGCAAAAATTATTGTCGTATAATCTAAACAGCTCGTGCTTGCAGATTGACAAAGAAGACACGCAAAAAGTTGAACCTGAACTCTGTCCACTTTTTTCGGTGAGGTTCAAGCTTTGTTTTTCAAAAAATTCAACTGAACTCTAACGGTCTTTGTATTGTCAAAAGTCAACTTCGATTAGGTTTGACCTTTGTCTGTTTAGAATCTGTACACCGTATATGCACTTGATCAGCCAGCTCCATAACAATCAAGGACACATTCAAAAATATACAAGATTACAAATAAATTAATTAATGATAATTTTTAATCTACAATGACATACTGTTACAAATTTTGTTTTTAAAAATCACAAAGTATACTGACACGCTTAACCAATCATCTGGCAGGCGGTCACTTTGCCAGCAGGCGCCTGTTTGTTTTGATAAGACATTTTCCCACTTAGATGTCAATTTGCATCAGATAAGTTCAAAGGATGGAAACTTACCAAAACTGATCGTGAGCAATAACAATTAATATAAATTTGTGTGTGTGTGTGTGTGTGTGTGAGGTATTTTGCATTTTGTTCTTAGTTATCACGAGCTTAAGAATTTATTAACAAAAATGCGAATTTTTTTCAATGATGATGTGATATGAACTAGAATAATTTGACTAAACAAAAAGTTTTAGATTTAAATTGTGAGTTCTCCACACCCACTCACAGATGTCACTTTTTTGATAGTTACTTCGAATAATTTGGTAGTAATCAGTAGACTTGTATACAAGGTATTCATTGGAAAAAGCAGCCATTAGCGGATCATGTGTTTATATAAATGGAAACCATTAAAGACTATTTTCCGATTTTTATTCAGAAATAATTAATGTTGTCAATACAGAGATTTATTTCGGACTGGTAGACTTTTTATTATTGTTTATCGGTTAGGATTCGCTATAAATTGTTTTAAACTGTTTTCAGGAATGTTTATGTACACACTCGTGTGCTCATTTTTATTAAAACCAACAACGGATAGAGCTTTTAAAAATATTTGCATGCCTAAAATTAAGTTTCTATAGAATTTCTTCTATTTATGCTCATCTACACAGTACTTGATTGAAGCGTAATTTCTTTGTTTATGTACCTACGCATTTATTGACATTTGCCTTTGACCTTGGAACCTTAATCATCTACGCAGTAATTTAGTATTTCAACCGCTTTATGATGAGCATAGAGATACGAACAAATTAGACTATAATTGCTAATAAAATGGAATTAGAGCCATAGAACATGTAGAATATTTTTTTAACTACGTAAAATTATATGTATTTCGGAATAAGTAATAAAAAAAATCTAGGTAAATTTCCATACCTATTCAACAAGTACTTTTGTGAACCTTAATGTCTAATGTTTAGCGATGAGCCACTATCACACGGTATTTATCACATAATTCGGTATTTATTTACATACTAGCGTAACCCGTGCACACTTCGTAGTGCAAAATAGTTAAATAGATAAACTGATTTTATTGCAATGCTCGGTGGTAAACAACATTTTTTGTTTTTCCAGAAATCGTATTGCCTAGACAATATTATTGACTTTCAGGACAATGCATTATTTAGATCAATGTTACAAATTTTAAAAACTTTGACTTACAATTCCAAGACTGTCAAAGAAGCTGTACCCGCCCGCCTTTGCCCGTGCACAGGATTTGTATTAGGTCTTAGGTAATAATGTTCTTTCGTAAAATGCGAGAAATGATAATAAATCGACTTGGTGCAATTTTCTTTCTGCCTAAACCTTAAATACAGCAATACGAACAAAACAAAAGAAGAATAATGAAAATCGGCCCAGCGGTTTTCGAGATATAAAGTCATCGAGTTTCACCCCATAGAAGATGTTTTTTGTATAGGAGGTAGGTATAAGATTTTGAATATTTTTTTTTGTATGTGAAGTGCCGCTCCCCTTTGACCAAATTTGACCAATCTTCACAGGAGCATTCCAGGGCCAATAACTAAGATTATCTGTAAGTTCGAGCTCAATCGATTCAGTGGTTTTCTAGATATACGATTTGGAGTGTCCAATTTTGACCAAACTTCACAGAAACCGTATATGGGCCAATACCAAAGATGTGCGAAAGTTTGGTTAAAATCGGTAAATGCGTTAATGCGTGAATCGACGACAAACATTTTAGGGCTCAATTTTTTATACATCGAAGGAAGAAGATAGAAGATAACGATTGTTATATTGGTTTATGATTGACAAAATACGTGTCAGCAAAATTCTAGTCTACGCAATATTTTTCGAATTGGATTTTTTTTTTGCTTTCGACCTTGCAGATCAAAACAGATGGGCAATTTGGAGAAAATTGGTAAAACTACTTACTATCATAGATGTTCTTTTTTGCGAGACATCGCTATCAATTTTTGTATTGTAAGTCTAGTTCCATAGGTGGCCATAGGTTTCAATTTTCTTATCGGTCCTCGCTTAAGCCTACTGCACAGGCCGAAGCATGATTTTTTTAGATGGCTCGAAATCCATACTACTTATAAAATGCAACGTCCGTCTGTTCGTTTCTTCATAACTCGAGAACCATTCGTCCGATTTTCATGATTTGTTTTCTGTGGCCAACTTAGTCCGTAGGGTGGGTGAGAATTGCTCAGGAGTAAAGGGCCGCGGGGAACAAGAGGGGTCTCACGAACCGTTAGCCGTATGAAATTAAAAGTTTGTATGTTGATAGATAAGTCAAAATAATTACATGCCTCATTCACAGTTTTTCAAAATTCGTCCTGAAAGGGTTGAAAAAAGTTTGCAACCCACTTTTCCATTTCGACCTTACTATGTTCAACTTGCCATTATACTTATAAATCTATGTAGGTCAATTCAAGAAATGCTTTTAATTGTTAGGCAATACTTCACCGAGTATGTTGAGCTAACATTCATCTTTCTACCATCCAGAGGGTGAGTTATAATAAATTGCAATTAGATCTTATTTTTGCCGTTGTGCTTAGGAAGGGTAGTTTTGATTTGCTTTCTAAAAATAGAATGCATAATTGTAAATGCTCATGAAATGCGTAGTTGAATTTAATGTTGGGAATGGATATGCATAAAACAAGCTACGTAGCTATAAGGAGTTTTTGATGCGTAGGTATGTAATGTAGATTATATGCATAATTGTATATAATATCTGCATTATATATTTGAGATCTGCAGCTATGGAAAGTATAATGATATGATCGCGTTATTTCAAATCATACCTGTGACGAGTTTTCATTTATGTGAAATATTATGTCCATTGACTTAGGTCTTTGAAATTTTGCATGGGGGTTAATTTCTAACCACAATACATACAATAAAATAATAGCACAACACAAAAAATACAATTAACCTGTTTTCAATGTTTATCCCGTGAGGGTGTTAGTATAATGTAAGCCATATTTTATTAGTTTTTTAAACTATTGGTACCTACGATGTATTTCATTTCTCTCATTTATAGATTTGATGCCCGTTTAGGTTTTAGTGTAGTGGTATAGGAGTGAAAATAAAGGGGGGTGGTAAAGGGTATCTCTCGGACTACTAGGCCGGTTTTAAAAGTTATTTTACCGTTGTTATGGTGACACCGTTCTGATCAATACAGGTTACGTAAGGAATAAGTTGTGACGGGGGAGGGATAGGTAAAGCGGTGGTAGGGACTAACTCTGGAACTATTTGGCCGATTCTAAAACTTCTTACAACATTGTACTGGCTACATTTTTCGGATCCAGTATAAGTTACTTAGGGAGAAGATGGTGAAAGGGGAAATGGAGGTATGGGGGTTATCTTTGGAGCTACTCGGCTATTGCTGGAGTTTACCTCCGACAGCCATGTTTTTCACATGGACAGCTATATGTTGCATGGTCGCGTGTGAGCTGCAGTGGTAATTTGTTTATACTTGCTCCCACAAAAAAAAATAACGTGTATAGTTTACACAAAAACATTGCTTTAAAATATTTTGTAAACTAAATAAGAGGACAATAATATAAACACACGTACAATGATAAGTAAAATAAGTTTAGTTTTATTTAAAAGAAATGAAACCGGCGGGCGGAGCCGCGCGCATTGCTAGTACTATATAAATTGTTTGAAGTTTAGTTTATGCTAACTTTGTATAAAATGTCAGTTTTAATAAAATAAAACTTAACTTATACGAAACTATAGAACTATACGGATGTCGTTTGTTCAAGATTACAATTAGGTAATGCAAGTGCCTAAAGACAAGCGCAAGTGAAGGACGGATAGTATAAAGCTTGCATGCTATTTTGTATTTCTTACTTTACTTTAGATGGCGCTCAAAGACCAAGGTAGACCAACAAGCCCCTCCAACCAGCACACCATGTTGGTTGAGGTCGCTCTCCAATTGTGCAGACCTGTGATGGGGTCTTGCTCTGCTTCGTTGTCTCTCAGGAGTGGCCTCGTCGGGCTGATGCGTTATTGTCCATACCTCCACGTAGCCCAGCTATCTCAGTCGCTGCATTTTGAGCTTTTTGACTAGGTTAATGTCGCTATGTAACCCGTCGTTGAATCTCCTCCTTCACACCTCGTCGATACAAACTGGACAGAAAATCACTCGAAGAATCTTTCTCTCGAAGCGTGCCAAGAAGTTTTCATCAGCTTTCGATAAGGTCCATGCTTCTGCGTCATAGAGCAGAACGCGATGATTAAGGTCTTGGTTCTGCGAAAGTGGGCTTTTTTTGCTAGATGCCTTTTTAGCCCGAAGAAACAGCGACTGACTGCCTGACATCAGTATGATCTGCAGATAAAATTTAACTAAAGAGCGATCTCTGTGCACACCTCTTTGCAAAACCTTGCTACCCATATCTAACCCACTTTCCAATGTCTAATAGACTTCAAGCGACAATAGTAAATTTTAAGATAAAATTTCTACATATCAGTTAACCTCCTACCGGCAGTGATTTGGCAAAAGTGTTACCCCATATTTTATATACCTCATAAATTATATTTTATGTAGTAACGAGTATAAATTCTGACGTATATTAAAAAAACAAATATACTCACTAATGCAGAGCCCAAACGAGTACATTCACTACATGTTTATGCAGTGCACTTAGTTATAATTACCCTTTTTCACTTTAACGTTTATTTTGAACCTTGAAAGATAAGTAATAGATCAGAAAATTTGCATTCAGTCATTAAAAATAACGAGTGATGCCAGCTTTTTGATTTAAAGATTTTAACCATTTTTGTATTAGCAATAATAAATATATACGATAATTATGGTTATTAAATAATAGACTACTGTCAAAAAATGTTTATGATATAATAGTTTAATGACCCGATCAGTGATGTTCGTGTCAAGAAATAGTTAAGCTAAACAAAGCTGTAGGTACTATTAAAAAAATTATTAAGTGTATTTATAGAGCACAAATTGAGCCTAAAATACCTTTTAGTCATGCCAAAACTTCAGTTTTAAAGTGGTGAATGAAAAGATGAGCAATTAGGGCTGCTGCGTAAATTATTTAACTTTTATTTTTGTATGGAAAGGTTTTGTTGATCAGTTCAATCATAATTATACTGTGACATACAATACACGTTTAACGAACATTTAGGATATGATGGTCATGGCCCATTCCTGTACAATATTCGATTGAACAGTTTCTCAATTCATTTCTGTCTCCACATGTCTTTATTTTTTTTTTACTACGCGAATTGCGTTTCGTATACCACGTAATTGCCTTAAATTTATATTTCATATTTAATTCGTCCTATTGAACTTTAATGGACCCTGTTCCTCGATTAATTTGCATCGCTTTCGTTAGTGTTTATTAATTTTATTTATTTGTCAGTCTGAGAATGTCAAAACTTTGAATATATTTGGGAGTAGGTAATCATTGATCAAAGTGAGAAAGCTACAAAAGAACCCTAATTCACAATATGATGAAGTTTTTAATGCGATTTACAAGGTATCCAGATGTAAATACGTCTCCGCCCTACCGGAAGATGCTATAATTTTTGCAAATGGCGGCAAATATCAATTCTCCTTTGACATTTGCGAAGTAAACATATACAAAATACACGCCAGCAAGATTTGAGTCGCTATTCTCCTAAAGAACGTGGAATAATAGTTTAAATTTGTTTGCCGAATAATACGTCGATGGTGGCAGAGTGAATTTTGGAGCGGATTTCCCGGTTGTCCGACACCAAATGGACAAATAATACGATGTTAAGCCGCTCGCCTAGAAGATTATGGGACGACGTGAGATGCTGGCAGGTCTGGCCGGCCCCGGAGCTGGCGTTCTGCGGAGAATATCGCAGCCAAAGAACATCGGGAGACAACTTTGGCGCCACCTTGTATCTAGTGTAACAGTAAAGGCACTTTAGCAATTACAAAGTAACGACAATTCGCTTAGGAGGAATCCAAGGCACTATTAAGGTGCAATGCAATGCAGTAGAAGCACACAAATGTAGATCCAAGAGATTAAAAAAAAGTCAGAAAGTTGGCAGTTATTTTTAAAGCCAAAAAGGGCTTGGCGCTGGGGTAACCCAACAATTGTTTTTAGAATAGTTTCAAAAAAGCTTTGTCCCAGAAATTAAAGGGACATTTAGAAAAGAAAACATATTTCACAAAACTTCCAAAGTTTCGTTGCTTTTGAACAGATGTGTATGGTTTTAATAAGTTACCACATCAAACTGCAAATCCTTGATCGAACCAATGGATCAGGATGTAATACAGAGTCTAATCTCAAGAAAATAAATAATGCCCAAAACACACGTGCAGAATTTGCTGTGCAGCAAGATTGCATGGCAACGCAGAGAATTAAATTAAATAGGCTTGGCAGCACCGAATTTTTAAATTCAGCTACTGATGCATACGAGGAAAAGAGAGACGGGAATTATTTGTCGTCTGTGTTGCACTCTAGTATTTTTCCCCGCATTGACAGCAACCGATGCAAATTGAATTCTGCACATCTGTTTCACCTGCAGTACTGCTTGCAGCGAAGCGTTCAGAATTTCTGCACATGTGTTTGGGACATAAGTCGTTAATTAGTCCGCTTGGAAAACCGAAATGATTTTGACAAATCACTAATGGGTACCTAGGCATATGATGAGATTGCAAGAAACGGGTCAAAGATGCACGCATCAATGGCCCTAGAATCTGTAAGAACTCCGATAAGCACGCTTGCTTGAAAGATAGATTTTGAATCCTTAAGTAGAACCAATCTACGCTGAAACAATCTCAACACCTGCAGGCATCCAAAAGAATTATGGCTAGAAGTGATCAAAACGAGATCCAAATTCATGATCGGACTGAGCCGCAAGGATATTCGCACACTCACGGGGGTCATTACTGGACACACGGATACACGCGGAAAGGCCAGGCATACTGCATAATGACTTTTGCACAAGCTGCAGAGACGTTGAAGAAATAGAATCTATTCGCTATCTGCTTTGCGAATGCCAAGCCCTTAAAAACAGTAGACAGAGGATTCTCCACAGCTTCTTCTTCTTCTTCTTCTTCGATGAACTAGAAGATCTGGAGAATATTAATCTTAAGGAATTCCTGAGATTCATAATCAAATCGGGGTTGTAGGATGTAGGTATTGTATTGTAGGTTACTCTTATAGGACAAGCCGGAAATCTGGATACAAGAGCTTATGAATATATGTATCTGTGATTAATACTGAATATAGGTGACTCAAATAAAAGCGGTGCATTTTTTTTTGTCTCCAATGGAAGGTTCCCGTGACTGAAAACAATAGACCCAACTGATGGTCTTCGTGAAGCTTTGGCAACTGTTACAAGAGCACCCATTTTTGTACTTACTTGCCGTATCTACTTTATGGACTATCTTTCTTTAAGTTCCGGAATTTTTCAACGACCACTGTTTAAAAAAATGTTTTCCACAATTTACTTTACCCAGCAAATAAAGAAGGAAGAAAACTCAACCACCAATTTTCGTTCAAATCGTTAAACCCATTTTCGAAAATATCAAAATTGTATAGGCGAATGGGGCAGTAAGACGGACGGACGGACAGAATTGCCAGACCCACTTTTTTTTGAGTTCCCTATCATCGTAATATCAGAATTGATTAAAATCTCGAGTTAAAAATTTTGTACGAAAACATTATCTACGTATAGTAAAAAGTTAAAAATTGGGTGGACTCGGATACAAATGTGGAATACTCTTGAAGCCAAGGCGTTCGCGAACCGATGTGACCTGTTCTTGGTAAATAGCATGCGCTTCGCCCGTTCACCTGCATGATTGACACGTTTTTCATTCGCACTCGAACACTTGCGATCACAGCATGACTTTGGCCAACACATGCACCGCAGTATATTTGCTGACTTCTTCCTTCGAAACGCCATGTGACGTTCCCGTGTGGGAGGCTTTGGTGTCTTTCGAATGACAATCGGTTGAACTTCGAACTCGTCCATGGATTTCTTCAGATTTAACCCATTATTCGACCGATAACGTTCCAATTGTGTTCCATTACACCGGCACTTATTATTATTCTTCCAGAGGACGAAAGTATTGAAGTGATCAAAAGTCCCATTAAATCTGACAATGGGGCTTTAGCTCTTTCTGATGAATCGGAAGATATGAAAATCTATACATATAATAAAACTGTAGGAATTTTCGTTGTCAGCTAAAAACTCGAAAACTACTGCACAGATTTCGATGAAACTTTTTTTAAAATGTTCCTTAAGATTGTGAAACTGCTATAGGCTATGTCCTTCATAGCCACGTCCTTAGGAACAGTTTTTAGCCAAAACGTATTTTTTGAAGTAAAAATATATACATAAGACATATACCTTGCTACAAATGGATGTTTATACTTTTGCGATCGTGCGACAAGACAAACAAAAACAAAACAAGACTAGCATACGTATACTACACATTCCAAAAGGGTTGATTTGTTTTCGCAGTGAGTGGATGGGGATGGGGTGCGTGCTGCAGTATGGCATGGGTTATATTAATAATCTTCAGCTTCATAAGAGAAGAGACGTATAATACAAAACAGGTTTCATTTCAGAATTTCATTCTGATATGTGGTATGGTAACACTCCGTAACAGTGTAGGTTTGGGGTATAGGTAGTTGCTTGGATTTCATAGAAAGAGGAAAACAAAGGAAAGGAGATGCAGTATTACAAATAAAAATAAGTAGCAAAATCTAGGAGAGAGAGGCATTTTCTTTTTCTCCTAAAAGCGCTAAAACTACTGGACAGATTTCAATGAAACACTCAAAGTGTAATTTTAACCAAATATGTGAACCAAATAGAATTTTTTGCGAGCGGGCAATGCGAACATGGGTCCAGCTGGTTAAAAATAAAATTGTGAATTCGAGTGGCCTCTACTAAAAAAAACGTTTCGCCCCGGTTGGTGGACTCATTAAGAGACAACCAACACATCTGTTCCAGTTGCACTATTTCCTCGATGTTCACCGAGACGTATGACTTTAAATTCAAAAATTTACTGCTAATCATAAACTCAAGACGAATCTTTGGTCAATGATATCGTCATTATCTTTTTCCACATTTAATGACTATTAAGCAAGGCGCGCAGTGTAGTGGCGAGCAAGTGACAGGTGGCATAGGAATGGTCAACGTAAATAGTGGCGATGAAATGGCGTCTAAGTGGTATAAAAGTGATTTAAAGTGCACTGTGGGAAACAACGTATGGTGCCACCAATTCATCAGTTTTCAAAATGTCATCCTATGTTGAATCCTTGGTCGTCTCGCATGGTTTTAATTTCCGGGTAGTCACCAGCATCTACAATATGATATGCTTATGACTTTACAAATTCAATTCGACACCACGACTTGCCACTCCAAAATTAAATTTGTTCGAGATAAGTGTAAAAAGACTGTCATCACGCTACCTTAAAAATGCCACCTCGCCCCCACTCCGCTTTAATGCGCGCGTCTACATTTGTTTACATAGGCTTTAGCGATTTCATCTACCACTTGGTCACCACGTCGTCGATGCCATACCACTTCAGTGCGCTCGTTGCTTTATGATTTGAAAATGTGTAGGTATAGCAGTTTCCGAATTGATTTGTAAGAGAAAAAGTAAAAAAGTGTGCCGCCTCTTTACAGCGTAGTGGGAAAAGACTAAGATTTAGCAATGACTACTACTCAAGTTGTACCTGCATTTTTAAAAGTGACAGCACGCAAACTCTGCTATTTTTGCGAAATAAGATTTGTTTGTAAGAAAATATTTAAAGTAAAGACGTCACAACACAAATGATCATGGTAATCTGTCAACGAATAATACATCTCATTCGCGGTTAATCGCCGAATTAGTGATTAATTCATTCACGCTCACTTATGAAAGAGATGCCATTATTCAAGAAACCACAGCACACGCTCCATTTGATCCAACATCGATAAATTATCACAAACCTTGGCATTCCACAAATCTATTCGATTTTATAGTATCGCCGCATGTTAATTCGCATTATTTCTTGTTTTTCGCAAAACTATATAATACCGACTCAAGAAATCGTTTCACAGATATGCCCAAATCAAAACGGTAACAATTCGTTTCAATATGCCAATGTGTAGATCAAAAACAACAACATTCAATTTGCACTTGAGGGCATGAGTGATGAAGCGAATCCGGAAATATGAATAATTTCGAATTCGACATCTAAGTGATGACTTTCGAGCAAACACATTCATTTACGTACTAAATAGTAGATACGGATACGCTCCTTCCTACGAATGTACTAAGACCCAAATTTGCGCAAAATATATACGATTTCACACCTCACTACAAAGTAATTAGAATTACCTAATGTCATCGCTATGTGAGCAGAACTACCCTATCTGTCAGACGGCAGGCGTTAATTTCAATTTGCGTACATTTTTGAGTCATTTTACGTCGCGCTCCTTCTCTTCTGCCGAACGCTGAAAGTAAAGCAGATATGAAACGCAAACGAGATACGATTTATTATTGTTTACACATTTGACAGACAAACGCAAATTTTACGGGAAATCACTATAGTTTATTATAAACTTCTGGGGAAATCAGTGAGCACACACGGGTCGGTGTATAATCATTTCCTGTTCTTGAAGAAGGCTTACGATATGAACCCCCAGTCATAGGTTATATTAAAAACTGTGTGTAACCGAAACGAGGTTAAACTATGTTAATAGGGAGACGTTATTACGTCAAATGTTTTCAGGCTTTTTTGTTGTTAGGACGTAACACCTCGAATGTATCTACATTGTTTGAGCATAACATTATCTAAGGCTGTTGGGTGGTAAATTTTTGTTTCTCTGCGCTTTGAACACACAAGACACAAGTGCAGTAAACACAAGTTAAGCAAATTAACAGATATGCTTCTCTTGCGGCATCTCTTTGGACTTACACAATTCTGTGTAGCGAATTGGAGATAGTTTATTTATCTAACAGTTTTATTATATCCAATGGGCAATTCGAATTATGATGTTTTTGTGTATGGGCGCATAGGAGATCGCTGTGGGGTATGAGTTTTGCACGAATTCCTTTGAAATTCCTTGCACATAGGTATATACATTTCGTATGGTCAGCTGGGTATAAACGTTTTGCTTAGCCAAGTGGTTTGATTAAACTATCGCAGACGGGGCATTACCATGATTATATTTACCGTTGTGACTTCGGATCGCTACCTCTGTTTCTAGTATTTTTAGCGTTGTCTGGAGTCTAGTCACCATACTGACATGTTGGGTTTGTTGTTTTTCCTATCTTCTGGAGATAATATTATTCACGGGCGGTAAAAAATTGTGCAAGGAAGAAATTCACACCTTCGTAGCTCCATTCGGCGATGTTTCCGATCAAGATTGACTGCAATTTTCACCTGATTTCTCCGCTTCAGCGTTGTCTTATCTGCCTTTCCAGCCTCCTCTTTTCTCTCATAGACATGTATGTACTATCTTTCTTTTGGTACGAAATCGATGGGGGTTTGCTCCCTCGACCACCGAAACAGCTGGTTTTGATACTCGCCAGTCGCCACCCACAGATCTCCTCTTGCCATTTGTTTTCAATATTTTGTTTGTGGGCATTAGCCCAGATCTCACATTCGTATAGAAGAATACAAAGCGTGATTTTGTCATAAGACATATTTGGCGAGTTGTGTGTCACCACAGTTTACATCGAGTTTCAGCTGTATGAGAAGATTGGCAGCTGTTTAGATTCTATGGGTGATTTTTATTGGGTGTTAATTTTCTTCGTCTCTTTGAGTACCTGATCGCTGATCCAGACAGATAGTATAAGAAGCGCACTTGTTTGAAGTCCTTTTTTCCGGAGATATTTTTTACCACAAAAGTGAGTATATAACAAGACCAAAAGTGAGTATACAAGTTTTGCATGTAAAAGTAAAAGTGAGCTAGCTATAGATTCTCAAAAAAATACGCCTACTGATACATACTTCTGTGTTCCTCCTGTTTGGTTCTTCACTATTCGATGTTTGGTGTCAGTAGCCAAAATATTTAGAGCAGCATGGAACCGTAACTCTGGGACGTACTCTACAGTTGCCTCTTCCAATTATTGTTCATGGTACTTTGAGCAACTAAAGGTTTTCGAATTAGGTGTCTTGAAATTATTTCTCTGTGGTGTGGTCGTCCATGTCATGCCATGGTCTCTAGGGTTGTTGATTTGCGCTTAAGACTTAGTTTTCTTTGAAAGCTATATTGAAGCTTTCTTTACCTTTGGTTTCCTCCCCATTTGTAAATGGAAACGCTTCTTCTAAACTTGGATGTATGTAGCCACACGTAAAATTTGTATCTTCAAATCAGGAAGTAATCAAAGTTTTATGGGATAAGCTTGAGATCTGTACCTGACGGCAAGAGCCTTCCTATACCTATAACTGGTATGGGACATTTACTGGATGAAATGCTATATCATAACTGGGAGTTTTTTTTTGCGATTAAAATAGTGACTGAAACAGGGCATCACATCTTCGCGGTACGAAATGTATCCCTTTACGCTTGAATGACAAATATTGAAGTATTGCAAACTTATTTATAAAGCGGATGCTGCTGACGAAACAGTGCGATTTTGAAAATAAGTGACAGTTATAATTGTCAGCAGTTTTGCTGAAAAGGCTGTCTTTAACTGAAGCAGCCAAACGTTTGCAAGTAGGGCTTAAAAAAGATTTAACCGAAAACTGTTATAAACATTAACAGCTAGGTTCCAGAAATCGAGTGAAATCGAAATTGCAAATCGAGTGATTTCGTTTTCAGTGTTCTGCATTTCGAGCGATTCGGAAACTCCGAAATTTTTTCGAAATCACAATTTCACTTTGTCTCAATCCCGAATATTTTGAAATCGAAATCGAATACAGTCAAATGTAGAACTCAAAAATTCATTTCCGATTTCATTTCGAGTGAAAGTGAAATTTGGAACCTAGGAGTAAGGATTTTGGATTTAAGTCCAATGTCCGTTTTAGATGGGCTCTTCGTATAGAATTGAAACTTAGCAACAATACTGCTCAATGCTAATTATGAAACACGTTTCTCAGCATTTTCGTAAATTATTATTCTCCAATAGGAGGTTACAAGATCTCCTTTAGCGTTTTAGGGGGCTTCTTCAAAATGTTTAACAGTCTGTGGTGCATTACCTATATATTTACCTTTTCCTAAAGTTAGACTAGTTTTTTAAGCTGTCTTTGCAAATATTTATTTCAGCTGCCCAATAACCAGCATTGGGCTGGTTTTAAATATTTTAACGAAACTCAGTTTTTGGTGCAGTGCAAAACTGAGAATTAAATATAAATTACTCTTAATTGGGGTAGGCCTTACCATTTATATCTTGTACAATGACTGTCTCCTTCGGTTTGGCAAAACAACTTGGTTCAAAACTCTTAACTCGAAGGACGAAATGTGTGCTCTTCAAAACATTTATCCTCCCATTCTATCACGTTCAGTCATAAAATATAACGGCCATTCATGTGACCCAACATGCACTTTTTACAGCGACTATATGATTCAAAAAATCGTGTCTTTTTAACATCATCAAGGTGCAAATTATATGTAATTGAAGCCGTAAAAGCCTCACGTGTGTAATTTAAAGAAGATGTCATTGTGGTGGCGCAACAGGCGGGTAGACACCCAAGGCCTAGCTTCTCGCAACCATTCGTTTGTGTGAGTTTCTGTTTTTGGGATGAATGGAAGGGACCTACAATTTTAAGCCGATTCCGAACGGCTGAATTGAGAAGCTTTTTCATGACAGTCATACTCTCGGTTGTTGTCAGATGTTCGCGAGAGGTGGCGCAGTAGAACAAAAATCATAAGATGTAATTTGTGTTTTTCCGGGGATTGAACCTGGGATCCCTCGCACAGTAGTCCAGCACACTAACCACTACGCTACTGCGCCCACATCCTCGATTAATGGTTATTTTTAAAAATAGCTTTTGCAATGTGAGTGAAATAATTTTTTGTTTTCTTTCGCTTTTTCTGTACATTACTCATCAACTCCTACGAAATTTGGGAAAATGCTCAACCAGGAACCGATAACGAAATCAAAAACAATCCTTGTTACAAAGAATTGAAAAATTCAATTTCCTTGAGAACGGTGTGAGTAATTTGTCATTTCGTCTGCACTGTTGACAAATGCAATGAAGCATTTTTATTTGTGAATTAAACAAGCACAATGAGAATTGTCATTCACAGTTTGTATTTAAATGTTGTTATTAATCTGCCCATACCTAAATGCGGACCACCTTGAGCCAGAGCCATATAAATGGCGAGCGCTGGCGGAGACAATGTCTATTGGCATGTTTTACGTTTTGTTCTGGTCACGATTTAAATAATTTTATTTAAATGTGAACACTACGAGTATAATGCTGGTTGGTATTAAGTATTAAGTTGCCTTGTTTACACCTTGGAGAGGTATGTTATTCCCTCATACGAGTTACCCTTGGATTACAATCATTTCGGAGTCATTTTTGATTGTAGAGACCTTCTTCATACAACTCAGTTTTCATAGGTGCTCCTTCAGGTTTGGCAAGTTTTCATGGGCAATTTTTGCACTTTCTTGTCTTCCTCGTGGTGGCCAGACAGATTGATTCCTTTTGCCCATGCAGTCCATGTTCCATATGTGATAATTGATCACACAATACCAATAGGTATGCATCCATTTGAGAATGGTCGGGCTACATTTAAAGGACTCTGGCCCACTAGGCTCAGACAAATCATTCAAGATCGTGTTGCATTTCTGGTTATCTCGTCTGCATTTGTTTTCCAGATGTGATTGCTGTCTAGGTTTAGCCCCAGATATTTAACTTCTTCGACTAGTGTCAGTGTTGTAACAGCCTTATCAGCTTCAGTCGTTCAAGTTTTATTTTCCTCGTGAATAGTACCTACTATTGTAGTTTGGGCCGAAATTAGATCTTGTCGAGTAACAATCCCAATTTCGAGTCCCATTGTATAATATTCCATAGGGGTTTTTCAAATCGACCGTTGGCGATAATGACTACGTCAACAGTTGATGCCATGGTTTGTCAATATAATAAGTAAGTCGCACACTACAAGGCTTCACATTAAGTGAAATATAAAGGGTGTTTTTTTTAGAGGTACATATAGAGCTTTAAGTTGACAACACTATTTTAGCTGTCAAGTGATTTATTTTTAGTTTGGTTTGGCATTTCAACATAAATAGACTGACGCCTGAACAGCGCTTCCAAATTGTGCAAATTTATTTTGAAAATCATGGTTCTGTTCGAAATACGTATTTTACGTCGATTTTACGGTCAAAATAATCGTCTCACTTTTGGTTGAATGAATACGTCAATAAAGAAAACTGCCTATTAACTTACTTACTTACTTAGATGGCGCTACAGCCCAGGGTGGACCTGGGCCTCAACCCCCTCCAGTTGCGCACTCCAAGTTGGTTGAGGTCCCCTTCCACTTGTGCGCGCTACTTAAAACGAGCTCTTCCTCTACTGCGTTGTCCCTGCGGGTTGGAATCGAAGACTCTTCGGGGCGGAGCGTTGGTGTCCATTCGCTCTACATGTCCTAGCCACCTTAGTCGACTTTTCTGACCAGGTCGATGTCGCTGTACAGCTCGTAAAGTTCGCTGTTAAAGCTCCTCCTCTAAAGCCTGTCAACGCAAACGAGCAAACGTTCGAAGCGACCAAGGAGATCTTCATCCGCTATTGGTAACGTCCATGATTCTGCGCCATAAAGCAGGACTGGGATGATCGTGTCTTATATAGAATCTCCTTGGTGTTTTTTTTGTTTTTGTTTTGCCCTTATTCACCACTAAACCCATTCTTTCCGCCTCTGTACTGATACTTGCAAACGCACCAGTGAGAGCTCGCTTCAAACAAAACAACAAAAAACTGTTCACGTTAAATTCGTACACAGAGAGAAGTTGAGGTTTTGAGTTTTTTTTTTTAGTTTTGGAAACTATGCGCTCGATTGCGATAAAATGTAGTGTATGTCCATCTCTCTATGTCAAAAACTAACCTTGTGTCTTAGTTTTACTTTGGTGACTAATTTACGGGATAAGGTGCCCTTCAGACACTGGCGCCCTAGGCGATTAGCCCAGTTGCTCCACCCTAGGCCCGGCACTGGTAATAATATTGCTGTTTGAAAAGAGTACATGGACCTAATATTGTTCATGAATCATTCATAGATTTCTTCACAAAAGTACTAGAAGCTTTTGCATTTGTACTAAATGCATAGAAATAATAAAATAATTCTTCTCCAAAATAATTTGAAAATTTAACATGGTGCGAACATACGTACACATTAACAAATTGTTTACAGATTGTGCATCTGATTCACATTTAACTAATACTCTTATACACGCACAAGTCAGTGTGTTGTTCTAATTCTGAGGAACTTTTCCTCATCTGTCACAAAAATTTTCCATAAACACTGTATGCCGACCCCGTCATCCTATTTCCGACGACCTCTATAAACAACCCTGACAATGACATAAACGATAAAAACGATAATATTCAAAATGAGTGCATGCATTTCAAAAACTTTCCATTCGGACTGCATATTACAAACACCCAAATAGGATGAGTGGAAAGTTTCCACAATTTGCATCCCTTAAAACCAGGTAGTAGATATGCAAAAGAGTTGCCATCCTTATCCCCTATTCTGGGAATTTTTTTTGTTTTCTGGTAAAAACCAAAATAGCAACCATTCCACTTACCTATATCAACAATTTATAGCACAAATATAATAAAACCCATAGAAGAGCCGAACGAAGAAAAATAATCTAATCAATTTAGGTATACATGTTCATAGTAGGAATTGCAAAAATAATCTATGATCTCAAATATTTGGCACTCATGCAACCAGTGTGCAGAGATCAAAACAATATCATTAGTCGATTTATTGATTTTGTTTATTTCTTCATTGTGTTGTTTAGCACTTTCTTGGTTAACACAATTCCAGAGTTTAATCAGTGCAGCACGTGTCTGATGCGGGCATACCTCTTTTAGTCTGACTGAATGGTAAAACGGGTAGCAAAGCGATAAATTAAGGATTTAAAATGCTAATGAATCGCTTTTTTTTTAGATTAAGTCAGTATGGCTTACTAAAACATTAATTTAAGTTTTTTTTTAATGATCAATGGGTCACCCAACTTGATGAATACATTTAGTGGGCCACTTAGACATTTTTAAACTTGAGATTGAAAAGAGAATACCATAATGCGACATGAGTAACACTGAAATGTTTATTAAACTTGTTTATGTAATAAAAATACTGCACGCTTCCTTCAGTCGATGATACTTTAATTCAATAAAGAACTTAATAGCTAACAAATGCTAGACACACGTCTGACATTTAAGCTGACTTCAATTTGAGTGCCCAGAAAATAGCTACCTCTGTCAACGGTTTAAATTCGCAGTTCAACTCGTTTGGTTTCACAATGTTATCTGAACTGCAGTTCAATTGAACGAAGTTTACCTAAATTTTATTAATAGAATTTGGCAGTACTTATTGTACAGCACTAAGCTTTTACACGACTTTTCCAAAATCGTTCCTTGTCTTTTCTTTCAAAGAACACGCAAAACAGCGTCAAACATTCCTGTTTTTGACAATCGGCAGCTTTGAAATTGAAATGCAACTGTGTCAACGTGGAAATTAAACGGCAGAATATTGTCGTTTAACGTATAAGCTGCAAAATGGACTCTGTTTAAGGTTTAGACGAAACTGTGAAACCGAATGAAATGTTGAACTAAAGTTTAAACTAAAAGTGTAGTTTAAACTTTTACTGTGAAACTGGGGCAAGTCCTTTTGTAATCGAGCACTTATTCGAACAACTTGGGCCGTATATAGACAATAACGAGGTGAATGTTGCCTTGTCCTTGACTCTACTTTATCGGCGTAGGCTAGCGAGTCAGTTCAAATATACAAGGCCTTTATTCGGCCTAAGCTTGAGTACAACACTCATATCTGGTCAGGTGCACCAAAAACTTCATTGCACCTACTACTAGACAGAATTCAAAAGCGCGCGCGATAAAACTTATAGGTGATAGAAATATAGCGGAGTCTATTGACCCGCTCGAACATCGCAGAAATGTTTCCTGCTTTTCCTTATTTTATCGATATTTTCACTATCGATGATCTGATGAAATAGCTTACTGCATTCCGCCCCTTCAACAATTCTCTCGCAACACCTGTCACATATCGAATGCGCATCAGTTCACCCTTAAGCCTACCTTCGGACGTACTGTAAAATATAGAGATTCTTTTGTAAGTCGAACAACACGCATGTGGAATGCATTGCCTCACACGGTTTTCCCCTCTCATTACAATCCAGAATTGTTTAAAACCAATGTGCACCAGTACCTCTTCTCTATCCTTCCTATTAAACCTTCCACTCGTGCTGTGCATTAGCATTATAAGGGAACAAAAACCCCTTGAGCACTTGAGTGACAAAAAAAATGTTCATTAAGCGAAATAATTCAACAAGAACGATATCTAATTGGGGAACGAAAAAGCGATCCCTATTTGCAGTAGCCATTCAACCAAAACAGAACCTCAACGGTGAACAGAATTTTGTGGTGAAAATGAAGAACACGAGAATTCTAGTTTCGGTCAGATTTTGCAATTGTTGTAAGGCCCTAGTTATACCTATCATTGAAATGCATCATTGGAACAAATCAGTGGAATGGTGGTTTCATTTTTCATTGAAAAATTCCTGTCAGTGAAAGAACCTATCAGTGACTTTTCAACAAACGAGTCTAGGTTTTGAGGTTAGAGTTGATCATTGAAAGCAAAACTGACAGCTGAGAATACGAAGAGAATCGAACACATCAGTGAAACGATTGGGTTCCAAATTGGAGAAACGAGAATCAGCTGTTCATTGAAATCGATTTCGATCAGGGAAATAATAAAATTGAATTTAAAGAAAGAGTTTTAGTCAGAATCAAGTAATTTCTTTCGTAAAAAAAATTCCACAATTGATTACCTTTATTTTGATACCATCTAAAGCCAATATTGTTTGATTAATAGTCTTAAAATCGGAAAACAAAATTTTCAATGATGCATTTCAATGATAACTATAACTAGGGCCTAAGGCTCATGGTGAAATGGTAAACTAAATTGAACTTAAATAGGCTGTCAAATTGCTTTTCTCTGAAAATGTGTTGCCAATTTAAAAAACAAAAACGTTCTAAAATCACTTTTCTTTGTTAACTTAATATTGGCACATTCAAGAATCCCTAAGTCTAAATCTTGACAGATTCGGATCCAGCCAGCCTTGACAAACGTACGTGAGTCGCCCAGAAACATCATCCGTGATGATTTTTATATCGCGCTGTTTCACCAACAATTTTATCCAGCTATCGCTCCAGGGTGTTTTTTTAGAGGTTTGTTTTTCGAATCAGCATCACTTCTTTTAGCGTCCTTTTGACAGGTGTCAGTTAATTTTGCACCGTACGACACACGGCCTAAGCTGCTCGAAAAACTTAATTAGACTTCCGGACCATGACCGACAATATAACTTGTATGCGTTTTATTTTATTTTAAAGTTCTGTATATCTAAAAAAAAAACACTCTTAGTACGCAACATTGAATGACGGTGTTGTTTCAGATTTGTATTAAAGTCTTATCTACTTCAAATGACCTAGAAATCTAAGATTATATAGTATCATCATCACAAAGGCAAATATGTACATATTTCTTAATTCGAATGCAAATTGCATAATTTGCGCGAGAGAATAGTAAACAATCCTAATCGTTCTATTTTTAGAGTGCGTATTATTATATAAACTTTAATAGCTCTAATGTTCCAACAAAACCTCCTCATTGTAGTGTGTCTAGACCTTGATTACACTTTGCATCGCGTATTTGAAGAGCGTGGATAAGATACACAAAGAAAAATGTAATCATCGAATTTATTAGATGTTTTTTTTTGTTTAACCCTGACAGTGACATTAAACTGTAAGATATTGTGTGCATATACCAGAAATAGCTCTTTATACTCTTAATCGATACTTCATCCATGAAATCATTTAAAGTTCAAAGCGGATGTTTGAAATACCAAACGAAACAAAAGGTGAAGATTTCATATCTTTTTGCTCACGCAAATCCAAACAATGGCCATCCAATTTATGAATAATATTTGCAGTAGGTATAGGTATAGGTACCTACCTCGAGATAATTGTGTATCACTTTTAGTTTCTATCTTGTCTCTAAATATAGGTACTGGGTAACTAAATTTGGATTTTTAAGAATACATTTGCGAGATATTTTTGGCTCTTTATTCAGGTAGTAGGTAGCATAGCAGCAGCATCAATGGGGTGTTTAAAAAAAAACATTTTTGTTTTTGTTGTGTGTAATATTTCTGCTCTTTCGTATTTTAAGCTATTGCAGAAATGCAGAGTAAGCTATGGAATATTGGCTTACTTTTAGCACTTATTTTTTTGTTTAACGCTTAGAAACAAGACTACGTTCGTAATATTAATTAAATTAAACAATCTGTCGGAACGTCCGTTCAAATTCTATTCATAGGATGATAATTTAATGAAAATTCTCCTCGTGGTGATCACAAGATGCCGTTAAAAATAAACAAAAGAAAAATGTTTACAGTTAGCGCACACGTAAACTAAAATAATAAAATTCATAAAAAGATATGAAGAGAATGTTAAAAACCACAATACAATCCAGGTCAAAGATCTGTGTGAATTTAAGACTGAGAATACAAATTTGACCCCATTGTACAAAATGTTTTGGAGTTTACAACGAACGTTTGTGGTGAGATACACCACCAATTTCAGTTTAGGAGCAAGCTTCAACGGTCAATCAAGTACCTACGGCTATATTTGGTTATTCATGTAATTTCGGAAGCTTTCCAACAAAAGACGGAAGTGTACTTTCTCTCGAAGAATTGCCCATCCGAATTCAAATATTTAGTCAATCACTTAAATCTGATGATAAATCAGTGGTTTAGATCGAAGAGGCTATACTCGTATTACAGTCAAACTTCCATAACTCTATCTAATTACTTTAAGTCGAATTTCTCTATTACTCGAAGTTTTATTGAGAACTCTGCGTTTTCAACTTTTGACCTCCATAACTCGAAGTTTCTATAACTCGAATTTATTTTCTTTGATTTTAAGAGTTCGACTTATGTGCCACGTATTCAAACCAAAAAAAAATGTTTCTAAGCAAAAATTGTTTTTGTTCTTTCAAACAATATGAAAATGACATTCGCTCTGTCGTATTCGGGACGATTCGCCAAATTGCACTCATAAACGTATATTTTTGCTTACGCCACAATCATGCACCAACACCGATCTCAGCCCATTCGAAAATCACACATATAACGGCTAAGTCGAGAATTCAGTTTAGAGATAGATCTCTGATCACGCGAGAATAGTGCACCGACACGACACAAACCTTCAATTACGCATAGACGTATGAAGAGGCACGCTAACCTGAAAATAACGCATGTCCGTAGATTCCAGTCCCAGCTCACTTCGGATTCACATAGATTTTGAATAGGTTTCCGAATGTGTCAGATAAAGAAGCTATTAGTACATATGTATTCTCGTTATGTATGTATATCGGATGGGAGTAACAATACAACGATGTACAACGGTAACTCTTGATCCAACGAGTCATCATAACTTATCAAAACCCAAACTTCGGAGACAACGGCATCACAAGTGTTAGCTTGTCTCTGACTATAGCGCCTCCTAACGTAAGATAAAAAAGAGTGAGTTTTAGCTGAGACTAGAACCACACTAAAACATATGCTCCTATTATGGAACACAACTCAATTAGTTGAGTTGACTTATCTTCAATTCAACCCAACTTTCACACAACCCAAACTAACTAACAACGTATATACAACCATCGCCAAACTTGTTGTGTTTTAACAGATAACTTTTCTATCAAGGTTGTGTGTAAGAATACGGACAATACCAAATTTTGAATGACATAAAACCAAGAGACAACTCAACTGTAGTTGTAGTTGTCTTACATAATAGGGGCAATAGTTGCTACACAGTATACTTTTAGGCACATTTTCTTAAGATACAGTGTTTAGTAGGCTTGGACTTTAATCAACAAATAAGGAGGACGATTAGACAATTGCCACACCTACGCACCCCAAGTTGGCTAAAGTCCTTTTCTCTTTCCGCGCAGCACCTTGGGCGAGGTCTTCCTATCTGAACACGAACTGAAGACTCTGCCTGCGTTCCGGAGCGCATTTGCTCTACACATGTCTTAACCATTTTTAACTTCGAATTTCCAATTTTCTTTCGCAATAGGCATGTTTTTTTGAAACCTCGCCAGCCAGCCGTTCATTTGGACAGTTGCCAGCACAATTGTCAGCAAGATGAAGCCAGCCGAATGAATTTAGGCAATGAGCCTAAAAGCATACCATCATTACGTATAAAATAATGCATTTGGTAGGAATATTAGATAAATTCTGAAATTTTCCTCTGGAATGTTGTGTGCATGAGATAAGAACCCCATTATGGTTTAAGCAAATTGTACGGAAATTCTAAGCCACTTGTTGCTTTCAGCGCCACCTGTTTGTTCATTGTGAATTGAATTTAATCAGCTGCCAGCCAGCAGCTCTCCGGCTGGGGAGAAAATCAAGAGTTGTTGCCAGCAGTTGCCAGCAGGTTGTTGTTTTAATTAGCATGTGAAATGTGCCTCAACTGCCAACTACTGGCAACTACTGGCTGGCGAGGTTTCATAAAAACACAAGTAATGATACCAAAATTTGGATAAGTTGTACAAATATGGGCTATTGCTTTAAAGAACAAAACAGACGCGTAATCTACGGCCTATTCAACGCGTTCGTGAATGAACTTCAGTTGAGTAGAATATCGATCGCAGAAATAAATTGGAATGGTTCAATAAAACACGCTTAGTATATCAATCTCTACCCACACTCATCCGCATATCTTTTTAACACAGCCAGCGACGACGGCGAATATTGAGGCTGCTTCCACGAAGTACACATCATAAACCTTACATACTATCAAAGAATAAGCAGCTAAATATTTTCGTTAAAATTTCCGCCTTGTCATTGTTTGTGATAAACAATAATAATTGCTGCGTCAGAAATTTGTATTAATAACTCCGTTATTATAACTGTCATATTAAGGCATACCTACCTACAATTTTGACGCAACTCATCCACATCAAGATGAATCAGATATCTACCAAAAGAAGAAGCAATGCGACATTTAAATTCCCAATTCGGTGTTACAAATACTTGTAACAGTAAAAAATAATAATAAATCCCAAAAGAGAAGGATTAAAGAACAGCTTTATTTCACGGTATCTTGGCGTCATCGTGGATTCAATTGTCTACTGCCACCATCCAATATTTTTTTGCTTAAGAACAGATTTCTGTTTCGTTTGAAAATATGGGAACCCGCAGCCGTTAAGAGGTCATTTGCATTCCATTTGCATAATACACGGTGCACCCGCTATACGACCCTATACTCAATTCATGACGATCGCATTTCCGTTAAATTATTTTTATCTGCATCTGCGGCGATTCTATATTTAACATTCGCCTGGCAGAAATATCTTTTAGCTTATATTACTTTTTAGTGGAAAATAAATGGCGCGGTTTTTTTTTTTAACAGAAAATAATAGGTACGAAGGAGGCCCGTTTCTTGCGACATGCGTCAATTATTGTTGGAATGTATGGTATCACCAATGAAGATAAGATTGCGGCGAATGTATTTAGATACTTTTGTTATAATTATTCAGTTAGATTGTGTATAGGCTTTTTCATTATTCTAATTGTTTGTATCGAAGCTGATTTTGCTTGTATTATCATGTTATGAATTAAATCTTATAATAAGATTAAGTTATTGATTGAGTTTCATTTATTTGGTAGGCAGGGCGGGCGGGCCAAGCCTTCTAGACCTATATATAGACCGAAATAAGGTAGAAAATTTATGGTCTCACTATCGACTATTTTTTAAATATATTAAGTACACTCTATTACACTTACTCGACCAGGTTAGTTTTGGATTAGTCGTTAGTGGAGGAGAGTACGATAATTTAGGCGCCAAAAATTGATAACGGTATTTTGCAGAGGGGTTAAATACAAGCATTTTTTACTATTGGAGGGAGCGGGAGGGGTAATTTAAAAAAAACGCTTAAAATGAAAATAAAACAATAAAAAAAAAACAATGGCAACACTTACAAAAAAGCACTACAGCATTTTTTAAAGCCAGGAATCTGTTCTGATTTGTCTATAATGCAAATCAACAAAATTTTGTCTATAATGTGAAATTTTAGGCCATAGACTGTTGATAAAGAATGTTGTTGAAAATTGGGTAAACTAATTTAATTTAAATAAAGATTGCATATACTCAAACTGGCACCCACCCCAAACTCCAACAGTGACCCCAGGCGGGGGAGAGGTTGGAGGGGGGCAGCATGTCCCCCCCATACACATTTCAAAGTACAAGGGTATCAATTAGCGAGCAGTAGGTGCTGTTGTCCAAGAAATTTTCCATTTTCTTAAAAACAAAGAAGACATTAATCAATCTGTTTTTCAGTGTTCGATTAAGAATTGATTTGTACTATAAAAACTACTAACAAATTAAGTATCTATTTTTTCAATATTGAAAAAATCAGCATAAAACTTGCTGTGCTGAACTACTGTGGGAGAGGTCTCAGGTTTGATCCCCCGGAAAAAAGCTAATTATATCTTAAGGTTTTTTCTACCGCGTCACTTTTCGCGAATGTCTGACAAAGATCCAAGAATATAACTGTCCTAAAAAAGCTTCTCAATTCAGCTCTTCGCACTCGTCTTTAAATTGTAAGTCCCCACCGTTCGTCCCAAAAATAAAAATGTACACAACGGGTGGTTGTGCAAAGCTAGGGTGCCTATTGCGCCATCTACTTATATTTTTCTAGGCAACTCTGACTGTCTGAACTTTTTACGACTAAGCATCGGAACCATTCGTAATGCAATTCGGCAAAGAGATAGTCTAAATCCTGAAGAAGGACGGATGAAGGTTTTTGTAAATAAAGTAAAAAAAAATGTTTGAAGAAAATGCTATTTCGTGACAATTATGGGAGCTAATAGCCGTTTTTTATTATCAGCGTGATCTGATCCGGATCAGATCATGAAAATAAAACAAACTGGATCATTGAAAGATTTTATATTTAAGTTGTGGCAACAGTAGTTTTTCACGTATTAAATCCAGTATCAATTATGACAAATTTTGTATTGACACAGCCATATTGCAGCCACACGGTACAATGTGACGTCGCAACGCGATGATTTCTCTATTGCACTTGCTCATATTTGAGTTTGACATTTCGCTTGTTGTGTGGGGGTTGTTACCATATGAAAACAAATCTGCATACATTTGGCATTCAATATTTTTTTGTGGGAAACTATGTTCAAATATGCATCATAATTAACCGTATTGTACTGCTAATATTTCCATTTATATTTCTGTGTTATATAGCGAAACAAAACATATCGAAAGTCGGAATAGTAACTTATTCGAATTTGAAAATATGCTAATTGATTTTATGTGTTGTTAATTGTGTTTCATACTTTGGTCTGGCAACATTACTGTGTGGCTATAATTTACAGGGGCACCAACATTTAGTGAATGAAATAAAGAACGCCACGAAACAACAACGGGAAATAGTTGAATTAATTTTTAGATCATATTTCATGATCTCGATGAAAAGCAGGATCACATGTTGTTGTTGTAAGTGCATGTAAATCGATGATCTATATGGATCATAGCTGATAATAAAAAACGGCTAATGATGTAAAAATTGGAAAATGAATGTGCATTGTCCGAAAGAAGGAACTTCGCGATATGTAGACACTTGGACAGGATTGGAAAACGGGGCGGGGAATTCCCAACGTAACAAAGTTATTTAAAATCACAATAGCCTTGAAATTTGGTAGATGGGCGTGTAGGTATGTATGTTACTTGTTGAAAGCATTTCTCAAAATGTTGGCGGTGGGGGATTGGTCAAAAAGGACATAGAAAAAAATACATTGGAAACGCTATTTCTCGACAATCTGTTAACTAAATTTGTATAATTTGGAGCATTGACGTGCATTGTCCTCATATACAAAAACATAGGTATCTAAGCAATTTAGTTCCTGGGGACGGGCAAAGCCGGGCAGGTACAGCTTTTAAATACGTCAAATAATCTAAGAATAATTTAGTGATGTCGTTCAAAGAAGCTATAAATCCAATCCAAAGTCTTAGTTTACAAATTCTTTAGTAATTAAATGAAAATTCGGCAATAATTTGCTAACAAAAATTATCAGGAGTTACTCCAAAATTAGCGAGAAAGGATACTGCTCGCTTTTACAAATTTTAACATATAATTAATTCTTACCAATTTTTCACCATAATAATAGTAGCAGCTTACCTGAAATGAAAGCAAAGAAATACAATTAATACTCGAAGGTGAATTTTATACTGTTAGTTAGTCTGGTCCGTAGACGCTAAAATGCTTTGTAACCAAATTGGTGTAGAGTAGACTGATATGTGTGGTGCTAAATTTAGTTAAAGTTTGATTGTGTATGTTTCCTATACCCTGTTTCAACCGTGACTGATTGCAAACTTGATCATTCTGCACCGTAAAGCCCAACACACACGAAGTAACTGGAAAAAAACTGATCAGCGATGCGAGTTGGCAACTAGTTTGCTTTGAGTCATAACCTGTGTAATAAAATGGGACGACGCACACGACGCTACTGATCGAAAATTCATTTGCGATTCACAAAAAACTGTTCGTAACCAGTCGTCTGTTGATTCGCATGTCGGGTTGCCTATTGATTTCAGTTTCGAGTTTGTCAAAAATGAGCGAACAACAGACCAACCTGTTGCTGGTGGGGGAAGTTGAAAAACATGACGACACTGAACGAACTAGAGATTTTGATTGGTAGTGAATTTCCTTGTGTGTGGAGTCAAGTCACCGCTGAGTCCGTAACTCGTCTCCGACCCGAGTTGCCAACTGGTTTAGTTTTTTTTTCTAGTTGCTCCGTGTGTATTAGGCCTAAGTTGCATGTTACTTGAAGCACAGCAATTTGGTTTCAGGTGATTTAAGACGGACCATACCTGTCAAGACTCGAAAGCAAAAGTTCAGTGGTAAATGGTTTGGGCTAAAGGACCATTCACATGA
Organism: Cheilosia soror; assembly: GCA_949372485.1. Classification (NCBI taxonomy): domain Eukaryota; kingdom Metazoa; phylum Arthropoda; class Insecta; order Diptera; family Syrphidae; genus Cheilosia; species Cheilosia soror. The sequence continues at coordinate 132,079,855 of OX443561.1, read as the reverse complement.
GAGCGACCAACTACATACGAACGAACGAATATTAACACTTTTCTTGGTCCCCGCAAGTCGCGAAGTTTAGTCATCAGTTTGTACCAGAAATTTCTAATTTGAGGTTAAGTTTGAAAGAATGTTTTTTTTATTTGCTAGTTTGTGGAACGCGGTTAAATAATGTGGATTGCGAATAAACGTTGACAATTCGCGCAGATGGTGTTTTCGTTGGCGGTAAAAAGTTCGGAATTCGAAATTTCGTTGTTTAAACTTGTTTTATAAATACATTTTGATGGGATAATTAGCTATCCTACTCTTGGTATAGTAAAATGTGCAATTTTCTGTTCATAAATGCTTCAAAAGTGGTTTGTTCGCATTTCATCTATTCGTTCGTTCGCTGTCATATGAATGGTTTTTAACTATATGACCAATTCAATTTTGACAGATCGATACAACAACGATACAAATATTGTTGCTGCTGCCAACAATTTGTCGCTGAATTATATTTTTGACATGCATAGAAGGGACTTACAATTCAATGTCCAATTCTAATCCGAACCTAATGGCAGTTCTTTGCTGTTGAACTAAGAATTGCTTGACTAAAAATTAACAAAAATAATAAAACACCTTAAAAGGCTTAGATCTGAATGAAAGTATCGGTATATCACCCCCAGATACTCATATCCTTGAATTTGCGCTCAGTAGATTGCAAATTCAGTTTTCATGTTTATTTTTAAACTGAAGTTGTTTATGCACTTAAAGTTGTATTGCGTCTCAGTGAAATAAGATATATCTGCCGCACGTGTTATTTGACCATCGCCATTCGATTAAATATTAACCCAGACAATAAAAGCCAAATATTGTTGAACACTAACCGCCTAACAAAATTGATATAGGTATACAGAATTATACATTATATCTCAAAATGGGTTTGCACTGTTTCTTTTTTTTTTAGGTAAGTATACCTACTGCTATTTCAGTTCCGTAACTTTCCACCACGCATATATGCGAGATAAGATATAAGAGAGCAAACTAAATATTTCTGCAAAATGTGTAATCAATGGAAACCTAGAAAGAAGCCATAAAATCGCATCGCATCAATGGTAAACAAAAACAAATGCGGTAACTACACTCGCATGCGTTAAAGATTAATATCGAAGTATCTATAGCTTAGTAGCGAGTTCTCAGTCCGAGAAAAATGCAAATAAACAAAAAAAAAACCTCGTATAATGGCCGACAAAGTGTCACATGAGTTTTATGTTTACGTCAATAAGTGGATCTGAAAAAATTGTGCGTATACATATTTTTTTGGTTTTTTGAGAAGCTAAAAAATGCTGTGACTTGCGAAAAGTTGGCTTTGGAAAAAGAAAGATATCGGGATGATCCCAAGAATGTTACGAAAACGTGCGAGGTGTTTAGAAGAAATCGTCCATGAGATTCTTTGACAGTACAGTCTCTTCCGGATCATTTAGCGTGTGTTCGTATATGGCAACACGATTTTTGTTGGCAACACATTTGCGGTAATTATTTAGCATTTATTAGGTTTGCTTCAGATACGCTTGCCTTGTTGACATTCAGCTTAATTTGTGAATCTGGGCGGGATTCCATAAACCATAAAACCAATGGCATGCTTTTGACGAATATGGGTTTACTCTGTATTTTGAACACACGACGTGGGTATTCATTTTCTCGAAAGGTCCGTAATCAGACGATACCTACAATCTAATCCAACTTTGAGGCTAGTAACTACAATTTATTAATGTATGCTATATTATAACACGTGAAATTAATATTTTGTTCGCATAGACGACGTGTTGTCTCCAGATGGTTCGACTGCTAACCAAATTTGCCACGTGCTAGTGCTAAACATTCAGTTGGAACTCGAACAGAAGTGAAACTTAATGTTAAACGATTTAGCACGATTATGGTCCAAAGTGGAAAATATGCCTCCTATAATTTACAAAGGTCGACAACTCATATTAAAGAATGTTGTAGAATAGTAAATAAATCTTGGCAACGGTTAATGTCAACAAAAGTCTAGTTTCAGTAAGATTTTTCCATTTTATGCTTTTAAAAAAACCTACCAAAATCACGACTTGCAGTCTATCTCTTGACATAATTTAAAAAGTACGTCAACTGGCAATAGCTTAGTGCGATTGTTGTCAATTTTCATTGACATTAAAATTTTGACAATGTCGAATTTTAAGGTCATATAAAAAATTTCATGACTAACAAATTGTCAGAAATTGGTCAAGATTAACGATTAATAAAGCCATCAATGTTGAAATGAGCTTTATCACTTAGGATGAGTTTGCTCAAAATATCATCATTCACGTTTTGATGTTCAATAATAATCTATTCAACGAAGTCTCTTCGCTGTGCATGGTCATTAGGCTGCAGCTCTTGGGTCAAAACTTTCTAAACATGGAGCCACTGATCTTTAGCAAGTATAACATTTCCAATCTATCGGCATCCTCCCTAAATTTTTCAATTACTCCGGCAAAGTTAAATTAGTATCGACCATATTTTGAACGAAATTTTAGAATTTTGGGTGCGGCAGCCAAACTATGATTATTTGTGAAATATTTTTCAACAATAAAAAAACTCGTGGGTTTTTCTCGTCAACTTAACACCCCTAAGCTGTCAGCTTCCAACTGTTTTTTTTTTGTTCGTTTTGCACTTAAATTGCTGCAAATTGTAGTATTCTGGAAATATATTTACAGGAAGCAAGTTCCAAAGTTTGCTTGTGCTGTTACAGAAGGAGTTTTGGAAAATTGATGTCTCGCGGTTCTCAAGTGTACTGTATGGTCAGGTCATGAGCATTAGCTTGTGGGGCGCCCAAAAATCGCATTTCGACTTGCTAACACATACCGTAAAAATGGCGCCGAATTTAAATATTGCGTGAATTTCGGGACAAACTTTATTAAATAGTCAATGAAACCCGAGAGAACGGCAATAAACAAAAACACCTCGTAGCAACAGTAAAGCACTGATATTGGTCATCTCCTCCGTTCTAATCACCAGTTGGCGGACTTGTACTTATCGCTCAGTTGGCGCATAAATGGCAGTCATTTGGTCAATTGACAAATCGAAATGCAAGGTTCATTCCCTGACAGGGGAAAGCATCTTCCCAAGTGGATTATATACGGAGAATCTGCGACAAATACGACAAATTTGCAGAATTGTCACGAGTCACGTGTCAAAGTTTCTGAAATAGGACCCAGATAATCGTATGCTAATCCGTTTAAAATTACATAAACATTTGAATGTGATTTGGTTTATTTTTTGTTTAGTGAACAGACCCGTGGCGCCCTCTGGATCCATTTTTCTAGTTCAGTTTTTCGATAATAATTGTGAGAGTACTTAGTGTCGACGTGAATTTCATTTGAAAAATTACAAAATCGCGGAAACATTTCTAAGAAAGATTAGTTTTGGTACTTTTGGGCATCATACGCAAGAACAAGCCTGTATATAGGTGTTTCTGTTTAAATAAATTACAAATGGGAGACCATTTCATTCATTTTACAATGATAGAAAAAATCGTATTCAATTTGCACAAGCTCAAAGTATGTCAACCACTTGATTATTTAAAGCATCTTTCAACTTGGTAAAGCTGAGATAAAAGGAAAATCTATTTCATTAATAAAGGGTGTTTTTTAAGCCAGTACTAACTTTAAGCACTTATATATGTCAAACCAATGGTCAGATTTCAAACTGTTAGTGTCAATTTTATTCAGTGGGATTTGCAATTTTCTCAAGATAACATACACACTTCAACAACGTTACCAAATTCTAGAAATTTGGTTCCAAAGTAATGTGATTCTGTGCGCCAAACTTGAGCTCTATATTACAGCCGACATAATCGACCATTTGAGGCTATTCGCCGTAGTGTGGACCGTTTTCGCATAATATTTTCTTTGCAAGATTCAGTGGCACCAATACGCATTAGAAGAGTGCGTACTGAGAAAAATATTGCGTCCGTTCAGGTGAGTTTTAAAGAAGATCCAAATTTATCGATAAGACGTCGTGTTTTTGAGGACGTACGCCCACAAATGTTTGATAAAGTGTTTTAAAACTTTGTCTCTCTGATGACATTCATAAAATCCAGCCGTGGTGGGTATAGATATGCCCGAAGTTGTGTTTAAAAACTAATTGCAGAATGCATTCTCTTGATATAACACAAATAAATGGCTATTTAATGAAATTTCATGTTTTTCTTTAAAATCAAAGTACTGGCTCAGCACTTGGTAAACAGAGATTCTTTCACTAGCAGTTAGTGTCCTCTCTTATATTTAAATATCAGGCAGGAAACCTACTTAAAAAAGTACCTAAGGAGCAGAAAGTATCTTTGAAAAATATAAAAATATCAGGTCAAAAATTATTCACCCCTATTCCCGTTGGCGTTTGTCATAAACGACTCGTATTTCACTTAATTTTTTAGTCGATTTTTGTAACATTTTTTAAACAAATGAATTGAAATAATGGTGAACACATAGAAAACAAAACAAAACTGTTAACAAAAGTTAAAACAAAAATCTGCACATCGTTTTACAACGACACGAAACATGAGTCGTATACGACAAACGCCAACGGGAATAGGGGTGATTATGATCAATTTGTAAGTTTGGCTGAGCCACTATCTACGCCCTACGGGACAAAACATATTTTTTTGCTTATATGCATGTAAATTCTTAATGTCCGCCGCGCCGAAAACAACATGAGTCGTTACCCATAGCGTTCTAAGGGGTGATTTTTATAGCGTTTGGACTTTAAAATTGATTAAAAGAAAAACCAAAATTTGCAAAATTGAGTCAAATTTTTATTAGGGTCGATAAATTAATTCTTGCCATTCACATATCCCCACAAAAAATAGTCCAGCATCGTCAAGTCGCACGATCTAGGCGACCAATTTACAGGTCCAAAACGTTAGATGAATTCGCCTCGCAATATGTACATGGATTCGCGACACATTTCAGTGGGTACGATTTTTGGTAATAAAATTCAATAATCTGCAAACGTTGTTCAGGCGTAATTCTATCCATGGTAGCTTATGAAAATGCCCCCCTTAATAGGGAAAATGCCCCCCTTAATAGGACATTTAATAGGGGTCATCGCCAATAGCTCGGGTCTCAAGCAAAATTTCCAAAATCGGAGAAATACATTTTCTTTATTTGTTATATAAAGTACAGTCTTCTATGGTAGATGTTCCGAGGAACTCAAAGACATAATCCATGGAAATGCATCTTCTGGGCGCCCACTGATAATGCTCATGAGTCATGACCATACAGTTCACTTGCCAACCGCGAGGACATCAACTTTCCAAAACTCCTTCTGTTACAAGACAAGCAAACTTTGGATCTCGCTTCCTGTAGATATATTTCCAGAAGACTACAATTTGCAGCAATTTAAGTGCAAAACTATAACATACATCTGCAAGCATCTCGGGGCGCTGTTGAAGCGTTATAGGTTCGCTTTTCCCGGGAGAAGTATGTAGTTAAAAAAAAACACACAAACCAAGTTTGGGATGAAAAATAAAAATAAAAACGTTGACCTGTCCATTTAACCCCTTTAGGCGTTGACTTTTTTTCCTTGTATTTGTACATCATAAAGGAACCTTTTTACAAAATTTGAGATTTCTACAGCAAACGGTTTGGGCTGGGCGGGAGTTTTCAAAAGTCCAATTTCCATATACGAGAAGATTGTTATTCGCCACTTGGTTCATCAGCTGGCGCCCGGCTTTGCTTAAGTAATCGTATCACGTGTGTGCTCTTATACGGGAGTAGGTTTCATATTATTTTGATGACTGCGTAATTGCATTGCATTGATTTGGAAACTGAGGCATGTATTGTGTAGATTGCATGTGATGCCATAAATTTTGCACAAGTTGTGGGTTGAGGATACCGATTTTTTCTATCTAGATTGTTTTGGTCAATTTGAATTTAACAACTTTGAGTATTTCAATGTTTTCCAGAGTACCTACCGACAGTGGTATCTGTACACTATATTACAGACTTGAAATGGATCAAAAGACGAAAGTCCAGTGGCCTTAAATTAAACGACTTGCAGAGTAAAGTTCTCAGATAATACTTCGACTCACATAGCTCAATAGTTTGGTCAACTGTTTGGTATGTGGCGCGCGCCGTCTTTTTATTTTCCAATTTACCTCAAAAATATTCACAACCATATCGGTTCTAACTGGGTTGCATCATTTAAGGAAGGGCTGTATGTGCCAATGACCCCTCCGCCACCTTAGTTTTAAAAATACACTTAAAATACAGTTTGGCAATAATTTGTCCGTTTTTGTGTCCTACTCGGTTTACGAATTTTCAATTATTGTCATTTCCTCCTTATATGTGTTTCTGTTTACAGAGATTGTAACATATCACTCTCGACCCATATCTGGAGGACCGACCTTTCTTTAGCTCTCTTCTTGACAATAAGCACCTTCATTTCTCTTGCTGCTCCTTGTAAGCCTGTGTAATTAATTACATGCGACCCATTTCTTTGTCCTTCGCCATTCCGGTGCCGACTGTACAATACTAGCCGCTCTTACAGTCCAAAATTCCACACCAATTAGTCATGATCTTTAGTCGTCGGCATCTCGTCGGTCATAATTAAACAGTGTGATAAACAATTCTCCATAAACCATGGACCGGTATTATCCAGGGGATTCCATTCGACCACTTGCGTTAATTCTGACCAAAACCAGTTCCACTTGAGCTTCTATGCAGTGGAAATTGAAAAGCGACTCTTACGAAACACATAAAACTTGGAAATGGTGTTAATTGCTTGTCGCAAAACTCGATCGGTTTGCTAGAAATCGGGGAGTTTCAGAACACGTTTCGAAATTGAACCAGAAATGATCCGCAACTGATTGTTGTTCCACAACCCACACTAAAGAAAGTCGCATGTTGTGATCATGTTGCGATCTTTTATCGCTTTGTGAGATGGACTGTATGAAAATGTGACACCCAAATGACATGGTAACACGAGTTTTGGACCCGTCAACTTTACAGATCAACAGATTTGTAGCAAAGCTATCGTTTGCGCTTGCGCGTGGCAAATTTATCACATGATCGGTCTCAGGTATAATTAAATTACTAAGGATTACCACCAAAAAGAAATAAAATCCAAATCATGCATTCATCCCACATAAACAGACGTCGTCGTCGGCCTCCGGCTGAGCACAGGGGGACCTGGGGCAGCATATGACAGATCACCACCGCATTCGCATAGTTTGCGGCGTCTATTCGCTCATGCATAATGCTGCACGTAATGTGATCTTGGCACAAATGTGGAGCATTTATGACAAGTTGCTGGTGAGACTATAAGCGAACTATAGACAGACACCGGTATCCAGTGGATTGGTGTGATTAGGCGGTGCGCAGTTGTATCTGTTTATAATGCTTAGCGAAGCATTTCAACTGCGCAAAATGATCGTTTAAGGCAAAATCGATCACGGTTCGTGGAAACTGCAACCCAGACCAAGGCAGCACAAGGGTGATAATGAAGCAGACAGATATGACAAGAGATGTAAAATTTCTTGCACTCCACAAGTCCACATATATGTGCAGTAACTTTCTCTCTGGCTAGATAGATACAGGCGGGCTGCATCGTTGATTGCAGTGAAATGCATTTTGTATGCCTGCACGAATATGGTATAACGATGAAGGCAGAAGGTGTCGTCGGTCGTGGGAGAATGCTAAAGTGTTGGAATGATTTGGCGATTTGCAGGTACTCAAGAGTGTGTGTTTTAATAAGGATCATGGCTTGCATAAGGAAGACAATTATTCATTTAAAAATGCACGTGTTCCTGAGGCGCACAATTACGACGTCGCGAGTCGCGACGTTGGTGGCTGATTGTTTATCGCTGATGGAGAGAGTCTAAGCGGCTTATGCAAGTTGACTTTGGCGGCGAACTTTAAAGCTACTTGCAGCTGGAATAGATTGTATCTTTTTGGGGGAGACATTGTAATCTTCGATTTAAGTTTCGCGTAGGTCGATGGAAAGGAGACGTATATGCTAAACGAATGCACATTTTAAAGTCTGCAGAGCGGATAAGTAATTAAATGTCGCAGTTTCCGCTTTCCGATATCTTTCCGGGTGAACGGTGTGAAGCACAGGGGCGATTTCGTCCTTTCGCTTTGCATAGATTAAAACCGCACCGTGCAAAAGCCATACATGATCAATTTCAATGAAGCCTTGGTGTTATTGAACCACCTTCCTCTTGCTTAGTAGCTAACAACTGAGCCACTGAAGCGACGATTTTTTTCCTATGTTAATAGGTGCAAAGCTGAGGCTAGACGTTTAGAAATCGGTATCTTCCTAAAAGTATGCAATAATGTAGGGACTAAATTGTTCCCAACTTTGGTGGAAAGATCCGTTGCAGGTTTTTTGGTGTTAAATTAATAGGTAAATCGAAAACTCGCCCCTATCTGGATCTACTCCTACAAATAGGAGGACAAAAAACCTACTGCCGAAACAAATATCGACAAAGGAAATGAATATGCAAAAACAAATCATCACAATCACGAAAAAGAAGTATAAATTCTAGAGCCCGTTACATGTAGGTACACGCACACATTTTTTTTTTTTGCATCAGATTGCGCTGTATTATGGAGGGTTCACTGAAGAATCATCCACCGGCGACGAATTAATGGATAGACAGGAGACTCCTTTTTCTAAGAATTTGTGTTTTCTTTATATGCTCCACAGACGGTATATTATATACCAGGGACCCCTGAATCAGGATCACATTCTGAATCGATTTAGCCATATCTGTCTGTCTGTCTGTTAAAAACACAGCGTCCGAACGAATCAACCTGGGGGAATGCAATTTTGTGAGAGGACTTCTTTCTTCAGGTTTGTATTGAAATGGGCTATTTTGGTCAAGCAGTTGCGGTACCTCTTATACAAAACCAATATTAGACCCATGCGTGTATGTACTAACTAACTCACATGTCAAACATTTTGCATATGACTTGTATGCAGTGAAGGTATTTAAGCATCTACCAGGCCGATGATATCACTACTCCCTGTTTTTGAATAAAAAAAAACCAAAGAATGTATTCACTCATTCATTCACAAAAAACCAAAGAATGTATTCACTCATTCATTCACAAAATATCCAATTTCAGCTAACCACATTCACAAAGTCGGGGTAATGTGTAACAACTCCAAAATATTGACAAAATTTCAAATTTTGGCATAACAAAGCTTTTCGAAACACTTTTTTTTCGGCTCTGCAGTTGAAATACCATTGATTCTCTAAGTTAAAAAATAGTTTGTCTGACTAATTTGGAAAACCCAGACAGACGCACTAAGAAAAGTTTTAATATTCATCAATCATAACATCCTCCCCTAGTTATGTCAAAGAACCCAACATATGCATGTCGAAACCGAAAAGCTGAGTGTAGACTAGGCTTAGTCTATATTTGTATAACTCCTCTCTATGAATGCTGTCATATGCGGCTTTGAAATCGATGAAAAGATGATGAGTCTGAGTATCGATTTGGACTTCGTGGTGTTTTTCCTAGATCTGCTCAAGAGTGTTTAATAAGAGTGAAAGACGGTGGATTTTCCTGTTCTAAAACCGCATTGATAGGGGCCAATCAGACTATTTACGAAGGGTTTTAGAGCTAATAAAAATATATAAATAGTTGGCGCAACAGGCGTGTAGACACCATAGGCCTAGCTTCTCACAACCATTCGTTTGTGTGAGTTTTTATTTCTGTGACAAATGGAAGGGACCTACAATTTTATGCCGAGTTCGAACGGCTGAATTGAGAACCTTTTTCAGGACAGTCATACTCTCAGATGTTTGTCAGACGTTGGCGAGAGGTGTTTTTTTTTGTCTACCTAAGTCTAAATAAAGGTACATTTTGCTCAACAGTGGGATTCTGGTCTTCGTCGCCATTATAGAGTCCACCAGAAACAATCCACATTCTCAGTACCAACTTCGATTCTACTAAAGGTTTCCCCAGTTATCTGCACAGATTTCCACTAACTTGATTTGAAATCTTTACTAATCGCAGACTACTCACTTAAGCATTATACAATCGCCTTAATCGTATATTACATTCATATAATACAAATCAAACAATGGGGTATGCAATATGCATGCATATCACTCAGCCTTTAATCTATTTCCAACTGTCACAGTTTATTAAACTCATGTCGATGCCCCCTCGTAGGTCGTACATTATAATTGCTGTCCTTCACAGTTCGCATTACGTACACCAATTACCATTTCTTCTAAGACGGGGATAGGTTAATAACCATTCACTTTCCCATTGACTGCAAATACTTGTCTGTTTATCGACAGATTTGCAGATTTGACGTTTGGCGAGGCTGTCCGTTGAACCCACAAAATGGCAATTCGATCAAATTTTAGCCACAATCCGGAAGAGAAGCCATTAGTCTCTCATTTGTGCGGTGCAAATACCCGTGACCCCTGAAACATATATCGATTGACTACGTAGAGGCGGCGGCTTTTTTTTTTTTATTTTGACACCCTCTATACGTCAAACGAAATTATCTTAGAAATGTTGCGTTCAGCTTCGATCATCAACTTGACGAACATGTACAGTTTCTGGCACTGTCCCGCCTGGATGATTAACCGCATAAGTTAGTGAGTTAAACACAAGATGAGGGGGAATGTATTTAAAGTTAAGTAATTCCAAGGAATTACCTAGTGAATAATTTTTCTTTTTGCAATTTTTGTTTGGAACACAATTGCGCAGCAGTTAAGTGATTTTCTAGTTATATCTCGATTCTATTTCTATTTCCACAAGTACTGTCAATTGAGCAATTTCAGTCGAATGGGAAGACAGATCTATGCATGTATGTATGCGGTAAAATCAAAGGCTAAATAGTTGTCTATTGGAATACCTACAATAAATTAATGTGACAATTTCGTCACAATATTTATAGAAATCGTTTTCTATTGCTGTGACATTCTATTTACATACCGTAGGGTCGAGTGGAGGGTAAATAATTTTTGCGTCAGTTGCAAAGAACTTAATGAGGAGAAGTATGTTGCTGCATACAATGCCGTGTGCCGTGAATATTATTTTCAATCAAGGCTTCCGTGATGACGACAGTCGAGTTTGCAGAATAGCCGCTGCAATGTATTAATCACCATTTATGCAAATCGGTAGAGATGGCACCCCTGTCGTGTGGGTATGCAGTTATTAACATTGGTTTTTACGGGTAGTTGTAGTGGTGGTATTTTTGAAAATTGTGTCTATAGTGTAAACATGTTCCTGACCCACATTGGTCAAATGGTTTTTCTGGTAACTGCTGGTCATCGTTCAACTATAATAGCGCCTGATTATACAAAGCACAAAATATGTCGAATTATATACACCACCAGAGAACGTTGGTAGAATCACGCATCAAATACTTAAAAGAACGAGTGTTTTTTAAAGCGATATAGTATTTTTGATAGAAGATTCAATTTCGCGTTATTTCACCAAAGTCGCCACCCATCAGACAAAGTCATTTGGCACAATGCTTTGCCACCGAAGTGGCTGAGTGGTTTTTGTAAAAAAAGTCATATCTTTGTACTATGAAGCCGGCTTTCATAGACTCAATATCACGGACAAGACAGAGAAGACTTTTTCACATTTTTGACTTCACTTTCGTTAAACGCCTTTTATTTGATCCTTGACGATTTAATAAATCTACAACACCAAGGCCCAAGAAAGCAAAATGTCTGGTGGACTAAATGGGATCCGCTTTCAAATATCTATACACGATAAAGCGACTTGATGTCCGACTGAGCAACATTCAGGCAGCTAAACTCAGTCTCAGGTAAACCAGGCAGTCTCAAACTCAAATCCCAACCGCACCATCATCCTGGGCCTTCGTGATAGGACCAAAACCACTCAGTCAGACAGTGGAGAAGACTCAATCAAGATGTTGGTCAAACTCTCTCACACTTCAGATTGGAGGATTGTGACTGTGAGTAGCACCAGCAAGAGGTCCAACAGTCCAATCGACTGTATATTCCGACTCTTTTCATTTCATATTTATCCAAAATATAAATCTTAAGAGAAATGTCGAAGCAAATTAACTTGACTGATCGTGATACTTATCGACATCTTTTAGCTCGAAATTTGTGTCTCAGCAGAGCAGTCCATTAGCTGAAATCGCTGTGTAGACTGTAGACCGTAATGAAGGGGTCAAAACTTGACAAAAAGGGCGCCTGAAGAACATCAGATATTTGAATAGAACCATTGACGGCTTCAAAGAAATGTGTTCGGTACGGTATCAACGCGTTAAACCGTATCGAAAAGGCTAAAAAGGGACTCGTTCAATTCTGCTTATCACCACAAAAAATAGATGAATCCCAATGTTATTCTATTTCGAATCTATTCGATTTTATTCAATCGATATGCGTAGATCGATTTCAATTGAAATTGTTTCTTTTGTTCTCAGATTTAACCAGACATTCGCATAGTTTCCACGTAAAATTATGAATGCATAATGCACCATATAAAATTTAATAAAAACAGACCAAAAATTTATTTCTTACAACTAAGTAATACAGTATTCATTTGATGATGAACCACTTTCCCTGAAACTGAGAATGTAGTACATTCGAGTAAGTGTTTCGAATTCGAGGAATTTTTGATTCGATTGAGTCTTGGAATTATGTCGGACTACGCAACAATGAATATAAACAATATAAACAATATTCATTGTTGCGTAGTCCTTCTGAAGGAGGAACATGCCTAAATCTTGAACATTGGCAAGCAAGTCAAAAAGGTTGCTTTTCTTGTCCAGAAGTCCATCTAGAAATACAGAATGTCTGATCTAGCTTAGCACTTCGTTGACATTGAATTCGTCTTCAAATCCCTGAAATGTCGCGTTCAATCGCTTAGCTCGATCACTGCATACTCGAAAATCTGCTGAGCGGTGATTGTGAGAAAAAGTCCCTAGAGAGTCAAGCAAATTCGTGAATATCACCAAAACCATGGCTTAGTGGGAATGTAAGTCAACGGTTGACGATGTTTTCGATCTATGTTTCTTGTCTTCATAACAATTACGTTGAGCTTCCCTAAACGGCTCACTCTCGGCTATCCTTACACCTGTCAATTGTGCATTACCACCAAATTCCTAATGATAACCATCGATCATTATGTATGGCGCATTATAATACCCTTAGATACATCACGTGCTATTTTGTCTGATATTCCTATAAAACTGATAACGAGACCTGAAACGGTTCATATCCAAATCCACCTCATTTTGCAGAAAATCAAAGTTCAAAGTAATTTTCGCACCGGTTGCAAAACATGAATGCTTGGCTTGTGTTTTGGTATCATACACGTTACCGACGTCATTTGTAAAATGGGCGCGCTGTCAATTTTTATCGTAGGCGTGTATGTATCGTGTGAACAAACACGAGTTTTAGATATTTTGTAGTGCTGCATATGACAACAACCAAAAAAGACGAAACGAAAACATTGCGAAATTAAAAATAATTACATGTACATAATATACCTACATAAATGTACTTTAAAAATTCAGTTTCATCAGCTTGTCACATGCAACATGGGAAACGGTTGTATGGGATCGCGTTACACGGTAAACTTTTTATTTTTGAACAACAACAGGTGGAAAACTGGCGCCTTTACGGCTAAATGCAGTTAATTAAGTTTTTCAACAACGTGCCCATCAATTAATTGAAAATATTATAATTAGATGCGGTGTAAGGTAAATTTGATTAATGGGCATCTACACAGTGTTGCGCGCCATTTATATATTCGTTACCGTAAGACTTAAATTGTTTTGCGCTGTGGGTCATAGGTGGTGGTTGTCGTGGTGGACTGTTTTACACTACCTTGCAATGAAATGGGCAAGAATTTATTAAGTTTTCGCAACTGTTATTAGGAGGACTGAACTTGGTGTCAGAGCTAAGTTGTCAGTCTTAAATTCGGTGTTTGATCCATCTCTTACCTATGGTCATGAAGTTTGGGTAATGGCCGAAAGAATGAGATCGCGAATACAAGCTGCCGAAATGAAATTCCTCCGTTGCTGGTGAGACCCGTAGAGATCGCATTAGAAACAACCGATTACGTGAGGAACTCTAATGTCGAGCAGCCACTTCTCAGGATGGAGCGGTCCATGCTTCGGTGGTTTGGTCATGTTAAACGAATGTCCCCAACAAGGACGTGCTATGAAATCCGTACTATCAGACAGGCGTACTCTAGGTAGACCCAGGATGAAATGGTTAGATCAAGTTCATAATCTCTCCTCTATACCAGTATGGGGATTGCCCGCGACTCACTTCATGTATAAGCGAGCCATTGAAAATGATTGAAACACTCACGATTTTGCTAATATCGTCGATCGTCAAAATTTACCGGGCGGTTTTTTTTTTGCCAGGGCTGAATCACATTCTTCGCAAGATGAAATTTATGTTTGACTTACACACATTGATGTGAGCTTTCTTCTCAAGCCTGAGGGAGTCAACTATATCACCGTTTAGATCGTATTAAGACCAGTATTCTAAGCCAAAATTAAGGGAATGATTTTTATGGCCTCATCGTAGACACGAAATCAATCAGCATCAACGATTTGGGGCAGAAAAGTTAGTTGGAGCGACAGCAGACTACGGTGACAGTGCCGTAAAAAAAAAAACAAATGGTTGGCCCAACAGACATGTAGACACCCTAGGCCTAGCTTCTCAAAACCATTCGTTTGTGAAATTTTTTTTAATTTTTGGACCTACAATTTTATGCCGAGTCCGAACGACTGAATTGAGAAGCTTTTTCAGAACAGTAAAAGTTATACTCTCGGATGTTTGTCAGACTTTCGCGAGAGGTGGCGCAGTGGAAAAAATCCTTAAAATGTAATTCTTCTGGAGACGCTGGGTACAGGTACCCGCTGAACCAAGAGGTTTATACCCATAAAGCCAATTGAGATCGGGGATATAGTTCTTATTGACGATCCAAATAGTCTAGGGAACATGTGGCCCAGGGGAAGGATCATAAGCACCAAACTTTCAAAAGATGGACAGATTAGAAGCGCGTTTGTGCAGACAATCACTTGAATCTATGATCGGCCCACCGTAAAGCTAGCAGTCCTCGAAGTCAGGGCTTATGAACAGGTAAGGACCGGCGTCTTACCGAGGTGGAGTGTAACCAACCCGACATCTCACCCAGCGCAAACACCTTAAGTAACCTGAAGTCAGCTGCCGTTGCAAGAGTGACAGATATAATTTTGACGTGAGGAAAACATCTGCTTTGAAAACCAAGTACATATTTTTGCGCAGAAAGTGCGAATAAATCTGAAAGTACGTCATTAACTCTATAGTTTTGCAAGGGTAAGTACATAAAATGTTATATAGATAAACGTTGTAAGGACTACTAATACGTATATCACTCTAACCCACGTCAACATTTAGCTAGGTTAGACAACAAAAGCTACAGAAAGAAGACCGTCAACAATGCAGAGATATATAACATTTCCAGTGCATATCCATCCACCTAATGGCCTGTCAGTTACCATATTCAAACCCCCCCAAAGTAGTTCATCGCTACCGCCAGTAAGTTTTGAAAACTAATAAAAACAAAACTTTACCCTTTGAAAGGTGGCATGTGGTGACGCAAATAAATAGAACCACTACCACCGCATATACTCCCAGTTACTCCATCCTAGCTATAGCCCACTTCAGCACTTAGTGCACTCCACCGTCATGTTTAGAATATGAAAATGCATAATCAAGGCCAGTAAACCCAGATAAGACTCCATCAACTGGCAGTTGACAGTTTCATTTACATTCAACGAGAAGAACCCCCTATGTTGCCGAGTGACGCGTTATTCCGAAACAAAATAGATTCTTTAGTTCATAAAGAAATAGATTTACATTTATTGGGTGGTCTAGGTACTCGTATTGCCGACTCATCCCAACTTAACAAAAATTAACTCAAAATCATCCGACGTAACAAAAAAATAAATATTTTCGTTATTGTTTGCTCATATTTCACAGAGATAAGGGCGCGCTTTGGCTCGTTTGACAAAGGCCGGGGTTTGAGTGTTGGCAGTCATTGGTTGTCTGGAGCCGCAGTGGAGACAGAGGTGCTGTCGTGTGCCTCGGAACTATAGACGAATCAGTTCCCAAGAAACTCTCATAATGTCGTCTTACGTTTGATTAGTCTGATCTGAACACACACTTTGTAAACTGACCTTTCAAATGAATGTTTGTAAATATTTAGACTGGCGGGCGGTTTTGCAGCGTTCTAGAATAAATTAATTGATAATTACTCAATTTAATCGAAAATATTTACAGTTGCCGGAATGTCGATATTTCAATTTTATATAGATTTGAAATAAACAGAATTATGCGCGCGTAATTAGTTGGGCTGTTCGGCGAAATGAATGCATAAATATTTTCAAAATGCAAGTAAAAATAGAAAAATTTAATTTCAATAATGGCTGCCAATAGATGTTTGTGTTATGGGAAATATTTATGCATTTTTTTGACATTTATTCATTGCGACACGGCGATTTACTATTTATAGTGTTTTTATAAATGTTTGTAGGGACGTTACGACTTGAGTGGAAAATAACAGACGTCAGGTTAAAATATTACGTGGTACTAGTTAATCATTTACGGTGTACTGATAAAATTTTACGAAGTCAGAATAGCGAAATCTTTCCTACATAATTGTCTATTGGGAACTAAAATATATTTAAGTGGAGGGTTAAAAATTTTTATTAGTAGGTAAGGCCGATTGACTGTCTGACAACTGAATGTAGGATGCATTAAAATACAAAGAAGCAAGCTATACACATTGTACTGACGTAATGAAAATATGAATGACTGGGTGGGGCCATCTGGTTTCTTTTTGAATCATGTGTTATTTTGACACTGACAGCTATAATTGTACGTTAAACAAAATCTATGAAATGGATTGATTTACAATTGAACAACAATTGGACGTTGAGCTGCCAAGACAGTTCGAATTTTACACTGCATTTTCGGTCGAAATAATGCACCAAGTGCTGCTAGTGTACGCAAGTTTGTGAATTTCGTGAGATTTGTTTGATGGAGTGTCATTAAAGGTTGATGGTCTATGCGAACGATTTAGGCTACCCTGGAACAATGTTGCTTAAGCTATTAGTGAAATAGGAGAAGAAGCCAGTGAAATAATATTTCATAATTAATCGGAAGGTTTAGGTTTACTCTTTTCAATAAAGCAACAATAGTTGAGAAATATTGAAGTTTTTTTTGTATAGTGTTTTTAAAAAGAAACAAAACTCCATAGCGTCTGCTTTGATTTAATTTATTTTATTAATTTTAAATTTTAAAATATTCTATAACAAGTTTAATATTGCCCGAAGAATTCAAATCTTTTTTACAAATTTGAGCGCTTGGGAGTCAAGTGAATAAGAGCAAATTACGAGCACTCTGACTACAAGTGTTAATCACGGGAAATTTACCTTTTCGTGGGAATTTTTAGGGTCAAAAACCATCGCATGGGAATAAGGAACAGAATTTCGGCTCCGGTACTATTCCGTGGGAAATTTATATTTACATAAATTTGGCCTCTAGATCATAAAAATTAGATATCTGTTTTTATCATTTTTTTAAATAAGAAGAATAGAAATTGTGTTAGCTCCGAAATTCTTTATTAATAATGAAAAACGGTTAATGCGTCATGCTATGCCCCATGACATGTATGTTTAAAATGCAATTGCGGGAATATGATCTTTTCGGCAGCTTTTATGAAGCGTATATTATCTACTGTCAGTCCAATTATTAATTGGAGAATTTGGGGCTCCATCTACCCAATAATGCAGTGAATATAGGGCTCCCAAGCCCTGAAAATAGTTCGCAGTTTTTCGGAAATGTGACTTTAAATAACCCCACAAGAAAAAATCGAACTTGCATAATCTTCACTAGACCTTTTTGCGGTATAATGTAATAATTCAATCGACCCCTTAGAAAATCAACGGCTTCACGTTCACTATTATCACATAAGACGTCCGCCAAAAAACGCGTTGTAGAACGAAATGGAAAAAGAGAAAAATGCTTTCAGACTCCTATTTGAAAACCTTGAGTTCAAAATATGACTTTCTAAAGTGGCAGCTTTTAAAAAAAAAATATGTTTTTCTCTTTATGGTGTGGAAAAGTTATGGGGATTTTTAACAATATGCGGAGGGAGAAAAGGGATACATAAATTTTATGTAAGAAAAATCATCCCAAAAACGAACACTACAAAGCAAAAACTGTCGAAAAGACAAAAGAGGAATATTTACTTTGAATGTGATTTGGTTCTAGAGATTTGGAAAAGCTTGACAGCTCTGCCAATTTCTTTAGATATGTCAAAATTCCTCTTTTTTGTTTAATAGAAATACACCCAAAAAGATTTATAAATCTTATTTGCTGTATAACACTGTTGAATCATGGCATTTAAATTCGTTTGTGAAGCTTGAACATATTTGGTACTTTGTTTTCGATTAATGTTGTATTTATCAGTTTGTTGATAGATGTAATGAGTTCTCCAATAGAACCGGGTAGATTTTGACAGTTCATGGCAGTCATGTTGTTCTATCTGAGTTAAATCGTCCATTATTACCAAAATGGGTATTCTTTTGTGGCAACGATACGCGCTTCCACCCATTTTACGGTTTACATGGTCGTCCTACCTAGCAGATTATACTATGTTCGGTAACAAAATTCGAGTCCGTAAAAGTGTGCAGGAAGGAATACCCGAGACAGTGAATTCCGCGCCGCGCAGAAGAACTCGGCGTTTTACTGACAAGATTTTGGCCCAAATTGGATGACGGATGTCAACATGTGTTTGTGACAGGACAGCGCTATATGTCAAACAGCTTATGCCACAATGGACATTATCCACGAGCAATTTGAAAGTATGGTTATCTCACGTAGATGTGACGTGAACTGGCCACCGCAATAAAACTGACGCCCTCAAAGTAAACACAGTTTTAACAACTAGCCGTCCATATTAGAGAACCCTTTAGAAATATAGATTTGTCTTAAGGGCGTAATAGTTTTTGTTTTTAATGCGTATGGTGACAAGCTCGTGATTTGATCTTGGAACGATGTTTTCATAAAATTGTTTTTTAAATCTTTTGATTCATGCTACTAGAAACAATATTGAAAAATACCCCGCTGCATATGTAGCATAAATGTACGGTGGGTATGGGATATGGATGGAAAAAGTTATATAAATTAAACGAATGTACATATTTGGCTGGATCATTTTTGCACGATTAGTCGGAAACCTTAAAACTTCGCAGTAGTGAAATAATAATCTCGAGTTTCAAGTGCGATTACTTAACAAAAATTACCTGTTTGAATATTATCTGAATCTTAGATCCAACGCTGTCAATAATAATTCAGACCCACGCATCAAAAGACGGATTGGGATCAGTACAAGAAGACCAATCTGTCGGCTATGATTCACGTAGGCTCACAAAAAGGAAGCAAAATTGCACAAAATAGAGAAGGAATTGCTTACAGCCACGTTTGAGATGTGAGATATTCACCCCTATCATGGAATCCGCCGGAGGGAATTGTTCACGGAAAAGAATATTTTGGTATCGTCGAATCCGAAAAGTGAACAGAAATCTGGAAAAAAAAACCCCACCCTACCAATAGTATGTGTTAATATTATGTATATACCTACCTATATGACACAATAACTGTTCAATTTGCGAATTCAACGATACCAAAATATTCTTTTCCGTGAACAATTCCTTCCGGCGGATTCCATGATAGGGGTGATTCTACTTCATTATTAGTGAAATACAAATCAGAAATACAATCTCATCATCCACCACTCGAGATGCTAATGAAAAGGGAGGTTGCTGATGTCTCAACTCGACTAAAGCGATTGTTTCTAAGACTGAGCCGCATTTGTGTATTCAGAAATCGCTGATGAGAGTTCGAGGACTATACTCTTAGTGGCCATAAATGGGAGATGACAAAATGACGTACTGATGTCAGCTAAAATGTGTCTCATTTCTGAGAAATATAATTGGGCTAATTCAAGAGTCACCTGCTCAGCACAATAGTCCTGAACACTTATGATGGCAGTCGTTTACGATTAACATATTAGAGTTAACCTGCAATGATTTATTTGACAATGAAATCCGGCCTGACCATGTTCTCTTAACTGGCGGCAATTTCACCAATTTGTCGAAAAGTGCTTGGTTGAAGGTGTCCAACTGAGTTTGATAGTTGATTCCTGGCTTCCATATCCCTGTTGCCAACTCAATAATTGTTCTTGGGGCGTAGAATTTAAATGCATGCACCAATTAGTAACATACTTTTTTACGCGAACAGTTGCCGGAACGATCGCAGGCATCAAGTTAGTTGAAAAACGTCAACCAAAAAAGATTTATTTTGACCGTCAAACGCCCCCTTTTGCTAAAAAAAATACAAAATGGTGTTATGGTAAAATTGTTGGTCAACTATTAGGGAGACTGCTACCTCCTGCGACTGCCACCTGATTTTAATTTAGTATTAATGTTTTTATTTAGAGTCCGAGAATTATTTATCTTTTTCCAGATAGAGAGTATCTATCAGAAAGTAATTTTGTGTAGTAAAATTCGAGACATATTTATATCAATGGGGTAGTAAAACCTCCTGCGCTGCAGCTTTACAGTCGAAGATATATGGATGTTGTAAACAGAGGTTTTGGAAGAAATAACAATTCGTCTTGACAACAAAATATCAAACCAATGACTAACATGCGGCAAGAAAAAATCTGATTGATCCAGTTGTGCCAAGAATATGAGGAGAATTTTATAGCTTCATTAGGGAATGTTTTGTATATATGGCGCCAATGAAGGACTGCGTCTGACTATATTACTTTTTTTTGTACATTCGAGATGTAATTAACTAATTAATATGGATTGGGTATCGTTTTGTTTGCTTTATGCTTAACGATGATGTGAAATGACAACGCAGATATATATTTATTGAAAGGAAGAGTTCTACAGCTTATAAATATGCGCACATACAATAAGTACAGCATACAAGGCCGGCAATGATGACAAGTACAAGACCGGGAATGATGAAGTATCTACAATGAGTTTCTTAATTAATGGAAAGATACGCAAGCTGTTAAATCTGGACTCGGACGTCAATGGTTCATTCAGCTCGAATGTAGTTGCAATGCCCAAGGAGCATTGCTTATTTATGGCGGTGGTGGTATCAAAAATATTAATCCATCGCTGTGCGGTCGCTTAACTATTCGTCGAGTAAGGACTTAGGGCTGCAGTAACTAGATCGCATTAGTAAAATCCATTTATTTCACTGCCAACAAGTTTTAGATCTCCGTAGACATTTGAAGTACACAATTCAATTGCATAAATAAAGTTAGAAAAGCGGGGATAAATGAAGAATGCAATGCAAACTGTTGGGTTTGTGTCCAAACTAAGTCAAGGTAAATTTATTTGGCTTTTTTACATTATATTTGAGCTTTTATTTTATTTGGCATAATGGCCCAACGATTTTCGATCGGATTAAGGTCCTTAAAGTTGCCCTGTCATTTCAACACCATCTCCAAAGAATTGTTAGATATTTTTTTAAAGGGTGTCATGCAGCCACCTTTTCTCACAACACTTGACAGCCCGATTAAAATTGAATCTCATCTGAAAATATTACTTTTTTCCAGTCTTTTGCACCAGTCATTGTGTTTTTTGGCCAATTGCTGTCGGGTACTGGTCTTGCCTATTCGAAAAAGAGTTGCTAAAATTATAAGCGCAAGTATTGTCGGAATTTAATGGATGAATATGGAGTCTAACACGAGCCCATCATAACGTACGACGACTGAATTCACTACATATTTTGAAACAACGGTGTATTCAACAGTTAAGATTGCAATCCTTAGGTACGTGAGCTTATCCGGCATATTTGGAGCAGAGATCATTGCGGATTACTCAGGTGCTGAAAAGGATATGATGGCAACCAAATTGCACATGCCTGATACCGGAATAGCCGCCAAAGTGCTTGAATCTCCAGATTGATTGTTGCACCTAGCGTTAACAATACCCAACCGCCAGCACCAAGAGTTTCGGATAGTGATGGCTATAAAGTTGACGACCCTGCAAACTGGAAAAAGGACAAATACTTGTATTGCTATTAAATAAGTTCCTTTTCCTCTCCTTTTTATCGAATCCATCGGATAGGATTCGAAAGCTGGTCCTGCTGTTACACAACTTCCATAAAGTAATGTATAGATGTTATATGAATTTCTCCAATGAGTGTGCAATGTGTGTAGGACGTTCGTTAGCAGAACGTCCCTCGTGATGCTAGAAATAGTATAGAGACATAGACTAGAAATTCGATTCCAGACATTGAATTCAGCTGCGTCCTGCGTAATGCATCTGCATCGCAAATTAGCAGTGATGCCATATTAATGCAGAAATATGTATGTAGGTATTTGTCTTTTTTTTCCAATATTTGTATCGCGCTCTTGGTAACAACATCCAGCGGGCGAATTTGTACGTAAATCAAAAATTCCACTCTAAGATCACAAATTTAACGAGATAGCTTCGCTAGAATGTACCTAAACAAATGTATGCGCTTTGCGTTCAAATCTAATTAACACAAATTAATCTAAAATCAATGATTCGCAATCACTTAACGAGCAACCCGATGCGATTCCTCTTCAAGGCCATGCACAAGTAAAGCGTCAGCTATAAAATATGCTCTTCACCACCACCGGGCACCGACTGTTTAGAGATAGACTACTACTACGTCGTTGTTAAGTGTCACGCTCATTTGACACTGGATGGAAGAACAAAATCACTTAAGGAATCAGTTGTTCAACCCAAGCTCGGTCTAATGAATTTAATAATCCTCCCCTTGCACCGGAATACAACTGTCGTCAGTAAAATGCATAATTATGTAATAGGTACTGGCAACGAGATGTAAAACCTATTTTT
The DNA here is from genome assembly GCA_949372485.1 of Cheilosia soror. Lineage (NCBI taxonomy): Eukaryota > Metazoa > Arthropoda > Insecta > Diptera > Syrphidae > Cheilosia > Cheilosia soror. The sequence continues at coordinate 132,056,941 of OX443561.1, read as the reverse complement.
AGGTTACACCAGCGAACCACACCAATATGTCGCTTGCTTCTCTGCACTTTTCCAAAGTAGAAATTCCGCTTAGTCATCGATAAAATTAAAATATTTACATGAAAACTGCAGAGGAGCACAGGAGGGAAGTACTATACTCTACGACTCTAGAAGAAAAACATTTGAATACTAACTATAGTGAAGACAATTTTATCTTTCAGTACACACACACACACCGGGAGCGATGGAAATGTCAGAAGGAATATGAAATGCCGTCTTTAACCTGATGCGCCGACATTGTCGACGCCAGAGTGCTGATGGAAGTTTTGCATTTATTTATGAACAATCACGAAATGTGCATATTTACATTCCTGATGTATATATACGGTACGGGGGAATACAATGGCTTTTAGTTATGTCAACTAAATGTCAACCACTTGGAATTCTGTCAGCGAACACAAGTAACGTCATCTGTCTATATTTGTAATAGCCGATTGTAATTTGTATAAACAAAGGTTAACAACATCCGGCGGGTAGTGTTCATTCATAAGTTTTGTTGGCACTGCCAATGCCTAATCAGCTGTCAGACGTATGTATAGTAACAACTCCGATATTTTCAAAATGTTCTTGTTTTCCACTAGTTTGATAAGTCACCTTTGAAGTGATTTATGTCTGACAGACGGGCAAATAACCTGATGGCGTCTATTTTTACTCGCAAGACATTTTGTTTGGTTTTTAATCTTGTGACTCTATGGTGTGAGGGACAAAAATAGCAGAAGAATAACAAATATGGCGACCACCATCGGCGTGAAGCAGAACATAGGATGCCCTATTTATATATAATTTTTTTATGAAAAGCAATAAATAAATAACGGGCGTCCGCCGCCCATATATCACCCTAATGCCCAAAACAAAAATCCGATTTTACTGCTTATAAATTCACTGCACAGCAAATGAATTAAATAAAATAGATTTGGCAGCATCGAATGTTGAAATTTAACTACTGATGCATACGAGCAAAAGAGAGATGGGAATTATTTCTTGTCTCTATCTCACTCTCGTATTTTTTCCCGCACTGATTCTTATTAAATTCTGCAAATCTTTTTCCTCTGCAGTACTGCTCGCAGTGAAGCGTACAGAATTTCTGCACATAAGCTTCCCACAACTATTTGCACAATGCGATGCACAATTATGGATATCTACCCAATGAGCAATACAAGTTCGTACACTGTCCACAAAATTGTTGAGCAACATAAGGGCGACTTCGAATTTAATGCGTAGCGCATATATCGTGGACCGGCAAAGCAATAAGAGCTACTGACTTTGCCAACAAATATGTGTCAGGCAATAACAGTTCTCCTCTGACTATAAGAACGTCACGATTCAAAATAGTGACATAAATCAGCGCGTACACAAGAATTGGACTTCATAGTCCCTGCACCTACCAAAAATAACTTCTTGTCAAGTCAGAATTATCAATTAGTCCATTTGACGACTTGTTTCTTTCAGTCTAACTCAACTCAATGGATTTAAAAAACATTGTTCTTCGAGCCCTTAAAATTTCAATGAAAGAATGATCATACTATTAAATCGCGCACTCTAGTGGTCACATTAACTCGGTTGAAATACACTGCTCAAACATAGTTTTTTGTTCATATTCAGCCCATTAGAACAGTGGTACTGCTATAGTCAGCGAACAGGAACACAAGCATTTATGAAGTCCAGTATCAGTCCTTCATATAATATCTATATTGCAGCTTGAATAGTTCAAATGTGAATCAAGCTTTGTACAGTTACTACATGTGATTGATAAGGTTTGAATACATATATGACCATAATATTAGCAAAGCTTTGTTATAAAAGTAAACTTATCAGTCAAATAATCTATATATTCTATATATCTATATATACGATCTGCGTAGTCTGATTGCTATTTATGACTTGCCCTAGAGCGTCTTTGACCTACAAGCATGGACGCTCTAGGGTAAGTCATAAATAGCAATCAGACTACGCAGACCGTATATATAGATTTCTAGGTCATTTTTTTTGACTTAAAGGTAGATGAACTCTAAGAAATGAAGTGATATCAGTCGTCGATATATAATACAATCGTTATACGTAAAACTCGGTTAAGTGTTATACTTATAAGTACCTGTTGCGGATTTGTGCTCGTTATATTTGTAAATGCTTTTTTTCCTCAAAATTACGTATATCTCTGAAATTTTTTCCGATGAAAACAATGAAGAAATCATACTCTTAGGTCCTAAACATACCAAGCCGTTATTAAAAGATGAAATATGTACTGGCAGTAAATAGTAATAGATACGCTCAAAAATTTCGTTAGAGGCCGCATTCAAGAATCTAGTTATCTGAACGCCAAAAATAACTAGATTGGTCTGTATCTCACTTGTTGACAATTATTTTATTTTATTTTTCTCCTGGACTGCGTTCCAAGTTGTCCTTGTAAACAGTCATTGTTTAATATCTATCAAATGTAAACAATGACTGTTTACAAGGACAACTTGGAACGCAGTCCAGGAGAAAAATAAAATGGATACATTTTCAATGGATACATTTTCAAAAAAGTAACAAAGATTGTAAGATGTATAGATTTCACTGTTTCACTGTATATTAAAGAAAATACTTTTATTTTTATTCAATGTGTCTAAAAAATTTGTTTTATATGAATGTTTGAAGTCATTTTGGAAAGACGTATAAAGAGTGACATTAGTAACAAAATATATTCTAAGCTCAAAGAGTAACTTATAGCCGGTTTTACAGTGCGAGTTTAAACTCAGGTTTAGTTAAACTCTCAAGCAAGTTTAAACCAAGTACGTAAACCGTGAGTGTTTTACAGTGAAATTTGAACGAACGTTTAGTTAAAATTCGGTTAAACTTTTCTCGTCTGTTTTGTACGCCACTGTATTTGAAATTTCTATCAGTTTTGTTTATTCTGATGTCAGTTTGGCAATTTAAAAAAGTAAAATAAAAAAATTAAAGTAAATAAAATAAAAAAAAGTCATTACTTCGGTATTGAGTTCCTCTTCGGTTTGAGGAAATTTATTATATTTGGGCCGTAGCATACAAATCGCTACTGATGCTATCAACATGTCTCCGATAGCACAAAAACGAAGAAGATGCACTACAACAAACCATAGAAGAGAACGGGCATAAATAGAAGACAACGAAGATATAAGACATAAGCCACTATAGTTTCTTAAAATAGAATTTAATTGAATTGTATACCTACAAGCCAGAACTAATAAATTGTAGTTAAATGGAGCGAAAGGTTTTTAATTCACTTCAAATCTATGCAATTACAATTATTCCTGCAATAAGATACATAAATAACGATATCACTAGCTTCATCTGAAAAAATTATATTTGTTGCGCAGACCATTTCCTTGTGTGCTCTTTCCTGTGTTCTATTTGATTAAAAACCATTTGAGCAGCTAGTTTGGTCAGCAGAAATCGTTAAAAGAAATTTGCATCATTCCATTCTACGAAATGATTTGGCCTCAGACATATTTAAACTCAGTTTAAACCCCCATCCCTGGCCGGTTAAGTTAAACTCGGTTTAAACTATCGATTAAGTTTAAACTAGCACTGTAATACACCTTTTTGTGTGAAACGTCGGTTTAAACCTGATATCTGGTTAAACGGAGTTTAAACTTGCACTGTAAAACCGGCTATTAATGAATAAATATTGTTTTTATAGTTAACAATGACAATTTGGAAAGCAGCCCAGGGTTCTGACAGTTGCTCTACGTCAGGGCAAATCGAATGTCAAACTGCAATCTTGGAAAACCCAATAGAAATGACAACTTAAGTCAATAAATTCTTGACTAGATTCGTCGGCTGCACCCCTAAAAACGTCAACTGAGTAAACTGTGCACGTGTCACGTGATCAATCGAGGCAAATAAAAACACAGACAGAACTGTCAGACTTACTAAACTAGAATTTTGAACGCCCTTGAAAAAGTTCACACTGATGTAGTTGAAATTGCTGAGGAATGTGTTTACAAAATTTCGTTGCCAAACTAAAATAACTGCCTTATTCCCTTTTTTTTGCTAATTTGTTTTGTTGTTGGTTTTTGCTTTAATGTATGTACTATCGATCACTTTAATACCCGATTTCACGGTGCGAGCTGAAGTTTCGATTGAAGGATAAACTCAAGATTAGCACAAATTTTGTTTTCACAGTTCAGGCTTAGTGCCCAAAACACACGTGTAGAATTCACTGCGCAGCAGGATTAGAATACACATGTTCTTATGTGCTGATACAAATGTAAATTCTGCACCCACCGCAGCACTGCAACATGTCTCTATTTCTAAATATACTGCATGGCAACGCAGTGAATTAAATCAAATAGACTTGGCAGCACCGAATTTTTAAATTCAGTTACATACGAGGAAAAGAGAGACAGGTATTATTTGTCGTCTGTGTTGCACTCTCGTAATTTTCCCCGCATTGACAGCAACCGATGCAAACAGAATTCTGCACATCTGTTTAATCTGCATTACTGCTTGCAGTGAAGCGTTCAGAATTTCTGCACATGTGTTTTGGACATAACGATCATTTTTACTTAAATAAGCTTAAGTCTCGGAAGTCTCGGTCCAGAGAATACATAATTGCCATTATTAAGATAATATTTACTAAAATAGGCACTTTAAGAAAACCTATATAAGAAACAATATATTAGGTCTATTCGCGTACGCCGTTAAAACCGAAAGTAATCGATCGCAACTGCAAAAAGTCTTTACACGTTCTCATCAAAAATGACAGGAAAAGAAAAAAACAGTATAATAGCGAGTAACGAGAAGTTCCCCTCTTCTTGGCTCGAAACAACAGCTCAGGGAATTTATTCCGGCATAAATTGATAAAATTGTCCAAAGCAAAATGTTGACAGATAGCTTGACAGATAAATAATACATTAACCCCCAGTTTCACAGTGGGAGTTTAAACTACACTTTTAGTTTAAACTTTAGTTCAACAATTAATTCGGTTTCACAGTTTCGTTTAAACCGTGAACAGAGTTCATTCTGTAGCTTAAGTTAAACTACAGTATTCTGCCTTTTAAACTTACTTAAACGTTGTTTTGCGTGTTCTGTGAAAGAAAAGACAAGGAACGATTTTAGAAAAGTCGTATATAAAAGCTAAGTACTGTAGGTGTAATACTGCCAAATTTTATTCATTAAATTTAGTTGAAATGAGTTCAGATTAGATTGTGAAAATTGTTGAACTTTAGTTTAAACTTCCAGTGTGAAACTGATGGTTACTGATAGAATACAAAAATTATATACATTTCATTAATATTGTGAGTTTTCGCTGCAGTTTGTATTGGTACTTAGCTGGAAGTGGCTCAACTGGAAGTAGCTCAATGTGTATACACGTACTTTTGTATACATTTTCCACTCTTTGAGAGCATTACTCTAAATTTTTTGAATTTTACAGATTTTTATGTCGTTTTCCATTGGTTTCATTTGGGGATTCACTCATTCCGAAATCCAATGGAACAAGAAAACTCCTTCTGGGTGACTACACTCACGTATTGGTGAAACGTCAAAACTTATTGTATGGCTGCCGCCAGATGGCTTGTATAAAATACATAAGGCGCATTTGTGTGAGTGCTTCTTGAGTGGATTCTGACTTGAAATCGAGAAGCAAAATTCTCTCCTCAGAATCAACAGAAGAGTATTTTTTGCGCCAATGGAACGGTTTCAGAAGTGATTTTCTTGATTCCGGACGCTCCCGGACGCTTCTTTTGAATGAATGAATGAATGAATGAATGAATGAATGTAGTTTATTTAGCTTTAAAAAGCCATTTAGATTACAATTTGTACAATTTAGTTTATAACTAATATAAATTAGAATCCTAAAAACTAGTATATAGTTCTAACATATTCGGTCAATCTCTTTTAAATTTATTTAAGTTATTGTTGTTCTTAATATCTATCGGAAGAGTGTTGTATCCTTGAAAACCCATGTAAAAAATGGTTCTTTGACCTCTTACTGTTCTTGTTCGTTGTATTCTAAGGTCCTCATTGTTTCGAAGGTTGTATACCGCCAATGCATTAGTACGTGCATTTTCACACAGATAGCCCGGGTACATATTGTTTTTAATTTTAAATACGAATATCATACATAAAATAAAAATTCGTTGATTTATATTTAACCATTTTAAGGCATTTAACATATATGTGATTGGAGTGTATCTACTACATTTTAAAATAATTCGCATTACCTTATTTTGTTGTACTTGCAATCTATTTTTTTGACTTTGTGGACACATGTACAGGGGGCCAACTATGTAATTCGATTCTACAATCAAAATATTCGAATTCGGAAGATTCGTACTCTGTAACTCTATAGCCAGCGCTCATATTCGAAAATCGAACGGACCTCGAATTGTCTATTTATTTTTGGTACTACCTAATCCTAAAGTAAATGCCAAAACCATTCGAATTCGCAAATAATCATTCTAATGCAAATGTGTTTGCGAACAGGCTGTGTAGAATTATAGATTGCAGAAATCTCAAAAAATGTGAGTAAGAAATTTGTTCATAACTTATTAAATGTTATTAAGAACATTAAAATACAATTTAGGCATAGGGAATCATCTAAATGTGCAAACACAAAGACATCTCAATTTGAGATTCTTGTTCAATACATGACAATGCATCCCGACTTATCTAAAGGATTTATCCCGAATTCGCCTTGGCTCAATTTGATCATTGCTATCCTCATTTTCTTCGTTAAAAAATCAAATTGCGACACTGTCCATGTTGATTTAGTACCTATTCACGAATCACAACAAATGATTATTTCGTTTTATTCAAAAGTCTGTCAAACACAATGCGAGACTCGTTCGAAAGTCGGAAATTGTTTGGGAAAAAGTTGGCAGTACTTACATTCGATTCTAATTTCATACATAGTTCCGTTTGAAAGTAGAATCGGAACCAACTTTCGAATAGAATCGAAAGTAGAATCGAATTACATAGTTGGCCCCCAGTAAACTAGCACAATAATCAAAATCCGGCTTAATCAATACATTACAAACATTTACAGCCGTACTCATAGAGATATTTTTTCTGATTTTACGTAATACACCAATTTTTTTAGATATTTTCTTACATATATAATTGACATGTTCTGCAAAGCTAAGTTGTTCGTCTAGTTCTAGTACAACACCTAGATATTTTATTATTTTAACTTGTTCAATTTGTTCATGATTTATGTACAGATTTGCACTTATTGACACACGTAGGGGATTACAACTGAATAACATACACTTAGTTTTTGAAACATTTAGCACCAGTCTATTCATTTTTAGCCATGTACTTATTTTTTCTAGATCTTGATTTATTTTATGTAGGCAGTCCGCAGTATCCTTTCCAGAGATATAGAGTAAGCCGTCGTCAGCAAAGAGAATTAGTTTTGAAAATTTTATTACTTTGGTCATATCGTTAATAAAAATTAAAAATAACAACACTCCCAGTATTGTGCCTTGTGGAATCCCTACACTGACAGATATTGGCACAGACATTTTCCCATTCACGGATGTGCGCAAATTTCATATATAAATTGCATATATTTTACAATGCAATCCCCTGCATTCCCAATCCCTGCTGACATACGAATCTTAACAGTTCTGTCCTCTACTTTTCTAATATAAGCAAAATGTTGGCTTATCGGTTTGTTTAACAATTTTTGTAAATTCTTAAATGGAATCAATATGAGTGCATTTTATCTAAAAAGATCATTACGTTTTTAGAAAGAGATTTCATCAAAAGGTGAAAAATATATGCACTTTGGTAAACAGTCTTTTTACCTCTCACTATATAAAGAGTCTCATTTTCTTAATGCTTATATACATTTTCCTATTACGGATATAGCCTATATATACGTAAATTATTATCTTTCTTAAGATAAGCTACCTATATTTTTATATAACAAATCAATACGTGATTAACTAAATGTGTATTATCAGTATCACCGTTTAAATTAGTAATTGCAACGACGACAAGTGTTTCTAGCCGACAAAGCAAAAATATTTATCTTATCAACAGATGTGATTCTAAAAATACAATTTATTTGCGCTCTGTTTTATAAATTCCAACTGTATAAGCAAATCAGCGACAATTCATTGGAACTTAACCACATATACCAGTATGCTAATACTAAAACACGTAAACTCTTTCTTCAAACAATTCCTATGTAATTTTAATTCGCAGTTAACTTTTAATAATGTAGGTGGAAAATACCAACACTTGAGATAAGTGAAAACGAATTAAAAATAACTTATTCTTTAGAATCTCGTGACATGCAATCTACACTTCACGTGATTTCGTGTTCAGGCTTATTTTTAAAAATTATTGCCAACTTATTGCGTTATCTGATCGCAAAAAAAAAAACAACAACACGCCTTTGACAATTTTTGATGATTATTTGACAGCAAATATGTATTATTAACTGTACTTAAACTGTAGCGTAAAAAAATATTAGATATTTTTTATGATACGTGACAGAGATGGTTTTTGAATTCGTGTTCAATATAATAAGACCTAGAAGAGTGAAGGCTAACAGCGATTATTCACTCAGTTAGGAGTATTGGACTATACCATGATTTGGTTTTTTTGTTTTTTAATTGTCATTTCTTTTTTAATAAACACTTTTAATTGTATAATGATTATACATTTTTATTGCTGGGAATTGGATAAAAGGGTTTTTATTGGATGCCGCAAAACAGCAAAGAAAAACAAAGTAGAGGAATTTTTTTAAGTACTCTACACGTGCACACGACACGAGTTCTCAAATTTTATTAATAGCTATTAATTTCTATTTCTTAGTTTTATGATAAGAAAGGCAAATGGATTATGTTCTTTTTCTTAGTCAACAAATATTTCCATTTCTTGTCTCGCTGTTGTAAAATTATAAAAATAAAAGTATTTGTCTTTTGAAATACAGAAAAGGAATGCAATTTGGAAGCTCGAGGTTGGAAAATTTGCGAAAAAAAGTTTTTCATATTTAAAACACATATAAAAATTTAATATTTAGCGTAATCGTGGGGTTTATATTTAAATGGAAACAGAAACACAATTTACAATTTAGTGAATAATGCTTCGTAAAATGCCTGACCCAAGAGATTTATTTTAAAATGAAATTGATATACGGGTAAAGAATAGTGACATGACGGTGGTAATTCTGAGACACCAATTTCGATGATAATGGCAGTTCTTATTTTTACCTAAGCGTTGCTCTTTTTGAAAATGGAAATGAAATATCAAAAATGGATGAAAATCGAATTAATTTGCTAAGGCTTAACTCATGCAATGGCTTTATAGTTCTTCTTTAAAGCATACATTTTTTTTAAAACCAAAATTATGTTCAAATTAGGATTTTCAAATTGGAAACAATGTCGGATTTCGACAAAAGTTAAAGGAAACAGCGGGCGGCATGGGAAGAGTGGAGTTCAATATACCTTGCCCCTAACTATTGTCACATAATCAAATTTCTGTATTTGTCCGACTTAAACTGTTAGCGCCTTATAGACTACCACAACAACTCTGCGGATGGATGCAAAATTTTCTTTTGGGAAGATCAATCCAAGTTGTTATAGATGGTGTATCATCTAATTCGTTTGCTATAAATGCAGGAGTGACCCTTTTTGACCATACACGACACAGACACGTCGCTGCAGACCAATATATTTTGTTGTTGTGCACATGTCCGTCTGTGTCGTGTGTATCCATGTCGACTGTTTCCAGCGACCGTCTGCATGAATTCAAATTTTTTTGAATTTTTCTTGGTCTGCAACGACATGTCTGTGTCGTGTATGGTGAATTTTGCACAGAAGAGCGAGAAAATTCACGGCGTAAACATAATTGAAAGCCTCTCGCTTGGAGAAATCTGTTCCCTCATTCAAGTTTTTTGTTTAGTTATTAATGGATTCGATTCGATTCCAACCCGGAGGGACAACGCAGTAGAGGAAGACCTCGCCTTAGGTGGCGCGCACAAGTGGAAAGGGACCTTAACCAACTTGGAGTGCGCAACTGAAGGCAGTTAGCCAAAGATCGTGCTAACTGGAGAGGCGTGTTAGTTGAGGCCCAGGTCCACCCCGGACTGTAGCGCCATCTAAGTAAGAAGTAATTAATGGATTCATTTTTTGTAGCAGTTTCATTAAATTTCCTTCATCCATTCGGCATTAAAGAAGTCGGATCGGCTAGGAGTATCCGACATTTTTCTGATCCGACGACCACAACGAAATGATACAAACTAATGTCTGTGCAGATTATCTGCACCGTGTGTAGCGAAGGCATGTTTGCACAGACTTAAGGTCTGCAGCGACGTGTCTGTGTCGTGTATGGGCCCTATTAAAGGCTAAAGGTCAAAACATACCGCCGCGATTGCGATAGCGATAGCGATAAACAATAGTTAGCGATTAAAGTCTTCTTCCACAGGAAGGTATATTCACTTTGACATTACATTTGTAACGCCGAGAAGGATTCACCGGAGACCATATATAATATATATATTCTGAATCAGGATCACATTCTGAATCGATTTAGCCATGTCCGTCTGTCTGCCTTTCTGTTTGTCTGTCTTTCTGTCAGTCTGTTGAAATCACGATAGAGTCCAAACAAATCTACGTAGGCAAATGAAATTTTCTGAGAGCACTTATTTTTACCGTCGCGTCGTCAGGTTTGTATTGAAAATTGTCTATGTCGGTCAAGTAGTTCTGGTACCTCCCATACAAAACCAATATTAGACACATGCAAAATATTTGCCATTGGAGTTAGTATGTACTGCATCACTTTTATGCGGTGGAATGTATCAAAGCATCGGCCAGGCCGATGATAACACTTTTATTTGTTTTTATTTTGTTTATGCCTACAGCAGCTCTGATAAAGAAGAAATGCTATTGCTTCTTCTTTAGCGGACGAAGAAGATAATAATAAAAGTTTTATACTGCACCTCTACTTAATTTCAGGTTATACTTTTTATTCAGGTACAGAAGAAAATTGTGGGCGCATGAAACCAATTTAAGTCGAAATAGTCGAGGACAATTTTTTTCATGCATTTAATCATTTTCAATAGCCCGCTTATCCATTAAGTGGGACGTAGGCTGCTCAAGTGGACCCTCCGCATAACTCCCGAGTCTCCGCCATCGACTTTTTATCATCAAAGTCAATCCCCATACGGGTAGACCTGACCAAACCACCTAAGCATCTCCGTCTGGAGAAGTAGCTCCTCGACATTGAGTTCCTCACGTATTCTGGTGTTTCTAATACGATCTCTACGGGTCACACCAGCAATACAACGGAGAAATCTCATTTCGGCAGCTTGTACCCGCGATCTTAGATATTGTTTCGCCAATACCCAAACCTCATAACCATAAGGTAAGAGTTGGAGCAAATACCGAATTAAGGACTGACAACTCAATGGAACTATACTAACATACAGACTGCATTGAACAGGCCTTCTAGAGATGACCATCACTTCAGATTTGTTCACCTTCATCTCAGCTTCAACATAATCGGCTACAAATACGAACCGATCGAGTGCGCGTTGAAGTTCAGTCTGAAAGGACCCAGAGATGACCAAGTCTTCAGCGAAGAGCAAATGACTTATTCTCAGATCTCCCAATTCGAATCTGTCTTCGCAAAGACTGCCGTGTAACATCTACCAGTCCATATAAGTAATAAAAAACACATCTTTGGCGAAGACCAACGCCCACAGTGAAAAGTATTGATTTTACGCAGTTTTTTTTTATTATTTCAAAATTTTAAAACTCATGAAAGCAAGTTCAATATTTCAATTATAGGGGAGATTACGATAACTTAGCCGTGAAAAATTGACAACGGTTTTTATTAGAGGGGTTAAGCACAAGTATTTTTTATTGCAGGGGTGAACCTATCCCGCTCTGTTTAGGCTTATTATAACTAATGGCGAGAATTGCAATATAGGAGTAGCCAGAAATCTGTTCTAAATTGTCAATAATGCAAATCAGAAACACAGACTGTTGCTGAAGAATGTTGTTGACATTGGGTAAACTTATATAATTTAGAAAAAGTTTGCATATACTCAACCTTGTACCCACCCCAGAATCCAACAGTGTCTCAAGCAGGAAGGTTGCATGGGGAAAACCCCCATACATATTTTATGGTATTAAAAACTAAAAAGAAATTACGTAGGTACCTAATTCATCAATACTGAACAAATCAGTATAATACAATGTTGTCATTGATTTTTAATATTATTTTTTTGTTCATGTTAAGTTTTTTTTTTAATTAGCCCCCCTCCCGCCTATCCGAAGAGATGGACCACCCTCTCATAGTAAAAAAAATGTGTATTTAACCCCTCTACAAAAAAAAAAAACATTAGGTATCATTTTCGGTGCCTCAGTTATCGTACTCGTGACAAATCATACAATATTGGATGATTTTTCACACACGAAATTATCTTTTCCACATTCACCATTGCGCGATAGAGCGATAAAATGCTACATGCAGCGAGAGACGCGATCGATGGCAATCTATCGCGACAATCGGCGCGATACATCGCACTCGGTGTGCATGAACACTGAACAGACTTGAATACACGCGTTGCGATAGATCGCGATTGCGATAGCGATCTATCGCAACACATGTGTTCAAGTTTGAATACACGTGTTGCGATAGATCGCTATCACTATCGCTATCACTATCGCTATCGCTATCGCGGTGGTGTGTTTAAGCCTTAATAATTTAATTTTTGAGCGTCATCTTATTAGTAATTTAACAGTCCGACCTTCTCTCTCTCTCTCCTACTTTGGCAATATCTTTAAATGCGTATTTCGATTTCCATTCTATCAGGAGTACAAATTGAGATAGATGCTTTTCAAGCTATTACGCCACAAGCTCTGTATAGAGCAATATGTGACGGAATTTATTTTTGTTTCGAATGGTTAAATCGACACAATGTTTTAAATGTTACAATAAAGGTCCTTACCCTGCCCTAGAAAAAAGTTCCTGCTACCTTTTCTTGTAAATAAAGAATGCGTTATTCAATAGATAAGTTCCCAGGATTTAGCAGTGCTCCGTGGTTTCATAGATGAGCTCTCCGTTCCTACTACACTATACATAGTTGCAAAAGCATTTCTAACGTCTTGCCTTTCCATATTGGGCAGGGCCGTGATATCGCAAATCTACGTGTTGCCGCGAAAAACGCACTTAGCTCAGTGCAAAACAAATGAGATACAACATTGATATTTCCATTTCATAAGTTCAATAGTTATATAGACTGTAACCAAAAACGTTTTAAATATGACAGACAAAAAATATCTTAAGGTCTTTAAGAAAACAATGGATGGACGTCCCCTTTAACATAACCTAGTCACCGAATCTTCCATAAAGCAGAGATTCCACTTAAGACTTCCCCAACTTATGCTTGCATGATAATTATTACCTCAAGGAAGTTGGGCTGATTATGTAGGCATTATTATTAGTTAAACAACAGCATGGCGACAACAAGGTTGTTACTTCTTTGCAAACGCCTCTATACTTTTTGTTCATATCTTATTCAAGATTAAACAATTCACGTGTAATGGAATGATAACAATTGTAAAAGTCAAGTTCATTGTCCGTTTATCGCACTGACAATGAGATCATGAACTATTTAATTTTCTGATGGTGGTCCTAAAATTAATTTTTCTCTATAAACTCGAACTATAGTTGAATCGCAATCGATAAGTTGCAAAACAACATTTCTAAGTGTAAATAATTTCTTACACATAATTAATGAGAGATTCGCGCGACAAAATTAATGAGAAGCATTCCACTATGTCCATTCATTATTCGTCGTTAAATTCTCCTTTGCCTTCTACAATATTTGGCAATTAATTTATGACGAAGACGAACGAAGGCATTTCTATATAAACGTATACGTATCTACGTAAATGTGTAATTTGTCGAGAGTGGGTTTCCAATAGGGTTAATTGCATTAGGGATGCTGCGCAAAATTTATTGACGCAAGAAAATGCAATGATACAGCCTTTGACACAAATTATTTTGTATCTATACCGAGAACTGAAAAAATAATACATATGTATGTATTTATATTCTATATATATGAACTCAATTAATATAAATAACAGTCTGTGGAACAAATTGTGGTCATGACAAGGATTGCTATAATTTAATTCCGTTTTTACTACCTCAATAAATGTTAATCTGATCGTTATCCATTTATAACAGCATTTATTATTTGAACTGCCTGTCGATTTTATTTACAACAGTTGTATGCGATTTTAATCTAAAGCACATGAGCTCCTATGGAACTGCCACCACAGTTAATAATATAAATACAAAGTTTATTTCTTCCAATGTTCACCACTGACATAAATTGATTTAGGGAATTTCCGTTTGTGGAATGATTACATTTTAGAATGCCATTGACATACATAGGGTGTAGGTACTCAAGTTTTGGGGGTTTACTAGATTTAAGAATGCTATAGAATACACAGGCTTTATTAACTGCTGGATTTTGGTGAAATGTCTTATCGTTTAATAATATTGAATATATAACAAATACGTTTCCATACGACAACGATTTGCAAAATGTTTGTCAAATTTGGCCAAATTTGGTTAAACTTTGCGTTCCCGTAGGAGCAAAGCATGTCCGCTTCATTAACAATATGCAAGAGATTTCATTGAACTCGTTTGTAAAGCTACGAATCTAGTCATTCCGTCATTCTGCGGCATCTCCTGTCATGAGGCGCATTATGGGTCATGTCATGAGTGATAGGACTGCAATCAACTTCCGGCGAGAGGGATGGGATCTAGTTTAGAGGTGACAATTTACTTCAATTCGTTTATTTTTGGTATGAACGCGACAAAAAAAAAAAGGATATTTATGTAATGCTCTTTTACTCACGAACTCTAACTTATTTTGACAGAGTGCCGTTCCCTAACTTGTGAAATTCGTTAAAGAAAGTGGCATTGAGAGATCAAGATAACCCCTCTTATGTCATTTTCCTTTGGCCGGGCAAAGAGCATTTTATCTTCCAATCCACTCACCACTCACCCAAGATACAGTGCATTTGCAATGAAACTGAATGAAAGACAAATGTCGAAAGTAAGAGTACCAGACCGAGTTAGCGCTTCATTTCTCTTCACACTGAACATAATGTGTGGATCTTTATGTCAGACTATTGCAGTGGTAAAACTGTATTCAAATGTGCCACTAATTAAAAAAATTGTCTACATCTAGACAAAACATTCCTATTACATATTTCGCACAATCGTAGACGTTCTCAAAGAGTCGTAGACATTTTTACAACTACATACATACTTACTTCCAATAGAAAGCGCAAGCAAAACCATGAATCCTATTCTCATCAACAACCCTTCTAAGAGTAGGTACATCAAGTAAGTAGTAAATAGTAATACAAAACATATCAACATAAAAATAGTTCCCATGTTCATCACAATTGTCCCCTAACCTCAGAAACTACTATCAACAAATATCGGTCTTGTGTATGGAACTGCACCACTCGCCTCCACATGGATCCGATTTCAATTCCTGTTATCGATCCCAAGACACGTCTGTGTATTATTAGGCCTCTCAGTTACCAAGGTGTGAATGAATCCTTCGGACAACCTACTTAAGGTCAGCATAATTTATATTTCGGGCTATAAACAAATCGGAGCTATCCATTGACTAGACCACTAATTTGAGAACTTTGTGCATGTAGCAGCAATTTTTCCACGCTCGCGTACGAAAGTTAAATGCCCCCAGGTGTCGTGCGCGCGTCCCAAATATGAATTGCAAACCCAAAACGAAAAAAAAACGATAACTTTAAGTACACATTAATATTCATTTGTGGATTTACGTCCGCGCACCCATGCGACGTGTACAAGTGAATCGAATAATCGTGCACCGTATTACACTGGCGTCTCAGTGTTTTGATTTTGAATATTTATCAGCTTTTCACGCCATAATAGCCTTATCGGAAGACTCAAGTGTCTGGAGACTGTAATTTACATTTCGAAAATGGAATGCGAATGTGGAGACTTACCCTTGAAGGTGAATTGTGGCATTTGTCCAGCAGTTACCACCACAGATGGAGGAGGATTCTGAGTAGGATTACAAAAATCTGGGTCATCCGGATCGAAGAGAATATTGTCCTCCCATTCGGTGACAATGTTATTGCCGCCAGGACGGTTTTTCATCTGAAAAATAAATAAGAATTGGTTTGTAAGAATTTGTTTAGGTAACTTGTTCAGATGGGAGAAGTAGGAATAGTTGTAGCATAGTCTTAAGGGGTTTTTTTCGTCAATGTGGGCATAGGGACGGAGCATTTACATCCGCATGTATACTGTAACGTTTTGTGTTGAATTAATTTCCAGCTGCATTTTTTAGTGGCCGGTTTCTAAATGGTCTTGAATCTTAAGCACCCCTATAAATGAAGTATCACATTATCATAGGACATTCAAAATATAAATCAACGCCAGGCTGGTATTCAACTCAAGAAAGAGAAATAGATCTACTTAGCAAGTATCCAGCGGCGTGCGTATAATGAGGAAGCTTGGAAATTAGAGGCGATATAAGGCAACTGGTCAACAAGTTGATTGACCAAAAATAACGCGACAATGATCAGTTTTAGATGAAATGGGTAAGCAGTGCAGACCGTCACGAAGAAACGGTATCTAGATATCCAGACACCCGTGGGAAGCAACAAGTTAATTCTATAAGCAGAATGGGTGTGTGTATTATAATAATTATCGATTAGCGCGCGCCATCACAATGATAAATATCCCGATAGAAAAGAATGCACACCTAAAGCAGAAACATTTAAATTAGCTTTAAATTGGGAAGGAAGTCGTAGGAAACATGCTATGGGCACAAAACACTCCTCCTACTTTTAAGATGTTTCAGATAGACTTTATTGTAGAGCTGAGCTAATTATGTAGCTATTCTGGCCGCCGAAGGTGGAGTTGACGTTTGAGCAGACGGTGTATTCCTTAACCATGCAAATTTACCTAGCATAAAGTGTTGTAGTGTTGTGTGTCATAAGCCATGACCCATGAGAGATGAGACGCGTATCATCAGATTTAATGGGTTGTTTATTAAACTCGCTTATATAATCTCCTCCTAATGAAAAAATTAAGGGGGAAACCAACAACAAACACACTGGGCATCTGCACAAAATAAATTTAAATGTGGAAAATGGTTGCACAAGGTGATGCTCTTTCACCAACATTGTGTAACTTTTGGTCGATAGGCCCTTGTGAGAGAAAGTACTTCAGTCGTTATTCGTATGCTCTTCTAAGATTGGGTTGATGCTGGCTGGTTGTGAGGTCATCTGGGGCTGGGCACTGGACTAAAAGCAACCGGCTTCAGCATCCAGTCTGATCGCAAGGAATAATACGATTGTTTATGTGATAGTTATGTTTTGCAAACCATATAGGTACCTACATCATTTTTAAATTAAATTCAGTCTTAAAATGTAAAAATCAGGGATATTGTATATTTATATGAACTAGGTAAGGCATGGTACATGCGATGCATATTGCAACAACAAGACATCGCTTCACGTGGGTGATGATGACGATGGGATAGCAAAAGCTATAAAAACCAACAAATAAAAGATACATGCGCTGTTTGAACCTGTGACAACAGGGAAATCTGTGAGAATCTCCCTAGACGAGGAGGCGACGACGGAGAGACAAAGATTTTCAATCCATAATTGAGTGTAGGCGGAAGAATTAAATACAATATGCCATCCGCTTTTCAATTGAAATCTAAAAAAAACAATGGTATGAGGAATGAGGATGGGAAATGTAGGTACTTACCCTATTTCGTTCTATAAGCTCCTTTATTTTAACAAATTATTTAACTCAACTAACAATTCGAAGGTAGGTAGGTATATAAACAAAATTATTGTCTACTTGATTAAAGAGTTTTTTTTTTATCAGTCTTCTTCACAATTTTCTTTTCGATTAAAAAACTACAAACGACAGCGGCGACAAAAATGTTTGTTTTATTTTTGTATAAACAAACAAGTAGTTTATTTATTAGTTTAGTTAACTTAACAGTGTAACAACAACAATGTATTTATTTAAATTTATTTGAGCAAAATTTTTAACACATACGTACACGACAAACTATTGACTAAACATAACAAGGGTGAAGCAAGTATTTTGAATCTGCAATATCAAACATTTTGCGGAGTTGCGCTGCCAAACCGTCCGTGAATTTATGTACAAGAAGTTGAGAAGTTCAGCGTCAGCATGTGTATTTGTTGTTGTTTGCGCAGTTTTTTGTTATTTTTCTTTTGTCATTTTGACATGTTTTGAAATGTCATGTGGAGTTTGTTACCGATATTGGTCGTTTATTTGATGAATGGCGCAGTGTCGTTTGAAGGAAATAGAACATTTTACCTACCTATACCTACCTCTATTGCAAAAAGTGCAAGATGATTTTGCATATAAAAAGTGGTGTCGTAGTTGGATAGATTGTGGTGAGTTTGAGTTGAGGAATTTTTTGAAACAACATAAAAAATTTTCGTTTTACTTCTTTCGACTTTTGGCGTATGAAATAATGAAATGTTGAAATGTAAAGGTTTCTCATTATGCTATGTTCTTCGTCTGACCATAAAATCCCTTTTTTTTACACATACCTAATTACGAGTCTAGTATTGACTAGACGGTCTAAATTTGTGTGATGCCACTTTTGTTTTTTAAGTAGTCGTAATTCGTAGTCAGTTATGAAAGTGTTCTTATCGCCAATCAAGCCGAGATTTTTCGAATATAACGCTTTATCAATTAAAATTGCTTGATTTCCTCCCAAACGCTCTTGCAAATCCTAACCAAAAATTAACTAACAGGATTTGGTATTATTTACCGCATTAATTGATCTTCCCCCTATTGGTTTCGGTGAATAATGTATCAGCCGATTGTGCCACCTACATTCGTCGCGATGTACATTAACCTTCCGCAAAAAACATACATGAATGAGTTCACCTCATGTAAGTCTAGTGTATGTGTATAGAAATGCCTATCCTCAGCTCCGGTCTCCATCGACAAAAGGTGTAGTTAGGAGTTAGGTTAGATTTGGTTTACGGGTTAGCAGAGCAGGCAATCACCCTGCTGTGCCACACATAGGTCCTTGTGGACCCATTGTGATGTTAGTCCCTTTTACCTGTTATTGGTTTTCATGCGAATCTTATTCTCTACTCGCTCTCTAAGACTACGGAGTGGTGGCTTGATCGACTGTAGTGCAGCAGAGGACATTGTGTGGTGCGAGCAAAGAACATTAAGCTTTTGGCGGCCGTGGCATCGAAGAACTAACAACTGCTTTAATAGCCGCCTGGCTGTCAATGAAAATGGTATGTAATATCATTTCTTGGTATTGCCAATAATGACACCTTCACAATTGCCAGAACCTCGGCTCGCAAGACACTGCTACCGGCATCGGTTCTACAGTCCATCTTCGATCCATCTGTGTATCTGGATATCGATTTCCTTTTCGTGGGTTCATTTGTGTTCCATTCATCTTTACTCGGAACCGAGCTGGATAATGGATAGATGGGGAATCGTATGTATAGTCAGAAGGGACAACGTTCCCAAAGTATTTCCCTAGAGTCTATGCGTGACCAAAATTGCACGGGTTCCAAGTAGTTAGTGGTGCTTGGTGCGGTAATTTCAAAATCCTGTACTGAAAAAGCACATTGATATAATTTTTTCTTCCTACATTTCAGTTAGTAAGTTTATATTTTTCTCTAAAGTTCTTTGTTAGCATTTAGTTATTTTACATTTATTGGGTATGTCAGTATAATTAACAATAATTTTGGTTTTCCTTTATTTCAAATAATTTTCTGTTGTTGCACATACTCCACCCTTTGGCGCAAAACTGCGACGATGACTTCAGTGCTTAGCTCTACGATTCTACTTCAACTACTCAAACGAAACAAAAAAATTAAAAAAAAAAAAAACAAAAACTAAACGCTAAGCCACTTCACCGGGCTCCTAGAAAGGAAACTTCTTGTTGTGATGCAACGCGCGCGTACTTGTGTAAAAACTTATCAAATAAATCAACGTCTACTCAAGGGCTTAAAACTATTTACAGTTTAAGAGGAAACAAATTAAAGCGTCCTGCTTGGCCAGCAGCAATTACGTCAGCTTTGCTCCATCGAGCGTCTGTACGATGTGCTTTGATACCACAGCGGTGGCTTCACTCGCATTCGGTATGAGAAAGCGGTCCATGTCGGTGATGAGCAAGCCGTCACCATCAGGGAATCCATACTTGAATGTGATCAAGTCTCGATGACGCTTTTTAGCTGTGATCTTGACAATACTGGCCAGGGGGCGTCGAACGATGACCTGCGCCTGACCGCGATTTAGCTCTCTTAGGACGATCAAGTGGGAGGCAGTGATTATGAGGTGACTGTCATACATGTAGCCATTCATGTGCACCTCCTGGCACTTGAAGGCGTTAATGATGTCGGGGGATTTTAAGTACTGATTGATGGAGACTATTTCCTTTCCGTCTGGGCCAGATAATGTGGCGGAATTGGTTGGCGAGTCTAGGGGCTCGGTCTCGGTGAACTGATCGTCGTTTTCGTCGTCGATGCTGAAGACTGGAGCGACGTTTCGATAGCGCTTACCGTTCTTTTCGCTTGATGAGACATGTTTGTCTGGGACTTGCTGTTGAATGTTCGCATTGGCTGCTGTATTTGGGTTGACAATTATGTCCATGAGCTTCCCCTTCACTTCGGCCGACTTGATTTTCATGGCCGCTGACAGTTTACTAAACAGATCGGTTGTAGACTTTGACTCGGGCACTGAGTTTTGGGATTTTGAAGCCGCATTCATGTTCGCCTGTTGGATAGTGGAATTTTTCAGACAAACAATACACTTTCTCGGTTCGTGGTCCTCTAAGCAGTCGGCCATGTGTTCTCCGAAGTAGTCGTGGATGGATGTGTAGCCGCCGGACAGAAGCGAAACGTATTGCGTGTTCTTTTGAAGGAATGAAGCCACCACCATGTGCGTGTATTGATCTTCATCAAGTCGCCCGCTGCCCATAAAGCAAAGGTGTTCACCTCCGGCGTTGGAATTCGCTTCAATCGATTGACGTTGAGCGCGCAGCAGTCCCTGCACCGCCGTGGCAAATGCAACCGGCTCCTGCAGCATTAAGTTGCAATCCAAATGGAAGGCAGTCGACAAATGGCCAGCGTTGTACTGTTCGGCTGGCCGACAGTCTACCAAAAAAAATCGGACAGCTTCTGGGGCGGTTAACTCTATCGAAGAGTTCTCAACGAGTTCATACACCGACACTGGAAGGCAAAGGGCTTGCGACACACTGCACGGCTCCTCCTTTATGCTCTGGTTACCATAGAGCGCCTTGAGAAAATCAGTTTTGAATGACGACGGTGTCTTCAATGCATAGTACTGAGCTAGTGAGCAGAAATCCACCACATCGTCCGTCTCGAGAGCACACGGCATGTTTGACAGAAACTTGATAATCTCCTCCTTTGAGGCATTCTTCATGGCAAGGATCTGATCTCTGCTATTGACCAAGATGATCAGACTGAGAAAAAATACCAAAAACGGATCGCTGTTCTGGAAATACAGATCCCACATGGATAGGATCACGTTTAAACCGCATGTTGACGCAAACAAACATCTGAACCACTGCATGGAGTACAAATCTGGAGAGATCTTCTTCGTGTCCAACATCGAACAAAGCTCAGGGTCATGGTAAAGGATTAGCAAGCGGAACACATGAAACACATTCCCCTTGGCGATGCATCCTTTCGGAATATACGTGTCTCTTATGGCTTCAAACAGGTTATACGTGTCGGAGCGCTTAAGTTTCAAGGCCAAAAGCGGCAGCAACAGCTCAATCCAGCCATTAACGCTGTCATACTGAAGATTCCTGTTCTTGCAGTAGAATGTCAAAATTGATTCTAGATCCGAGATGACCGACACTTTGTCCTCGTCGTCGTTGCCAATACGTTCAACAAATTTGTTGCAATCCTCGCGGAGTTTATTCTGGAACGGCAAATCGTAGATTTCATTGAACAACGACATCTGATCGGATTTGTGTCGCACATCCAGACAAACTTGCCATACGTCTGGCCGCAAAGACTCGGGAATGGCTTTGCCACCACATATGGCATAGATGTCGTTCACATTGCAATCGTCTAGCAGGGCTGATTCTAATTCAATTAACCTAGAAGTAGAACAAGGTAAACAAATTTAAATAGTTTTTATCTTGAAAAATGCCTAAAGATAAAAAATACAAAATGGAAACAAGCCCAGGTGAGTCAAATTAGGTCTTGTGAAGTTTGCGGACAAATTTATATGACGAAAGCATTTTGTCGAACTGATTTTTATTTGATTTACGTATTCTTGACGGACAAATTTAGTATATAGATGACGCGATGAATAACAAAATAAACAAAAATAGATTTTTTTTGCCTTCAAATTGCTCGAGAGTTACATACCATAAATTATCGTCCATTGTCTTGTGTATGTTTTGTGTTGGCTGAATTTTTCTAAATTATTTTTAATTGTCACTTGGGTTTTTACATACTTGTTTCGGAATTTCGTTTTGTTTTGGTTTTGTTGTCGATAATTGGCAAAATATTGAGGGAGAATTGGAGAAAAATTGCAGAAGTACTTTTTTCCAACGATTGGTTGACAGTTGGCTGCCAAAGTGTCATCAGAAAAATGACAATTAGGTTCCATTATGCGTATGCAGCGCCAGTGAATTGTGGCATGGCGTTTAGTAAAAGCTTATTAAGTACAGTAGAGGGTAATTTTTCTAAAAGAAAAAATGTTTAGAAGAAAAATTTCGCCCTATTAAGAACCCTTTAAAGCAATCAAAAATTTATTAAGCAAAAGTTGTGTTGCAGGTCTACACTTATTTATCTATCCATGTTGATATTGTTACTCCATATTTTCTTTTACTTTATATGACGTTGCTGTATTTTTTAGCTATGGAAAGCAACAATAAAATTTCAGCGGTCGTATAATTTGGAGTCCTAGAGCGCTTATCGGAATATCCGTTAATTTCATCTATAAAGGGTTTGTTTAATTACGCCTGTACCTTTTGTTTCAGTGGCGTCACGTGGGTGTCAGCCGCCCGGGACAGAAGAAAAATTTGCCACGCCCTTATTCAGATATTTCAAATTGAAAGACTATAGTATACAGTAATTCTGTGAATCATGTGTTCTCTTTCACTTATATAAGCAATTTCAAATACACATACCTTCTATCTATCTATCTATCTTCTATATATTTTTTATATTATGTACATAATATATAAAAGAGAAAGTCGTTATTTACTACGCTTATAACTCAAGAACGCCTGGACCGATTTCGATGATTCGCATCAATTGGATACGATTTCGTACGAATTTCTCTCATGCGAACATGTAAGCATACGCACGAACAATCCCGACCTTTCAAGTAGTATGTGAGCGCGCACACTGGATGCGAGTTCGTCGTACATATACGTACGTATAGTTCCGACGTCTGAATATAATTCCAACTTATTGGGATTTTTAAACACGTTGGTGCGTTTAAACATTAAAATTGGATGTTTATTGAGACAAGAGGGGGTATGGGTCACGGGGCACTGTATATTTTACAGAGAAAATCGTATTTAGTAGTGTGCACATTCAAAATATTATATTTCGAAAACCACCGAATCGATTGAGTTCAAATTTGCAAATCATCTTATGTATTGACCCAGGAGTATTTCCGTGAGGATTGATCGAAATTGAACAAAGGGGCGTGGAACCTCCCATATAAAAAGAACATTCAAAATCTTATATCTCGAAAGGGGCGTGGCACCTCCCATACAAAAAGAACATTCAAAATCTTATATCTCAAACACCACCGAATCGATTGAGTTCAAATTTGCAGATAATCTTATGTATTGACCCAGGAGTATTCCTGTGAAGATTGGTTAAAATTGGACAAAGGGGCGTGGCACCTCCCACACAAAAAATACATTAAAAATCTTATATTTCGAAAACTACCGAATCGATTGAGCTCAAATTGACAGATAATTTTAGGTATATGGGTGTGGCGCTATTTTTCGACAATCATGGGAGCTAAAGTTTGTAAAATGTGTAACATTGATAGCTATGCATTGTCCTGATAGACAAGAATACTTTCTACGTACCACGGAGCATTACAATTAAAACTGTTTATCACTGATTTAAATGAATTTAAAACTGATTTTTTTTATTTTTTTATTTTGCACTACGAAGTGTGCAGGGGTTCGATAGTCAGCTTATAAAATATCTTGAATCACGAAAACTTCTTTATATTAATAATTAAAAATTATACGAGAATAATTATTTAGCCATACACCCCATGACTTCCCATGACTTCATTTTGATTAACGACTTGGCTACAAACAAAAACGAGACGTCATTGCAATGAAATAAAATTTGACAGGTAAATGAATATTGAAATCGGAAACACAAACGAATTTTATAGTAAAGACGAAGTCGACGCCCGTTTTTGACGCCCTCACTCTATCAATGCAAATATCAAATGCAGATTTATATCGAAAGCACAATGGTACGAAAAAGAACCTTTATGCCCTGCCAGAATTATTCCTGAAAATGGATTTTCTACGCATTTTCTATGCTATCTACCTTTCTCCTTTCTACTACGCCATGCACTAAAAGTGTATTTCAGGACTTAAAACACGTCAAATAAAATGAAAAATTTGTTTCAGTAAATTTTAAACAAAAGAAATAAAAAACAAGTTTACAAACTCAAGATTCACATATTATAAAAACGTTTTCTCAACATGGATAATGTTTATAATGTAAAAAAATGGCTAATGATAGTTAATTTTTGTTTTATATTTTTAGTAATACATATTATGTTACCATAATCTATTTTTGACCGGGTTTCTGGTCAAAAACTCAGATTTTGGCCTTTGACCGGATTTAGAAAATAAAAATCCGGTCATACGGTCAGATTTGACGGATTCACTTTTTTTAGTGGCAACACTGTGTTTTAGTATGTAGTGATTAGGTTGGGCTTAGTTGTTTTGTTTTCGGGTTTTTGTAGCTTCAAATTTGAATATAAAGAGCTAAAAAAAAACGGCTTATAGATTTTGACATGTTGAATCTAATGGCATTTAAAAATGAATTTCGTCTAAACTCCACTTATATTGTTTTTGTTTTTGGCCACGCCACAGTGTTAATTTGTTTCCTTTTTATACCCTCCACAGGAAGGTATATTCACTTTGCCATTACGTTTGTAACGCCAAGAAGGATTCACTGGAGACCATATAAAGTATATATATTCTGAATCAGGATCACACTCTAAATCGATTTAGCCATGTCCGTCTGTCTGTCTGTCTGTTGAAAGCACGATAGCGTCCAAAGGAATTGACCTAGGTGAATGAAATTTTGTGAGACGACTTCTTTTTACCGTCGCCAGGTTGGTATTGAAAATAGGCTATGTCGGTCAAGTAGTTCTGGTACCTCCCATACAAAACCACTATTAGACCAACGTCTCTCTCTGTCTGTTGAAATCATGATAGCATCCGAACGAATCGACTTAGGCAACTGAAATTTTATGAGAGGTGTTATATTTATGGCCTTAAAGTTTGTATTAAAAATGGTCCATGTCTGTCAAATAGTTCTGTTACCTCCCATACAAAGCCAATATTTGACCCATCTATCTCTGTCTGTTGAAAGCAAGATATCGTCCAAATGAATCGACTTAGGTGAATGAAATTTTGTGAGAGGACTTTTTTAAACCGTCGTCAAGTTGGTATTGAAAATTGTCTATGTCGGTAAAGTAGTTCTGCTACCTACTATACAAAACTAATATTAGACACATACTAACTCGCATGGCAAACATTTTGCATGACTTTTATGCAGTGGAGGGTATCAAAGCATCGGCCAGGCCGATGATAACACTTTTACTTGTTTGTATTTAGGTACTTCGACGTTTGTCATTTAGTTTTTTTTTTGTGTTGCTGCATTGGTTTAAGGCGAATATGTATTTAAAGTCGCTGACCATAATACTAATAGACGATTTGTATGCCAAGCAATTCGACTTGTAGGAACTCGGCCTTGAATTTTAAACTTTGTTTTTTTTTAAAAAAGTGTTAGCTGCTGACATTGTTAATTGATACATATTACATTTTGGAGTTTTTTTTTTGTTTTACTCGCATATGTTTATCTGTATTTTACTTTTAAAATCATCCATATTCATTTTATTCAATATGCAAACAGGACACACAATCGCTTTTATAC
This sequence comes from Cheilosia soror, assembly GCA_949372485.1. Lineage (NCBI taxonomy): Eukaryota > Metazoa > Arthropoda > Insecta > Diptera > Syrphidae > Cheilosia > Cheilosia soror. Next base: position 132,030,680 of record OX443561.1, on the reverse strand, counting down.
CTAATAGCATATGAAATTTGTGTCGGCAAAAAATATAGATAATATCTAATATTGTAGGTAAGGTATACACACCCACTATATTTACACACATAATGCTTTCAAGTATAATGTGTACCTTCGATATTAACTAATAAATCTGCAAGCAAATGTATGACACATTGCGTAAGATTAACTGAATATTTATTTTTAGTCTTAAATGAGGATCAAAGCATTTATATAAAGCAGGTAGACGGACAGGGAGTAAAAATATAAGTATCAGTGAACGTCAATAGAATGTATGCATTGTGTATGCATTAACGAATTCTAATCACCGATGCTAATTCATGAATGCTTTACATTTGATCGCTTGCATTTGTAATTTCTACACAAAGTTAATGGTAAACTGTCAAATAACCAGTCGGAGCCAATTATTTCGAATTACTAAATGAAGGAATACAAGATTACGACACATTTGTGGTAATTTTTTTGCTCTTTCCTCGCACGTCCATAATACTTTATAAAAGTCAACGTCCGTCTGTTCGTCCCTCTCTAACTCGAGCACCATTTGTTCGATTTTCATGATTTTTCTTTTCTGATTTATAAATTGTAGATTTAGATTTAAAAATTGAAGGGGGGACGCGGGGTGTAAGGGGGGTCTCACGAACAGTTAGCCGTATGCGTTTGAAAGTTTGTATGTTGATACATAATTCAAAATTATTAAATGCCTTATTCATCGTTTTTCAAAATTTGTCCTATAAGAGTTGAAACAAGTTTTCACCCCACTTTCTGTTTCGAATTTACTACATTCAACTTGCCATTATACTCATAAATCTATGTAGGCCAATTCAAGAAATGCTTTTAATTGTTAGGCAATACTTCACCGAGTATTTTGAGCTAAGATTCATCTTTCTGATCCATACAGAGGGTGATATAATAATAAATTGAAAATAGATCTGATTTGGCCAAGTGCGAAAAAATTGTTTTCTCGATAGCAGTTGTGCTGTGGGGTAGTTTTATATTGCGTTCCAAAAATAGATTATTATTACTCCCACTTATTGGGCGCAGTAGCGCAGTGGTTAGTGTGCTGCACTACTGTGCGAGGGATCCCAGGTTCGATTTCCGGAAAAACACAAATTATCTACATTTTAAGGTTTTTTCTACTGCGCCACCTCTCGCGACAAACAATAAACGTCTGACAAACATCCGAGAGTATGACTGTCCTGAAAAAGCCTCTCAATTCAGTCGTTCGGACTCGGCATAAAATTGTAGGTTCCTTCCATTCATCACAAAAATAGAAACTCACACAAACGAATGGTTGTGAGAAGCTATAGACCTATAGTGTCTATCCGCCTGTTGCGCCACCTATTTATTTTTTGTATTACTCGCATTCAGAATGCACATTGCACGTAGTACGTTGTACATGCTCTGCTCATGTATAGCGTAGTTGAATTTGATGTAGGGAATGGTTAATAGTTATGCATAAAACAAACTGTGTACGTACATACAAAGAGTTTGTGATACGTAAGTAGATATACACAATTATACATTACATATATTTGAGATCTAATGTCCAAAACACATGTGCAGAAATTCTGAACGGTTCACTGCAAGCAGTACTGCAGATGAAACAGATGCGCAGAATTCTATTTAAATCGGTTGCTGTCAATGCGGTTAAAAATACGACAGTGTAATACAGACGACAAATAATTCCCGTCTCTCTTTTCCTCGTTTGCATCAGTAGCTGAATTTTGAAAATTCGGTGCTGTCAAGTCTATTTAATTTAATTCACTGCGTTGCCATGCAGTGGATTTAGAAATAGAGACATATTGCAGTGCTGCGGTGGGTGCAGAATTTACATTTGTATCACCACATAAAAACATGTGTATTCTAATCTTGCTGCACAGTGAATTCTGCACGTGTGTTTTGGGCATAAAGCTATGGAAAGTGTAACGATGATCGCGTGACGAGTTTTTATTTGTGCGAAATATTATGTCCATTGACTTAGGTCTTTCGGATCAGTATACAGGTTACGTAAGGAAGGACTAAGTTGGTGACGGTGGAGGGGTGAAGGGGTGGTAGGGACTAACTCTGGAACTATTTGGCCGATTTTAAAAATTCTTTCAACATTGTACTGGCTACATCATCCCGATCCAGTATAGGTTACTTAGGGAGAGGATGGAGGAAGGAGAAACGGGGATATACTCGGTCATTGCCGGAGTTGACCTCCGACAACCATCGAAAGTGATTTGTATGTAATCTTACAGTTGGTTCATTGTTAACATTGTTAGATATTTTGTCTAACAGCTGTCTCTTGATGTGTTTGCTTTTATTGGGCTGCATTTGTCATGTGAACAGCTTTTTCCAAAAGTCACCCAAGTGGAGGCCAGTTCACAGATCCATTACGCGAAATTATGCGCTCAGCATATGTGGCATGTTGCGCTATCTTGTTAAAATCAAAGCTCTGTCACGTTAATGCCATTCAACTGAGGAACGAAGAAGTGAGAAATCATGTTTCTATAGCGCTCTCCGCATTTCTTAAAGAAATATGGGCTAATATATGGGATGATTCCACCAACCCATAAACCACACCAAGCGATGAATTTTAATGGATGTAAGGGCGTTTTGACAAAGGCTTCTAGTTTTTTTTCCACTTCAAATTCGGCAATTTTGCTTGCTTTACATATCCATTTAACAAAATATGGGCATCATCGGAGAACAACATTTTGCGATGAAAATGAGGCTCCAGCTGAAACATATTTTCGGCCTATTCACCGAACTTACGATGCGTATAATGGTCACGCGGTTTCAACTCTTACACAAGCTGGATCTTATAAGCTTTTAGGTAAAGATCTTTCCGTAAAATCTTCCACAAAATCGATGAGCATAGCTCAAATTGCTGTGATATTGCACGAGCTATTGCACGAGTTGTTCTGTTGTTAGTCTATTCATTGTACAATAGCAAAACATACTAACCACAAATCAACTTTCAACTGTCAAATTACCAATCTATAGAAATAGTGTTGCCAGTTTAAAAATCAAACCTCTAAGAAAAACAACCTCCAGTATACTATAGAATGGACATAGCGCATAGGTCAGCGACTCGTCTTCTTTCCGCCATTGGTGGTCGATTTGATGTTAGTGTAGTGTTTAGGATTCCCTAATTAGTCGAACTCCTTGTGTCCGTGTGCTGTCAAGTCGGTTAAGAGAATGCTTTATGAGTACGACTTTGAACATCGTTCAATTTCTCGTTGATTCCAACCTCGGGATATAGATGGCTACTAAAGTTATATGGAGAGTTTATAGTAGAATTTTCCGAAAACATTGAAGCAAAAATGTCAAGTGCAATAGACCATTAGCAGTTACGCGAACCATTTGGGCAGGCATTAAATTTGTTAGTTAGTCTTTCTCTCTAAAAACCTTTTGCTGCTTTAAAAGCTTCAAATTAGATCATCTTTGTTCCGTAACTGTGGCTGTCATTCATTGAATGGACTGTTCTTATAGCTGCGGAGGCTTCCTTACATTTTTTGTTGAACCCAGAGTTTTTTCGATCCGGATGTTTCGGTTGAAGAATAAGAAATAAGATTATAGCATACGCGCGTTGACAAGGTATTGACACCGAAATGTATCTGTGTGTGACTGTGCGTTAAGTAATCAGTGTTGTTCGTTTTTGTTGGCGTCTTTTATTTCCTATTGAGTGAATGTAATGAGTCTTTAATCGTGTTTTCTCAAAACATTGTATTATCAGACAAAGGCGCATATTTTAAAACCACCCTGGTAAGTGTCCGTCTATCCACAACTTTAAGCAAAATACAGGGTTGGCCAAATACAAGTTTCTTTTAAAAATCCAATAAAATGAATAAAATTAAATTTTTTCCATGTATCATGGCTCATTTAGTAAAACAAACATTCCCATTATTTATGGAACACAACGTCGGTCAAGTGGCTGGCTTCGCAGTAGCGGATTCTGTCACTCCAATTTTCCAGACCTTGATGATGGTTTCGGGTTGCAGCTCAAGGATTGCTTGGATGATATTGGCTTTAAGTGCTTGAATCGTTTCTGGATTGTTGGCAACACATCGGTCCTTCACGGTTCCCCACAAAAAAAAAGTCCAAAGGGGTCAAATCGCAGCTCCAAGGTAGCCAATTGACATCGCCAAGATTTGGGAATTTGGTGCGCAAAAGATCGATTGTGGCATGTGTGTGACGTGTGGCATGGCGCGCCATCCTGCATGAACCAGAGGTCGTCCAAATCCATGTCTTTAATTTCAGTAAAAAAAAGTCGGTTAACTTGGCTCTGTACCGAATATGTTAATGTTGTTCATAGCCTAATTTTCGAAGAAAAATAGTCCAATGATGCCACCACAAACCGCACCAAACTGTCACTCTCTGTGGATGCATTGGCTTCTCGACAACAACTTGCGGTTTTTCCGAGTCCCAGATGCATACTAGCATACCAGAAAGTCACGAACTTTTTGCACAAACTTGCGTACAGCAGGCGAGGTGGGTGCTTCATTTCTGCCAAAACTTATCTTTTCAAAAAACGCACTGTTTCGGCTACACAGCACTCACTTTGGAAATAATATTTCTATATTATTCCCAACGTTGTTCAAGCGTAAAGCGACTCATTTCGTTCCGCGGATGTCGTATGATACTGCCTTTCTGTCAAGATTTCGAGCGGGAAACAGCTATCAGTGTCAAAATAACCTATGATTTAAAAAGAAACCACTAGATGGCCCACCCTTTATGTATAAAAAGAGATTGCATTTTGCGGTTCTATTTATAATTCTGTCTGAATCACAATGATTAATGACTCAGTACACATAATTATCTTCACGATGTCATACATATATCATTTACGTAATTCGTATTCACCTACAATCCCAAAGTACCTCTCGAAAGGACATCTTTAATCATGAAAATATGAAACCAAACCAAAAACTGTTCCACACACAAATGCCTCAATTTGTGATCCACCAAACATATTTTAACTTGTAATTTAAGACATAATGCCGTTGTAAGTCTCGTAAATATTTTTTAAATCGAATACTTTAACAGTCAACCACCTACCATTCTCCACTACATCGATTCTAGACTCTCGCACTTAACCAGCGTACCGAGCGACCCCATAAAAGATCATCCACCTTTTCTTGTAATTATTTTAAGCTTTTAATTGCCAGCATATAAACTCCATCTGTTTCCTTTGGTTACCCCTTCTGTTCCACAAATCGGGCTCATAAGGACCCTTTTCGTCACAGAAGTGCGGAAAGAAATCATAAATAATGATATACCTGGCAGATAGTAATTAAAAACACCAAAAGGAGCAGGAACGAGAAATAAAAGGAACAAAAAAAAAGCAAAATAACAAATTCAAACAAAAAAGCAATACCAAAGCAAGAATATATTCCAACAAGTGGTGGTGTGGTGGCAGCGAACTTCGCAACAACCTAGTTGATGGTTTTCCTTTTTTTTTACTGCGCTGCAGCTAGAACCTAGAACAGTGCCATGAAGATGGCGTATCTATACGATTCCATCCCCATTGACGTATACCTTTTCTGGAATACAAATAAAGAAAAACCCAACAACATCCTTATCATTGTTCATAGCGGTTGTGCGCCGAATCCACCATTACAACAAACCATATGTGCACTTTGTGTTCATGGCCAAAAATAGTAAATGGAAAAACAGAGAGTATTTAAAAACTGTTGCTGCCACTTGCCCGAGCAGTAGTCCTTTACAGCAAGCCATTTGAAGAGCTTCTAACTCCAGCTACCTGCGAAGAATATCCAGTCTAGTTCTTGGTAACATATTGTGTAATTAAGAAGTGAAATTTTATTTTGAGTGACCACAACACAATTCAATTGCAAGTGTTTTTAAAAATGCAGTTTGCAATGAGTTTTACCGTTTTGCTGCTGCTGGCAATGATTGTTGCCGGGATGTGTGTTCCAACATCTGTTCTAGCAAAGAATTCCGAACTGAACAGCAAAGGTGAGTAAAGGACGATTATTTATTTAAATATACATTCAGTACATTGTGGGTAGTGAACAAATAAAAACATGAAAATGAAATATCCTTACAAAAGACCAACGAGTATTATGTTCATACGGCTACGCCTTAATTTTCTTTTCTGCCCATAACAACTTTCCTGTACGCCTCCGCGTACCGCCATCGTCATCATCATCACCATTATTCTGAGCATGTTAGCGCTAAATATAACACCAGAAGGTTGGAGTGCTCAACAATGGAAATCCCATTCGCCCTTATTATACATCCTGTAGTGGAAGTGAGGAATTTTCTTGAAATATCTTAAATTTCTTATCCTTTAGCAGTGAGATTATTTTTATAGTACACACGCCCTCAACAGGTAATGTCCCATAAAATTAACATACGGCAGGAATGATGTACAAGTAAAGTCAATTAACATCCCTTTTTCGATCTGCTTGTTCGCAATTGAAAGGGACTCTACGGAACCTTGATTGAATTCAGTTTGTAGAACATGATTGTTATCCTCACAGAGGGAGAAAATTGGCTCTTCTTGTCGAAACGGTTGAAAGTAAATAATGCAATTGTTGATTTTGGACAACGGGGAGTCGAGTGGAGGTATAACACAAGCACATCCACTTCACACTGGATGTAGAATGGGCGACTAAAATATTCAACTTGTGGACACTGCTTTCTGGATCTGTGTTTGAAAGATCCGTAAATACTTAACGTTCATAAAATATTGAATTTCGGTAAATTAAGAGCCTGGATGGACCTAATTCAGTTCAATAGCAATTACTTAATTTAAACTCACTGTCAAATATTTACCTACCTTTAGTCTTTAGAGAATAGCCTAATTGTACCTCAAAAAAACAATGTCCCCATGTTTGTTTATTTTACTATTTATATACCCATTTGTAGGAAAATAAACATCATTTGCTGTCTTATAAATAATTTATAAGTAAAACTTCTGTGGTCGTACATTGTGTTACCTTGGGTTATAAAAAAGGACAAACTTTTCATTGTTCCATCCGATTGGGGGGGTTATGGTACTCTGGAAAATCTCTTTAGGCTATGATGGGCATACGAGTATGTATTATGTTGCTCTGACTATCTCTGGTCAAAACAAGGTTATAGTGTTCTTCACAAATCCTTATGGGTGACTTACATGGTCTTTCATCCGCAATTTTTGCAACAGAAAGGTTAAAAAATCACCAACAAATGTGTTAATCGGTTAGAGATTTAGAATAATGTTACTCAATTTCGTTCCTTAACTCAAAAAATATAAATATTAAAAATAAATGGTAAATTAAGGGTGGAGGGGTACACTGAGAATTTTTTTTATAAGTACTCAACAAATTTCTTGTAGTAAGAATTGAAAAAAACTGTCAGTCACTTGTCAATTGACAGATGATTTAAAATTTACCGACCTATTCAGCATTTAATATTCTGCATTCAATTACTTACTATTCCCATTTATGTGTTGATTATTTCCGAATAATTTTCGTCGCTAGATGAATCAGGTAAGGCGTCAATTTTAGCTATCAGTAAGATGCAATCGAAAAAAAATTGTTCTGCCTTATTCGAGCACTTAAACTTAGTCGTTGAACTTATACTTAGTCTTAAAATTTTCCTTTTGAATTATAAAGTTAGTTAATCAAAAAAATATTAAGAAACTGTTGTCAAAATTTTTCATCACAATTATACTGTAATTTATTGAAACACAAAATGCATCTGTCATTTTGAATTGATTACTACAAAGGCGCTTTCCCTAACTTTATCGTACTTACCAAAACTACTATTTTGACAGTATTTTCCATTTTTACTACAAAAGTATCTAAGCTGAGGTAAAAAATGCAAATGAGAGGTTCATTATACACATGGACAATATTTTTGCACCTTTTTTAAATGTTTAAATATTGTAAAAAAAATAGCAGCAGCTAGCTACTTGCTGCCAGCACAAAACCATTGTTACCACAAACTGTCAACATGTACTGTAATTCACTCGTAAGATACTATAAATAGTTCCTTGAGTGCTTTTGTAAGTTCAACTTACTTCTAACTTACGTACAAGTGTTTCTTCCACTAAGTTCATCTATAGTGCAAACATTCCTTCAAGTTCTGTACGACTTACGTAAGTCGTAAATAAAACTTACAAGTGTAATCATTGTGATGAACTAAAAAAGGGCCCATTTGTTATTCAACTGCCCGATTTCGCAGGAGTGTGTTTTTCACATGGCATCGACACGATGTGATTCTGCAAGAGGTTGTGAATTTGTATAACCCTAATGAGTCAGCTTTTGTCGCCTGAGAAAACTGAATTTAGTTTTACAAAGAAATATTCAGCAAAATATCGTCTATGATTTTGACATAAAAAGTAACCGAAAGAAGATGTTAATTATGCGACCATAAAAAAGTGACTGTGTCAGTATGATAGACTGTCAAACGATAGGATTTTTGACATTTCCACATTCCACACTGTTTTCCCTGCATTTGGCTAAATGTGCGCACATTTACCCAGTTTCAAAACTTCCTGCTGAAATAGGGAAAAAAAAATTTGGTAGTAATCCTTAATATTTTAAACTCTTTTTCAAAATAACATATTTCAAGCGTTTTTGTCAAAAAAAAACTAATTTTTTGTTAAAAATGTCTCAATTCATCCGCTCGGCATAAATTTATATACGCCAATGCGATATTATCAATTCAGATAAGAACGATAAAGCTTATTGCGACCCAGTTGGGCACTTTTTGGTTTGCAAACAGATTTTTCTGATGACATTGTTATGACAGCATTTTTTATAAACTCAGAAACTAGTACAAAAACGCGTGATAGTTTGACAGTCGTAAAAACATCACGTCCCCTTTGCGGGTTTTAAAATAGATCATTGTACATTTGCATCCAAAATGGATGGTCGTCCTTGTAATTGCAGCTGGCTATTGACAAAGCTTTAAACATTACACTGAGATTCTGTCCATTTATACCGTAACGTAAATTGCAAAATCTTCCTGAAGTCTTACCTGCGATTGTTAAATTTATTTTTGTCCGTACCATTCATGATATTGGACATTATTGTTCCAAATATTGTCAACGTTATGTCAAGAAAAGGCATTTGCAGATTTTTTTTGTATATTAGGTGCCATATCTCTTAACCAAACGACTCTAACTTTCGATCCTGAGAAAGTCGTGTCTAACTCATGGTTTAAGTATAATTGTCATCGTAGTAGTGTCATTCAAAGGTGGAATGTCAGTTTTCCAGCCAATATATTTTTTTTTCATTTAAAATTCTTTAAATTTTATTCCATTAAATTTTATTCATAACTAGCAAACCCCTGCACACTTCGTAGTGCGAAATAGAAAAATAAAAAAATCTGTTTCAAATTCATTTAAATCAGTGATAAACAGTTTTTATTGTAATGCTCCGTGGTACACATATTTGATTTTACCAGGAATCGTATTACGTAGAAAGTATCCTTGTCTATCAAGATAATATCAATGTTACAAATTTTACAAACTTTGGCTCCCATGACTGTCGAAAAATAGCGGCACACCCCTTTATATACCTAGGATTATCTGTCAATTTGAGCTCAATCGATTCGGTGGTTTTTGAAATATACGATTTTGAATGTTTTTTTGTATGGGCGGTCCCACTCCCCTTTATCCAACTTCGACCAATCTTACAAACAAATTGTGTGAAACTATTGATGAAATTTCACAAAACAAAAAGTTTTATCAAAAATCATTTTTTGCGCTCGAATAAAATGTCAGTTTTGCAAAAATCGTACTAGCTTTGACTCATGTTGTACTAGAATTTGTACTAAAGCCGTTTTTAGTAAAACTTTCGATTAATTTGGTTATTTGTAGCTCAAAAGTTAAAGTTGAAACTAAAGTTAGTTCCGAAATTAGTTAAACACCAGTTTAGTGATTGTTTATTGGTAATGCTCATAGTGTTTTTAATAATTTCCTTCTATGTGAGTTGCCACGCCCCTTTCTACATTTTACAGCTTACCGCACATACTTAATGGTAAAGATTTTATATTTTAAGTTTCATTGTAACTTCATTGACAAAAACCTTTCTCCACTCCCTTTCCTCGTAAAAATTCACTACACAAAGTTGCTTATGTACTTCTTCAGGTTCATAAAAAGGTAACAAACAAACAGATGGAGTTACTTTGACATTTCTACTGGTTTATGCACAGACTTCTAAAACTGTAAGCAAGTTCGGAACTAATTTATTTAGACTGTATTATTGTATTTAAGTGGACCAGGACCATGGACAGGACATGTTTGCTTTTAAGAGTTTATCTCAAACGAATTTTTCGTTTGTCCCACCTACAAATCAAATATGTATGAATTTAGAAGCTTTTAGGTACTCATACTTGTACTCTAACTTTATTCAAAGGTTACCATCAGTTCATCTGAATTATATCATTGTCATAATAATACCTCTCCCGTCAACTAATCTATAAGTTAATTTTGGCAAAAGAGTCTTTCCAAATATCTCAAATTGCCAAAATGTGTAAAAAAAACAGAACGTAGGCGTACTGAAATAATCAGACATATGTATATATTAACTCCTACATTCAAGTTTGCTGTTGATTTTGTAAAGGTCAAATTGCTTATGTCATTACGAAGCCATTATAAAGGATTCTTTTTTTTGCTCTCAATGTAAAAAGACAGTCATATCGCATAAACAACACCAGTATACATAAACCCTTCAGCAGTAGTGCTGCTCCTGTAAATTGGGAATAAACGTAATGAAATTAAAAGGAACCACGTGAATCTGAATAGGCGTGCGAAAAGAATGAAATAAATAACCAAATTCTAAATTATTATCTAATGACCTTATAATCCAATCAATTCCTTCTTTATTTATCGCAAGTCCTTCAAATTAGCTTTGCATTTGTGGCGAACAAATCAATTACCATTACCCTTTTTATTTCTTCATTCTACTCTTTGGTAGAGATATTTTTGTGGCGTACTTCAAAACTTAAATTGAAAGAAAATGTATTAACAAAAAAATGGAATAATTTAACTCAACTTTGGTGTAGGAAGATTTGGAAAGTTAGATAAATCAAGGTATTTAAATAAATGTTTCATGAGCAATTTCATTTGCTGATAGAACAAATATTTAAATAGAATTGATTAATGTTTGAGTAGATCGTACGACATCAACAAGTAAGTTATGATTTCTTTTTGTTTTGCGTGCCGTAAAGTTGGAGTTTTATTGGCATAGAACTTTGTACCCATATTTTGCTACACTACTCAACCGATCTTTATGAGACTTTTACCGCATTTTATTGACATTAATGTATGTAGTATCTACTGGCATCTATTATCGCGGCGTCTACTGCCGAGTTCACTTTTTATACCCGGTACCACACTGTGGCGAGGGTATATTCACTTTGACATTCCATTTGTTACGCACATAAGGAGGCGTTGTAGGTATGACAAACTATATATATTATTGATCAGCATCACTTTCTTAGTCGATCTAGCGATGTCCGTCTGTCTGTCCGTCTGTCCGTCTGTCCGTCCGCACGATTACCGCCGTAATTTAAGAGCTATCGACTTGAAATTTGGTACGTAAGCTTTTATCCACCAAACTGAGGCTAAGTTCGAAGATGAGCAAGATCGGATGAAAACTAATACTACCTCCCATACAAAAATATCGGATTTATATAGGTTTTTGATGTTAAAAATTAAATTTAAATAGCTACAATAAAGATAGCAAGTTTAAACTTTGCACATATTGTTTTAATAATATTTAAAATTTTTTGACAAAAAATGAGCTTGGTCGAATAAAAACTACCCGTACCTCCCATACAAATATATATATTTTTAGTACTAAAATATTATTTTTTATTTTTACAATAATACAGTACCGGGTATTTGAGCTTCGGCATAGTCGAAGATAATTGTCTTACTGGTTTTATTTTTACAATAATATAGTACCGGGTATTTGAGCTTTGGCATAGTCGAAGATAATTGTCTTACTGGTTAAGTATATAGTTTGGCAGTGGACTTGTACTTTTTACAGAACGTAACATTGGACAGCTTTGATTTTGAGGCAGTGAAACTTTTTGTCTACCTGGACTTTGCGGGGAAAGCCAGTAACCGAAAAACGACTCTTGCCAATCGCTGTTTCTATGAGCTTGGAAGCTAATTGAGTAGCAAAACTTTTCTCGCTAGCAACTAAGCAGACGTTATAAAAGTAGAAGACCCTTTTCATTCCCATCCTGCTATACAATGCAGAAGCATGGACTCCGACAGGGGTAAGTGAAAGGAAAATTTGTTGCTTGGAGCGAAAAGTTCTCCGTGTGATCTTGGGTGCAGTTTGTATCACAAGAGTCTAAAGGAGTATAGGAGAAGGTACAATGAAAAACTGTTCAGCGATATCTTGAATGACATCTTCTGACTCTTTTGAGAGATGTGTTTTCTGGACACTGTCCCTTGAATTTTAAGGACTATATAGTGTACTAGCTGACCCATGCTCGCCTTCCACCGCTCGCCTTTAGCAAACAAACAAAATTATATTTAGTCTATTTAAGATTACACCTTGAGCGTTTCATTAAAATCTGTCTAGTAGTTTTCGCACTTTTAGGAGACAGAGAAAATTCCTACAGTGTTATTCGCAAAAGTATAAACCTATAGCAGTCTCACAGTCTTAAGGAGCATTCTAAAAAAAGTTTCATCGAAATATGTCCAATAGTTATCGAGTTTTTAACTGACAACGAAAATTGCTACAGTTTAATTATATGTGTAGACTAGCTGTGTCGGCAACTTCATTCTTCTTGCTATGTTTATTTAGACAAACAATGCTGCCATTGATTGCATATTGGCTATACTATGTATATCCTGCTAGTCTCTTTTTAAGAGACAGTAACAAATGGAAAACACGAGAATGGAGAAAACTATTATAGTGTTTTGAATACCCGGGGAAACGCACCCAATTTGTATTCACACCACCACACTTCAAGTTATCTTATTTCATATCACCAGCCATCTGCGCATTTCGTCCCTGTTGATTATATTGCACACACCACCACCACAAAGCAGAACCAGGATCAAGAACAACCCTTAAAGATTTTTTTTTATATTGAACAAGTTTATTTGAAAATAGAAAGGAAAAGGATAATTAGTTGTTAAAAACTGTTCCAAAGGACGTGGCTATGAACGATATAACCTAAAACCATCTCACAGTATTAAGAAACATTAAAAAAAGTTTCATTAAAATCTGGCCAGTAATTTTCGCGCTTTGAGGTAACAGAGAAAATTACTACAGTATTATATATAAAAATAACGTATATCATCTACGCATATGCACTATAATTATGAAGTGGGAATTTCTTGGTTTTATTTGCTTATTTTTAGAACTGTTTATCAAATATTCTTATAATCATCTATGTACATATTTTCATATATGTGATTGAAAAAATGTGTAAGAAGAAACTTTTTTTTACCCCAAGAAAATTTGGCAATCCTAAGTGCCAAAAAAATTGCAAAACCCATTGGGACTCATTTGTCATTCACAAATAAAGTAGTACTACCAAAATATATGCAAATGCATACCTATATCGATCATACTATCCACTTTGTTCCACACACTCCTGAAATTCTCTAATAACATCAATATAAGCAATTATTATTGAAACTATATAGCCCTCAGCATATTTGAGTAAAACAATTTATTTGCTCGCAAAGGACTCTCCATTAAAAGTAACTAATCGCATTATTGGTTAGTCAATGGTCTTCCACTCTAAATCCCCCGCATAAATCAATAAATCGGCTCTCGAACACTTAATTAAGTTAGTCCTGTGTATTCGTGTACCCAATTTCAGTGTACAACATCCACCATTAATATTAACCAATTTTTCGGATTCTATGCACAGGTACGAAAAAATGTTACGTATACGCCAGAGTGTCCTTGAAAAATGTAAATAAATCAAATCCATTTTTAAAATAAGTTAATATCCAAATAATTTAAGCTTCCCATTTTGAGGGATTATTTTTAACTTATTGAAAAGCTTCAGAATAATTGTCAAGTAGGGATTTTAATTCATCGGGGACGTTTGACGCGTATCAAAATAAGTCTGCAATTTCATCATACCAAAGGGAAACATTATTGAAACCTGAAACCTGAGCAATTGCGCAGCGAAATTTCTTCGTATTTGCAAAAGCCTATACAGCTATTCAGGAGAGGGTAGCTATGGAAACTCTCAACGGGTGGTTGGGGAAAATACATTAAAATGCATTCTGTGGAAAATATTTTGACATGTGTGTTTTTATCTCGATAAAAGGAGATCATATTACTTAAAGCCGAACAAGTAACATCGGAGAGGGAAAACTCTTTTGATTAATTTTTTGGTATCATTGCTGTTGATAGAGGAATTTGGAGCTCATTATGTTGTCGGCAAGTGTAATGAGTTTATTGATGGGGAGTTTGCCATAAAAGATACCCTTCGTGAAAACATTAAATTCTGATTATTATTATCTCTTTGCTTGGAAAGGTAATTAAAATTTATAAGCTCTTTAACCTTTAGCCTTTGCCTGTTGTGTGTTTCTCGTACTAAATCTACTGAAACTGGTAATTTGAATTTATTATTCAGTCATGGAAAAGTTCATGACCACAAGGATATATTCCAAATGAATGTGTACATCGACTGAGGGAAACTACCTATCAACAGACATTTTTGTAAGTAATTTTCTTTGAATAACCAGCAATTAATTATCTGGATTTTGCGAAAAATCTTAATTTTGTGGAAATTTTTTTACAATTGAAAAATGTTGTATGGAAAGTTTTCTACTTGCTTTCTGAAAGAATGATTTTAATTTAATTTTAATTTTGGTGGGGACCAATGTCCCCATTTATTAGGCTTAGTACAAGCTAGAAATACAAACTTATAATACTAGAACTAAAAACTAAGACTTATAACTAGGACTTAAAGCTAGTGTTTAGAGTTAAGGAGACTGAGCTTAATGGAGGGAGTGCTGCGGTTAAAATCGAAAATGGAAATGTTTGAGTTTACCTTCCGTAGCATACGGGAAATTGGTTCGTTGGAGCCGTAGGACGTGCGGTGGTTTGGTAGATAGAATAGGCGGGGGTGTCTTAAATTACGAGGGTTTGTATTGAAGAAGATTGAGTTGTAAAGAGACGGGCAGTCGATAGAGCCCGATAGGAGTCGATGAATGAAGAGAATGTCTGCAGTATCCCTGCGATCCTCAAGGCTATTCAAGTCAATGAGTTTGAGGCGGTCTTGATAGGGAGGAAGAATAAGGGGATCGTCCCAAGAAAGACCGCGGAGTGCAAATCGAAGAAAACGTCTTTGTATATTTTCGATTCTGCTTATATGCACTTGCTGAAAGGGTGACCACGTTTGGCTGGCGTATTCGAGGAGTGGGCGGACAAAAGTGGTGTAGAGAGATCTGGTCACGTAGGGGTCGGAGAATTCCTTTGACCATCTTTTAATGAATCCAAGGGATGAATTGGCTTTACGTATTATCTCTTCGATATGCGAACGGAAATTAAGCTCGCGGTCGTACAATATGCCAAGGTCGCGAAGAGACTGTACGATGGATATAGGGTGATTATTAAGTAGGTATAGACGGGGAGGGGATTTGTTGTGCTTACGTGATAAGGTGATAGATTGGCATTTGGGAATATTGAGCTCTAAGCAGTTTTTGAGACACCAGATAGAAAAACTATCTAGGTCTTGTTGCAGCAGACAGGGGTCTTGTGATGAAGATATGTGCTTGAAAAATTTGGTATCGTCGGCATAGAGAGAGATAGAGGAGTGTTTAATGACCCTTTCAAGATCGTTTATAGTTAAGATAAAGAGAAGGGGACCTAGGTGACTGCCTTGTGGTACACCAGAGGTTGCAAGAAAAGGGGCGGATAGGATGGACCTGAAGCGAACACTATAAAAACGGTTTTCCAAATAAGATGATAACCATTTCAGCAGTATTGGTTCGAAGCCGAGGGCAGACAATTTGAAAAGAATTAATTTATGCGGTATCTTATCAAAAGCTTTGCTAAAATCAGTTGCAATAACATCAACTTCCTTACCACTTTCCATGGCCGATAGGGCAGAGGACACGAATTCAACGAGGTTTGTGGTTGTTGATCTACCTTTAAGAAAGCCGTGTTGGTTTGGGGAAATTAAAGACTTGCATTGGAAGCTTAGGGATTCGTACAAAATACTTTCGAGGAGTTTGGGTATGTGCGAAAGTTTGGCTATCGGGCGATAGTTACTAACTTCGCTCTTTGATCCCTTTTTATGAATCGGTGTTATGAAAGAGGACTTCCATATCTGAGGAAAGTCGCCTTGGGAAAGCGAGAGCTGAAAGAGGTGCGAAAGGGGATAGGAGAGAACAAGGGAACACTTCTTGAGAAATATAGCGGGAATACCATCTGGGCCAGGTGAATATTCATCACTAAGTTGTTGTAATTTATTTTCAATTACAGTAGGTTCAAAAGTTTGAGAGAGGGAGGGGCCAATGGAGTAGTTGAGTAGGTAATTGAAATAAGAAGGATCTGGTGCAAAGGAATGTGGCAAAAAAGTTAGCAATGGTGTGAGGATCACTAGAAGCTGTATTTTCGTAAGAGAGGGATGGGGGGTAACCGTCTGATTTTTTCTTGTAATTAACGAATCGGAAAAAAGATTTGGGGTCGCTTATAAGTTTCGCTTGCGCATCGTTTATATATCGTTCATAGAGAGAATTATAGGCCTGAGTGAACTGAAGGAAGGAGCCGAGATAATTGGAATAATCAGAATAAGACTTGGTTCGAAGAAAAACTGACCATAATTTGTTTCTCTTGTTACGTAATGATCGGAGGTTTCGATTATACCATGGGGGGGATGTAGAGAAGGGTTTTGGTCGAGAAACAGGAACAAAAAGAGAGATAGAAATAAATAACTCTCTGTAAAACCATGAGAGGGCATCATTTACAGGGAGATTGGCAAACTCAAATGAAACTTTGCTGAGGTGTTCGTTTATTTTGCGGAAATTGGCCTTATGAAAATCATAACAAGGGAGGCCTGCGGGCGGTATGGGCTGTAGTGGATTGTCGTGAAAAAATGAAAGAAGAAGAGGAGGGTGAAGGTTGTCAATAGTTGAAAGAAGAAGTGGGGAAAGCGAGACAGAGGAGTTGATAGGGTCAGTAGTGAAGATTAGGTCTAACTGCCTATCCATGTAGTTAGAGATGCCGCTAACTTGGCATAGATTCGAGTCAGTTAGTCGATCAATGAAGAGACATTCTTTGATTGAGTTGGGATTTGACGCAATGAAAAACGATTCATCATCAGATAAACCCCATGAGATAGGTACTTTAGCGGAAATAAGGTTTTTTCTTTTCTATCAAAGAAAACACTCGTCCTCAAATTCCATCACTTTTAGCTTAGGTGTCATTAATTCTAGTTTGGTATACATCTTCTTTTAGAAGTAAGAATAAAAAAAATCTGTTTGTCCTTTGCTTTTATTGTCTTTTGAATTGGTATTATATGCCAGTGAAAGTCGACCTGAGACCACTTTTTGTTGGTTCACATGACAAAAAGTATTAAATCTGAACCCCCTTTTGATACAGAGAAAACAGAAAAACTATATATTTGTTCAAGTCCAAGGGTTGGCAAATATTTGGTAGCCATAAATAAAATTGATTTCTTCCCTTTGGATAAACTATTTGTGTCAGTCACTACATACTTGTGACTTGTGAGATCTTAATAAAATTAAATTCACAGATTTTGTAAATCGAACTACAGGAGACGTTGTTTTCTTTTACATGAGGCAAGTTAGTATCCAGCCATTTTCAAAATATTGCATTTTGCATTTTCTAAATATTGTCTGCTTTTTTCTGTTGGACAAGAATAGATACATCCCTATTATCCATCTGTACGCTTACAAATTGTTCCTTCCATTGGGCAAGTAAGTCGATTTTATTAGGCCCTATATGCTTTTCTTCTGTATAACAATCAAGTTAATTAACATATCTACGTTCCCATCACATAGCCACGCGTGCACACATCAAATTCCTTTACCATATACGCTACATATTTCAATGTCTGCTCATAGGAGAAAAAGCGGGGCTCATTCGAAATTACATATTACGCATTTCATCGTGAAATTATCTCAAGAATTTGTATTGTTTGCTTTTTATATTGTCAGATGAACGTCTAATTTGGTATTGGAATGATTTTTAGTCCTACATGAGGAAGTGAGAAACATGCGATAACATTATGTGTTCATGTAAACAGGACCTAGCTCTAAAGGTGCTAGTACACGGTATGTAGCACGCCACATATATATGTGGCTCTGAAGGCACCAGATAGTGTACACATCTGGTACACATTTCGTTTTTCGTATGTAGAGCATACTAACACCTTAACTCGTTATTTTAAATCGATAATTTTGAACGCACTAACGTTTACTGTAAGAGGTCGTTGCTTGTTGGTAATCAAGGTAAATGTTAAACTGCCTTTTTACATTTTTTTACTAACCCAAGCATTGATCTCTTTTAAAATCTCACTCACTAAGAGGTAGGCCACCAAGCTCTGTAATAAAATCTCGAAACTTCAATCAACTCATATTTTTATATTGAATTACTTCACGAGGAAAAATCTTCATCCCAGCGGCTATCCTAATAGGGTCTATCACAAAGCACCCGCACAATATATATTTTAATGTTTTATGAAGGGGGTGAATCAGGTATATAATATATACATTTGGAGTGAAAAATGATCTCATTTATATGTGCATTTCATAGTGGACAACTCTATCAAAAGAACATTTCCATTGATACTTACAGGTGTGATATTTTGTAAACTTCAGAAATCTTCAAGTCTTTAAAAGATAAAGGAAACCAAAACAAATAAAAATACAAAAACTGCACCCTCTTGAAATACTCTCTTCGAATTTACTTTTTGAAGTATAAAAATATGTACTGAAATGTCGAAAATTCTCGACGCTGCAGCACTAGAGTGAATACCAAATTTGGAAATCCTCTACCTACTACATTTATTATTTCTACATTTATTCTAAAATTGGAGTTTTGTAAGGGTTTTGGCCCAGGGGCGTGGCACTTCCAAATACAAGACGTAGGTTTGTATTTTGTGTGTGTTTGCGGGTGCAACTAAAGAATTGTAAGTGCAATAATTAGTCGACTTGTCATTGTCACTGTGCCAAATAAATTGATAAAATGCGCAGTTTATTTGACACATATGCGCAGGGGTTGTCACTCAGAAAAATGTCAATCACTCAATCGGGAACAACTATGGACGATGATTTCTTGCGCAAGTTGACAATACACTCCACTCATACCTATCTAAATTTCGAATTTCAATTACAACAAAATCATAACCTAATTTAAACAAGCTATCAAACATTTAGAAAAAAAAAACCGGCCAAGTGCGATTATCACTCGCGCACCGAAGGTTCCGTACTTGGCCAGAGTTGGTATCTTAAAAACGTTAGTGTGTCGGTTGTCTTTGCTTTGATAGACCTAGGTACAAAATTGAGCAGTTTTTTTATGAAGGAATATATTTTTTTTCACCAAATTACTATAATTACTCCAAAATCAGTCAATGTATCGCTATCATTGATATTTTTCGTTTTGGTTCAGACAGATAGACAGACATCGTAGCGAAAAGCAATAGACAAAGTTCCGTTTTATTCCTATGGGAACGAAACCTTAAAAATGAATAAAAATCCCGTGTTACTAAGAAAATTGCTTTTGTTTCATTTTCAGTTTTGCAATCCGCCTGTTACATTTACGAGGTAATAGCAAGGGTAGATAAATTCTGTAACTGTCTATCGTGACGTTTTATCCGTTTTGCTAATGTTAAGAGTCTATCTCAATAACATTACATACTTGATGGCTTAGTCCTCATTAGGCCTCAGTTATAGCTATCAGTAAAATGCATTCGTAAAAACACGAAACAGAACAAAACTGAAACATTTAACCATAGCATATCATAGGAATTCAGTGGAATACTCCGTGTAACTGGTTGAGAAGTTGAACAGAAAAAGTTTTTCGTACGGAAAAATAAAGAAATTCTTTTTCTAGGAAATTTAAAGATCAATTGCTTAATATTTTTTGACGAAAGTTTTATAATTCAAAAGCAACATTTTAAGACCAAGATTGAGTTCAACGATTAAGTTTAAGTGCTTCAAAAAAGTAAAACAATATTTTACGCATGCATTTTACTGATAGCTATAACAGACGCCTTAACAATTAGACCCTTTTTTGCTGCCGCCGTTTCTATACTTGCAAACGCGCCATTAACATCAGAATTATACAATCAATGACCATTTCTTTCGAAAATTCGTACCTCCGATGATAGAGTTTCCTACAATTATTTCAAAAATGATATTAAAATATGTAACGTGTCACATGCATGTGCAGTGGCTCAGTGGTTAGTGTCCTGGACTACTGCGCGATATCTTTAAGTATTTTCCACTGAAAAAGCTTCTTAATCCAGCCAATCGGACTCAGCATAAAAATGTAGCTCCCTTCCATTCGTCCAAAATGGACCTGTTTATTTTATTACATGTTCGAAGCATTGTCTTAAACCCCCGATTTTTTTCATCGTCATCGCCCATAAGTGAACAAGTTTGGCTTTGTATAGCTCGTGCCAACATATCTGAGTATTGTAGGCGACTTTAAAAACGATAAAAATGTGGTATTTATTGAAGTCCTATTGGATCGAGGATCTGCCGGAGTTTGAAAATTTGCTCGATTACTGGCTTACTAAAACCACACGCAACTGATTAGGTTATTATTCGCCAAAAGTTATAATCTGATAGTTGATATACAGCCAAATCGTAGACGTGGCAATTAAGACTCTGCTTCATAAGTAATTGTTGCAGTCAAGTCTTCTTTCTTAGAGATGGGTAAAGCCATATTGAGGTTCCATCCATCGATCATGCGATCATTCAGCCATACTTTACATCATCTATATCCGATGATTGTCGTTGTGTCACAACACATTTCTTCCATGATAGGGATGGGGAACCGGAAGCTTTACACTTGCTTTTGTTCCAAAATCAACGAAATCTCTTCGCGCTGCATGGTCAGTTGTCTCGACTTCTTGAGTCAATTGCAAGCATGAAGTTTCAAGTCTTTCGCGAGAATTTGCTGTAGAGAGCTTCTCGAAATGCCCAATTCTTGACTACGGTGCCGAATTGATGTTTTTGGACTGTCAGCAATACTCGAAGCGAACTGCTTCGATGTTTTCTGTTAAACGACTTGCGACAGAACACCCAAAGTGTATAAGATTACTAATTGATCCAGTCTCCCTGAGTTTTTCAATTATTCTCTTTACAGTTGATGCTTTTAAATTACTATGACGGTCATATTTTGTTTGAAAATTGCGGACTGTAGCTGACAAATCGTCATTATTTTTAAAATATTGCTCAAAAATGAAAATGTGTTGTACTTTCGTATAGCGCTCCATTTTTACTAACCCCGAACTGTCAGCTGTCACATTGTTATCTTTTTTTTTCGTTGGCATCAATGTACCTACTATTAAGTGGCTCAAAATTAAGAATTATGGGACACCCTTTACAATATACAACTCAGCGTTGATCTGTGGACGAACTATAGTTATAAATAAAAAAAAATAAATAGGTGGCGCAACAGGCGGGTGACACCCAAGGCCTAGCTTCTCGCAACCATTCGTTTTGTGTGAGTTTCTATTTTTGGGACGAATGGAAGGGACCTACAATTTTATGCCGAGTCCGAACGGCTGAATTGAGAAGCTTTTTCATGAGGGTCATACTCTCGGATGTTTGTCAGACGTTCGCGAGAGGTGGCGCAGTAGAAAAAACTTTAAGATGTAATTTGTACCTAACTATAAGACGAACTATAGTTAGGTACCTTTTTCTGGAACTATCCATCTATCTAATTTTTAAAAAAAATTGTTTCTTGCAGAGTTCAGATATTTCTCGTAGATTACCTCTGAATGTATATCTCTATATGGATTGAAGTTTAGTGGCTCATGGTTTTTGTATCAGGATCAAATTACTTTATAACTACCAAAGTTGAATATCCCTTTATTAGTAGTATTTTTTATTAATGACATATCTTGAGTAGATTTAACTCGTATCTTCAGAAGGAGTTGTAACGTTGTAAGGGATTTCCATTTTTTTACGGCCTATGTAAAAGTAAAAACGAATCAACGAACAAAAGTTGACGTATAGATTTACATATCTCCCCACATAAATTTTAATATAAGGTTTCAACTGCCTTTCTACAAACACCACCTCCAATGGCTGGCATTTCCAAAATTCATTGAAATTAGTTTAGTGAACTAGAAGTGACAAAGTAAATATAATTTGGTTTTCCACCAAACAAAACATCCTACACGCATTCGCGAAAATAGCATCCACACGACACGAGTGGCGACAGGCGGCTTTTATACCACCGAAACCAAGAACCACACCTTTTTCGCTAAAAGGTCCTTCTAACAAATACCGCAACAAAGAAACAACAATAGCAAGACCAAAAAAAACCGTTTTCATCTAATTACTAAACATAATAATGGTGCTGACATAAAGTAATACCAAAATGTAATCCAATTGCACGCTCCCATCCTCATCATCGTCGTCGTCGTCATCATCATCCTGCTGTCCTGTAATGTAGTCGAAACCCATTTACCAATACGTCGGGATAATTCAATTTATTCGTGGTTATTCTCGTAAAAACCCCCAGAACGCCAGGACAGTAGGTGTACTCATTAGTAATTTAGTTCGGTTGAGCAATATTGTACTTCCCCACTGACAGCGAGTGCAGATTGCACGGTTCTGCTTACCACCGGAAACTAGGACGCGGATGTGTACATCTAATAAAATTATGTGAAAATTCTAATTAGCTCCGGAAATTATTATTTATATCTATGGGCACGCAGTTATGCGGTTAGTATAGGGGGCAGACAATATGCGACAGGAAGGGTTGCATGATTGCACCAGAGGGAGAGTGCTTATGCAATTTATTGCGCGTGTTATCCTTTCGTTGGATATTCACTCATAGACTGATATCTGCTCTGCGATAAGAGAAGTCGCTAGGGATTATTGAAAAGTTCTTGTCTACAGCTTAAAACCTATGTACACCAAGTGATTATGAATCGAATTATAGCTAAGCGCATCATGAACTTGTTGACTGTTGAGATTGTGGTAGAAAGGGTACTTGTGTGTCGATGGACGTGAACGGAAAGTTATCTCAAATACTTAGGGAACAAAATACAGGAAGTTAATTAGAAGGATCAAAACTATTTTTAATTAGTTTTTATAACAAAAACTTTGTCCATAGGAGGATGACTATGTAAGGGCAAAGGTGGTCATAAATGGAAAGATTTAACGTAGTAGTTAAAGTGTTAGATTTCAAATTGAGCAATGTTGAAAGTCGGAATAGTGGATGGTGAAAGTTGTCGTCAAAATCATTTCTCAAATTTCAAATTAAATTTCAATTTCAATTTCAAAGATAAATTGCCTCCCTCCAAATTAAGTCCAACTGTACGCTTTTCGCATACCGCGACCACTTCAAATAAATGAGAAATCTCCCACCCAAACAGCCTGAGGAAGGTATCTCCTGCTCAGAAACTGAATTTACTGAACTTTCCAAACACAGACATAGAAATATTGCGCCACCGCTATCACTTTATTAATATACTGAAAATAATGCCTACCCATCGGTTTTAGCCGATGAAGTTTATTTATGGTTCGCCGCAAGGACGGAAGGCTTTTAGCGAATTCCGAGTATTGCCTTCGTTTTATTACACCTAAATGTGAAATGGATCGATTTTGTTTTTTTTTTTCAGCCCAAAATATGGACAAAAATATAAGCGTAGCAAAATAAGAGTGAGGTGAGGACGATGAGCCTTTGATTTACAATAACACCCCTATACTTGTGACTCTTTATTACCCCCTGTAAAAGGCGGCATTAAACTGAGGCATTTTGATAATAACAGCCGATTACAAGAGATTGCTTTGCCTTACAGCTGTTAATTTTTTTTATGCGAATGATAACGTCAATGGTTCAATGTGTATGTGTTTTTTTTTTATTATTATATTCAACATACTTCAACATACCCTTTTATCGATTTCTTTACATTGTTGTTGTAGAATGAAACTAATGGTCACTTTTGTAGATCAAAGGAAATAATAAGGTAATTTCTGTATCGAAAGGACACATGTAGTTTTCTGTTTTCTGTCTGGATTCTGCTTGTAAAATGTCATTTAAACTCTTCCACCTTTAACCTTAAGTGCAGGCGTGTTCGAGTATATTTGACATTTCTCTTTCAGCGAAGTTACCAATTAGTTTTGTTGTGGTTTTGTTTGCTACCTCTACAATCATTCTTACTTTTGTGGTGCACTTTATTTACTTGACAGTTAATTTAAGGTTGTGTGTCAATTGCGCTAAATAATTATCCGCGGCTAATTTTCTGTCAATTATGAAAGCGCTCAGTGTCATATTTCCTCTTCGATATTCTAGCAAAAATCAAGCAAACAAAAAGGTAAAAAAATATAGGATAGGTGCTTGCGCCCGGAGTTGAATAATTTTTTGACAGCTGAAAATTCGTTTAGCACCACAATAGTAATGAATGGGAATTCGAGAAATGCACACCTAAATGATTGCAATTTGTGACAGTAACTTGACGTGATTCTAAGGTCATAACGAACACGAATTTTTTTCAATTGATGCAAAATGAAACATTACTTCTTACTGAAGTGAAAAGCATTGTTGAAGTTTATCTTCTGTATTTAATTTGCAACAAAATGACTTACTCCTATTCCCATTTGTCGTTTATCGTATGCAACGCATGATTTCTAATTTCGATTTTAATAAATTTTTCGAGAAAAATTATTATTAAATAGCATTGTCTTAGATAAAATAGAAGCGGTTAGAAAAGTCGAACAAAATTCAATAGTATCGTCGACAAACGACAAAGGGATTTGGCGCAAAAGATGCATATAGGACCGTAGGCTCAGCTTCTCAGAACTCTTCGGATGAGTGAGACGTATTTTTAAATTAAATGGTATAATTGTGATTAAACGAAGAAGTTTAATTCCTTATGTTTCAAGGGGATTTTGATTTTGCTATCATTTTTGTTTGACTGTCCAGTTGACATTAGTGGAAGTGGTGTGCAAAGAAAATTGTTTGTTTTTGGCTGCCTTAAATCTTAAATCTTCATATCATGAGCAAGTCCACCACAGAAAGAAGCAATAAAACGCCGATGACAGTTCAATCACAAAACATTGTGAAAAAAAAGTAATTTCAGTTGGGCTGAAATTTGGTGTGGTGTATTTTGTGACACACAGAAATGGAAGATAAAGTAATACAAAACAAAAAATAAAAAAAACTGATTCTAATGTCACTTTGCCGCTCGCTTTAGAGATCTAGCGGCAGCGTTCCTCCATCAGGGATATTATGTGCTGGACATCTAGCGGTCAATGGAACGCGGCCATTGCCTATGGAACATTTTCTAAAAAAACGTTCAGTGAAACGGATTACCGAGGGTGCATGTCATAACGCCCGGTGTCATAACGCCTTGGCGCGCTCGGGCTCAAGACCCCAAACATTCATCTGACAGTAAAACCAAGTAGGGAGTTGCATACGTTTCGGGTATTATTTCATTTTGGAACGTTAATGCACTTCATATAGAGTCATAAAGCCTACAAAAAAGTGACTTAAAGCCCGACGGGCGATATGACACTTTTAAAAGTGTGATAGCACCCCAGGGCCTTATGACAGAAAAATGCGCCCCAGGGCGTTATGACACCGGGCGTTATGACATGTACCCGATTAGCGACGGATTTTATGGAATAGTGAACGTTGGCATATTTATCGACACAACTGATGGTGCAAACGTGCAAAGCTCCAACAATGTCCTGGGACGCTTGCCAGAAGCCAGCTCTGTAATTGAATTGTTATAATCTGTATATATCTCCAGGGGCCAGATTCCGTAAAATGAAAACGATCGAACGATATCGTTTCGACAATAGCAGTCTCTGTCTATTTCCACAGATATGATAGAGACAGGTTTAGTTAAAACGATATCGTTCGATCGTTTTCATTTTACGGAATCTGGGCCCTGGACGCAAGTTCATTGTTGCATTGCACAGAAAAGAACTTTGATGATGTGGCTGGAGGCGTATTTACTATCTCTCTAGTAGGTTGCTTAAATGACATATTTCTAGGAATATTCGTGTCCCTGGCAACATATACCCGTATAAATAGAGCATACCAGTATACCATGCGACAGCCGTTGTAGATTCGATGTTAATGTCTAGTCCTTAGTAATTTTTTTTTTAAATAGCAAGAGAAGGCCTATAACGCATTAACAGCGCCCCGAAATGCTTGCAGATATGAGTTAGTTCTGCATCTAAATTGTGTTAAGTTGAAGTTAGGAAGGGATTTCCAACGTGTACCTGTTTTGAATCCAAAAGAGTTTTGAAGAAAGTGATTTCCTCACGATTTCCTGCCAAATGGGGTGAAATAATATGGTTATATCCAAGCTCTAGCTTAACTTATGCTTTTTGCGAAGGAGGAATTCGAGGAATTGTTCCGGGATGAAGTACCCTCCCCTACGCATACGTCACTCGATTTTAAAAATCTATTATCTATATCGGATTTTTAATTTCGTCATCTTGTTCAAATATTGACTGTGACCCCAGGAAGTTACTTGGTTTGTTTGTGGGATGGATGATATTTAGTCAATGCTATTTTTCTGGAACAGGTAGATCTTCTGGTGTTGGGTCTGTTTTGCATTAAATACAACCAAGCTTTTTCCCTTCGCACTTCCAAACTTACCCAGATCTTCATTTACGGAACTAATTGGCATCCCTGATTGTATGGTAAACTTAAATTCATATGAGAGTTGCCATCAATAAAATTTTAAATACATACTATCATTTGTCGACTAAATTCCTTTGAAGAAGAAATAAATTTGGAGTAAGTATAGATTCTCGGAGCACTACCCCATTTTAAGCAACGTAATCTGATAATACATACTCCCCCATAGCTTGGATGGTCCCATTTTAAGACAATTTCGTATCCATAAAGACGTTTACTTGCATAGCTCTTACGCTTTTGGAGTGCGCAGCTCAAGGCAGTCACATGAAGTTCACGCCAACTGATAGATTTGTTGTGGTAAAGCAAGGTGAAACAATATTTCTGAATAAATTCATCAATTGTGATGACCCACTTAAAAATCACGTCACGAAGGGATACTTTAATGATAATATTCCCTCAAGTTATATATAACTACTTTCAAATATACGCAGATCTACATTTAAACATAATTTATACGAATGTTAAACAAAAAACCCCCGAAGTTGATGACGGCCCATAAATTATTGTCTTTAACTGGATCTGTTGTAATATCTTCGGGGTGCAGATATGTATACATCAAAAAAACTAACAAATATAAAATTAAGATTACTGAGTAGAAATATCTCCCACATGATATTAAACATTTTTCAAGTCAACAACTGATAAAAAAAAATCAGAACCTTGCCGTTTCAATGCGACAAATCAAATCACGGTCGAAAGTCATTCACTATAAAATATATTCGCTCGGAGGACAACAAATAATTCTGCCCTCCATAACCATTCGTACTCTGTTCACGTATTCCTTCAAATAAGTAAAAACAAAAAAATACAAAGACCATTTTGGAAGCAGGTTGTAGGGAAAACTCCATTGGTGCCTATTACCCTCAAATCGATTCAACACAACCCATTATCGATTGACGTCAATGGCTGGCAAGTAGTGGAAACACGTCGGTCGGTCGCACCCATACGTTATCAGAAAGCCCACGCATACACAACAAAAGTTCTTCAGAATTCTGATTTTGAATTTTAATTTTTTGGCTTTGGTTTCTCCTACAAGCTATATCTTAATACCAAAACAATATCCCATACCATCCCTACCCTGCATTGTTTTTAGTCATTTCAATACTTACACTCGCGCGTGTTCTATTTTTAGAAAACCAAATATTTCGAAAGTAATTACAATGCTTTCTCTCCCCCTGGATATGTAGATAGGGCGATGTGCGTTTCCAAATCAAAAACAGACATAAACCCTTTATCTATTTTGTTTATTTTTTTTCTCTTTACAGTGAAACGTTCATCGAATGAAAAAGGATCGTCAGGCACAGCAGCCAATCGAGAGCACTATGAGTATAATAATAATAAAAATCCCAACGTGGAAACCCCATCCGTTGCTACGTCAAATGGTGGCACTTCATTGAATGCGGCTCTTTCGGGTGCTGGCATTCAGGAACAGCAGCGACAGCTATCACTACCCATACTTCAGAAGCGCGGCGTTAATTCTCAGCTGCTCTATAGTGGTGCCGATTTATATAGTAATCCCATTTCATCGGGAGCGCTACCAAACGGTGTGTGGAGTGATGAGATTGACCCACCACTAATGTATTCCGATTTGCAGGAATTGCAGGATGAGTATCCAAGAGGTGAGCACGAAAAATGTTTAGTTATGTTGGAATGTTTTAAAATCGATATGGGGGTGGGAGACTATAGGACTACAGCGGATTGAGGTACATTTGATTTTCATATCTGCCTAATATTTTAGACCTCTTTATGAAATATCCTTTCAATTACTGCGTTATTTACCCGGCACTAAGAAGGCAAAATCTCGGAGGGTACTTTTGATGCAAGCATCTCACTGATAAGTAAATTGTTGCACGATTTGAAATGGTTCAACGTGGATATTGCGGGCTATGTTGGACATCTAGTTCAAATGCATTAGTACCTAACCGGGATTTGGGTAGACTAAATAGATGCGTACTTAATTTGAAAATAATTCCCCGGTTAGATACGTCAATGAAAATGTACAATTTTCGACCCATTTACATAACATGCCTTTTACTTACTTACTCTTTGATTTAATTAAAGCTTTAAGCCAAAAATTGGTTTTTGTGGTCATTTAATCGGGAGAATTTGTTTAAAGTCTTATGAGAAGATTTACTTTTGCAGTGCAATTTACCGGGTACCTAACCTATTCAACCTATACGCATTCAAAGGGCAAAAGTTATGTACATATCTTATAGAATCATTTGCTTATTCAGTTTACCGATGAATTATCTGAAGATCACCAATTATTTTGCATTTGCAAATGACTCTTACCCTTTCTTTTCTATAACCACGTCGCGTCGTACCTACATTTATAACGTATCAAAATTAAAACACATTTCAGAAGCCCACCCACAATCGATTAATGGTTTTGTTACTTCATTTATCATCCTATTCTTTTGTTTCTAGGCCAATACCGCGCCAATAACAAAGGCTACGATAACCTACAGAACATCCTTAACTCGGAAGCGTACTTAGAGCCATTTGCATTACCCTTACAGTATTCCAGTCGTTATTATGGCGACCGAAAGAAGCGTTCCAACAACAAACTCAACAAGTACGATATGCGGTAAGTGATTGTCTAAGTTGTTTTTGTTTTGTCTTTTTATTTGCAATTTATCCATTCTGAATAATTTTGTCTATCTAGTTGATGTCGAACAGAATAAATTGTTCGTATGAAGACGTTTCATGGTGTTGTGTCTTCCTAGAAACCCCTACACAGGATTATGTCCTTTGTTTCTCAGAGTTTATGTATACATGTCAAACAATTTTCTTATATAAAGCGTAAACAATTCTATCGATATTCATCATGCAATAAATGGATACTGATGCTAAATGTATCATCGGGTTTATGAGAAACATACTATAATTCAAAATGGCGGACAGGAAATATATATTTTTTTTTTAATTTGATGTTTTGTGAAATATAAAAAGTCAAATTGCAAACTACCTAAAAAAAATGAGATTTTTTCTATTAAAGGCTGACACTCCGACCTAAAAATATCTATTGTATCGAAGAGGGATAGAGTAAATCCCTAGTGAAGGCCAAGATATCCTTAGTAGCGGACTTCCTTAGTTCTGCTGGTTAACGTATCTCCTTGTTAAAGACACGTTTTCTTAACCAATAAAGTGCGGACAATTGCAGAGAATGTGCTCGGAGGATTCTTCATCCTTAAGACATCCTCTTCATCCTGTCTCCGGACACAAATTCATTTTGTTTAAGTTGAAATCACAAGCCACGATGATGGCTTGTAAGAAAGCCCCACAAGCTTTCTGATACTTTCCTTTTAGAGTAGATGTCTCACATCAAAGCAACTAAAAATCGATCGAACGAAAAATGTTGCTAATTGGCAGTTGCTAGTTGCTTATTGACGCCTTAGGTTGAGGATTTCATTGATGTAGGAGTAAGTCGGCTCTCACATTGAGGCAACATTCAATAAGCAAACTGGCAATAGGAAACACGCAAAATTATCGCTCACAATTATTTTACTTTGAATTAAATTAGAGGTCTCACATCAAAGCAACTAAATATCGCTCGAACGAAAAATGTTGCTGATTGTTTATTGGCAGTTGCTATAGTAACTATAGTTGCTTATTGCTTGTTGCCTCAATCTGAGAGCCGACTAAGTCGGCTCTCACATTCAAGCAACATTCAATTAACAACTGGCAATAGGAAACACGTTATAATATATTATATATTGCCTAACATTTCTAGCTATCAGGGATAGCAACAACTTCAACGAATTTTTTGTTGATAACAGGATCGTCTGACATATTTTCCAAAACTTTATAGAAGGTAGTAGGTATGCGGAAATGTGGCAATTGCTATTGCAAGTTGGTAATTGAATGTTGCCTGTGCCTCTATGTGAGAGCCGACTAAGGTTTAAATAATCTTTTGGATTGTCTTAAAACCGGAACATTTTTGTAGTGGTTTAGATGAGGTTGTTGTTCCCAATCGTTAATTAGACCTGAAGCAGAAGCCCAATTGACTCTGCAATACCTAAGGTTCTGGTCCATAAAACGCGGATTCGGATCCAGCCCTAGCTAGTTGGTCCGCCGGCGATTCGTTGCCCGTAATACCTTGATGGCCAGGCCAGTTTGACCTTGTTGTCAATTGTATTGGACGATAAGGCTTGTAAGGCCGCTTGACTATCAGAGAAGATTTGTATTTTAGCACCTTTAATTCCCTTTTTAGAGTATAAAACGTCGCGGATCTTAATGTCATGCACTTCTGCCTGAAAAACCGTGGCACACATTCCCGATAGGTATCGAAACTTTGGTGTTGGGTTTTGGGTGTTGGGTCCAAAGGCAGCAGCACCAATTCCAGATTCCATTTTTGAACCATGATGTCGGGGATGGAATAGAACATGTTCATGTTCATGTTATGTATTTTCAGGTGTCCCACATGGTCAGCTGGTTTGAACTTGTATTCTATCTGCAGCTTAATAGCACACCTAGCTGCCACCTTCCTAATAAATATATGTAAAGGTGAAAGCCCTTACCTTCTAATGCTTTTGTAGGACAGGGCGCATAGTGCCTGTAATACTAAGACACACAATATGCTGTAGCTCTTGTAGCCTTAGCCGTTGTCCGTTCAAGTACACAGCTTACGTGATAATGGGCCTTACCATCATGATGTAGATACAAATACAACCAGTATCATTCTGAGGTTTTGCCCCAAGTTTTGCAAAACAGACGCCTACTGGCCCACATGGCTCTAGTGGCACCTTCTGTGGCGGACTTGATTTGTGAGTTCCATCAAGGACAATTGAGAGATATTTGACTTTTTTGGAGTAACTCAAGGTAGTGCCATTTACGGTTATGGGTTCAAATTTAAACAATCTCTTCCTTGTAAAAGGCACTAGAAGGGTTTTACTAGGATTTATTAGAAAATGTGTTAATCAGATTGATATTTTGACAATTTCAGCCTAGATAGATTATGGACGCTCAAAAAAATCAATCGAAAATCACGTGGACCTTTCAACTTTCGTGAACTTCAATCAATATTAAGTATGTACATTCTCTTACTAATTGTGCTAATCCTAAAAATAATGTCCCTCAACAACACCCCTGTGATCAATTCCGATATAATTTTGATTTTGTGTATCGCACAGTCTAGTGTTCGTCAGTTATGTGACATTTACCTTTTCGTGGGTATTTTAATGGGAATTTTAACAGCGGAAGGAAAAACTTGCCAATGTCAAAATAATACTGTTTTCTGTTCCCTTTTAGAGGAATTAACTTTCGTATTTTTAATCCAGATAAATAGTACAAAAGTCAGCCTTTATGTATGAGTTGAGTATGCAATGCTGTATATACAAATCTATGTACTGTACATAGGTATAAATTCAACTAAAGTTATATTTCAAAAACTGACTGTGAATGAAAAACCTACGCGTATTCCGTATTTGTTTTTAAGTATGCACGTTTTGTGTACTCGTTGTCTAATTAATTTAATCTACAAAGCGTAAAACGGGGTAATTAATAAAGATGCTGGGTGATGGGGTGAGAGTTGTTTATCGAGGGTGTTGCGCAAAAAGAGGCAAATGGATTTCTTTATTTACAGATGAGTTTTCCTAGAATCCATCAGGTTGACAAAGACAATCGGAAGCGAGCTGAAATGGAAGAGTGATAATAAGCTTCCAGTTGAATTATTTTTGTCGCAAATTAATATTGATAGATCAGCTAATTAAGTGCATTTTTCACCTGAATTTGTAACTAAGGTCGACTAATAGATAGACGAATATTTTCCTGGTAGCAGATCATTGGACGAGCGTAGAATGTTTAATTAGTTTGGAAATGAGTAATGGGATAGAATTAAATATAGATATCCAATTAGTACTAATAAAGTTTCACAAGATATAAAAGCAAAGGTAAATCAAAGATGAGTTAAAGTAAATAAGATAAAATTAATTTTGGGCACTTTTTGTTTCCTAATTGGGGTTTTCAGTTGTAAGTAAGGAGTAAATACATGAAGAAAAATGAGTTGAATAGCAAAATGCTTCTTTTAAACCAATAAACGATTTTCTAAATTATAGAGTTTAGGGGATAAAGTGGTAAAAAGGCATTCAATGTGGTTAGTGTGCTGGACTACTGTGCGAGGGATCCCAGGTTCGATCCCCCGAAAAACACAAATTACATCTTAAGGTTTTTTTTTTCTGCGCCACCTCTCGCGAACGTCTGACAAACATTCGAGAGTATGACTGTCCTTAAAAAGCTTCTCAATTCAGCCGTTCGGACTCGGCATAAATTTGCAGGTCCCTTCCATTCGTACCAAAACATAGATACTCACACAAACGCATGGTTGCGAGAGGCTAGGCCTAGGTTGCCTACCCACCTGATGTTGCGCCGCCTATTTATTTATTTATTTCAAAAATGTAAGCAAATTTTTCGCGTCATCATTAATTAATTTATTACACAAAGTCATTTGGTTTTAATTTGAACATACTTTGTCGTATTTCGCTATCGAACACATTGTTCAAAGCCATGGCAAAATGTTTCTCCCATCTTTTCGGTGGATCATCATCCAAGAACAAGAACCAAGCCTTTCACTCAGATGGTTGATTAGAGCGATGCCGATGACTATCTGTCAGCTCCTTGGTGATTCGGTAAATAATTTTGTTGTCACACCTGATCGTGGTTTTCTCTGCTTCCGTGGACAAGGTGTTTATATTATAGCTTGACACGGCACATGGGACGCTGCATTTTTCTGATCTTCTTCCGATATTGGCAGTTTGGGAATCTAGTTGGCTCTTCCTTACTGCTGGGGTAGCTGCAATTTTAAGATGTTTCCGTTCGTCGATTCACCTTCAAGTATTTTTCCTTAAGCTACTATTACAAAAATTGTCAGAATTTTTGACTTAAACGTTAGATTCTAAATTTCCTAAATTTGTTATAATGTGGACAAAATCTACACCCATCACAGTCACGCCACCGACACTTGTGTTCACGATGTGATTAATTGGCTGAATTTTTTGCCGGCAATCGTCGATCTTTAAAGGTGACCCACAGGAAAAGTCCCAAGCGGCAGATTGATAGATTCCGAGTGACATCAGCAAAACAGCGTACATATTGCCATTGTATAACTTTGGATTCAAAAGTACAACTATTTGCTCGGCTTATGTTGCACAAAGACGGTTAGAACGCCTCTGTAGGCGCCTTCGGTGACCTTATAATATTGTTATTCTCTTCATTTTCGAATACAAATGCGCTGATATTGATACTGCTCCAAAAACCACACCAAACTATCTATCTCAAGTACAAACAGCAGGTTCATTTAGTACATTATTTCGACCAACAAATATTGTGGTATAAAAGCCATTGCTTGTAAACTCACCAGCGCAGGTTCGAGCCCCGGAGACAGCAATAGTCTCAAGTTTAGAATTACATCAGAGTTTCTACCACAACAGCAAAATATGAGTGCTCCAGGATTTAGAATCCCATTAAAAAAAAACAGGAAAAAGCATTCCGACGTTCATTCCTATTTCAAAGACACCAAAAGCAATTCAAATTATCATTAGCTTTATTTTCTACGAACGGTGTTACTTGTTCTTGCATTTACGAGTACCTAGCTGCAAAATTATTATCGGTGTGCCAACAAGTACACAAAGTGTGCCAGCCATACATTTACATTATATGTAGGTATATTCGTATTCCAACCTAATTGACGTCCTATTTACAAAATACTAGGTGCTCCAGCCTTTTGTCTTATACAACTCTGGCCATACGTTCATACAATGCGTCTCTATTTTTGTAGAGAGCAAGATGCAAGATTGTAGGTACGCAAGATGCGAAATAACGTTAGTATTGGCCCGAGGGGTAGTTCTACAAAGAGTAACTGTGTGATGCAGTGGAAACTGGAAACTGTGTTACTCTTGTATTTTTCCGCAGAACTAATAATTATGCTAGAATTTTACTTTTGCTTATAATAATGATTACGCGTGCAGTTTTGTTTTGTGACGAGGACGGGGGTATCCAATCGACATTATTTTCAAAAGCAATTACAAAGTTTCCCTGGGCATCCTTGCCTCAACCCCAGATATTCCTTATAATACCTGTGTTGGATATTTTAATTGCGTTTTGTGCAGTTTCTTGTCAGCATGGAGTAATGCGAATTATTTTTTTTTCTGAGAAATTGATTGAAAAGAAAGTAGAGCGTAGGTAGGTGGCAGTCAGCAAATATTGAAGCTTACGTGTTCGGAACAAAGGAATTATATCATACTTTTTATATTTAAAAAAATAAGATATCATTTTCTTTGACGTCTGTGTTTTGTTAACGCTTTATAATTTAAGATGATTCACTGATTTTAGAAGCCCGGTTACACAGACTCAAACAACAAACTCCTCGAGCCAGCCCGGTATATAGCTAGCTGCTTCTAGTTACGCACACCTAGTTGGATGAGGTCGCTGTCCAATTGTGCGCGTCACATGAGTTGAGGTCTTCCTCTGATTCGTTGCCCCTCAGGCTTGTCTGATGCGCTGTTGTCCATATGCCCCACGTGACCTAGCCAGACGTTCTATTTTAGGACTAAGTCAACGTCGCTGTATAGTTGGTCTCCGAATATTCTCCTCCACACTCCATTGATACGAACTGGGTCGCATATCAAATCACCAGAAGAATATTTCTTTCAAAGCATGTCAATAGATTTCCATCCGCCTTCGACAAGGTCCACACTTCTGCACCAAGTAGCAGAATCGGAATGATTAAGGTCTGGTATAACATCATCTTGGTTCTATGAGATGGGGCCTAACTTTTTATATGCCTTGTTAGTCCGAAAGAAGAGCGATTGACAAGAGCAACTCTTCGCTTGATTTCTGCGTCATTTTGCGAAATAATCGCAGAAACTCATCATAGACAAATTCTTTAACTACTGCAAAGGTAAATCTGTCCAATGTGACGTTTGATGTTGAGGGTCGCCTTTCTCGATTAACGGCCAGACCCATCTTCGCCGCCTCCATTTAAATACCTGCAAACGTATGCCACGGTTTTGAAAAGCTCGATCAGTAGGCCATATGCACTAGCAAGCTTGTTTGACTTAAGTTTGGATATCGCTTTCTTAACTTCGTTTTGGTCGGGTGGCCGGATTCTTTGACTATCATCCTTCAGGTTGATCGGATCATTCTGTTTGATAGTGGGCTGTTAGCTGTTTCCGCGTCTGTAGAGGTGTCCTTTCCAAATCCTTAAGCCTACTAGCCTGCTGCCTACTACAAAACTTTCCAGTGGTCTTAAAATGCACAGCGAAACGTCTGCGAAAAGACAACTGGACATAATTTGTGGAGAGCTGAATTAAAATTGCACCCGAATGAGGCAATTTTTACAAAGAATTTTGTCCAGGCTCACAGTCAAAGCGTTTTTAACTCCCACACTGGCGCCATCCCAAAACAATGTGCAGGTTAAAAAATTTGTTTACTTCCCCGTCTTATATCAGTGTGTACTCGTGTATGCAAATAACGAAACCAAGCCTATCTCGTAGAAGATGACTCTTTCCATTGGGATCTTCCCATTCCACGGCGGCGTGGCATTGACGTCACCCAAAATATTATTGAAAATGCAATCAAGTGTAAAATATCCTCACAAAGTAACGACCAAAAGAAAAAAGAAAAAAAACTCTATCTTCACACATCGAGATGACGGTGGGGCGGCAACACAGAGAGAACAAAACACTGTCCAGAATAACTAATATAAATTATTCAAATTGCGCACTTTTGCCTCGTTTTTCACACAGAACGTGTATAATCATCAACAATCCGCCCCCACTTTGTAGACCTCCTATACCTATACCTATATCCTTTTAAAAATTATTATGAATTATTCATAAAGATAAAACGAAATTGTTGTTTCACTTTGTATATTGTATGTACCACAATAAATATGCTTATTTTGTTCTTTTCTTATTTTTAGTTTGAAGCGTGAATCGAAACTCACTCCTGCTGATATGTTGGCATTAGTTGCACTCGTCGAGGCTGGTGAACGTTCCAGAAAGGAATCTGAGCCCGACACCTACATCCCTGATGCATACTACCCCACAAAATCTTATTATCCCAGCAACAACTATGAATACCAGAATAACGATGATAACGATATTAGCAACTCGTGGATGGAGCCATCTATTGTTGACTACTATGGTGTACCATACAACGTTGATGCGATGCCTAAGTATGAGATTGCTCGGGAGCATAAATATGGAGCTAATCGTAAGTAGAAAGGGATTTCCTTTCCAGGGTTATTTATCTTTTATTTGTTTGGTTTATTTTTAGCATTTCTTTTTTTTACATCGAACTGCATTAGGTTAGGGCTAAGGAGAATTTTTTTTTTCTTTATTTTATTATAGAGAATATTTTAAGATATTTTTGTATTATTATTTTATTTATATTTATAAAATGAAATAATTTTTGTGGTAAGCGTATATTCTACTATCAACAGGTCACTACAGCGAATATTCCACTGAGATGTCGAAGAGGCAGTATCCATCACCCATCCATAATAATTTGTTGTAATTTACACCAAAATTGTATAATATGTTGTTGCAAATTGTACCAAACTGATACAGAGAGACGTTAAATTCTTGGTCATTTGGCATTCAATCCTTACTTAAAAACTCGCAGTTTACCATATTTTTGCAAATATCCGTGGCTTAAGGACGAATCATGTTGCACGCGTTTTTTGAACTGGTTTTGTCCTTTAAAAATGTATTTAAGGCTTATTTAATATAGCTTCGATCTATTATATTCTTCAAACACTGCTTACGAAATTTATCATATTTCAGCTAAATTCTAACATAGGTAATAACCAGTTAACAGAACCAACTCTTCAAATGAACCAGATGACAGTATGAAAAAGTCAACAGAAATGTGCTCAACATTTAAGACTCATACACACCCAACCACCCTTTAATGTATCTAAAGGATGTTAAATGAACGAAAAGCAAAAAGAGATCCTTGTTTTACTAGGCCCTAATCAAGTAACTTTTTAGTCGATTTTCGTAGAAACCACAGTTTTTCAAAACTTGTAACTCTATTGCTAAAGGTACAAGGCTGAGAGTTGCATAGTTTCAACAAATGTAACAAAAACTGCTTGTAATCAAAATCAAGTCATGCTGAAAATGGCTACAGACCTTCATGAATTTATACTTCATACAACTTTTGTATGCATTCATTCCAGCTATAGTACAGGGTGAACAAAATTTGTGGTAATTCGTGAATTTTCGGAGCTACAAATCGTCATGAAGAAAAAATTGTTCATGGTATTCCATCAGTTAGATCTTTACTTCCTTTAATGGCTCTCCAGTCCAAGGTGTAACCGTGGGCCTTAACCGAGAAGTATTTCTCTAACATTTGCCTAACATTTAAGTTGTTTGAGGTGTCCTTCCTCAAGTGTACGTCACATAAGCTGATATCTTCTTGTATTTTGCTCGGATACTCTCAGGAACGGATCGTACTTATGTACAGTCGTCGGCATAATTATTTACACAAAAGTAAAGTAAATTTTAGTATCAATGGAAAGGTCATTTAAATTCCTTTTGAATAATATAAAACTTTCCTAAACCCATTAAGTACCCATTGAAAATTTAGAACTTTTGTAAAAGTTTACTTTTTTGACTTTTTCCTCGGTCTAAAAAAAATGTTTTGATGCAAAAAGTTTCTGCGAACAATTCTAATAGTAACCGCAAAAATGTTTTTTCAAAAATCTCTTCGCTAATATTTTTTATGATTTTTTGAATGGGATGATCTCAGACAAATTCTGTATGAAAAGGAGGAAAAAGTGGCTAAAATAGTCGTTGTTAAGCTACGATTACACGACCATATTTTTGAGTCATTTAAATAGCGCTGTGACCACAAACCAGTAAGAATAGACCGTCGACTCCTCCCACATAACGGACTTTGCCTACAAGCTGCCGGCGAGACCAGGATTTTTCATGTATTGGTGCTGTACAAAATCAAAGGGGCGCCATTAACGCACGCATACTTGAAAAATCCTGGTCGCATGGTATTGCATAGAAAAACATTGCCGCCATTAATTTTGACATTTACACGTATTCACAGACAGGGAAATTCTTTCCGGTGGGAATCGGGTAGGTGTACGGGAAGTCGGCGGTCTATTCTTACTGGTTTGTGGCTGTGACGTCAGGAAAAAATGTCGCATTAGAGCGACATTTAAGCTACGATTCGTCATTGAAAAAATGGCGATCTCACGAAATGACTATCATCGTCATTTGTGTTCCAAAATCAAATGACGGACACTGCGAGTCATTTAGAATTTTCCGTTGGATGCCTAGGACGTCATTGAAGAGCGATCACATGGCCATTTTTTTCCGCCATTCGAAGAGATTTTTGAAAAAAAAAAAATTTGCGGTCACTATTAGAATTGTTTGAAGAAACTTTTTGCATCAAAACATTTTTTTTTCGACCGAGGAAAAGTAGACTTTTACAAAAGTTCTAAATTTTAAATGGGTTAAGGAAAGTTTTATATCATTCAAATGGAATTTAAATAACCTTTCCATTGATGCCAAAATTTGCATGAAGTAAGTTCAAATTTATGAGTAGAATTAACTTTACTTTTGTGTAAATAATTATTCCGACAACTGTATGTAGTTATCTGTTTTCTTTACATATCGTATAGATACGCATTCTTTTAGTCCGCGAATTCGTATCTTTAGTGCCAGATCGATTGCACTGTACCCCCGTTGGTTGCTTTGTATGCATGTTAAAAAGTTGGAGTTGGTTTTCAATTTGTATACCCTCCACAGGAAGGTATATTCACTTTGCCATTTTGTAACGCCAAGAAGGATACAACAGAGACCCCATAAAGTATATTAGTATATTCTGTATATTCTGAATCGTTTAGCACGTCCGTCTTCTCGTCTAAAGTCTTATGTTTCTGCACGATAACGACTTAATTTTCTTCCTGTTTTTGCCAAGATTTCGTTTTCAGATGTCTTGTAGCTGTCTATTGGGGCAAACGGGTAGACCATAATGTTGGTTTCTTTTTGAATCAAATTTAACACTGACAGCTCTTATGCGTTAAAAAAAATTACAGAAACTCAATATTGTATTTTTGGGAGACGAAATGGATCGATTTCCTCTTGAACAATGTTGAGAAATATAACAGAGTTACTTTCAAAGTATATGCATACTGTGTTACCCCAACGGTGTAAATTCTGAGCCTAATTTTCTGTCGAAATAGTGCACTAACTGAAGCTGGGGTACCCAATTCGTGAAGAAGTTTGTGGCTCCATCTTGTCAAACTTCTGCATACGGAAACAAAGTTTGATCGAATTTTACCAAGTTTGGCTAATATGTTGGAATGCGGTATCAAATTCGGACACGGCTTAAGTATTTGATACGCAATATGAAAAACTAGTCACATGATCAATGCAGACCAATAAGAACTGAGACAAACCGCATTAGCCAGTACGAGTAGCTGTCAGAACTTACCCATTCTAATGCGAACATTGTTCTTGTACAAATTGTACTCTTATGCGAGAAACAGATTGGCACAGCAACAGCAACAGCAACTTTGACAGCCACAGCGCACTTTTTAGAGCCCCTGCTTTTTAATGGCTGAAGTTACATTACCACAGCAACATTGAAATCGACATCGACGTTAGAGCTAAGTCCTAAATTCAATGTTGCTGTGCAACGGCTGCCAACACCACGGTTACTTTTTCAGTTCTCTCAACTTTCGAATGCTGACATACTGAAGGTGCAGCATCATTACCAGATATAGACAAAAAAGTTTCAGCAGTCTACAAATTATTCTTATATAAATTATTTATAAAATACTATTTTAATTTTTTTTTATTTTGATTGCCTTTCATTTTCGATTGGCAAAAGAAATCAATTCTTTTTTGTGATCTGCAGGCGTCAAATTATTTACAGTCGGTGGGACGTGATTTTGAATTCTAGTTTTTATTGCAATGTGGAAACGAGTTATCTAATTCAATCGTCGTGAGTTGTGTTAAAATTAATGTTCGACAAGCTATTAAAAGAAAAGTACATACAAATTTTGATTATATGTTTGATTGGGCAGCAAACATCTGAAAAACACCGTCGAAAATGACATCAGATATGTTTTTCGAATTTTATACTTTAGCTACCACCAAGTATCTATACTGGTACTGGTACATACCTGCTGGTACTAAGTACGTGATTTGCTCTAACATTTTACAGGTCGTCATGCACCTAATATCATTTTTTCGCTTTTACCATTTATTTTGGAAGATATAAAAGGTAATCTGGTAATGCTGCGTTGCAATCAACTCACAACAAATTTTTTTTCCTCCCTCGACAAAGTTGCTGTCGATGTTTCGTGTTTAATGCGACTTCTGCTCACAAACCAGTAAGAATAGACCGCCGACTTCCCGTACACCTACCCGATTCCCCCCGGAAAGAATTTCCCTGTCTGTGAATACGTGTAAATGTCAAAATTAATGGCGGCAATGTTTTTCTATGCAATACCATGCGACCAGGATTTTTCAAGTATGCGTGCGTTAATGGCGCCCCTTTGATTTTGTACAGCACCAATACATGAAAAATCCTGGTCTCGCCGGCAGCTTGTAGGCAAAGTCCGTTATGTGGGAGGAGTCGACGGTCTATTCTTACTGGTTTGTGCTTCTGCTGTTGAAGTTGCTGCTGCTGTCAAAGTTGCTGTTGCTGGTGCTGTGGTAATCTGTTTCTCGCATTATCTTTATAATTGATCGCAATAACATAACATGTAAATTATTACTTGACCTCTCGTTAAATATACCTAACTAAACTAAAATTTATTTTTGGATTTACACAAGATCTTAATACAATTTTAAACCCGTAATAAAATGTGGTTATGTTATATTGGGTTCGGTTAATACAGGTAACAGGGGTTGAAAAGACATCGTAGGATTTCGGTAACGGTAAGGTAAAGGTACCCAGACGACATATAATATTTCTCCTTTCTGAACTTAAAGATGGCAAGTTCAGTACTTATCTTACTATAGCTTAATGTAACACATTTCAAAATGTCTCTGACAATGCACAGCCTTTACTTCCAAACTTGAACGCTTCTAGACCTCTTTTTCGACAGATAAACAAAATAGTCAACATTCTTAAATTTCGTATTGCATTTTCTTTCTGTTTCTGCTGACATTAATTCAATGATTCATTTTAAATTAACAGATTCTAACATTTTGCTTGCTTCCACAGGTTATCCAGCCAAACGCTTCATGGTTGCAAAGAAGAAAAGGTCTCTCGGCTCTGGGCGATTCTTAGCTGAGCCTATCTCTGCCGCTAGTCTTTCTCCAGAACGATTTGCTAAGCTAAGCAAATCTCAAAAGTATTTCTAAATTTTAAGAAAAAAAAAAATAAATAAAAACTCAGTTAAAACATAAAATGATAGGTGTATTAACTATTTCGTAAAAATGGTATCTTTGTTAAACTACAGCTATCTCCCACATTTAAACATCTTAAAGAAAATCAATTATACATATACTACCAACTACCTATATAAATACACAGGGTCTATTAACACAAGCATTTCAAACTATTACTATTATACAAACAAATGACTTACACAAGCTAAAAATAAGAATGTAGTAACTTAAGGAACTGTGTGCTTAATTTTTTTTTTAAATAAAAATATAGAAATACAATTTTTGCACACTTGATTCACATGGAAAATAAATATCCCATCACATTAAAACCCACTTTTAACCATAATAATATTGATGTGTATAACTTAAAATTAACAAAACATTTAAGAAATCGTTAATAAAAATTAAGAGGCTCAGAGGAAATACAAATGACTGTTTTTGAAACTTTAAAACTTTATTAGAAAATATTATATTATATGTGTATATAGAAATATATAGATATATCTATGCATAAACAGATAAAGCTATATAATGGTAAATATTATAAATATGGTTAAATTATTATACAAAATAAACATACGATTAGTGTCGTTTAAATAGATGCACTTTAAATATAAATGAATGAAAATTTGTATTTATTCCAGTGTACCTACATTATATATAATGAAGTAGATTTATCATTTTAAAATATAGGTTTTTTTTTTATTAATAAATCAAAATAATAATTTTGTAATTTGGTTTTTCCAACATAACACACAATAGCATTTGATGGAGATATAATTTAAGCACAATCTACTTATTCATGTACAATTATTATATTATTGTTATTTGGTTAATGGAAATAAATTTTATTTTGATTTTATAAACGTAAAATGTTTTTTTTTTCTATTCTAAACAAAAAAGGTTCTTATTTAGAGGTTAAATCCATCCAAGGATATATCTATACATATAATAAAACTGTAGGCAATTTCTTTGGCCGTTAAAAAATCGAAAACTAGTGGACAGATTTCGATGAAACTTTTTTTGAAATGTTCGTTCAGACTGTGAGACTGCTATATGTCGTTTATAGCCGCGTCCTTAGGAACAGTTTTTAGCCAAAATGTATTTTTTGAAGCTACAAATGGATGTTTACACTTTTGCGATCGTGCGACAGGACAAACAAAAACCAAACAAGACTAGCATACGTATATCTCGCATTCGAGGGTTGATTTGTTTCTGCAGTGAATGCTATATGGTCAGTGTATATGTAGGTATGTATATTATGATCATATGTCCGATGCAGAATGGGGATAGGGTGCGTGCTGCAGTATGGCATCGGCATGGGGTATATTAATAAAGAAAGAAAAAGAAAAAAGAAGTTCACTCATAAAATTTCATTCGCCTAAGTCAATTCGTTTGGATGCTATCGTGATTTCAACAGACAGAAAGACGCATCGGTCTAATAGTGGTTTTGTATGGGAGGTACCAGAACTACTTGACCGACATAGCCCATTTTCAATACCAACCTGACGACGGTAAAAAGAAGTCCTCTCACAAAATTTCATTCACCTATGTCGATTCGTTTGGACGCTATCGTGTTTTCAACAGACAGACAGACGGACATGGCTAAATCGATTCAGAATGTGATCCTGATTCAGAATATATATACTTTATATGGTCTCCGGTGAATCCTTCTTGGCGTTACAAACGTAATGACAAAGTGAATATACCTTCCTGTGGAGGGTATAAAAAAAAATACTACATGACCCACCTAAAATTGATTTGTTTGAATGTCAATCAACCTTCCAAACCAGTTCATTAAAATCGCGGCAATATTAGCCGCACTGTGTACAGTTTAGGTTTCGTTTGCTGATTAAATAAAACTCGTTTTTAATTGAAATGAATTCACACTCCTTATTGAATTTCGACAAATATTTACACTTTTACAGGAACACGAATGGAATACAATTGGAACGTTATCGGTCGAATAATGGATTAAATCTGAAGAAAGCCATGGACGAGTTCGAAGTTCAACAGATTGTCATTCGCAAGACACCTAAGTTTCCCACACGGGAAAGTAACATGGCGATTCGAAGGAAGAAGTCAACAAATATACTGCGGTGCATGTGTTGGCCAAACATGCTAGTGCTCGCGCAAAGCTCATGCCATTTACCAAGAACACGTCACATCGGTTCGCGAACGCCTCGGCTTCAAGAGTATTTCGCCAACACACTGGGAATCAGATCCACGACAATTTGGTTACACCTGGGTCCTGGATGCCACCAGGTATAATGACATAAGATTCCTCAGGAGAAAGTTCATAAACTCAGTTCAAACGGTAATATGTAAGAAACTTGAATATTTACGTCTCTGTAATTATTCAATTAGCTTATTTACGGGTTTAGTTTGTCCATTTGCATTGGCGCTATTCTACGATACCCGGAGGCAAAGAGCTTTGCTTCAATGAGGGCCGAGGCCTGTGCTAATGTCTCTATTACACACATACATACATACATTT
Organism: Cheilosia soror; assembly: GCA_949372485.1. Lineage (NCBI taxonomy): Eukaryota > Metazoa > Arthropoda > Insecta > Diptera > Syrphidae > Cheilosia > Cheilosia soror. The sequence goes on along the minus strand of OX443561.1, from coordinate 131,986,020 downwards.
ACACTTTTACAGGAACACTCCCGGGCCAATACTTAAGATTTCCTGAAAATGTTAGCTCAATCGTTTTATTGGTTTTCGAGATATAAGATTTTTAGGTTTTTTATGTGTTTTTATGTGTGGAAGGTGAAACGCCCTTCTGTCCGAATTTCGCAGAAACTGCTTTTGACCAATAAAAAATAATTGTCCAAACTTTCTTTTTTGGTATTCCACCCCTGATTTAGGACGAACAAAACTAAAGAAGAATCATCCAAATCGGTTCAGCTGTTCTCGAGTTTTTGCGAGACTAACGCGATCACCCGATTTGCATAGGGATTTTTTTGATTTTTTGAACTCTTATTGAAACTGGTAAACACACTAAAATTAAGGGGTGTGGCATCGCCCATACAAAAACAAATTCCATATAGATATACACAATAGGTATATCTATTATGGAATGAAAACTGCACGTTAATCAAAAGTTTTCCATTTTTCTGATAGATGGCGCTGACCACCCAAATCTTATCTTGGCATTTATGACAGTTTTAGCAAATATTATTTCTCGGGACTCATGGGAGCTACATTTTTAATTTTTGATTGATGGGCATTGTCCTAATAGAAAAGAACATTATTTATGCGGTACAATTTCTGGGCACGGGTAAACACGGGCGGGTAACAACTGGAAATTTACATTTTTGTGCAAAATAATATTGAAAATGCGATCAGCTTCATTGGATAAGGGATGTAGTTAAGCATTAGAAAGACCTTTAACTTGCTTTAAATACAGCCAAACACTAAACACCCCAAATGAAATAATTCTTCTGCACTACAGCAAGATAGCAGTAAGGGTCTTGTATAGGTATTCACTATTCTGGTATACAATATCCCGTTGGATATAATGACAGAGGTCTTTTAAGATACCTTCTTGGCCTTAAGAAATGGGAATTATTATCAATAGTGATTTATCCCACTTCTATACCTATCTGTAACTACTTGAAAATTGGATCTATCGATAGTGATGTCTTATTTTTTAGTCATCAATCTTAAGAATCCGTTCTCAATGACAGGATATAACTCTCGACCTTCCGCCTGAAAGAGAAAGTCATCAAGTACAATCCCCATAGATTAGCGATTTCAGACCAGATCTAGCCATCTCAACCTTGGCCTTCCTAGAGGCCACTTATGTAGAAGTACACTATGGTAGAATATTATGTTGGCAGCTTGTACCCCCGATATAATTTTTCCGGGCAGTGCCCAAATCATCACCATAGATACGAACACCATTAAACAGAATGGCCTAGATATCTGAAAATGTACCTATATCTGGACCAATTTTACATTAAAACTCAGCATTCGTCCCTGTAACACGCTCCGCGGGAAGCGAGGCGAGAAGCGATGCGAGAAAATTTGCGAGATGCTATGCGAGATGCGACATGGTGCGCACAATAAAAGCTGTCCTGTGGTATGATTTTCTATGACTAGAATAAATGCACTCCTTTTTTTAACGAAAATGTTATATTTTAAATTGCTTAAAAGTAAAAAAAGAACGAAAGTTCACGAAAAATAATTAAAAACAAAATAATTAGGGTAATTTCATTACTTATATCCACAAAAGAAAATGTTCGATTTTCCTTTAAAAAAAATCAAAAATAAACATCAGTAAAATGAAGTGGTCAGAAGAGTTTGTGTGCGAGAAGCATGCGAGAGGTTTGCGTGAAGTTCGCATTTGGCGCATCAAAACTAGCTTCACTGTGCGCGCGTGCATAAGAATACACGTTAACAGTTTTCTCGCATCGCATCGCCGTTTTATCGCACCACTGTGCGCCTAGCCTAAGAATACATATATGATTTTTGTTTTTTAAATCAGCAAAGTAGTTCCTCCTTTACCTATGTAATCTATATTGATCCGAAGAACGTCGTTAATAAAATAAAAAAAAGCCCTCGTGCCTTCCACACACGATATAAATGCAACACAATGATTAGGCGTATTTTTTTGAGAATCTATAGCTAGCTCACTTTTACTTTTACATGCAAAACTTGTATACTCACTTTTGGTTTTGTTATACTCACTTTTGGTTTTACATGCAAAATTGTCATACTCACTTTTGGTTTTGTTATACTCACTTCCCAAAAAAATACGCCTATTGACATAAAACGCAAACATTTGTCGTAAACACGTTTACAACATTCGTCGCTCGCGGTGGTAGCTTCATTTTTGCGGCACATAACACAATTCAAAAATAAAGCAAACGCAGATGTCTAGCGCGAACATAATGCACCACCTACCTACAGTTAAAAATAAAGCAAACGCAGAAAATTGCTGAAGAATGCCAAAAGAGAATACATACAAGAATTGGATGGCAATTCGGGGAATTGGGCTATCCCTTGCAATTTTCATACTCTTTTCCAATAATTTCAGAAAACGTACTTACGACAAAGCACTCAGCGTCTAAATCGTATATATAATCGCATCATAACATTATTTTACGGAAGTCGAAACGAATCTATTTATATGTTAATTGGCGTATTTTTTTGGGAAGTGAGTATAACAAAACCAAAAGTGAGTATAACATAAACAAAAGTGAGTATAAAAGTTTTGCATGTAAAAGTAAAAGTCAGCTAGCTATAGATTCTCAAAAAAACACGCCTAATGATATTTTTGGATGTATGTATGTAATTAGGTTAGCAAATTATTTGATTACGAAAGCCACACTATACTTGACATATTTATAAACACACCCGTTCTCTTCAGCGCCATCTGGCAATCGATAGCATATGAACCAAAATGTCACTAACAACTGTCAATACCAACTTCACACCATTTACCTTCTCTTTCCGGTTCAAGTTTTGACAGAAGAACATCTTAAAAATGGTACGAAAAATAAATCTCTAATTATTACTAAAATCCGTAAATAAAATGTGATTCTGTTTGGTTTTTATTATTTTTACAATGCTAAAAAATATTTGTATGTAAAAATATGTTTTAAAAATCTTCTATTTCAAATTCAAGCGTCCAATTTTCTTCAGTGCCAGTAGAGTCTCAGTGAATAAACTTGTTTTGTTTTCTTATTTCATTAACAGGCCAAGCGTACAAAGAAGGTTGGAATCGTAGGTAAATATGGTACCCGTTATGGTGCCTCCCTCCGTAAAATGGTGAAGAAAATGGAAATCACCCAGCATTCCAAATACACCTGCACTTTCTGTGGAAAGGTAAGTTCAAAAGATTTCAATCAAAATATGTACAATGACTTCATTTGCATTCTTCTCCTTGTTTCTAGGATTCCATGAAGCGTGCCTGCGTTGGCATCTGGTCGTGCAAGCGTTGTAAGCGTGTTGTGGCTGGTGGTGCCTGGGTGTACTCTACCACCGCTGCTGCTTCTGTCAGATCTGCTGTGAGGCGTCTCCGTGAAACCAAGGAACAATAAACTGTTTACCTTAGGTTTACTAGGATAGTCTGTTAGAAAAAAGAAAACGATCTGCGGGATGTTTCCTCACCGAAACAATAAAATTTTTTTTTAAATAAATATTTCTGGAGAACTTTTTTGATGTGAAGTGTGTTGCAAGTTTAGTTTTTGCAGGAGAAATGGCCCGTACTAGTCGTTTCCAATTGAAAAGTGTAGAAGCCAAATCTAGTTTTTCTTGTGTTGTGAGAATGCATTTTGGCAACCATGGTTCTGTGTTCATTTAGAGTTGTGCCTCGATAATTCAAGAAAACTTGCTTAAAAGAAGAATAATTTGGATTTTCAGGAGTGACGAGCGGTAAGTTTTTACAGAATCATTTTCGCTTCGTATGTTGATGGTTTAAGATTAGCGGAAAATAAAACTCGGTAAATTTGGATTCTTATTTAGTGTTTTACAAGGCGGTAGGTTTCAGACGGAATTTATTTGCTCCTTGCTATTTAGAAATTAAAAAAAAAACTAAGTGGCTATTCTCCTGATGTATTTGTACTGAACTGACGTAAGAGCCCTTTGAGATACGGCTGGATATAAGTTGGGGGTCCAAATCGTACAGCGTGATGTCGGAAGATTATATATTGGCGAGCGAAACGAGCCACATAACCCAACTTGACGCATTTAACTTTTGAGATTTCGTTGCAATAGCCTTAAAAATAACCGCAGATGATGTCCATCTGATAATAAAGACTGCTACTTTGTAGTAACAGGATGGTTTATAAGAAATGTATCGCACTCTGAACTGATAAAAACGTCTCCATCCAATTAAATATCTGACGTACGATAGACGTAGTGCCGTGCTGGAGATAATCATGCTCAAACGCAAGCAATATGTGAGTTGTGACACAGTGACAATAAAGCGAAAGTAAGTTTATTTGAGGAAGGGCTCTCAACTTCGTCGCCCAATAGGACAGCATTTTTATGTGAACAACTACTATCCGCCTGATTTAGTACAACTGCATTCTGTGGTTAACTCTTAAAACCAACCACAGTGCAATAGCAATGACTTCCCCCACGCCTATTGTGAAAACAATTCAAAGCACTTGCTCTACTTAAATCACTTTAGCGTTACTATTTTTATTTTGTACGCGCAGTCCGTCAGTAACAAACTGAAACATTGAATTTATTTTTACAATATTGAACTAAATCTCTTTAGAAAAATGAGCAGACAAGACCCAAATTTTAGGACAGAATTTTCAAACAAATTCTTGACACCTCACGATAGTCGTCTCTATCGGAACTATGAAACAGGAGGACCTGCGCAGAATGATGACATCTCCTACGGAGCATCTCATGTTCAAAACTTTTCGAACAGGTACAATGGAGGTGATTCTCGGGACCCGGATAAAGCGCACGCCTCGTCCGAACAAATGCACAAAGAACAACAGCGTTTCAAACAGAATGGAGGTGCTTTTAACCCCCTATCCAAACACGACAATCATCATCAACAAATGGCACAACGTGGTCACGTTAACAGTATTCAACATAACTCTTCATATTTGGCTGGCGGAGATGGCAATACTCAAGGTGTATTATCCAAACACCCCAATCATCATCAACAAATGCCACAACGTGGTCACGTTAACAGGATTCACCATAACTCTTCATATTTGGATGGCGGAGATGGCAATACTCGAGGTGTAACAAACCAACAAATTGCCAATGCTGTTTATGCTAAGGAGGTTCGGTCCAATTATATACAACAAGTGCGACAAGAACAAACCCAAAATGTTGTTGCTTCAAACAGTAAACGCTCGAACTCGTCCAGCAGATTCAGTAACAGCAGCAAAGAGACTGCTATCGAACGATCTATGGGCAAAAAGGGTAGAGAGCTCTTGCATTTGACTATGTCTAAAGCGAATCTTATACAGACTGTTAATGATGGCATAAGTCATTTACAACAGAAACCCCATTCATCTAATCAGAAGCCTGCTGATGTATGCGGACAAAATTTAAATGACACATTCAATTGTGAAAGTGAATTGTCCAATGCGTGCTCTTCACTTTCTGCTGAAGTCATCAATAACAAATTAATACATCCAATGGTTAAAAAGTTTCGACGTTTGTACTTGCACAACATAAAGGAGGAAGTAGACATTTTGCAAGAGTTGGAAGGGTTGCCGCATAGATTGAACGAAATTTGTAAAAAGCTCGAACACAAAGAGTAGTTTTTCAAAATTATTAATTGTTAAGCAAAATTATAAATTGTTCAACTCTTCAGAAGTTTCATTTAATTTGTATAATTTTTTATTTTCTGAAATCGTCTGTTGCCGCACAATGCTCGGGGTATTATGGACCCTATAAGTGTAGGTTCTGTTGGCAGTGTAGTAGTGTTTGAGCAAAGTTTAGGTTTTTGACACAGGACCATGGACAATTTAACACTCATATCAAAAATAAACTCGTCAATTTCAAAAAAAAGTATCGACAGCACCTGGAACAGATTTCTATGAAATAAAAAGTTGTTCCCGCAGTTTGGGGATATCAGCGAACCTTTCTCTGTTCCTGATATCACTGATACAGATTTGCAATCTCTGAATTCGCTCTTCCGTTTAAATTCAACAGGTTACTAAATTTGCCGTTTGCCTAAGACTTGCAAAACATCTACAAGAAAATATAACTTTTAACTTAATCACAGGGTATATAATTTATTTCAAAATATGTATAGTATTTAGAATTTTACAGTCTCCATTAAAGTTTCAAAGGAACTTGAAATTTTCGCATGATCCGGTGCTAGCTGCGTATCGGCAATGATGGCCAAGCGACTCTTCTCACCAAATCGATGAATATTAAGTGACAAACCTGAAAAATGTAAAACAGTGCGTAAAGAAAACAAATCTCGTACATGCTCGCACTTACATGTCTTTGACTGGGGAGGTCTGAAGAGTAGAACATCCTCCACGTTCTGTCCCCAAATTGTTTCGAATTTCGACGAACTTCCGTATATTTCCGTCAGAGTAACAGGAAAATTAAACGAAAAGTAATTGATGAAGACTTTCGTTATAACTCTCGGCAATATAGCCGTCAGCATATCAAACCGGGTTTGTCCAATCGAAGCCAGGTAGATTATAACCTGCCTCGTTCGGATTTTTTCGATTATTTTCTGTATCTCCCTGGTATTCTCACGTGTTGGCATTTTTAGCGGCAACCGTAGGAAGACAACACCTCCAATGTGATTAAACCTACCATCCCTCTCCGTGAAGTAACTCTTCGACATAGTTCGACAGGTTGTGTTTAGCACACTTGGCACGGGATATCCTTCAAAACCTTCAAAGTACTCACGCAAAGCTCCCGCCAAACAGGCCAATGTAAAGTCAGACTCTCTGATCCCAATAAGGTTGACGCGTTTTCTGATATCCTCCCAATCGATTTGTTTCGAAAATGCCACAACCTTTCTGCCTGAGTACGACTTGACTTGCAGTATATTCGATTCCTTAGAGCGGGACTGAAATAGCTCTTCAAAAATATTGCACGGTGCCTTGAAAATCTCGTAGCCAATTTTTATCAGTTCAACTTGAGCATAGATCACTAGTGGAATGTATAACGCAGCTGTTCCACTGAATGTTGAAGTCAGAGATGTGTTGCCGGTGAAAAAAAGATCCTTACATGCCAAAAGTTCCCGATAGATGTTGTAGGGCAGCAAGAGGATTTTATTTACGTTAAAATGCCAGGTCACCCTGACGAAATTCTTCGACACACTGAGGGGATGAAACGACGTCATCACAGAGTCAATTACAATTTTATAAGAGAGGTTTCTCTTGATCACCTCTCTCCGAACTAGACATTGCAGAAGATTGTATCGATGCCGAAGTGATGGCTTAGTACTTTCGTATGCTCTCCAAAAGTCGATAACGACTGTTACAATGGTTATAAGCAAAACGGAGCACAGCTGGCTTATGCAATTGATTTGGAGTTTCTTATCACCGTCTGGAGATTCTAGAGAATCAAAATTGTAGGTAAACTCATTCCACCGATTGATGATTGCATTCCGAATGTGTTTCCATAGATTTTGAATGTGAATTGGCTTCTGTACGAAGTAGGATAGTTTTGGGCTCTCCCTCGACTCACCATAAACATCTATTGAGAGCTTGTTTGAGTTTTTCAGCATAAGAATTTCACTTATGTGTAAGCCTTCCTGTTCGGCTATGAGCAGGTGATGCACCTTTATCAAGACGTAAAAGTAATCATCCTGAAAGAGGCGGGATTTAGAATTAAAAGATCATTAAAGTTGCCCATAACTCACCACTTGAATGTTATCCTCACTGGCTGTCTGCACAATGGGGATCACTATAACCTGCCATTGAGGCAAATCCGATGGAATATATTTCGTGACTAAATCGCTGACAAATTCTTGAATATTGCCTTCGTTGACTTGTCGTCCTCTATAGTTGGTCGTATTGAGTACGACATGATTATTTATATTAAAGGAACTGCAATATGAGACAAATGTTTATTGTGTTATTAGAAATACCACCTTTTGCGTACCTCTGATCCTTTACCCATGCATAATGACCCCAGCAGGTCATTAGCTGTTGCCTGAGCTTAGGAAAGCGCAAGCCTCCACTTTTGTTGCGCTGTTCTGTTAACTGGTCCACATACTGCTGCTTGATCTTCTCAAAATCGCAAGGACCGTTTAACTTTAGAAGAAAATGGAAAATGCCAGCATTTCGTTGTGTGTCGATAAGAGTTCGGATCTTCTTTGATTTGGAAATCTCCAGTGTAGGGTACTTGACACGCAGTACGTAGTTGAAAACCTCATTTGAATAATGTACACCTGAAATTGCATAATATATTCGTGTGATTACTTTAATAGTCTAATTTATGAAAACCGAAAAAAATCCGTAATAATCAAGACACAGATTTTGCAAGACTTCTAGAAAAAGAAACGGAAAATTGTTTGTAGCAACACGCTGGATAATAATAAAAAGTAGAACAGACAATCGTCATTGAACCAGCAAGCAAATCTTTCCGAAATCAAACCTCGAGTGTTCTAAAACAACATGCGCAATAATTTGAAAATATCCACATTACAATAGGTACCCAATGAATCAGGTGACGGTGAGGTAAAGTAGGATTCACCCCCTGCTTCACCATTCAGGAGACCTAAAATCCCTTTTCAACTTCTAAAGCGCTCATCTTTAAGAGTGATTCAGTGGAGAAAGTCTTACACAAACTAATTCGTTGCATAGAGAAATCATATAGCAAGCAAAAAATACTGGATAGATTATTTTCTATAAAGTGAATGCGCCTTTAACAATGCCAAAACAGAAGCCATCTCCAATGCACCTTCTATGCGCGGGGTTTATAAAGTACGGACACGAGATGGAGCATTCGGTTTCCCGCGCATGCATTGTGCCTTCACCCAAGACGCCCTCTTTCCGTGTTTGGTGCCCCACAGCCATGACCCGGCTTAGTTACGCGAGTAGGCCGTCGCGCTTCCTATAGCTTCCTCGTTTGATAGAAATAATTGGAAATTACTGCCCAACGATTCATAAAGACGTCGAAAAGTTTAAATAAATATGTATATAATTATAAGCCAACAAAATACATCTATCGGCCGCAATTAGTGCCATGAGAATCAGGCAATCAATAAACTGGAAATTCAACGAAACGGCTTATTCGATGATCCTAAAGAAATACTTTGGCCGTGTACCTGTTACGGACTACATCAATCCTTACATAGAGTTTACAAGGCAAACCATAGCCGTATTTACAGACGGATCTAAAATGGACACTGGGCACAAGGTATCGCTCTGCTTGGTTTCAGGGCCTCAAGGCATTACGATTATAGTCAATGAGAAAGCAAACGAATTTGCAAGACACGAGGTTCGACAGCTGTTTCAGAACGAGCTGATCTCTCTGTGTACATCTCGCCTTGCACACTCAAGCTTGAAGCAATGAGAAAAGCCACAAGAGAGGCAAACGCTAGATGGGCTACCTTAAATATACTTGTAACCAGAACCGAGAGTATAATACGGGAGCATAGAAAATCCCTGTCCACCCTTGTAGGAATCATAACGGGGCACAATAGCAATATTCTGCGGTACCACATGAAAAAATTGGCTTAACGGGAGAAGAACTTTGTAGAGGCTGCGGTGATGAGGGAGCACTTGAGGACACAACCCACTTCCTATGTCACTGTTCAGGTCGCCAACATACCAGGTATAAATTCCTAGGGAGTCAGTTCTTCAACGACCTATACGAGCTTTCCAGCACATCAATAGACAAGATAATGAACTTCTTAAAAACATCAGGATTGTTTGCATGTAGCAGCACAGTAAGTACATAATTTAAATATTTTGAGTTATAAATGAGTCACTATTGAGCTGAATGTGGCACGGAGAACTCCTCGCCAGCAAAAATGCTATCGATTTCTTAAGCGACACGTTCAAAACGTGAACAGTTTTTTTGGTTGACGAAAAATTCACCTATGATAACCGACATATCGACTGTGTAGTGTGTACTCAGTTAAAATTTCGACTTTGACTTATTAAAAATTATATTAACGACCAGTTTTTCAGTTTTTCATTTATTCATTCATTTTCAATGGCCCATTTATCCATTAAGTGGGTCGCGGGTGCAGGTTGCTCAAGTCGACCCTCCCTCTCGATCCTCCGCCATCGACTCTAAATCTAAAGGGCAATCCCCATACGGGTAGAGTAGAGATTATGAAGTTAATCCAACCATCTCATCCTAGGTCTACCTAGAGGACGCCTGGATGGTATGGATTCCATAGCACGTCGTGGGATCCTAGTTTTTGCGTTCAAAGTAAATCAAGTCCAGACAAAAATGTCCTCCTATTAAAGACAACTAGACTTTTGAGTTAACCTCTTCACGCAATTTAAAAGTCAGAACTTCTAGTCATTCAAAAATATGTTTTCAGTTTTGTAATGATTTAATATTCCTGATGCCGGTCAGCTCAATATTTACATCACTTCTTGGCCTGTCCTTAAAAATTTGACGTTTTTGTTTCCAGAAGGCTGTTATAAATTTGTTGGTGTCCTTTTTATTGAATATAAAATAAGTCAACCGAGGTTCGCTTACCACGGCTTTTTCTGCGGAATCGGGATATTCGTTGCATTTTTGTTTTCCATGATTTTTTATTAATTTATCTCTGATGGCTACGATGACTGGAGTGTGCTTGTTGAGATTTGTGACTGCGGTTAGCTTTGAGAGGCTGAAGATAATTGTTTTGCATTTTTTGAAAGTGTTGTTGCACGTAGGATGGCTGTTGCTTCCGCAGGAAAGTTGGGGTAACAGTCCTTTAGTCAGAATGGATCCACTACCATTTACAACGGCAAATGCTATGCCAGAGTTGGTTTTGGAACCAGCACCCAGCAGTAAAAAGAAGCTCCCAGCCATCTGTGCGGTGGGACTCCGAAATTTCTAACAACTTTTGTTTGAAGACATCATTTTTGGTGTACGAGCTTTGGTGAGGGTATTTAATGAGGTGTTAACTGTTTCCTCTGCAAGTGCCCATAGTGGAGATTTTCTGATGGGGTTTCTGCATTCGGTGGATAGTGATACCCCTAAATCATTAAAATTAAATTTAATAATATCGAAATAAGTAACGTAGGTAATTTAAGAACACTCGGTGTTATTTTTGATAAGAGATTTACTTTTAAGGACCATTGTATCGACTTAAAAAAAAAAAAAACTTTCTACCAGGCTTAATATAGTTAAATATTTAAGTTCAAAAAATAGTTTCTGCCATGTAAATAGTTTAATTAATATAACCCGCTCTATCATCCTCTCCAAAGATAGACTACGGCTTATGCATCTACGGGAAATGTTCAGCATCATCGATAAAAATCATTGAACCAGTATACCACGCTGCGAAACGCACCAGCCAAAGCTTTTAGATCAACCCCCATCGCTAACATGCTAATCGAATCCGGCCTACCTTCCATCAAGCAAAGAATTGATATCCTCACCTCAATGGTGGTCTTAAAACTTGATCCAACTCAAAATCAAATAATCAACGAAACAGCCAAAAGAAGTTTATTTTACCAAGGGCCTCCTAAAGTGATATCAACAATCAACCGTTCCCTTATATTGGCCGAAAACGTTAAATTTCTATTTATTCCACATTGATTAGCTTACTAGAGCTTTTTCGTTTTTATTTAAAATGGTCCTCTGCAAAACATCTCACTACAGTCACTAATATGTGCTATCAAAATGACCTCTTGCAGGCGGACTTTGTTGCGCAACGAATTTCATAAGATTTACTTATAGATTTCGAACTTGTGATAGTCCAAAAAGACATAGCAATAGCACTGAACAGACACCTCAAAGTATAATTGACTTCAAAATTAGACACGTCTTTCACTCTTATTGGATGATAAGAAATCGAAAAAAAAAATACAAACCAAAACAAATCCGTTACGGGCACCACAAATTGCAACTAGCCTCACAGGCCAAAGGTTGTCTAAACTTCGAGGCGCGATAACACCGTATAGTATACTTATCAGCTGCACAAGTAGCGCGTTTTGTCTGCCTAAAATAGCCCATGATGACTAAATTCAATTCGTGTGTTTATGTGGGAATAAATTACAATCTATTACCCCCCGCCCGATTACTTACATATAAATGATAAAACGAACAGTGGCACTAAACAGCACGCTATTACAAAGTACAAGAAGGTCTTGAGGAAAGATTTGACTTCATTCAAAATTCTAGAATGAAAACTGATTAGTAAAACTCTACGTCCTGTCACTATACTGTATATTGTTTCTTTTTTTACTTTTCCATACTTCGCGCATTTCTTTACGAACTAGGTACGTATAAAAAAAAATAAATAAACAATAAGAGGACACACCCGTCAGCGAGCTTATTCAATTGAAACTGATGCGAAAAATCGTATCCCCTATCAGCGGGACCGTTAATATTATTATTGACCGCTATCACCACTCTCAAAGGCAGCTGGTTGTTTATAAACAGATTTATTGCAAAAATTATGATATGATCTTGCATTTTGCTGGTATCGGACAAGAATAGGTAGAAAACCCACTACATCAGCTAAGTCCACAATTAGGAGTTACCAAAGAAGGCCTTATCTTGTAAGGTGTTGGGTGTAAAGTTCCATATTACTCATCAGAACTTGAACTAATAAAGCAATATCAACGGGAGTGTTGTGATTAACTGACGATGACTGTTTGTGTACGTCAAACTTTATATTGAAGTGGATCGAAATAGATTGTAGGTCAATAACGTTTTGTTTTGTTAGACAATGGATAGTGTAATATTCTTGGCCTAACAGCAGTCAGCACAACAGGCTAAGATTAGGATAATAAAATCAAGACCCAACTGCAGTTGAAGTTTATTTTATAGTTCCCCCCTGTTTACTGTAGTTCAGTGTGCAGATAGGTCTGTTCGCATGGTTCGTAATTATTAAAATGCTACTGAGAAACAGTTCAAAGAGAAGTCACTTTCTCTCCCACACTGGAGGCGGTTAATGCTTGCTGAATGCTGATCGCTAATACCGTCGAAGATTTGTTCTTCAAGTCTTTTTCGAGCTGAGAGAGCTAGGGAGGTGAAGAATAGCCTGCTCCTCCTCGTACATGCAGCTTTTGTATAAATCATTTGCTGGGAGACATGTCCTAGGAGATTTCATCCAATAATCTGGGTGATCACAGAATCCCTCGTATTTGGAATTGTGCTACGAACCCCGAAAGAACTATCACAGAATCCGTTGTAGTGGACATTTTTGCTACGAATTTAATTTCGTTCCAAATTTCCACTTCGACGGAATAAATCGTAGCAAAAATGTCCACTACGACGGATTCTGTGACAGTTCTTTCGGGGTTCGTAGCAGACCCAGAGTGTCTCGTATATCATGCTGATGAACGATTTTCTTAGTCTTAATTTTTAGTTAAGTTTGAGCGCTGGGGATCTAGCAAGAGACAAATCTGAAAACCTTCTATACGTGTGTTGTTACTGAACTCCTCCTAAACGCCTGAACCGATTTTGTTGAAATTTCTTGTGCGTGTTTGTGTCGGTCCAAGGATGGTTTAGAGATTCATAATTGGTCGATCACTCTGCGATCCGGTTCCATAAAATTGCAAACAAACATTTTCTCCAATTATGCAGATTCGATAATGTGGGACGTCCAAATTTCTTTTGCCAACTGAAGTGCTCGGTTTCACAAAACTATCCCCTCGAAACCCCTGGTTTGAAGAAAAGTGCCAGCAAGCACATACAGCAAAACAACTGGCCTACAAAGCGGCGTTGCAAAGAAGGACTAGAGCAGCTCGTGATCATGAGCTCTACAAGCAAAAAAAGAAGGGAGGAACACGGGGACGGGTTTCTCCTCAGTTAAAAGAAAGAGCATGAGAAGCGCGCGATCGATGAAATTAGTGAGGAGCTACCTTAGGAACAATGTTCGGAAATCTTGCGGTAGAGTCACAGTCCGTGCTGAGGACATGGAAACCCATTTCTGCAGACTGTTGAACGTCGAAAACCACAAAAATTTCCCCGACAGGCAAAAGGAACCATTTACCCTAATCGATGAAAGCCAAGACTTTCTCCTACCTCCAAAATTAGGTGAGAATAGCAATATCCAAGCTGAAGTCTAACTAGGCTGCTCGACCGACCAAATATTCACACTATGACAGATCCTGGAAAAATAAGAAAACCCAAGAAGTGCAAATCAATACTCACAAGCTATTTATCGATTTCAAGGCCGCATATGAGACGAGCTATACAGAGCTATGTCTAGATTTGGCATCCCTTCCAAACTTGTCAGATTGTGCAGAATGACGATGGAGAACGTTACCTTGATGTAGAAGCGAGTTCTACATCAAGGTAACCGAGACCTTTGATGTAAAAAAAGCATTTAGACTAGGCGATGCGCTGTCATGTGACATTTTCAACATCATTATTGAGAAAATTGTGCGAAACTCGCCAGGGGAACAATTTTCCAAAAGGCTGTGCAACTACTTGCATATGCTGATGACATCAACATCATTGACATAACACAGACGCGGCAAAAATGGGTTTAGTGGTGAATGAGGGCAAAACAAAATATATGCGAAATCGACGAATCGGACAGAACGTCACGATATACAGCTATAACTTTGAGGTAGTTCGGGTCTGCCTCGGCTCCGCTATAAACTCTGATAATGACACCACAGCAGAAATCAAACGAAGAGTTACACTTCCCAACCGCTGTTTCTTTGGCCTAAGCAGGCAACTGACTAGTAAGGCCTAGTATAGAAACACTAAGGAGACTATATAAGACCCTTTTCATCCCAGTTCTGCTCTATGGCGCAGAAGCATGAACGTTAACAAAGGCGGATGAACATCTTCTTGGTCGTTTCGAAGGCAAAATTCTTCCAGTGATTTTTGGTCACGTTTGCGTTGACGGGCTTTGGAGAAGCAGATTCAACAGCGAACTCTACGAGGTGTACAGCGATATCGATTTGGCCAGAAAAGTACGCATCACTCGACTAAGATGGCTGGGACATGTAAAGCGAATGGAAAACCAACGCTCTGATTGATTCTAAGGAAGACCTCGCCTTAGGTGGCGCGCACAAGTGGAAGGGTACCTCAACCAACTTGGAGCGCGCAACTTTAGGCGGTTAGCCAAAGATCGGCCTAACTGGAGTTTCGTGTTGGCCATCTAAGTAAGTTCAGTAACCTCTGTTGCCTTGAGTATGCTTATCGTTTCATACAACTTGAGCGTACGTATTCCAAAGATATTCAAATCGAATTCTGTAAGAATGGGACATATCTAACTATCCCATCTCAATTTCGTCAAAAAGGAAGGTTTTCCTTCCAAATTTTTCCAAAAAGGAGGTTTTTTTTTCTCCAAAAGGAGGATGAAAGAAGGATTAATATATTTAATGATGAGACACATTTTTAAATTCAATTACAATTGAAGAACTGAAATACGAAATACATTGTCTGTGTCTTCCATCCATTCCATTTCCTCAAATTCATCTTCGTCGACAGTTTGTTTGTCGCTAGCCACATTATATTTTGTTTTTAATGACATTTGGCGAATCATATCTGGCTGCGACTTGATGACCAAATAGAATTCCAGGTCCGACATATTGATATTGCTTTTTAATGCTGTATGTAAATTGCGCTAAATAATTATGCTCAGATAATTTTCTGACCGTATTATGGTGGAGAACGACTTTTTAGCTGTAAAAAAAGGATCCTGCTCTGGGAGCAAAGTAATAAAATTAGGCTAATAATAGGCCTGTTTTATTGGCAATCTATCTCAGTAAAGTAAAGTAAAGTAATGTAGAATCTTCAGCACGCAATTACAACAACTGTATAGAGTTTGGTAAACTTCTCTCTCTAAGTAAAAAATTTGAATTCATTTTTCGTTGAAAAAATTCATATTAAAATTTCGATAGGAAAGGAGGATGATTGGAAGGTAAAGGAGGATTTAGGGCTAGAAAGGTTTGGAGGTTTTGATTTTTTTTTGTTTAAAAAAGGAGGATCGTCCTCTTAAAAGGAGGGTAGATGGGATGGTTAGGCATATCTCATGCACACTGGCAATTAGCAATGTGAAATTTAGTATCCAACAAGTGAATACATATGTGACGTTAACAATCAAACAGAGGCTAAAAAAATTGAACGTGAAACGAGTAAAAGGGCGAAAACTTATAGCTTCTAAAATATTCAACAAAATTAAATACAGTAAATTTTGTTTTAAGTGTGGAGGTTTTTTTTATAAGATTGATCAAAAAAAGATATATAAGGACCTTTCATTTTCTTCATTTAGTAAAACGTTTTTCTTTTTTAGGCAGTTTTGCTTATTAAAATTATATTTAGCGCATTTTGGAAATAAGTTTTTTAAATGGTATCATTTTGACTGTCAAATACATGTAAAATTAAGAAAGGAATAGAAAAATTAGGTAACAAAAAGTTTCTTTTTATTGGAATTTATTAAAAATTATTTGACAGCGATAATAAATAATATAAATAAAATAATAACTATTTTATCATAAACGTATTCATTAATAATAGTTCACAGCAATTTACTTTTGTTTTCATCATAGGAACTTTACATACAAAGATTTTTTGGTAGTTTAAACTTCTGTATGGTATACAAGCCTTGAAATCCACATATGAACAAAAACTAAAATACATTACCTAGAAACTGCGCGATTCTTTGTTTTACATTTTTTTCTTTTTGGCCACAGCACTGTCTACCACTTGCACTTTTGTTTGGCTTTCCATCTTGGTCCATTGACATTATTTTCAAAAAGAAAAGGTGAAGTATATCCAATCGATAGAACATCACATGCTAAACTAATTAAACATTTTATTATGAGGAAACGATCCAAGTGTCAAATTTTGACGCGCAAAATTATATAGTTCCCTTTTGAAAATTAATCATATTTATTCAATTTCCTTAGGAGAAAAAATAGAGCCCTTTTGAAAATTACTAGCTTTGTATGAAAGATAGGTACCTTTTGATTGTTAGACAAAACAAAAATAGCCTCGTTTTGCAAGCAAACTCAAAATTGAAATAGTAATATGCTTCTTAATTAGCGGGCTTTGAAAGAAAACTTTTCCACGATCTATAGCTCTCTTTTATACCGGTATATCACACTCCATATATTGAAAAAATTGACTTTAGCACCGTTTTGATTGTTAACGCCACATATGTACATGTACACCCCTATCGTGGAATCCGCCGGCGGGAATTATTCACGGAAAAGAATATTTTGGTATCGTCGCATCCGCAAAGTGAACAGTGACCAGAGATTCATTGCCCCCTATCCAGAAATAAAGCACAACACAGCACGGTGGCGATTGCAAGCAAGTGTCGTGTTAATATAAGTTGCTACAGAACCAAGACTTGAAGAAAATAGAAAGAACATAGTTTCTGCGTTTGCTCATGGGTTTTAGTTTTAATTTGAAATTATCATGATTTTATTATTTACATTATATAGAAATATTTTGAAACTTTTGGGTTTAGTATTTATTTATATAAATGCAATATTTTAAAATTTATGACATTGTTTTATTTTTTTCAGTTTCTTTGTATGTATATTTATTTAATAAAAAGTGGCAAAAGCTCGAAATATATATATCATTATTTACTTCTTTTATTTTTAATTGTTTTTTGTATTTTTTTTTGTTTTTGTAACAGTAGTGTTTTAGTTAGTTAAGTACTCACTTTTATTGACAGTTATTTAAAGCGACATGTGTAAAAAATGTTTTCCGTCGTCATACTTTTTTCGGTATTGTTTTTACAAAAGCACTTGCTCCAAATTTAGAGTATTAATAGCACACTAATAAATTTCTTTACGAATAATGAAACAAAAAAAAAAAAAAAACATTACAGCGCCTTAAAAAAATTGTTTAACAAAAATTGAAATTTTTGTTCGTTGTCATTCATGTTTATGTGTTTGGGTTTTGCTTGCGTATAAAATAAGTGTACGTGTGTTTGTGTGAGTGTTGTGTGCAAATTGTTCTAGGAATTCTAACAACTACACCTACAAATATTCTAATTAATATCGTAAATAATTTATCTTTTGTTTTTGTTATGTTAAGGGTTAAGTTTAATTTTGAGAAACTTATGTATTTGTAGGGACACGATAGAGAGCGTTATTATTAGTTATTTATTTTGTTTAATGTTAACATGCAATTCGATTTTGGAGGGAAATGGGGGAGGGATGTGAGTTTGGCCATGGAATGTGTAATGCACACGATCGATGGAAACAACGATAGTATGCCTCTGCCCGAGATCGGTTTTTATGCGGCTTTTACTCTCGCCCTGACAATAAGAACAACAAGTGGGTAGGTGCGATCATTTATTTTTAATCACTAATCGCCTCCTCGGCACTAGATTTCTCCTGGTCGACCTTCTCGGCTGAGGATGGCGCTGCCGCTGTATGTCCACCACTATCCTCGCATTGGAAATTCTCATCATTTTCTGATATCGACTGGTTGATGAGACTTTTCGCAGACGAATCGGTTGTGTCTAAAGGCAGTGATGAGGGTCGAATTTTAAAGGGGAAACTGCTTTGATTCTCAATTTGCGGTGTATGCACGGCAACTATTTCCGTTTGAGTTGCTGCAGAGTCTTTCTTATCGTCGACTGCGGGTATTGTGGCCGAGGAGGTAATGAGTTGCTTAATATTCTCTTGCGGTAGGTTGCAGAAGACTGTAAGGCAATTGAGAATGTCACGCATCGACCCTTGTAGTTGTTGGACCTAAAGTCAAATGGAAATGGTAATCATTTTAAAGGAGAATGACTCACAAAAAGTGCCTTACTTGAGTTGTGAGCATGGTGCAGGTCTTCGCCAAGTCATTTACAACCGCCGTTGAACTATTATCCAAACTAACAGTCTTACTGGGCGGGTGTCCATCTTGATTGTTGGCCGATCCCGCTTCGGTGGACTCGCTGTTTGTTGACATAGTGACGCTACCGCCTTGCATAGTTGAAACTTTCTTCCACAAAGCATTGATCGCCTGCATTTGCAGCTGTTGGATTTTTCGTTCATTCTCTAGCTGCGCTTTGGTCATTTCCATGTCTTTCGTTAGTTTCCTAGATACAAGCAACCTATTGAAATAAATTACACCAACAAATCTAAATGCCAAAGCCGTACTCAATATACTCCTGCGTCCGTTTCTTCAACAGTTTCTCTGCCATATCCTTGGTTTTCTTTCGAGTACGATAACCACGCCAGATTTTCTGGATAACTACTGCTGAGGACTCGGTTTCATGATTTACATTCACATTGGCAATGTCAATGATGTCCTTTTGTTGTTGGCATCTATAAAATAGAACGCATTAAAAAGATGGCTTGAAAGTAGAAGTATTGTCAAACTCTACCTTTGCGCAGCCTTATTACGAATCGTCTTCAGCTTGTCCACATTAATATGATCGCTATCATCGTCCGAACTAACACCAGCCGAACCAACGTCTGGTGGTGTTATATGCACTGAATTACTCATCAGACGAGATTTCGCTTGATTGTCATTGAGCAGATTGCAACGCATCGAATTCGAATTGTTATTCGTTTTTCGTGGACTCAGTGTCGGGCTACGCTCGGTGTTGCGTTTCAAGTGGGGGCTACGCATTTTCGGTGAACTTAGTTTATTTTCTTTAAGGGAATTCACATCAAAAGGGAAACTTTTAAACTAAAATTAGCGGCACTCACCTTTATTCTTGTTAACTTTTGAGTTGTGAAGTTGATTGTTAATCGCCGAAACGGTTACTCGTTGAGCGACAGATGCAGGACAGCAGTCGGGACTCATGAGGGTTTCTGGCACTGGAACCATTTTAGAGGCAGCAGCTAGTGGCCCGCCCATTGGCGGTGTCGACATTTGCTGATCTACAGAATTATAATATAGACAAGTATGAGCTGTAGTAAATCAAAAACGAGATAAATTATTTAAAAAATGATAAACAATTTAATAGTGTCTTCAACGAGAAACAGAACAAAATGTTGTCAGTTTGAAATTAACCATGCACTTCAGGCCTAATGCAACAAACTAATATTCTTACCATTATACTGATTCGGTGTAATAGTGCGAGGTGTTGACTCCTGTGATGAACAAGTGGTATTTCCTTTCGAATTACAAATTGTGGCATCGAAACTTTGCGTCATTATCGAATCGTTTTTGATATTCTCGATGAGGGATGTTGTCATTTGCAACAAGTGATTCGTATTTGACACTAAACGAAATGAAAACATGATGAGGAAATAATTAAAGAACAAAAACAACAAATCTAGATTAAATCAAAAATTATACTTTGCTCATTGGATATGATTGACGAGCTCGAAGTGTTACCATGGTAACTGCTTGCCATTGAATCTGGTGATCCTTGTCGACCACTCAATCGCGAAACTGTAAGAAGAAAAACAAAAAACACATTTGCCTACACCTGATAAACATTTCTAAAAACTATCCAACTTACATCTTGGCGATTGTATCCGGCTGGCGGGTTTTTTCCTCCCCGACGATGGTGAATTATTTCCCGACGTATTTGAGTTCTCTGAGATCTCCTCCTGCAACTGCCTTTGGTGTTGCTGAGCCTTGCTCAATATCAAACGTAGTTTTCTTTCGTTTTCACTCTCTAGCGCTTTGCCAAGCATCGGACAAACTGAGCTAAGATATTTCGTAAGCGCTGCTTGCTCACCCAAACGAAATTGTCGGCCTCGTCCCTGGCTATAGAGCCATTCTGCTTTGAGACTGTAATTGTGAGATGTTTGCTACAAGTCTATTTGTGGACTCTTTTTTTTTTGATGAAGCACTCACCTTTCAATTGGATCGACCATAAACCCATCGATAACTTTGACACTCATACACCAGTTCAACACAAATGGTCGATGATTGAAACCACTAAAAAAAGAAGGAGGGTACATTTCAATTTGGCATAAAGTATGCAAAATTATTCCGCTCTTACTCCTGTCCAGCAGTCATTGAAACACAGGGATTCTCATTGATTGTGATACTGTGAAGATTACTCAAATTCGATAGAGTACAGATCTCGTTCAGATCGTTAATATTGTTTTTGGCGAGCGATAGCACTTCAAGTGATGTCGGCAAGTATTTGTCGCATTGGCGAAGATGTGTAAGGCGATTTCCATGCAGATAAAGTTCCTAAATTATTACAACATTTTATTTAGATTTGACAATCGAAAAGATCATCACGTTGTAGATGCAAGAAAAAATTAAATTTAATCAAATAATAGTCGTGCAAATCAGATTAATTACAAGTATGACGTTAGATGCTACTAAAAAGAAGGAAAGTACATAAATCTAAATACTCGTAGAGTAGAGTGAAACACTTCTGGCAAAGAAACTAAGTCAACGATCACAAGATATTCCAAGATGAGAGAGATGATGGGCCGGACATTACAGGTGGGAACTGTATTGCTACCTTTACTGAGGAGAGAGACTGGTACATGGCAGACATGGGTGGTTGAATCAATCCGGGGGGCTTATTCCCAAATGCGCGACGGGTCGCTTTTCATGGCGGATTGATATTTTTGTATTTCCCAAAAGCTGTCAAAAGCGATAGCTATTCAGGTGACGGATTGCTGGCGGATTCATTGCCAGCAATCCTCACAATCTGGGTGATCACAGAATCCGTCGTATTCGGAATTTTACTACGAACCCCGAAAGAACTATCACAGAATCCGTTGTAGTTGAAATTTTTGCTACGACGGATATATGCGGATAGATACGAATTTAATTCGTAGCAAAAATTTCCAAAAAAAACCTGTCCACGAGACAAATACTGGTGCTGACCAGAAGCGTTTGATTGCAGCTAACCGTCACACTGCTTGGGTAGGAGTTTGTACTTCAGGAAGAGCAAAGACGAAGGGTGACTGAAACAGTCTAACCCACATCTTGCCTCTGACGATGATGTCTAAATCGTCGGAACGAAGTTGACTGATGTGGTCAGCTCCTCCAGGTGACGGTTAGTCTTCGGCGACGGCAAAGGAGTGACCAAATTAGTCTAACCACATACTAATAGCCTTTATCAGTGGCTGGTGGCTGTTACAGATCGACGTGTCATAGTGAGATTGACCGATGTACTCAGCTCCTCCCGGTGGCATTATGTAACGTTCAAAATCAATGCAGAAAGTCAACATTGTTGAGTAGGTCTGCGTATGGGCATATGATGACATTACTAGGTTTACAGAGGATAGATCTTAGATAGTTAACGAATCGAAACTCATCTCCTGGACAGCAAAAAACGTATCATTACTTATGCCGTTTTCGGTTGGTCGTCCAGAACCGTCCGGAAGAACTCTCAGCGATTCTGAATTCAAATCCAGAAGCAAATTTCTCTTCTTTTCAGTAGAACTACTGTCAGTTGAGTGCCAATGGAACGCTTTCAGAAGCGTTGGGGTTGCTTCCGGACGGTTCTGGACGACCAACCGAAAACGACATTAATGTAAGCTTTAAGGAACTAATAAGCCAACAACACACTACCAGCGATCATCATTGTAATCAGTTTCAATGTCGTGTCAGTCCATCAGGTGTAGGATGCTGTACCAACGATTTCTCAGTCTGATAAGAAAAACTTTCATTGCAATTGGAATGGGAATGCCACATTAACATTATCAGACATAATTATTGACAGAATTTGAGCATCATAAGTAAGCTTTAATTGAGGGCATAGCAAAAAAATAGATATTCGAATGTTCATTCGATTTGTGTAGAGTCAGCACAGGAGTGAGGTACAAAATGTATAATAGAACTTTGGCTAATATAATCACGCTCGAACTAGGAGCACATTTTCGTCGCACGACTATTTCAGTCGCAAAAAATTTCAAAGGAAACGCGCTTATTTCTTTAAGAGTCCTCTTCCTATTAGATACACCTTTTGAACTTATTTAGAGTTCCTCCCTTCCCAACGTTCATTTTCTGAAAACTTAACCGTTCTGAATCGCACAATCTTACTCATCCGCAGTCGAGTGCTGGGCACTGGTATAGTATATGTGGCGCCGTCTCCCTGTTATCTTGAAGTGCCATCTATTTAAGAGCTTGTTGGAAGAGCACACTCGTATTTTTATCGCAATTTTAATTTGCCTGCGTTATTCCATTTCTGACCGACAAATAATTCATTGAGAGTGAAATTAGTAAGCGGCTTATGAGGTGGGTTTTCTAACTAGTTATGTAGATTTCCCTAGTTTTCTTGTGTCTAAATAGGTAGAACATATTTGAAACTAATCAATCGCCATGTATTCATATTCACATTTGCTAGTGGCTCCACAGCATTTTCCGTTCGCTTTCCTTATGCATGGATTAAGAATTAATAAATTCTATAAACTTAGCCTTAGTCATTCATCTTATCTCTGCTGGCTGCAGGGGCATACGAATATTCCATGGAACTAAATAAAAGGCCGAAATATTGAATGGCACATAAAAACAGCCAGACTCGATGATTACCAAGCAGAAAAGTGGTAGAGAACTCTTGAACTCATAAGCACAAGCAAAGATCGTAACCTTTACATCATGGACTCCTTTGGCTAACATACTTTAGATAAACAAGGCGTAAAGTGTGTCTAGGGAAGAAAGAGATTGATTCTAAGTTTGTAAGTCTCTAGTCTTCTTCTCCTCTTGCCTTATACAAAGTAATCGAAAAATATGGTGGACCCTACACAGGCGCTCGTTAAAACGATGCTTTTGTAGCAAAGTTTAAAATTCTGCGACGCTCATTCTTATTTTGTCTATCCAACTTTCTTGGTCTTACTATCACTGCATTGTTTGTGATTTAATAAAATTGGAAAAGTACGGCTAGTGACTGTATTAACACGTACTTTAAATAATTTAAAACAAGAAGTGTGCAAGCAAAAATAATACAACAGAAATATATCACAAATCTACTAAAATCGTGGAAGCAAAATCAATAGTCAACAGAAAAAGAAAAGCAAAACTACCCAGAATGTTAATGATCACAAACTCATCATGTATTCTTACTTTCAGACATTTCAAAAAGGATATATCTGAAATGCTTCCGATACTATTTTCCGATAAATTCAGATATTCTAATTTTATGTTAGTATTTAAATGTTCAATCGTTTTAATGTTATTGCCTTCGAGGTTCAGGTGTCGCAAGTGAACGAGTTCCTTCAGACCTTCGACTGTGAGTATGCCGTTAAATGATAGATTTAATTCGCGCAAACAATGCAGACGACAAACACCGTACATCCGTAAAAGTTGATTTTTACTCAACGATAACTGCAAATGGTAAGAACAGTACATATAGTCAAACGTTTATCGGTGCATTGGTGGTGTAACAAACTTACACTTTCAATCTTAAGATATGAATCGATATTATCGATTTTTTGCAGCTCATTCTCGTCCAGAATAAGCACACGAACATTTTGGGCATCCTCCTGTTTGGGAACCTTCTTCAAGGATCTCTTGGAGAGATCCAGAGTGATTCGGTCGGCTTCCTCTTCACCTAAAATAAATGAATGTATTAATTTGCATCCTGCATGGAAGGACTTAAACAACAAGCTCTACAATTGATAACAATACAGCGGGTACATGTAGAAAGTCATAGTCAAAAATTAAATTTTGATGTTTTCCGTAAGGAAGGTAGGCAGTAAGTACTACATGAAAAAACTTAATATCGTTACAGCAACGAAAAACTCCTTCTATCCAATGGATAAAATAGGAACTGTCAAGAATAGGCAATCCCTCACAGAAAATCAGTTATTGTTACCCATAAAGCAGACTAACGTGTAAGAGGGGCACCCAGTTCTCAAACTGTCTTCAACTAACAGATAGTTCTCCGCTCAGGATCGCTTTTCGTGACACATGTAAACACGTATTATTGCGAAGAAAACAGGCATATTACTTTCACTGATTTTGCAAGGGGCTTCCCAAAATACTATAAAGTCTTTTGTTTGAAAATTAGTCCCTTTAAAGCACTTTGCAGTGGGGATTGAATCAAGATCATTTGGTATTAGTTGGAGGTATCTGAAACATGTCGTTGTCAGTCCTGATTTTTATGTGACATTTGTACATCCCGGAATCGAGAAAAATTAAATGATTTCTTCCATCATTTGAAATACAGAAAAAATAGAGAAGAACCCACGCGATAATGAAGTAGATACAACAGATGTAGTTATGTACTTCAACGTTCCCCAAATGACACCATTAATTATTGTTGTTGTAACTACAAAGGATGTCCTTTCTTTATTCGTCTAGACAATGTATAAATTGCATAACAATTTTGCCGACATTCCAATGCACAAACTTGCTTTTCCAATTGGATACACCCATCTAATTGGAGAAACGGACTACAAGTTTACAACAACCACTTTTTTCCAAGAGCCGAGCATACTTTGAGAATCCTTCAGACAGCTCCAATTTATGGAGTAAACAAAAAACTGCATTCATTAGAAACGGACATCTGCGTAGTGGGATAGAAGTGTAACCTGAATGAAATAGTTTTACACTCTAACAGCACAGTTTTTTAATGTTGTAAACTCATCTTGAAGTAATTTAATTTTCACATCCAGAAGTATTTTCCTTAAAACTTGAACTTACTCATATTTTCAGCCACGCACAGGGGGAAAAATCAATCAGCCGCAGTAGAATATTTTCTGAAATCTATCAGCACAAGAAAAACACCTTGAATTCCATTTTTTTTTTTATTTATTTAATTGAATTTAAATTTAAACTGCTCACTACTTTTGCGTACGCTAGTTATAAATTAAAAAAATAACAGACGAACTATTTCATTTAAACAAATTAAACTGCAGCGAAAACCATCAACCGATTGATTTTTTCCACAACAGAAAATTATATGTCAATTTTTAATTGAAAGGTGTTATACTGGAAATGTCAAAAGTGCATATCATTAGTGGTTTATATCTTGAGTGGAATTTGGTTCCGAGATTAGCTTTGTGGTATTCCAATTGAACGTATTCAGGGTAGTAGTTTGTTAATATGGTTGGACAATTCCATCTCAATCACATTAGGGGTATTCGTATTCATGCAACGTCGTAAACTCGTCGTAAACTTTGTAAACTTGGCAAGTTTACGACGCACGTCTGACATGGATGTGCAATTTTCTGTTTATAAATGCATAAAAAGTGGTTTGTTCGCATTTCATAAATTCGTTCGTTCGCTCTCATGTAAATGGTACTGAGCAACGAGCAGTTCTCCTTTTGGCTCTAAATAGCTGACGACATTTTTGTTCCGGTATGAGCTGATAAAATTGTCAAAAGCAAAAACTTGACAAATAGACGAAATAAAACCAAATATGTTCTCCAGCGGTTGCTCGGTTAAGAGGTATACGGATATAAAAAAAATAAACAATACCTACATTTACTGATAGAATACAAAAATTTGTATCGATTTAATAATAAATATTGTGAGTTTTCGCTGCAGTTTGAAATATGTAGTTTTATTTTGTGTTAATTTCTGTTTAGCTGATTTAGCTCTCTGATTTTTAGTGTCTTGTTCGAAAAAGTACGCGAATACGGCACAATTGTGTAATTTTTGACAATAACTTGTTTTGCTCCTTATCAAATACGTGAAGTTTGTTTTTGCCTTTTTGCCACTTCTTACGATTTGGAATTAATACACAAATTCCACATTCAAACACTAAACTATCCAATTAAACTTATTTACGTACCTATTATTTATTGCCTTTTTTCATTTTCATAAATAGTTATTGAAAGCGATTGTACCTACAACACATTCCACCATGAACGCACTTAGTCATTCAATTGACTTTCACTGAACAACACCCATCTGTTAAAAGTAGAAAAATCCCGCCAACTAGAAATGTCAAACAAAAAGAACACTTGTGAAATATATTTTTTTGCCATATTTTGCAAACAAATTTTGAATTTTTTTTGTTTCTTCGGAAAAGTTAAACATTTGAAGGCTTAAAATGGGTTTCGAAGCTCGCATTCCAGTAAACGGTGCAATGTTAAGAAATTTTGTTGGAAGAACAGTTTCCATTTTTGTGAAAATTGAAACTGAAGGGAATAGCCAAACGATTCGGGCAAAAACAACCGACGACCAAGATATTCGAGTGAACCTTACAGAACCCGTCAGTGCTCGTACGTCGGATTGGATTGAAGTTATAGGAACACCAGCTGGGCCTGATGCTATTCGTGCCAAAGAGGTAAATTATTGAGCAGTATGCGTTTCCTAATACAGGCTATATTTAATGGAGATATTTTTAGGTGATCCTTTTCGGAGGCGAGCAGGACTTGGACGTTGATGGTTACAATATGATGGTGCAGTTCTGGAATCACTCCAAGGATATTTATAAGCAGGGGTAGTTAAAAATTGATGTCCATATGTTGATATGCTAGATTATAGATTCAATAATAATTTTTTGTTACAAACTGGATGATGGTATTATTTTCGAACAGTTTTCAAGCAGACGTTTGATGAACATGGCTTGGTGCTGGCGCATGTTGTGCTATGTATACAAGCTGATGGAAATCCTCGCCTTTTTCCAGTAAAAGCTTACCAAAAATGTGCAGTACTGTCAATTTCGTAGCAGCTCACTTGGCACACGTCATTGAAATAATTAAAACGATTGCTTTAGGGATTGAAAATTTTAATTCATATAACTACATGTGCGTAAAAATAACTCAGCATTTTTATAAAGCACGAAATGGGTTGTACTATGTCATTTATTCCCCATCGCTGGAATCAGTATCCTCGTCCTCGGAATCGCTTTCATCGTCCATTTCTGGGCGATTCAAGTTTCGCACTCTAAAAGCATCGCCCTCATCCTCCTGATCGAGCTCTTCGACAGAGTGTTCCCTCTTTTTGGTGAACTTCTTGGGCCAAATGCCGGCGTTTGTAAACTCTTTTATGTGGTCGGCTGTGAGAATTTTGCAAATCTCCGCTTTGACTTTATCGCCCTCTTCTATAGGTTCAACAACTACAAAGTCTCCACGTTTAACCCAAACATTCTTACGAAACTTAACCGGCATGGAAACCAAGAACTGTTCAGCATCATCCGAACCTTCAACTTTATGAAGATTGTTTCCGCAGCTACTTGTCACACGCACGATTTGTTGATTTTCGTTGGGCAGCTCGAATTCATCATCCATCATCTCTTTCATGACATGTTTGCGACGAGTAACACGTGACATTTTCGAAAACACAAATCTGCAAGGAAATTTGATGACTGTAACAAAGAAATATTGTAATGTATTATGATTTGAGAACTTACATTTTTCCTTCAGGAGATCAGTAGCTTGGCAATTGAAAATGTATATTTTGAAGCACTGATAGTTTTTGAATGCATTTATATTTTGGAAAATGTAATTGGTAGCAATTAAAGCCACAGACGAATGTTAAATCAACTAATTGTTGCACGTTTATGTGAAATTAGTTTGACAGTGACAGTAGAGTTTGAAACGTCACAAGTAGTAGATTATTCGACTATTACAATTTTATTAAAGGCTGACTTCAGCAACGTAATTATTATGAAATGCATAGATTTATAGGTACCTACATAATCAAAGATATTGGGAACGTTCGAAACGCCAGATCTTTAACTTTTATAAAGGGACCATAAAGTCCCGATCTTAACCGTAGGTATAGAATTGCAGCGCCTATAACAAAAGCCGCGGAAGACTTAAATAAACATTCTGACAGCCAAGCGGTCATCCGTTGACAGAGAGAGATCCGTTTTTCCACAAAGCTAATGATGTGGAAGAGTGAGACCACGAGCCTAATGAATTGAATTTAGGCCGTCATAACTTTTTTAAGGAGGTTTGTGGTCTCACTCTTACAGATCATTAGCCTTGACTGTAGCAAACGGATCTCTCTTTCTGAAGTCATGCAAAATTGCGTGGCGTGGTTATGTATCCAGCATAATACTGCTGGCAATGGCCCCGTTCAATGTGCTTAGGCACCTAAATATTTAGGTGACAGTTTTTCATACAATTAAGTAGAAAATCTTGCCTAACACACAAAACTTGCCTAGATTTGCAGTCAAATCGACCAATCAGAGGCTGTTGACTAGCTATGCAAAAGCGTATTGAACGCGGCCAATGTTTTCCGGATGTGACGATGTAGTTCGATGTAGTTCAGCCATTTTGACTCATTTACTCTGATGTTTTTTTTTAAACAAATAATTATCTTCTTTGAAACAATTTTAATTTACAAAAGTGGTTAACAATTAATTATAAATAACGTGTGGAACTAACTAACTACAGTTTAAGACAGATACCTACTATTCTAATATTTACTGAGTATACCAAGGAAATCGTGTATAAGTTGATGAGAATTAAAAAAAAAGAACCTATTTGTGTTTATATTTCAGTCTACTTCTTACTGAGCCGCAGAATACGTTCTTTTAAGCCTCCAGGACGCAGTTTTGTTGTCTTCACCCGCGATGATGATGGTACCGATTGTTTCGACTCTTTTGATTTCTTTAATCTAAGAAAAAGTAGAATTTAGTCAAAGTTCAAATCAAATAGAACTAATTTTACTTACAATTCATTCCAAAGGAAAGCTAACTCCTTTTTCCAAATATCCTTAAAATCATTTGTAAAATTTATCCAACATTCAAAGAACTGTCCGGGTGTGCAATTTTCTAAAGTACCTGACTTTGGAATAAAATGATAGAACCGCATAGTTTCAAGAAACAATTCACGACATTCTTCTAAACGCTTAAGGAGTTTGTCGACCTTTTTTGTGGCGGTTTTTATAAAGTCTTCAATTTTGTCCTTAAATGGTTGAAGGTTGTCTTCGCTGGATGATTGTATGACCTTTTCTGTTGTCCGTTTGCAAGCTGTTGAAAAAAGATATTTATGAGTTACAAAAAAATATACAATCTGATTCAGCTTAAAGTAAGAACGGGTGATTTATTTCACTGCAACTTTTAATTTAAAAAAAAAATCTTACCACAAATTCTATGTAAAATCGTACATGCTCAAGAATTGCGAAATACTATTAAATCTGTCGAAGAGAATGTACATATTTGAACAAATTTCCGAATTTTAACAACTATACCTAACTACGTAACTAGGTAAGGTATCACTGACAGAAACATGTTGTGCGAAATGACAGATCGGTGCTAGATCTACTTGCGCCTAAGCGACAGTTTAATAAAATTTGATCAAACTCTATACCCGTACCTATAAACAAGTTGGACAGAAGAGACACGTAAATTGAGAGCGAGCCACTTTCCTTTCATAAAAATATTAGGAAATTTTAGTGCAATAAATTTATTTTGGGCTAGTTGACAGGTGACTGTCAAATCTTTCAAATTCCAATTGCAACTGACTATTTTGTTGATGTCATACATTTTTTGTGTTGTTCCTTTTACAATAAAATGCATGTAACAGGAAAAATAATGAAGCAAAAGCTGACATATGGTATATGACATTTATCCTATATTGGTTCAGGACGTATGGAAAAAGATTCAATTATTTTGGACTTAATTTCAATTTTGAAAAACCCACCTGTCAATTTTTCGTTCAGTTTGGTAATTTGCAGCTTTACTTCATCAAAATCCACCTGTAAGGCCCGTTCAACATCAGCAGGCTCTGGTATCGGAAGCATTATCTCTGGCAATGCGACACCATCTTTTCGCCGACGACTTATATATGTTTTCACAATAAAATGCAATAAAGTCGTCTTGGAATCTTTTGACTTGACATCTTTGAGTTTCCCTAAAATTTCTAAAGTAAATCCATCGGCTTGTCCTCTCGTACGATTGCCTCCGTTCATATAGTTGCCAAGCGTAAGAATAATAGAGAAGACCAGCTTCAAGTCTTCGCATTCAATCAAAAACTGTGACAATTGCTTGACTACCTCTAGCTTACGGGATATCAGCGTAGCGGCTTCTTCAAAATCTGCTTGGAAGACAATGCAGGAGATTCGTTCCGATGACGATGAGATTTGTGCGATTTTCAAAAGAAACTGTTCTGGCGTATCCAATGGGATATCTCCTTGCGCGGCGTCTTTTATCATTTCTAATTCTTCGTTGGTCGCCTTGATTTCCATAATATGCTGAAGGACCTCAAGACTAACAACAGATGTATCAACATGGTAGATTGCATGCTCAATCTCACAAATATCAAAGTGTAAGCTGCGTGAGAATATTCCGACATTTTGAGACCGCTTGCTGTCCAAGACTTTTATGGAACGCACTACGGGT
This sequence comes from Cheilosia soror, assembly GCA_949372485.1. Taxonomy (NCBI): domain Eukaryota; kingdom Metazoa; phylum Arthropoda; class Insecta; order Diptera; family Syrphidae; genus Cheilosia; species Cheilosia soror. Next base: position 131,955,005 of record OX443561.1, on the reverse strand, counting down.
TTGGCCTTTTCTGTTTTGACTTTTGGAACCACAGCTTGGCGAGAGAAGAGCTCGGTGAATTCATCGATGTTGTCCAAATTTGTTTCATCAATTTCCTGCCATAGCTCCTTGAGGCATTGAGAGTCTACTGTGTCTTCGGCTTGAACGGGAACTATTGGCTTGGGGGCCACGATTCGTGTCCAATACAGTGGCTTCATAGGCTTCGGGGGGTTGACTGCGTTTTTACGAAGGGCTATAAAAATACATCAATCATATAACTGTATGGGTCAAAATGAAAATAACTCACTGTTTGTTTGGAACCACCCGCCAGTAGGTGGCGCTGGAAACGGCACTGGAGTTGATGCTTTGGGTGCTCCTGGTGGAGGAGGTGGTGCCTGTGCAGCGGCTTGTGTATTTATATGAAGTCCCAGTGGAGGTGGCGGTGGAGGCGGTTGCCCTCCTGGCGGTGGAGGTGGAACTGGGCCCCCTGGAGGTGGTGGCGGCGGCGGAATACCACCCATGGGAGGAGGAGGTGGTGGTGGCGGTGCGTTGAATATTGGCAATGGCGGCGGTGGAGGTGGTGGCGGACCAGCCATCCCTGTCATTGGCGGAGGTGGAGGTGGTGGCGGTGCTCCCATGCCAGGCATCGGCGGCGGTGGCGGCGGCGGCGGAGGAGGAGGAGGGGGAGGTGGTAAAGCAGCACTTGTTAAAAGAGGCGGAGGAGGTGGGGGTGGTGGAGGAGGCACATATGCCGGCGGCACCTTTGCTTCGGTAAAGCCTGTCTGGGCGGATTGATCTACTCCCCTTTTAGATGGTCCTCGTTCCGCGCGACATTTTTGGCAAAGGTTACATTCAGAGTCATCTAAAAGGCTTGTCTGAACTGCGATTTCTTCTTTATCCTTTTCCTCTTCTCTGCTCTTATCCTTGTCATACTCATAGACTGTAACTTCTGAGGCATTCAACGCGTCACTCAGTGGAAGGCATCGTTTCGATTTTGGTCCCGACTGTTGATGTTGCTGTACAAGTAGCTCATTCACCACCCCATAGACTTCATTAAGACTGCTACAATTGAGAAGGGCCTTACGAAGATCCGCAGTCACTACCTCCATTGGACTGTCTACTTGAATCGCTTTCGGAACACGCATACTGGCAGTCGCCGGAGTACTGCAGTAAGGCCAGACAGAACCTTTATCAAGTTTTCCCGGCGTCAATGGTAACGATGTGGTTGAAACTTCTGTGTGTCGCCATTGATACATTTGAAAGGGCTGCAATGGAAATTAAAAATATAACTGTAGTTAGTTTGATGTTTTTAACCTGACACCAAGAATAGAAATAAGTTCTTGATGGTGTTCCGCGATTGCATTTATATATTGACATTGTACACATGAGCGACCACTTGTGATGCCAATTAAAAATTAATGCACAGATGCGTGCAAGTAATGTGATATGTTGCTTGAAGTAAGCATTCACTGACTAGGGCAAATTAAATTTTCATTAAAGTTCGATATTGTTCACGGCGATATGACGGAAATTACCCTTTTAAGTTGTATCAGGTTGGGCTTTTAAATTATATGCGATATGGAATAAATGTGTCAAACGTTTAGCCACTTTGACAGTTGTTTGTTGCGGTCCATTGGTGCAAGTGATGTACAATGTAGTTAATTTGCTTCAGTTCGAATGATTCATTATTTTGTTGAAAAAATAATTAAAAAGATTATTTTTGTCGAGTCCAAAATCAATAGTACTTATTAAAAACTAAATAATATGATATTGCAAAGATATGTAATCCTTTAACCAACAAAAGGACATTCTAAATATTCTACAACAAATAAATCCATTTTCAACCACAGACAAAAAGGCAACTGTGCACAGAATGCATGCATGCATCGGTCCATTAATCCTAAAAAATGTTCCACATACGCCCTAGTGGACATATTTTATTCTTTCGTGGTGTAGTAGATAGTAAAAACGATTTTAAGTTTAATTACGAGCGCTGTTAAGCGAAAAAACAGATTTTACTATTCAAATGAGTTAAAGTTGAATATATTGGAATTATGGATATTTCAAAAAGCTCCAATAATTTCCCACCGGACTCCGCCTTTATGTGAACATTTAAATTGTGGCAATCAATTCTCCGCTTATATTGGAAACATAATGTCTGCTTTTCCCTTCGCAAGGAAGTGAACCACACACTTCATGGTCAACAGTGCGTCTGTCACTTGCAAAAATTGAGCAATAAAAACAATTGTCAACAACTTTTGTAAAGAACAGAGAAGATGATGAGAAGCGCAATGCATTTTTGTCTGTACTTTTATCGAAGCTTTATTGATATTTCTACAGTTTCATCTAACCATACACCAACTCGTCTCCAAGATTTGGTTAAAGGAAAGTATGCCTGATGAATAGAGCCTCAGCATTGTTTGCCCAAACCACAAGAAAGGATACCCTATAAACTGCGCCAACTATAGAGGCATGAGTCTCTTTAACATTATCCTGTCTGCCGTACTGTGTGAACGCCTGAAACCATTTGTCAACGAACTGATTGGATCCTATCAGTGCGTTTTTTGGCCCAGTAAGTCCACAACCAACCAAATGTTCACACTACGGCAGATCCTGAAAAAAACTCAAGAAGTTCAAATCGATACCCACCACCTGTTTATCAACTTTAAGGCCACATATGTAGAGAAAAGAGCTATGCAGAGGTATGTCTAGTTTTTGGAATCCCTGCCAAACTCATTAGATTGTGCAGAATGACGATGAAGAATGTTCGCTGCTCAGTAAAGGTTGGAAGCAATCTCACTGAAACCAAGGTGATGTGATGTCATGTGACTTTTTCAAAATCATTCCTGAGAAAATTGTGCGAAACTCGCAAGCCAACACCAGGAGCACAATTTTCCAAAAATCAGTGCAACTACTTGCATATGCTGACGATATTGACAAAATTGGCAGAATACAGCGAGCTCTCACTAATGCGTTTGCAAGTATCAGCACAGGCGCAAAAACGGGTTTAGTGGTAATTAAGGGCAAAACAAAGTACATGCTGTCAACAAGAAGGGACGCAGATCATTGACGAATCGGACAGAATATCACGATACACAACACAGCTATAACTTTGAGGTAGTTCGGGACTGTGTCTACCTCGGCTCCGCTATAAACTCTGATAATGACACCACAGCAGAAATCAAATGCAGAGTTACAAATGTCAACCGCTGTTGCCTTGGCCTAAGAAGGCAACTGACTAGTAAGGCCTTGTCGAGAAACACCTAGGAGACTCTATATAAGACCCTCATCACCCCAGTCCTGCTCTATGGCGCTGAATCATGGACGTTATTAAAGGCGGATGAAGATCTCCTTGGTCGCTTCGAACGCAAAATTCTTCGATTGATTTTCGGTCCCGTTTGCGTTGACGAGCTTTGAAGGAGAAGATTTAACAGCAAACTCTACTATCTGTACAGCGACATCGGCTTCATCCGAAAAGTACGCATTACTCGACTAAGATGGCTAGGACACGTAAAACGAATGGACACCAACGACCCAGGCCGAAAAGTCCTCGGTACAACGCAAAAGAGGAAAACACCGAGGACCTCAACCAACTTGGACTGCTCAACTTGAGGCGGTTAGCCAAACATCGTCCTAACTGGAGACGCGTGTTGGTTGAGCCCCAGGTCCAGCCCGGAATGTAGCGCCACGTAAGTAAAAAGTAAGGTTACGTTTTACGAAGGAGTAAACAAATTTCCATTATGACCTTCAAAATATATAAGGTGATAAATTCAAGAGATTATAAGTGAGGCCCTTTGTTTGTAGGATAGAGCGCAGTTATTAGGGAGCAGCCATAATCGTTGTTCGAAATAGCAATGATTTCAACTAAAGTGTTTGTTTACAAATATCTACTTTAATTCGCTCAATAATTAATTGAAATTCGGCTACTGCCAGGAGTTTGTTTCCCATTAAGCGACAAATAATGTGGATACTCCTCACTTTCTCACTTTCGGTCAATATTCTACAGGCTATTAAGCGGCGATTACCACCAGAATTCCTCTGCCAAGTAGTGTGTATCGATGACGATACTAGGAATTCCACAACCACCTCGAAACTTGAGCCCATCTAAGTAGTAGGAGCTGAGTGAAGACCAGGCGAAGACGCAAATTGACCAATCTATAAACCATAACCATAGATAAACACTTGGAATAGTGTTGCATTGTGGGTGTTTGATAAATAGTCAGCTTTGTTATTTATATCATATCTTTACACATATAATGTATCATAAGAGTCATAGCTGAAATTTGCTAAATATTTCGCTCCAGTTCGATAGGCAGAATTATATTGCAGTCATTTGTTACAACAATGGTCAGCTTTAAAAGGATTTAATGTTTCGATTTCTCTATACATCCATCCACTTTCTATCGAACTTACACCCAACAATAAACTCTAATGCAGACATCTCCCGCTAAGCAAAAAAAAAAAAAAAGGAAATGTTAAGCTTTCCCCCACTCCCAAACCGATTAAGGTGATATCAATAAAAAAAATCTTTTCACGAAAACCATTATACTTCACTTCGAATTCCATAAATCGAAATCGATTCTCTGCCAAGATTCTCTGCTGTAATACAAAGCAAGCCAAACTCCAAAGTGGTTGGATTTTTATTTACAAACAAACGCCTCCCTGCACCATGATGGCGACGAGACTATATCAGTTACCATTTGAGTTGGTAACCCACCACACTACCGCCCAGAATGACATTGAGTTGTTTTCTAGTGCATCCAATCCAAGCTAAATTAAGTTTCAGCAGTTTGCTCCGAATTGGAAAACTTTAAAGTGAAACTAAATCCCGGCTAACAACAAAAAGAAAATCTTCTCAACTCCTTCGTCCGAGACGTCGTCGGCGGTGAACAAAAAACGATGGCAAAAAAGAAAACCCTTATCCGAGACTCCTACCGCTGGTAGAGATTTGTGTTGAACTTAAAAAGTCGACCGACGATGACGCGCCCGTGTTATAATCGCAAGGTGTGGAAGCACGAACGATGGACTGAGATCTGCTTGTGCATCAGACATCATCCGAACGGTTATGGTCACCATTATCGTCCGTTATCCAGGGCAGTGTGTCTCTTGTCATCATCATGGTAGTTTTAGTCGATTGCCTTGCGGCAGGAACAAGTTTTCTCGGGTGATTGCGTTTCCTTCGTTACACCCTGAGTGTAAGATAAGATTGTCGTTGTTTCTATTTTGCTTCAAAGTTAGTTCTTTGATGTGACATGACCTGAGAGTGGAGTATGTGTGGGTGTATGGAGCAGAGACAATTGTGCGGTGACCATTTCCGGATTGTAGGATACTTTCAACACAGATGGCATGAGACGAGCTAAGTTGAACGTTGTGGATTCAAGTTGTGCGGCAGCCGCCGGCCACCATTAACACACTGCAAGGAGTTACTTTGATTATATTTGACGTACAATTCAACGGCAATCATTCGATTTATTTTTCATTTCCTAGATGGATTGCTTTACCATAGGGTAGTTACAATTCCCGATGCTTTCATGCATGCATGACTTTTGACCTAAATTTGATAACGTCCTATACAATGCCATCATTCTCATCAATTATAATTACATTCCACGAAACCTGAATGCCCCTTCAAAGGCAAATTCAACCAGAATTCATTATCGCCAAATATACTTAAGAACTCCTTCAATTAGTGTCAATAATTTTGGCCGAAAATAATACAAGCAGCACATTCCTCCATCCACTGCACAAATGCGCCATGCCAGTGGCAATGTATACAGGGTTACGGCCCCTGAGGGAGAACACAAGGGTGGTAATGACCCACCACACTCACAGTCTCTTATAGACGCATGCACAAATTACTTCTCTGTCCAATTACCTATTAATGAGAACACACATTTAACACACCTCAATAATTCCTCATAATCGCTATTCAATATAACAATAGTTTCACATAGTCTATGCATATCTAGCTCAATAGTACCGACCTATTAGGCTAATTTCTGAATAATCACGGCGAGTGGTCGCATTCAGTATTGTGGCCTTGCATCGGCCAATTGGGGCCATCGCATGCAGGCAGCCTGTCCCCTCGGAGATATGTATATATATGTTTTCGGTGGTAGGTATGTCTCTATTTGTGTCGGGAGTCTGGATGAGTGGACGCATATTGGAGGAAAGTCACGCACCATTACCGCACATAATCACTTACGATTCGGGATAACAGCCTATTAAACAGATTCGCTAAATCAATGTGTTCTCCTTGAGTTGATGAGGTGGTCTGTTCGGGGATACGGGTGAGTGGGCATTGGCGAGTATATCTGATGTTAAGAGTTTTCGGCTAATTTAGTTCCCAAGGTTGCGCACAGAACAATTAATATAGGTTCAGGCATGTATATAATAAGCTGCTTTTAGGGTTGTACATTTGATTATATCCTAGATGCGGATCAAGGCCAAATAATATTCGTGGAACAGAGTCCAAAAGTCTGTGTAACTACTTGCATACGCTGATGGCATTGACATCATTGGCAGAATGCATCGAGCTGTCACTGGTGCGTTTGCAAGGATTAGCACAGAAAAATGGGTTAGGTGGTGAATGAGGGCAAAAAAAATCCATGCTGTCAACAAGAAGGGACACACAATATTGCAAAATGTTACGATAGACAGCTACAACTTTGAGGTAGTTCGGGACTTTCTCTACCCCGGCTCCGCTATACACTTTGACAATGACACCACAACAGAAATCAAACGAAGTGTTATACTTGCCAACCGCTGTTTCTTTAGTCTAAGAAGGCAACTGACTAGTAAGGCCTTGTCAAGAAACATTAAGGAGACTCTATCTATATATAAGACCTTCATGATCCCAGTCTGGCTCTACGGCTCAGAAGCATGGACGTTAACAAAGGCGGATGAAGTTCTTCTTGGTCGTTTTGAAGGCAAAATTCTTCAAGGAGATTTAACAACGAACTCAACGAGTTGTACAGCGACATCGACCTGCTCAGAAAAGTACGTATCAGTCTACTAAGATGGCTAGGACATGTGGAGCGAATGGACACCAAAGCTCAAGTCCGAAGAGTCTTCAATTCCAACCAACGCACAAGTGGAAGGGGACCTGAACCAACTTGGAGTGCGCAACTGGTCATCCGCTTCATGACCTATAAGTTAAGTTTAAGTGTTATGGGCTGTTAAAGTGCTATAGGTTTTGTTTTTTCTCGGAAAAAAAATTTTAAAAAACGTTGCCGGTCTGATCCTCGCAACACATAAGATTGGCCGGGTTAAACCAATCAGGCTTTGGCAAACATTTTAGCGGTCTTTTGCGATAGTCCTTGCACTGTCCAAAACTTTTGCACGATCCAGTTGGCAACCTTGAAGTCGTATAATACTTATCAAACCTCTTTTCAAGAAGATAGTATAATGATCCTGTGGATGTGTCCCATCTCTTCTGTCTGTAGGGTTTGATGTTCTAAATTATGGAACGAGAATATTTCCTTGTCAGTTCTTCATCTTATCACAAATGCGTATCCAAATAAATGCTGACTCTGATGCTCCTTGTGTCGCTCGCCGTCTTTTACATTTATCTTCTCCATTCCATTCCCATATCTCACTTCTTTGATGTACCTGTATTTTTTCCGTTAATAGCGGGTTTAAGGGCTAGACATTCCATTTGCAGATCCGAACTTCGTTGACTTATTTTAAAAAGCCCTGGCCCACCCAAAACTAAACAGTTTAACCGATTTGTGAATCTGATACTTTTTGAAGCACGTCCAGTATGTCCAAACTGTTTGTATCCAAGATAATTCAATTCCAATTCGATGCCATTAGTCGTTTGATGTCCTGCACTGCATTGTGGCATCATTAACATTCTGTTTTTAGTGTCATTTACCATTTTCCAAATAACATCTAAACCAATTATCCATTCCAATAGCTTTGCCTTAATACATGCAATCAATTGACAATCTCATTAACACACGCGGTAATAATATCTCTCCTTTGAATCAGGCCATTCTCTTTGATCAATTATCTCATTAATGCAAGAGCCGCAATAATGTCCTACAAGAAGGACGTAATCCTATTGTGTGTTTTCAATTTGACTGTGTGAAAAGTTTAATTTTGAAGTTTTACAAGGGTGTACTTATATCGTACATTTATAATTAATAAAAGGATGTAGTGATAAAATTCATCACCAGATGTTCCAATCATCAACTCGAAGAACTTTCCCGTATCTTTCAACGTTTCCCCAATTAAAATGGACTTTCCAAATCCACCACAAGACAATCCAATAACATCACTTTACAGTTGGAATTACACAAACGCTATAACACCGTTAATTTCAATAGTTACAAATTACAAGCGAATTCGAAATCAAATATAGGAAAGTGTATCCTTTCCTTCAGCTTCTACAATTGACTACAAACTCTGATGGGCGTGCATTGTAGACTTCATTTCTTGGGTAACGCCCATTCCCAACTCACGCAGTCACATGTGCTACACTTGCCACGAATTAAGCAAAAGCGAACGTTTTCGCTAAAACTTTCTGTAAGCTACGACGACGAGTAAAATTTTCCCGAAAATTCCCATTCCCTCTAACGAATAATAATCGCAGTGCTGCGATGAGAAATGTCAGTTCCGGAATAGGTACTTACACTAAAAGTTTCCAATTCACTTTTGTCGACTGTGGCAGTCGCGGCGGCAGCGGCGGACAAAGTTGCTGCGGCAGCAGCGCCTGCAGGCGAAGTGGCGCAGGTGGTGATGGGATTGGATATCTGTTTCAGAACTCCAACATTTAGTAGATTGTTGCAGTATTGCTGTGTAAGGATGTTCAGTTCGTGTTCATTAAGTGCGGGACCGTTTGCTTGAAATGATGAGATGAGCCACTTCATTAGCACTTGCCCTGCGAAATGAGAAATGTAAATTTTGAATTAGTTAACGATGAAACACTTTTGGCGGTTTTAGTAAGAAGTAGATATGATTAGCTCAGAGTTTCGCATTTGGAAGATGAAACTTATCAATCGAAGGATTATGTTTGTGTATGGAAAATAATGAATTTTAATAATTCAGCTTGGATGGATTATGTCATGTAAATCGAATTTTTCAACGAAAATTTTGGGGAATAGTAGAAAATTAGGGAATACGATTTCGAATAAAAAATAAATAAATAGATAGCGCAACAGGCGGAAGAAACCCTAGGCCTAGCTTCTCGCAACCATTCGTTTGTGTGAGTTTCTATTTTTGGGAAGGGAATTACTATTTGTATGCCTAGTCCGAACGGCTGAATTGAGAAGCCTTTTCAGGACAGTCATACTCTCGTATGTTTGTCAGACGTTCGCGAGAGGTGGGTACGATTTCGAATTGTAATTGAAAAATAATTGTTCATTCTGACTTTAAATTGAATTGAAACTTACCACGCGTTAGTTGAGTAATCGAGGCATTTCACAAAACATTCACTCAACATACTTGACAGCATACAGAGACGAGCAGTTCGACTCATTTCGAGACCCTACACTTACATCGAATCTCCAACCGTTGGTGCACAGAAGACAAGTCGCTGACCTTTGCTTGATCTATAGGAACTTCCATTTTTCGAGGAACTCAGAGACATTATCCCTCGAAATGCTACTTTTGGGCGCCCCACAAGACAGGCAGCTAATGCTCATGAGCGTGACCATACAGTACACTTGACAATCGCGAGGACATCAATTTTCCAAAACTCCTTTTGTTACAGGACAAGCAAACTTTGGAACTCACTTTCTGTAGATATATTTCCAGAAGACTACAATTTGCAGCAATTTAAATGCAGAACAAACATACATCTGCGAGCATCTCGGGGTGCTGATGAAGCGTTATATATAGGTTCCCCTTTCCCGGGAGAAATATTTAAAAAAAAAAAACAAAAATTTACTGAATCTTGTGAAAACTAAAATTGAAAATGGCTGCAAAGCCATCCGACCCCAATAGCAATTCAGAGAAACTCCACAAAGTCCTTATGAAGGAGATAAGAGTTAAGTGTTGTCGAGAAGGAAGAGCTGCGTATAAAATACATGTTGGCAAGACAGCAAGAGCTGATTGCCAGCGCCAAAGAAGGACTGAACTGGAACATAACCCAACAAATTGGTACGAGCTTGTCAATGAAATAATAATCTTATGGGTATATCAATAGGCAGCTCTCAGATTGAGGCGACAAGCAATAAGCAACTAAGCAACTAGCAACTGTCAATAAGCAATAAGCAATTTTATTTTAACCTATTCTCACATCGAAGCAACAGATTGCCTGAAATTTCGAGCTATCAGGGATATTTTTCCGCAACTTCAACGACTTTTGTGTTGAAAATAGGATCGTCCGACATATTTTCGAAAACTTTATAGGACCTAGTGTCAATAATCACAAATGTTGCTACTAGGAAGCAATATTCGTTGCTTTTCAACATGCTCTATCGCTAGCGATAAATATTGCCGCAATCAGCGACATTTTTCATTCGAGCGAGATTGAGTTGCTTTGATATAATCCAATTCAAAGTAAAATAACTGTGAGCCGTAATATTGCGGGCTTCCTATTGTCAGTTGCTTATTGATTGTTGATCAATCGGGCAATACTTAAAACGACAACTATTCAAAAAGTTTTGGCTCCTATTCTGGTAAATGATGACTGGAATACTTACGAAATAATTGCAAAGAACCTTTGATTTATGGGGGATGCGGTTAAGTGTTTAAGTGAAACATTTTAGGTTAGGTTAGGTTAGGTAGCAATTATTCGTTATATACGGTGTAATATCCCACTTAGACCAGGTTAGGTCCACGAGTATAGTCGGTTATTTCCGCTACTCTTGGAACCATTTTGAATTCTGGATGAATTTCCGTATCCGTTAGACCAGGTTAGGTCCACGAGTATAGTCGGTTATTTCCCCTACTCTTGGAACCATTTTAAATTCTGGATGAATTTCCGTATTTTGTCGCAAGCCACCGAAAAAGTACTCCCCTAGAGTTTGCTTTCCAATCGAGGATAACGCCGGGCTGTTAAATAGTAGGTGGATAGGTAGGTCTTCGTCCTTCTAATCAATGCAACTGTGACATTCTAAACAGTTTTTGTACAGTTTTTCAATAGAACGGGTCTGCGGACTTTTCTTTTCCCGCTGCAGTTGAACTTTTCGAAAAATCGCTTCGCGATTCTACATCTTTGTAATTTTCAACATTTCTGCAATAATGTTGAAGTAATACAGAGTCACCCGTAACCAAAATGCCACGTGAACTACCTACAGTTTTAAAATTTCGAACTAAATTTGTCTAGTACTTTCTATTACTTGGTGGTGGAGCCACCACTTACTGTGGTATCTACTTTACCTATACTTATCAGGATCCCGAACAGTAAGAAGTATCGTAGCCTCATACACTTCATCTTTCCATACTGTGAGATCCTCGGCACATTAATTACGGATATTCACACCTAAAGCGATCTGGCATTCGAAATGACCTCGTTTTGGAAACAGAGGTTAGACCTTTCTTTTAATTTCAAACCTGGAGGCTGAAATTTAAAAATCGCTTTGGATAGGGCCAACCAAAGCCTGGGTTATTATGTGAACCTGTAGCATCCTCTATACTTATTACTTGTTATGTACCTATAAGGAGGCAAGCGATAAGCGAAAGGCTGAATCTTAAAAATCACTTAAATCACAACCCCACTTATTTGTCAGAAGCTGTTTTCTGAGCATTGGAAGCGACAACCGACAACGAATAGTCCGTCTGTCTTATGGAAAGAGAAAGTCAAACGAACCTTCCTCTTATCGTCAGAGTAGATTGGAAAATGTGCATCACGAGCATATAATTTAGAATAGGCTCCAACTAGGAATTAAAAGAGGCCTCTATAGGTAAAAAATTAAGGCTCTAAAACTACTTCGCCATTACTTGGACTTAAAAAAGCGTTTAATTTGGTAAAATTTTAAGTAAACAATGAGCTTTTTTCCCGCAAAATTATAATGAGCAACCCTTCAAATGTGCTCCTCTTCTACCGTTCTGACAATAAGGGAATAAAGGCGTACAAGATAAGGTAGATAACTGGTCTTGCACACAAGACTCGGTTCGACTGCCTCATGTTGTGTATGGTCTATGGTCCTTCATATATTAATTGTTTGCATTATTTAATGTCAATAACTGTTGTGACAAAAGTGCCTGCAAAAGTTAAACTATAATCAGACGGTTGCAGCTGTACGTCAATGGTTCACTATAGCGCCGCAGACTTTTTAACCTTCAAATGGAAGCGTTTTCTTATTACGAGAAAGTAAATTGGGAAAACTATACCTTCTAGAGTTGAATGGCGTATAGTTTTTGTTGTGTTGAAGGTTCGATTTGGGAGGAAAATTAAAGATATTTTAAACTTTTAACTATTATTTATTGGCTCTTTAAAATTAGTTATTGGAAGGAGGCGACTTGCCTCGTGGTTGTACAAAAGCGGAAAGAGGGCGAGGGCAAGGATGTTATTTTCCATTTTAAGTTAAATTTCATTTTTGACAGTCGGAAATCAAATGTGCTGCCAAACTATAATTTATTTAACGTAAACGTAACATTTCTTCCCTTCCTCAAATAATTCTTGTCATTCAATTACTACAACATAATAATAATTAGGTATAATAACAATTAATTCATATAATTCAATTCTTAATACATAAATTTAGAAGGCGGTTTCTTAACTCTAGTTGACCTACGTAAGTTAACAAAATTATTTTGATTCGAAATACTACCACTTACGACTGGGGCAGCCGCAATCTCTGTGTCAGAAACTAATTTACTTTCCATTGATGTATCTTTTGAGCAAGTTGATAAAATTGGGGATGGATTTCCAGCTGATTCGTATAACTCTGTTGTATCTAAGCTTCTTTCCGGAGTCTCAGCATGTGATGGTAAAGTCCTGAGCATAGTTTCGGACAGTGGTAATGCAGTTTCTACTATCTCTGGTTGTCTTTCAGTATTCTCACCAATCTCTCGTATTTGATCCAAGTGTCTGTGCCATACTCTGCCATCATCTAACTCCACTAAATAGTGTAATATGCCTTTCTGTTCTTTGACCTTGCCAAATTTCCATTTATTTTTTTTATCGAAATAGTCCCTAACAGCAACTCTGGTCCCCCTAAGAAAAGTCCTTTTGACCGAAATATTACTATTGGCACAAGAACTACTTTCCACGCGTGGTAGCATTAAGTTTAACCGTGATCTTATTACTCGTCCGAACATAAGCTGAGAGGGAGACTTGTTAGTCACCGCGTGTGGGGTGATTCTATATCGAAGTAAGAATTTTGCTAAGTTATACTCCCGATTGGTATTGTTGCATTGCAAGCAACGAAGTGCTTTTTTTAATGTTTGGACATACCTTTCTGCTAACCCATTTGTAGCCGGATGATATGGAGCAGACCGTTTATGGGTTATCATATTCGATTTTAGAAACTCTTGAAATTTATATGCCGTAAACTGAGTGCCATTATCAGTCACGAGCACTTCTGGGATTCCAAATGTAGCAAATATTAATCTACAAATCCGGATAGTGGAATCAACAGTAATATTTTGAAGAAAATGAATTTCAGGCCAACGTGTAAAGGCATCCACTAAGATAAAATAATAGCCCCCATGCAGTGGACCACAAAAATCAGCATGCACTCGTGAAAAAGGCGATTTTGGAATTTCCCAGTTATGAACAGGCTCCTTAGCAACATTGCTTTTATGTGTGTTACAAATAATGCAATTTTTAGTAACATCTTCAATGTCATGGTCTATATTAGGCCACCAACAGTAACTTCTGGCAAGCTGTTTCATTTTTACTATCCCCAAATGTGTGGAATGTAGCTCTGCCAGAGTTACTTCTCGTAATGATCGTGGTATTACCAGTCTGTGCCCTCTCATAACGCATCCGCGCTGAATACTGAACTCACTTTGGTCAACATTAAATCGAATGGAAGGAGGGGCAAGTTTTCCTGTTCGCAAAAACTGTAAAAGATTACCTAAGTCACTATCCGTTATTGTTTCCTGTTGTATTTGCTGTGCGGTAATAGGAAGTGCTTCAATTTGCTGTAAGTCTACCAGCTCTGGTTCGTCATTTTCGTATTTGGATTCTGAAGTTAACCAACCTTTTATATACTTGACAACCGCGAGGACATCATCTTTCCAAAACTCCTTCTGTTACAGGACAAGCAAACTTTGGAATTCGCTTCCTGGTATAGAACTAACATACATCTGCAAGCATCTCGGGGCGCTGATAAAGCGTTATAGGTTTGCCTTTCCCGGGAGAAGAATTTAAAAAAACCTAGTACCTTGTAGTGATTATTGTCGTTCGTCTAGGTCTAAGTTTCAAACACCATTTAAGTATAATTGAAAAAACTTATCGAAAATGGAGCGCAATTTCATGGCGGATGAGTTTTATCGGAGTTCCATCAGAATACCACACTTGCAAGAACTGTCAGTTCTAGGTATACTCAACTTATGTATGGCTTTAAAGAAACCTTGCTAGGAGTCAAATGTGCCCATCTCTATACTCTATACTACTATTGGTTACTGAATCCAACATCTGCCTTCCCACCCTCTTTTCGATTTAATTCCGTATGACCATTGATAGCGATGTGTGTTGTGTGTTAGAGCCTCCTACACAAATTTGAAATATAGATTGTTGAAACTACCAGAAAGCCTTAAGGTTCTTCAATCGTTGGAATACGACTTTCCATATCTGCCACTTCAATTACAGTTAAACGTACATTCAAAGATAAATTTCAATCAAAATTTTGAAACACATATAATCACTGCTACAGGTCGTTGTGGAAGTACGTAAAACAGCCTTTGCTTATGCACTTTCCAATATAAATTCATTCTGAGCAATTTACCAGAAAAATCGCCAAAAGCGCTACAAACTTTCGCTCTTCTGAAGTGAAATACTCTCGTACATTTCAACAGTTTCATTTTGACATATCCAGCCCTTCGGGTCAATCAGTTAACATAATGCAATGATATTGCTTTATGCACAGCCAATGCCGACTTGCCTTGACCATTTCTCGGTAAACCACCGAAATGCAATCAATCGCATTGCATTGGCACATGTTCGTCCACAAAGCAACCGCTCCCATTCAATTTGACAGAGATTCAAAAACAGATTTAGCTTCATTTTGGAGGCGAACCGAAATGCGTTCGATTATATTAAATGTACATCCACTGGTTGTATCCTGTATAAATGTTCTGCTATTCCTGTAGGCTGTTCACATTCATATGCAGGCAGCATACATCCGCAGCTAAAGATTGGAATTTAATTGAATGAATGTTATTTGATAAGTACCTACCGCTGGTTGCCGGCAGCAAGTGCGTCCCTACGATTGTATATATACGCACGTGCAATAGGATGTTAGTCGGCTTTGTTGTGCTGTGCACAGCCCCTTGTGCATTGCATCCTATATGGACGTCATTTAATGATTCGACATCGACACAGCAGCGACGGGAATCTATAGTAATTCCTGATACAGAGCGAATGGGGGACGACATTCAATGGGTGCACAATCTGTGGAGCCCTATGGATTATCTATTGATATTTTCGGGCAAAATATTTGAAATGACGACGATGATCAGAATCATGGGGCCAATTTGTACTACAAAATGATTGCTGTTGCCTGAATCGAATGGCGGTTTACTTTTGGTCGGCCTCTGCGGAAGTTGACCGCTAATGCAAAATTTATACAAAAGTGTACTGTATACCGATGAAATGTATAATCGCAAACGAATTTGCATACGAATTGGTATAAAAGTTGATGCCAAGTATATGAGTATGGACGAGTGTGCGGTATATTTGACAAATAGAAGTAGGGAAGGGCTTCAGATAAAATTATTCCGAAGCGAGCGAGTCTTAAATTATTTGGGCCTAGGCCTATATGGAAAAGGTTCGGGTGTTTGAGAGGTAGTGTCTTAGGACCTGCCTCGGGTTGTATAGAACCCCTGAGTCTGAGTACATAAATTATTATCCACGATGCATAGGCAATACTAAGCGATGAGGACAACTCCAACCGCAGGACTTGAGGCTATCCTCAACCTGTTTCCGCTAGGTATTCTTAAACACACAACTACACAACTATCGGCAGCAATTATTGACATGAGAATCAGCCAATCAATAAACTAAATTGAACGAAACGGATCATTCGATGATCCTACAGAAATACTTTGGTCGTGTACCTGTCACGGACTACATCACGTCTTACCTAGAATTTACAAGACCCTTCTCGAGCGCCTAACCCAGCAAGAAAGAGTCGAGAGACGGACTCATACCTAGCATGCAAACCAAATCCGTATTTAAAGATGAATCTAAAATTGAGGCTGGGGTAGGGTCAGGTGTCTTCTCCGAATCGCTGGGTATATTAAAATCGTTACGCCTCTCCGACAATAGAAGCGTTTTCCAAGCAGAGGTCGTCGCAGTGACAGCAGCAGGGCAATACCACCTGGAGGTATTACCTTTTTTATCGACAATAAAAGCCATAACTGCACCAGAAATAAAATCGAAGCTTGTAAAGTTCTGTCGCGAAGAACTCAAGGTTCTTGGTACACAGCACAAGGTATCGCTCTTCCGGGACATGAAGGCATTACAGGCAATGAGAAAGCAGACAAATTAGCAAGACAAAGTTCGACAGCTGTTTCAGAACAATTTGATCTCTCTGTGTACATCCCGCCTTGCACGAAACCAGAACGGATAGTATAATACGGAAGGATAGGAAATCCGTATTCACCCTCGTAGGAATCATAACGGGGCACAATACTTTGCGGTATCACATGAAGAAAATGGGCTTAACGCAAAAAGGAGAGGCTGCGGTGTTGAGGGAGCTTTTGAGGATACACCCCACTTACTATGTCACTGCCCGCAGGTCTCCAACACACCAGCTATAAATTCCTAGGGAGTCACTTCTTCAACGACCTAAACGAGCTCTCCAGCACTTCAATAGACCAAATAATGAACTTCGTCAAATCATCAGGATGGTTTGTAATTTGAATACAGGGTTATAATGGGTAAGGGACAAATTCTTTCCCCTACGGGCATCATAATGGGCCAGTATTGACTTGAGTGTGGTACGGAGTACTCCTCGGCTCGATTGATTAGGATTGACAATTTCCTAATTAAGGTGATTCGAAGGCACGTTATAGGGCGATGGCCAACGATAATAACCTTATATTAGGGGTTTATTACCCAAATTTAATGTACCAACCCCATCAGCACTGCGATATAGAGGGTAACGAACGGGCTGATCGAAAACCTGGCGAAAACCACTGGCGAAAACCGGAGCTGAGCTTCCACCTAATGAAACAATTGAGGGCATTAGACCACCAATAGCCGTGGCCAAGAGAATTATTCTCGAAGATATCAAAAATAGGGCAGATCAGAGATGGTTGAATATAGTAGGGCACAGGGTCTCAAAGGCTCTGTGGCCTAAGCTAGATAGGAAAAAATCTTTAGAATTACTAAAGTTTAGCAGATCAAGGCTAAGAATGGCAATAGGGATACTCTCCGGGCACTGTCTTCTAAGGAAGCACGCTATGAGATTAGGTCTAACAGATACAGACATCTGCAGGTATTGCGAAGACTTACAGGCCACAGAGGATATTATCCATCTCCTCTGTGAATGTCAAGCTATTGCTCGGTACAGGAGGAAATACCTTGGTAGGTACACTCCCGCTCATCTGAATAGGTTCAACATTATTTAAAAAGCAAAATAACGATATCTCTGTAACCAACTTGCCGATTTTAGTGAAATCAATTTTCTTATATATACAATGATCAATTGTTAATGAAACAGGAAAGTTTGCGGTCTCTAACACATGTAAGAGGGAACATTAAAATTATTATTATTAATTTTGTTTTTATTATTAATTTTTTTTTTTTTTTTTTTTAAACATTAACATCAGGCACATCCGATTCTGAAATGAGAATAATACAAATTCTCTGTAAGTACAATTCGAACAAACTACGATAACTACGAATATTATAATCAAATATCTACCACTACTTTACTCAGATATCTATCTACAAGAAATATTTAAACTACAGTACGTACAGTACAAATATCATATGCAAGGCAATACCACACACGCCGAACACATTTGGTGTTCAGAAAACCAGTAGGCATGCCTGCCGATAAACACTCATGTTATGAGTTCACGTGTGCGCAGGAGGAACCAGGCAACTGCCACACACACCAAAGAACCTCTCGTTCTAAGGGGAACCGGCTAATTTACCAACACACGTCCCTTGCACGAAGTACCTATAGCAACATAATACAGTCGCAAACCAATAATGATGGCACACTCTATTCAAGCATCTACTCTACTCAGATATCTACAAAACTATTTACACTACATTACAAATACCCTGCCTGAGAAAATATTGCAAGGCAATACCACACACGCCGAACACAGAGTGTTCAGGGAACCGGTATGCCTGCCGATACACACTCATGTTATGAGTTCACGTGTGCGCAGGAGGAACCAGGCAATTGCCACACACACCAAAGAACCTCTCGTTCTAAGGGGAACCGGCAAATTTACCAACACACGTCCTTTGCACCAACCATGAACAGCAATACCACACACGCCGAACACAATGTTCAGGGAACCGGTATGCCTGCCGATAACACTCGTCCAATTAGCTCACTTGTGCGAAAAAGGAACCAGGCAAATGCCACACACACCAAAGAACATCTCGTTCTAAGGGGAACCGGCAAATATTACAAAATCACGTCCTTTGCACGAACCATGCACAGCAATACCACACACGCCAAACACAATTGGTGTTCAGGGAACCGGTATGCCCGCTGATAATAGATACTTGTCTAATAAGACAACTTGTGCGCAGGAGGAACCGGCAATTGCCACACACACCAAAGAACCTCTCGTTCTAAGGGGAACCGGCAAATCTACCAACACACGTCCTTTGCACGGGGTATAGCAACATAAATAAAGAAGTCGCAAACCAATAATGATCACCTTGGTATTCGCAAAGAAACCAGTGGAACCAGCGCACTTTGTTTACACACACCCGCCCTGCCACACGCACCAAAGAACTTCTCGTCCCAAGGGGAACCGGCATGAACGGTGGAACCAAACAAGTCGCAACACACAACTGGCTCGTTGAACACACAGATCCATGTGAAACGCAGTACACACATACGTTCACGAAAACCATGCCGAAGACTTTATCAGCCTTCAAACGCATTAAAAAAATAATGTTGATTTATGATCAACGGCAATAAACAAACACTAAATAAAATGCACAAATGCTAAACGTTACTTTCAAACTACTCAAGCAATGAACAATACTTAGTGAGTGACAACCACTCACCTTATTCACTCTTTTCTTCTTTTTTTTTCTACGTTACTTTTCTTTTTTTTTTTGCCTTAAAACGAACACTCTACAGCACCACTCACAACAAAACACCGAACACGACTAATCGGGTTTAAAGAATTTCATCCCCGACCAGAAATACCCCTGAGTCTGTATGCGTGTGATGCCATATTATGTTCTTTATCCCAATGCCCCACTCATGTTCGTGTCGATATCCTACATTCGTCCATCCTGCTCAGAGCTCGCCCCGAGGTCTGGCCCTTCGGGGTCGAAGACTGACTTACTCGTGGGATCCAAAATCCAAATCAAGCAAACAACAACTTTTACTCAACACTTCTGAGTCTAACTCGATCGCCTCTAAAAACCCCTGCTAAAAAAAACAGGCACATGCGTCGGAAATAACGCCGCAAAATGAGCATGTGGATACTCGTACACTGATTCTACCCGATGAACAGAGTTCCCTAAAAACTACAGAGCGTCAGATAACACCAACAACTAGCAGTGGTACGCAGAAGTTGTAAAACTCCTTCACCAAAACATTAGTGGCAAACTCGAGTTCCCTTGATCTGCCAAGAGTTCACGGAACTCCCAATGCACTACAACAATTAAAACAAGCGCCCGGCTCATTGCACAGTAGTGGATAAGAAAAGGTAAAGTCGGAAACAAGTTGAGCGGGAACATGCTCACGAAAATCCGTCCCGCAAGATGAGCTACCTTGCTTCATGTAAGGCGTTAAAAGCACATGTACATGCATTAATCGGAGAGTTATGCTCTGTACTCCAAGCGGAAAAGAAATGTGACTCCAAAAGACGGAACACATTCACATTTAAGCAAAGCAATCAATTTCGTATCCCTAAAAGATAATGGAATGTGACTCCTACGGCTGCACAGCCAACCAAGACACAAGAAAATAGCCAATCAAGTACCAGCACAGACTGACCCAATAAAAGCAAACTGGAGAAGGTCGAAATCACTCAACACAACTCAACTCGTCCCGATGCGCTGATCCTAAAACCAATAGGACACTTTAAGTATGCAGATATTCTACGGAAGGTCAAGAGCGAGTCCGAAGTCAAAGAACTAGTCTAAAATGTTAATGGTGAGACATATTATATGGAAAACGGCCAAAGGAGACCTTCTAATAGAACTCAAACGATTTGTGGATCTAAAGACCTCGCAATTCCAATGCCAGGTCGTAAACGTGTTGACACAACAAGCGGAAGTGAAGACTCCGGCACACAAGGTGTTATTCTATATAAAGGGCCTCGACGAGACAACAACCAAGGAGAAAATATATGAGGCGCTCATTGAATAACTGAAAACTCCTACCGGTTGGATATATCGGTGATTAAGACACAGCGTAGAGCCTACAGTGATACGCAGATAGTAAGTCTACCAGCTGATGTGGCAAACGAAGCTCTTTAAAATAAGCAAAATCCGTTTGCCGAATACGGGAGAAGTTTACGCCAATAAAATGCTATCCGTGCATAGCCTTTGGAAACATATTAAAAATATATGACTGGGCAAATAACAACTTGTTAAATCAAAGCATCCGATAAACAAAAATGTTCTCTAACGTGCTGAGAATAACCGCGTAACAGGAATTCTCACAATCAGTACGTGAGTTAGGAATACCATGCAGCTGTACTCACTGTTCCCTAGGCAAGAGAACCGATAGTGGATGGTTATCAGACAAAACAGAACAGCTTCCATATGTACTGGCGGTAAGAACCCGTTCCAGGAAATATATTGGAGGCAAGATTCCTTCGTCAGAGACAAAATTGTTAACACATGTCTATACAGCTGCTACCAAGCATGTTGATCGACGACTATCAACATTTTCCGAACACACTCACCACCCATGCCAGAGTAAGAATATCTGTGATAAAAGCTGATGACATCATAATGATTTGGCTGTGGAATGGGGTAACCAAATCACAAACAGGAGAGGACAAACCCTTTGCATCTTTAAATGTATACTTGCCAACAAAGGCAATAAGAACGCGTTCTGAGAAAATGGTATAGGTTCCATTATAGACCTTAGCTCTGTAGTAAGAAAGAGAACATGAAACATTAGCCAACAAAATACCATAGCGACCACCAGGCAATACTATGACAGATTAAACAAAGACAAAATAACCGCCAACTGAGGAATATATTCCCAATGCGAGGATGAACTATTAACAATACGCAATAGATGACGAGGCACATCATAAGATCATGTGAAGCGTCGGTGCCGCGTAGAAGAAACACACGTCGGCAGAGAAATTTACATATAACTTCAGGAGCAATTCACATCAGCGCACAGCAGCTTTAAAGTTGCAAGCAGAAACAGTAATTGCGGAAGTTTCGATGTATTGAGCAACGAAGTTAACCAAAATCCATGAGAGATGGCGTACCAGGCGGTAATAAAAAGAACTAAAAAGCTCTCGGACTAATACCTCCCATCTGCCCAAGGTTGCTGGAAAACAAATTTAACGCGAGACGGCAAGGAATTCTAATAGAGGACGATTCACTAAGCGAAGGTGAACAAATTCCTTTCAGTCGCTGACCCATGGCCAATTGAATTTGCAAACACAAACACAAACAAAACAAAGCACTAGGACAATAAACCAATTTTTTTTTTAATTGTATCTACAAAATTAAATTTCAAATGTCAAGACTACAAATAAAAGCATAACGAAACAGTACTTTCCAAATACATATAACAAAATCGGAGTTGCCAATGAATTAATGTAATGCGCATGGAACATATCCCACTTCTGAATTGTAAGAGGGAACATTAAAATTATTATTATTAATTTTGTTTTTATTATTAATTTTTTTTTTTTTTTTTTTAAACATTAACATCAGGCACATCCGATTCTGAAATGAGAATAATACAAATTCTCTGTAAGTACAATTCGAACAAACTACGATAACTACGAATATTATAATCAAATATCTACCACTACTTTACTCAGATATCTATCTACAAGAAATATTTAAACTACAGTACGTACAGTACAAATATCATATGCAAGGCAATACCACACACGCCGAACACATTTGGTGTTCAGAAAACCAGTAGGCATGCCTGCCGATAAACACTCATG
The DNA here is from genome assembly GCA_949372485.1 of Cheilosia soror. NCBI lineage: Eukaryota > Metazoa > Arthropoda > Insecta > Diptera > Syrphidae > Cheilosia > Cheilosia soror. Next base: position 131,932,601 of record OX443561.1, on the reverse strand, counting down.
TTATGAGTTCACGTGTGCGCAGGAGGAACCAGGCAACTGCCACACACACCAAAGAACCTCTCGTTCTAAGGGGAACCGGCTAATTTACCAACACACGTCCCTTGCACGAAGTACCTATAGCAACATAATACAGTCGCAAACCAATAATGATGGCACACTCTATTCAAGCATCTACTCTACTCAGATATCTACAAAACTATTTACACTACATTACAAATACCCTGCCTGAGAAAATATTGCAAGGCAATACCACACACGCCGAACACAGAGTGTTCAGGGAACCGGTATGCCTGCCGATACACACTCATGTTATGAGTTCACGTGTGCGCAGGAGGAACCAGGCAATTGCCACACACACCAAAGAACCTCTCGTTCTAAGGGGAACCGGCAAATTTACCAACACACGTCCTTTGCACCAACCATGAACAGCAATACCACACACGCCGAACACAATGTTCAGGGAACCGGTATGCCTGCCGATAACACTCGTCCAATTAGCTCACTTGTGCGAAAAAGGAACCAGGCAAATGCCACACACACCAAAGAACATCTCGTTCTAAGGGGAACCGGCAAATATTACAAAATCACGTCCTTTGCACGAACCATGCACAGCAATACCACACACGCCAAACACAATTGGTGTTCAGGGAACCGGTATGCCCGCTGATAATAGATACTTGTCTAATAAGACAACTTGTGCGCAGGAGGAACCGGCAATTGCCACACACACCAAAGAACCTCTCGTTCTAAGGGGAACCGGCAAATCTACCAACACACGTCCTTTGCACGGGGTATAGCAACATAAATAAAGAAGTCGCAAACCAATAATGATCACCTTGGTATTCGCAAAGAAACCAGTGGAACCAGCGCACTTTGTTTACACACACCCGCCCTGCCACACGCACCAAAGAACTTCTCGTCCCAAGGGGAACCGGCATGAACGGTGGAACCAAACAAGTCGCAACACACAACTGGCTCGTTGAACACACAGATCCATGTGAAACGCAGTACACACATACGTTCACGAAAACCATGCCGAAGACTTTATCAGCCTTCAAACGCATTAAAAAAATAATGTTGATTTATGATCAACGGCAATAAACAAACACTAAATAAAATGCACAAATGCTAAACGTTACTTTCAAACTACTCAAGCAATGAACAATACTTAGTGAGTGACAACCACTCACCTTATTCACTCTTTTCTTCTTTTTTTTTCTACGTTACTTTTCTTTTTTTTTTTGCCTTAAAACGAACACTCTACAGCACCACTCACAACAAAACACCGAACACGACTAATCGGGTTTAAAGAATTTCATCCCCGACCAGAAATACCCCTGAGTCTGTATGCGTGTGATGCCATATTATGTTCTTTATCCCAATGCCCCACTCATGTTCGTGTCGATATCCTACACACACGTATTAATATTTTTATGATTATTTTTCCAAAAACGTATCGAAAAGTGACCATTTATTTTGGCTCATCTGAATAGGTTCAAAAATTGAAAATTAAAAAAAAAAAAATATATATATGAAGTACTAACTCACAGCTTTGGTTATTTTTAACATTTAGCTACATATTTAAGTATAATTTAATATGTAGTACTATCTCCTTTGCTCAATATAACTTCATAGATAGGATTTGGAAAATACTTATAATATTTTTCAATAATTCCAAGTGAAATTGTTGACCCGGCTTTTTTAAGGGCGCCAATTAGGCTTGCAGGATTATCAAATTGTCCCCTGTCCTCATATACTTTTTTTGACAATAGACCTCAAACGTTTTCAATAATATTTATGTCCGGGGAGTATGGATACCACTCGAGCAATTTCACATTTTGATCCTTTATCCGCTGTTTAGCAACACTCCTGTAGGTATGAAGAGGGCCGTTGTCCATGGAATCCGTTCAAAAATAAAAAATTTTTGAAAGCTTTTTCTAGTATAGTTTTGTATGAAGTCGTGCAGCTTTGCGCACATCATTGAGATGAGTTCTTTTTTTACGATCAGTCTCTTCAAATACTTGGCACTCCGAATAATGCGTTTTTCAGATGACAGACTTGCATTAGCACCGCATTCTTCGTTGATTCTAGCAGAAGAACGTTGGAAATTTGAACCAATTCAGATGATAAGTCTTCTGGGTGTTGATGTTGTCGCATATTGAGCCCCTCCTTTCATATTGATATTATAGCTCAATTCATTCTGAATAAAATTACCAATTACATTTTGACTTCGGCAAATCTTCTAAGCGATTGGGCCAGGCTTTAAACCAAATTTGAAGTATCCCTTTATTTGGCCTTTTTCAAAGTCGTTTAATTGCTTTACGCGACCAATTTTAGAAAAAACGGCTGTAATTATTTTAAATTTAAATTTAAAATAATCGTTGTAGATCACAAACTAGAGTTATTGCCCTTGAACCTATTCTGATGAGCCAAAATAAATCGGATTTTTTTGACATGTTTTTCCAAAAATAAAAATAAAAATATATATACATATGTTAGAGACCGCAAACTTTCGTGTTTCATTAACAATTGATTATTCTATACAAAAAAATTTATTTCATTAAAATCGGCAATTTGGTTAACGAGATATTGTCTTTTTACTTTTTTAAAAATGTTGAACCTATTCAGTTGAGCGGGAGTGACAATTTGGAGGAGGTTGGCCTCGCGAACAAAATTAAGGCTATTTTCAGGTTTTGTAGGGAAATTAATTGTTTGGACGAAGTGGTTTAGGTTATTTGACCGTTAAGGTTCCTAAGTGATGGCGATGGGTCCAATATGGTGCCTGGTCCTATGTGATGAACTCACACCCTATTCAACCTAACCCAACCTAACCTAGGGGGTCTTTAGGAGGGGTCCGACTCGCCAAGATGAATTAGTGCTTCCCAGACTTGACGGACGCGACTGCCATCAGGCACCCATCTACACAATCGAGAGATTGCTCATCGCACCCTGATTATATAGGTAATTTAGGTTAAGTGTTAGTTTTAAGTAGTTTTATATAAAACTCAAATAATAAAGAACTCAAGTTTTTGAAAGTTTCTGGAAAATAAAAAAAACATGACCAATAGACAATAAGACCGAAAGGCAATGGTTTAAAGATTAGTTTAGTTTAGAGTACTAGATAAGAGCCAGTATCTTTAATAAATAAAGTATTAGTTATAAATTAGATTAAATCTTTTTTGTCTAGTATGTAAGTTAAAGAGCGAGAAGTAACAAAAACTGATAAAAAGTTTACGCTGTTTGGTCTCTATAGGGACGTTTTTGCAATCATATTTGCCGTTCATAAATTGTGTGTTTGCGGCTCCGAATACCAAATGACTACGTGCAATAAGTTCTAATACAGCACTCGTACTAAACAGTCTGCTGCTATAATGCCCATGAACTTGTCAATGAAAGCTGAAAACTACACAGTCCCTCACTGATAATAAGCGACTGACAGTGTGTATATCTTAAAAAGCTTCTTTGGGCATAAATTAGAATTGCGCTTACTCAATTTTCAGCAAATCACACAATCAGCAGTTATCTATTGCTTCGCTGTGCTATCGAATTTTAACGACAACAAAACTGATATAAGCATAGGTGAATAAACACTTACGTTAACAAAGTACAAAAATAACAAGTGAATCATTCACTTCGATGTGAACAATACGCGAGTTGCTTCAAAAGGATTAACAGGACTAAGGCTGACAAATCAATATGACCATCGAACAACACTCACCATCAGTTATCACAGAAAGTTTATTTTTATCACGAACATCCTTGACACATTTGGTGACCCCGTTTCCATCTTCCATCACCGACGAGATAGCATCGAAAACCATGTTATTCGAAATCGTGCGGAAATTGCAGGTAAACCCCCGGTAGCCAATGTTATTAGAAGATATCTGCTGGCTACCATCATCACCACCACCGCCATCAACAATCGTAATAATATCCTCAGACGACGGATAGAAGTAGCAACGAGTTAACTCCAAATAGCGATCCATTACAAGGATAACAACCACCTTCGAAGGTGGCGAAATGAAAGCAACCGTAGCATCCAGGTGAAGGTTCAATTTGTCGTCGTCGCCGTTGTCGCCGGTATGGTTTGTGATGAACTTTTTATTTGACCACGTAATTGCTTTAAGCCTTTCTGGCTTTGGAAATTGCCTCGCGTTCTCTGAATACAAAAACTGACACCATGCCGAGTTCGTTCCCGATAGGACTACCGGAGGTGATGCTGGACCAAGTCGGCCGCCATTAACATACCGTCTGTCCTCTCTCCTGGTCTGTCTGTGCTGGATTAGTTGTGGTGTCATCTTAACTTGCTGCTGGCTTTGTTTTCCATTCGTGTTTGGTGATAGCACTATAACCATTAACGTCAACTGTGACTGTAACTTTAATTGTTTTGTGTTGTCTTTGAGCTGGTGAACTTGATCCAAGAATTAGTATCTTGCGTGGGCATACACATTTATACCTAGACCTACTATGGACGGAGCGCATAGCTGTGGGGCTGCTAAGAGGTTTTTGTTTTTTGATCGATTGTAGGTTTATCTTAAGTAGTCTTATCGGAGGACTGTTATAGCTTTAATTGATTGACTTCGATTGCTAGTGGCATTCTATACTTGAATGTGTTGTAGTTGTGCTGAAATAAGGCATTTTTCATATAGTTTGCCTTTAAATTCGATTGCTTTTAAAATAAAAAAGTGCCGGATGGTCTTGATAAGACAAGCTTTTATGAGCAGGTTGTTTTACGTAGGTGCAAACGACTTGTTTTGCAAAGTTCCATTTGAGGGTAGATACTTTGTGTATCTTCTACTTATTGCGACGTTCTAATAAATCATTCTAGTGTCGTCTCATCTTTACTGACGCTCACAATTACGAACTCTTTAAAGTTAAATTGAAATTGAAATTCGAAATTATTATTAGTAGTAATAGTAGAGTAGAGTAGGGCCCACTATCTTTAGGCGTTTATGCTTAAAATGTTCGAATGAAATTTATGCACTAACATAACAAGACAATATCAACAAACTTTGTGATCTAAGAAAAGCTTTCGAAATTTCCAAATAGTCAAAGAGGAATGTCGGCTACAAAGCACAGATACAGAAGCTTGCAAATATCTTCTGTTTTAAAATTTCGATCTGTCGGGATACTTGCAGAGATAAGATTTGCGCTGTGGCTTAGTGTGGTGACTACTAGACAAGGGGTCTCAGATTCAACCCCCAGAAAAACGTAATTAGGTGTCTAACATTTTAAGATTTTTTCACTGCGACACCTCTCGCGAACATATGGGACATCTGGGACCAGTTTCGACAATAGCAGTCTCTGTCTATTGCCACAGATATGATTAGATGATTCGTCGGGAGAGCCTTTACCACAAATATGATAGATGCAGGTTTGGTGAAAACGTTTTCGTTCGGCCGTTTTCGTGTTACGTAATCTGGCCCCTGAACACCATTCAAGGGTATAAGTGCCTTGAGAAATAGAATACTAGGTTTGCCTAAAATAAAAATTATTTGTCGGACTTTTGGTCCGAAGGCGAATGGAGGAGAAGATATAACCGCAAACTGTATAAGCTCTACAAGTAGTTATTTAGTTCACAAAGTCAAAGCGCTTTAACTTTGTTGGCTCGACCACCTCTGACCAGGAGTATATCTTCAAATACCAGCGCTCAAGTTCGAGACGAAAAGAAGGACCGAAGCTCGGTTCCAAAAAACAAGCCGATGCCAGAGCGCTTGCTCTGAAATACTGGATGCAATTACCAGAGGATGGAAGACTGGAGTGTCCCAGGCAGGGAATCTTTAGAAGTCGGGAGACCACTTGTTAAGTTCAGGGTGGGCCATCTAGTGGTTTCTTTTTAAATCATGGGTCATTTTGACACTGGAAAATGTTTCCCGCTCGAAATATCGACAGAAAGTCAATATCATAGCTCCGCGGAGCGAAATGAGTCGCTTTACGCTTGAACAACGTTGGGAAATATTGAAAACTTATTTCCAAAGTGAATGATGTCGCTTTGTAGCCCAAAGAGTTCGTTTTTTGAAAAGAATTCTTAACCGAAATGAAGTACACACCGCGCCTGCTGTACGCAAGTTTGTACAAAAAGTTCGTGAGACTTGTGCCGCGCGTTTTTGTAGAGAAGCCCATGCATCCACAGAGAGTGACAGTTTGGTGCGGATTATGGAATGGTGGCATCATTGGTAACCACGCTTCGGTCAACGGTGGGCGTTACAGAGCCATGTTAACCGATTTTTTTTTTACTGAAATTGAAGACATGTATTTGGACGATCTCTAGTTCATGTACCATGGCACGCCGTGCCTCACAGCCGATGCCTCAATCGATCTTTTGACCACCAAATCGTGTTATCAGCCGTCTTGGCGATGTCAATTGGCCACTTTGGAGCTGCGATTTTTTTTTGTGGGTAACCTTGAAGGACAGATGTTAAGCTACGATTACATGGCCATTTTTTCGAGTCATTTCAATGGCGCTCTGACGTAAAAATCCCGTCACAAAGCAGTCATTTAAATGTTGCTCTGTGTGATCGCCATTTTTGGCAGCGTCATTTTAATGACTAGGAAAATGGCGCACCAAACGACATGAATTAAGTGCCATTTAAATGGCGGAAAAAAATTGCCGTGTGATCGCTATTCAATGACGCCTAGGCAAATGACTAAATGACATCCCAACAGAAAATTCTAAATGACTCGCAGTGTCCGTCATTTGATTTTGGGACACAAATGACGATGACATTTCGTGTGATTGCCACTTTTTCAATGATGAATCGTAGCTTAAATGTCGCTCAAATGCGACATTTTTTCCTGACGTCACAGCGCCATTTAAATGACTCAAAAAAAATGGCTTTATGTCAACAACCCGGAAACTATTGAAGTAGATACTTAAGGCCAATATCATCCAAGCAATCCGTGAGCTCCAACACGAAACCATCAACAAGGTTTTTGAAAATTGGAGTGACAGAATGAGCTACTGCGAAGCCAGCCGAGACAGCCGCTCGAACGACGCGACGTTATGTTTCAAATTATTGGGAATGTTTGCTCTTACATACTAATAAAGCCATAATAAAAATAAGTAAATAGGTGGCGCAACAGGCGGTAGATACCCTAGGTCTAGCTTCTCGCAACCATTCGTTTGTGTGAGTTTTTATTTTTGGAGACGAATGGAAGGGACCTACAGTTTTATGCCGAGTCCGAACGGCTGAATTAAGAAGCTTTTTCAGGACAGTCATACTCTCGGATGTTTGTCAGACGTTCGCGAGAGATGGCGCAGTAGAAAAAACCTTAAGATTGTAGAGATCCAATATTCAATAACCGATTGATCTACAGTTTTCTATCAATTGACTTCTAATTTTCGTATTTTCATATTATAGTGCGACTTTATTTTCATTGTTTTACATTGTATATAGACAAGTGTTAGCATCGCACAGTGCCGATACTACAAAGATGTAATTTGTGTTTTTCCGGGGATCGAACCTGGGATCCCTCGCACAGTAGTCCAGCACACTAACCACTGCGCTACTGCGCCCAAAAAGCCATAATACATGGAAAAAATTTAAATTTTCTCGTTTTACTGCATTTTTAAGAAGAAACTTGTATTTGGCCCGCCATTTACAAATAAGCAAAGTAGTAGGTAATGAGAATTTCCTGTCAAATTTGGCAATATTACAGCTTTTGACACTTCAACTCACAGATCTTTATTCATGTAAATCGCCTCAGACTGTTGTTTTTAATGTAAATGTGTACCAATTTTTCCTCCAAAGTATTGGTCACTTCTCTGTATAAATAGTCTGCAGTTCACTTATTCTGTTTTTCAGTGTAAGTATGTATAGTTGAGGACACCCCCCACAATTCATCAATATAAAACGTCTGCTTTATTGAACATCCTATAGTCTAAAAGATTTACTTCAGCTTAGTTTAATTTCGCAACATAATGCTTTACGTTTTCAAAGAATTTTAGCGTAAAAAAGAAAGTTTCGCTCAAAGAATTAACTCTGGCATCGTTTCGCAGGTCAGTGATGGAATTTATAAAGTTCAAACACCAAGTCCATCAGATTAATGCTTTCCTAAAGTTTGCATTTTGTGTTCCCCTCAAGGACTCGTTGAGGGCATTTCAACCCTAAAAGACCATTCTTTATGGAGCACGATAAATTAAAGTTTACCAAGGAGAGTGTAATTAACATAATTAAAAAGTAGTAATAATAAAAGGGGGAAAAAAATATCGTTAATTCTTAAAAATATTGGATTAAGTGGTGGGAAAGTGCAAGGGTGCTGTGTTTTTTTTTTGTCAACTATATCTACTCGTACTTTGTAGCGTAGGTGAGTATACTTTTATTTGTCTTTTTTCGAGGTTAATATCCAACGTATAAGAGGTTCACTCAAGCTGAGTGAGTAAGCTGTCCATGCAGTGGAAAATATTCATTTTGTTTACGTTCAAGAAGCGGTTAATTAAAATGTCAGCGCGTATACTATAGAGCAAGTGCACAATGTACATATATGTATGAATTTTGTTTTGGAAATACATATTAACTTTCGAGTATACTTTTAAGGGGTAAACTATAAACGCAATTATACAATTATACGATGAAAAGATATATGTATATAAAATACGAGTGAAAAGTTGGTCTGAAAAAAAAATTGTTGAAGAATATCTACGTAATGTACCTACTATAGGTATGAAGTTCAGGCAACCTGTTTAATTTTATCTCATATTGGCCGTAAAACATTTTGTTTCGCATTTCTTTCTCCTCCGCAACAAAATAAAGTATATTGAGTACAAGCCGGGAAACAGTTTCACAGTCGTTCAAAAAAGTTTGCATATACTCTTTCACTTCCGAATTTTGCTACACCTTTTACAAACTACAGGAACCCTTCGTCTTTGAACAGATCGTAAGCGTAACTATTCATATGGTAAAAGTAAAGTGCAATTATGAGCTCAAGGAACTTCTTCCTTTTTTTTGACAGCGCATTTGGTACAATTTGGTTGGATGTGAGAACGGAATATGACCTCCAAGCAGATAGTTCGACTTTACTGCAATAGCATACGCAACCGCTAATTTCATTTGTAGAATTTACATATTTGACTTTGTTATGCATTGCCGGTTGTATACTACTAGAAAAAGCCAGGAATTTCTTATCGTTACAAACCATCTTTTTAGCGACTATGATAGCGGAGGGACGAGCTATACAATGCCATATCACGTTTCATCATTCCTGCCAAACTCATCCGTCTGTGCGGGTTGACGATGGAGAAATCTGGCTGCTCCGTCAAAATCGGAGAAAACATGTCGAAAAAGGTTTGAGACAAGGCGATGCGCTATCGTGTAACATCACCCTTGAAGCAATTGTACGAAACTCACAAGCCAACATCAGAGGTACAATTTTTCAGAAGTCTGTTCAACTGCGTTCATAATGCTGACGATATTGACATTATCGGAAGATCGCAGCGAGCTGTTAGTGGCGCATTGAAACGGAGGCGGCGCAGATGGGTCTGGCTGTAAATAAGGACAAAACGAAGTATGTATATGCTGTAAAAGAGAAAGGAGTCTCAGCATCGACGATTCGGAAACAACGTGCCGATGGACAGATACAATTTCGAATTAAATAAAGACTGGCTGCACTATCACATCGCAAAATTATATCAGCGCAGAAATCAAGCGAAGAATCGCTCTTGCCAATCGGTGTTTCTTCGCGCTAAGAAGGCATCTAAGAAGTTAAGCCCTCTCTCATAGAACTAAGGAGATATTATTATATAAGACCCTAATCATATCTGTCCTGTTGTATGGTGCAGAAGTATGAATTCTTACGAAATCGGATGAAAATCTCCTGGGATGTTTTGAGAAAATGATTCTTCGGACGATATTCGGTCCAGTTTGTATTGTATCGTGTGGAGGTTCTCCTCCTTAACGACGAGCTTTATGAGATATACAACAACGTTGGGTCAAAGAGCTGAAGATACAACGGCTGAGGCACATAAAGCGTATAGACAGTAATGAACCGGCGCGACGAGTCTTTGAGTCCACCCCTGAGGGACAACGTAACAGAGGAAGACTCAAACTTAGGTGGCGCGCGCAATTGGCGGGCGACCTCAACCTACTTGGGAGGCATAACAAAGATTCAAACTGATACGACGAACGGTTCGTGAGTTATGAAAAAGTCCCCCTTAAAAGAGGCCGTCGCAGGTAAATGCGGTGCCTTTGGTTGAGGATGGACGAAGTTTGCGGTATGCTGCTGTTATGATCAGGAAACCGGAGACGACGCTAAGCAGAGCCATACAAAGGTACAGAAAAGCCAACTCCTACACCCGGCGTCAAGGTTCAGGTCGCCCCAGAGCAACATCTGCAAGGTATGATCGATGTTTGGTGAATCAAAGCCTTCGAGATCGTCACCAAACAGCGGTTGAGCTGTCTCACAGACTTAGATCCGTTAAAGAGACGGATGCGAGGCCTCCAACGGTAAGGCGGGGACTAGCAAGCAGACCTGCTCGTGTACCGAGACTCACGGTACAGCACAAGCGACGTCGGATGGAATCTGCTCGCCTTCACTTAGATTAGACCGAGTCCGACTGGAGTAGATTTATTTTCACTGATGAGTTCAGGTTTTGTCTGCACTCACCAGATGTACGCAGCAGAATGTGGAGACTTTCAGGTGAGAGATACTCTTCGGCGACAGTTGCCCAGAGGGAACATTTCTGGGGATCTTCCGTCATGGTGTGGGCAGGAATTTCCATGCACAGAAAAACCGAGCTGTGAATCGTGGAAGGGTCGGTGTACTCCAGGTACTACGTTGTCACCAATATTCTGGAGGAATATGTGGTCCCATTCGCACCATTTATTGGAGGAAACTTCCTTCTGATGCATGACAATGCTAGACCACACGTTGCCAGGTGCGGTACCGACTTTTTACAAGAAGTAGAAATCGACGTCATGGCTTGGACTTTGATGAAATCGGATATGAATCCCATCGAACACGTTTGGGATCGGCTGGGAAGAATGATTAGGAAGCGACTTCAGTGGACTGAAATCTCCTCTGCTCGAAGATTGGGAGAATTTAGACTACAACACCGTAAGAAACCTTATCTAAGCTATGCCCAGGTGGATTAAAACTTTATTAGATGTTTGGGGAGCAAATACCCATTACTAAAGAAACGAGGATTTTTTAAAAGAAAAACCTTAAATGTTAATGTTCTGAAGCTTTTGCCCATTTTCGTTAATTTATGTTTAATTTGTAAGTTCTTCCATTTTTTATATTTTTTTCCATGAATTACTTAGGCCTTCCGCACACGACTCGTATCGTCATCGTAGCGTATGCGGTGCGATGTACGAGAGGCAGAAGATTTGTTGCCGCACACTTGTATTTAAATAGAAAACAGCACACGACTCGTACGCTACGCGTAATAGTCGCAGAATACATACTACAGCAGTGTCGGCCGCTTATCGTATTTGTACGAGTACGCTTGGAGTTTGTTTACATTTTTCAATACCTACGTTTTTATTTAAAAACAAAATGTCAGGCGATATCTTTACGCTTCGTATTTTGACGATTGGAAATTGCGTCGTGTGCGATTTAATACGCGTATCTTTATCGTCGCTGCACGGCAAATTCATGATGTGACGATGACGATACGTGCCGTGTGCGGAAGGCCTTATTTTTATATTAATAAACAAAATATACATAGTATTAAAAATACCTTTTTTTTCGAACTTATTTGAAATTATCGCAAAATTTCAAGGTGCGCCACTTTTTTTGTAACTCTGAGTATTTCAGCAAAATAAAGTAAAGTAGAATCTTCAGTACGCACATACGACATACAACAACTACATAGGGTCTCGAAAGTCTCAAGCAGAGTGTAGTTGTTGCAATTGTGTGTTAAAGATTCATCTTTACTTCACTTTGCTGAGATAAGTAGATGTTTCATAAAACACGCCTATAGTCAAAATTTCAACTAATAAGTTTTTTTACAACAAAATACGGGAACTCTTTTAAATCTAATTGAAAATGTGTCACATACGTGCTATAGATAGTGAATTAGTGTTTTTGCTAAAAAAATGTTATAATTCCAACCAAAGTTTTTGTTTAGAAGTAACAATAAAAACTCAGAAGCTTACATTTTCTATATAGCCGTAAATAATTCATTTAATGTTCAAGTAAAATAAACTGTTTCACAACATTGCTGTCATTTCCTGTATAGTGGTACATGCGATGTAGATATTTGTATTTGCATTTTCCATTTTCCTTGGCAATGCCCATAACATTAAAACAAAATATTTAAAGACGAGAGTAAAATGTTAAACAAAATTGCGGTGAAGTAGAAAACAGAGAATTGGATAAAAGGGAAGAAAAAAATACCCTTCACTTGGAAAAAACAACACAGTCACTGCTTAACGCAAAACGTATAAATTGCCAATCGGTGCGAAAGAGGACCCGTATTATACACATTCCAACTGAAGCTAACCTAAAGTCTAAGTCGCCTCACCCAGAGTTACATAAACGTATCTATATCCTTCAATTCGTGGGCTTAGTCTTTAAAACCCAAACAACACGAGACTCTGTCATGCAAGGAAAATCTCTCCAAGGATATACCATAAATGAATGCTAAATAGGAAAATATATCCTTTCAAGTAAACACAAACACACATACGCCTATACAAAATGCAAATAATAATCGACGGCGCGGAAGAATGAATGGCCCAAAAACTAAAAAAAAAAGTATATCTATTGAGGTTTCACATTTTGCCATAATCAGTAATAAACCCGTGCAGTTTATACAAATTTTTAGGCTCCCATTCCTCTCTAATTTAACTCAGACTATTCGAAATCATCGTTGAAATCAAATATCCTAATGGATGAAATCCTGTCCATCCATCCATTCGCCTCTCGCTCTCAATGATATAGTACTACGAGTACTAGTATTTTTCACCTTAATACCCTGTCTATGTGGGAATTCATTAAAGTGTGTGTTTTAACTAACTTCCCTGCTGAATGTTATCTGTATCTCCCGGAAGTACATGAATTTCGACCTGCACTAAAGAGGACGGGGGAAAATCCTTTCTCCTTGACCTGAACTGAAGTAGAAGGATATTGAATAAAATTCTAATAATATTCCAAAGGAGATATGTACACAATATACACGTGCTTTTGTTTGGTAGTATTGTAAGAACGGAAAACTGTTTTTTTTTTTTCTTTTGGAACAAATCCTTAAGTATTCCTAACTGATTCTGAGCTTAAACTGCAGGTATTCCGGTTCGTCCGGAACCATCGGCATCGTTGGCAATAATTTTAATACCACTGGAATTGGTCTTTCCCTTAGGTGATATTGGTTCTGTATACGTTACGTAAAAATAAATAAATAGGTGGCGCAACAGGCGGGTAGACACCCTAGGCCTAGCTTCTCGCAACCATTCGTTTGTATGAGTTTCTATTTTTGGGACGAATGGAAGGGACCTACAATTTTATGCCGAGTCCGAATGGCTGAATTAAGAAGCTTTTTCAGGACGTTTCAGTATACGTTACGTAGCTAATTTAATTTGTTACTCGATATCCTTTTTTTAAGAGGTTTTACTATATATGAAAATATTCAGGCAACTGATTATCATTACAAGTTACAGATTGTTTCTGTGCCTGCCACTCAGTTTACATTGCATTGTAAAGCAAAATCCACTGTACATAACGAACAAGACAAAGGAGACAAATCAGTTGTGGATCTTTATTCTTATTTCGTCCCTTTTCGTCTGCTTTACCGATAGATTTGTATTGTTAGAGTAGTGCTTCTGCAATCGCTTTACTATATTAGTAACAACAAGAGCAACAAGGACGTTGCACAGGACGTGGTTCGGTACGAAATAAAGAGTTTATTCCGCTTCAAGATTCTATAGTAGTTATTTATTCTGAAGGATGTTGTAGAAATAGAAAAAAGGAAATTAAAATAAGTCAGCCGAGCGAAAGAATGCTATTTTGATAAAATTACAAAAGCATGTGTTTCTGGTGATGCATTACAGGTGGTAAAGGGTTGTGCTACTACATAATATATGGCGTATTTTTTGGGGAAGTGAGTATAACAATTTTGCATATAAAACAAAAGTGAGTATAACAAAACCAAAAGTGAGTATACGAAAGTGAGCTAGCTATAAATTCTCAAAAAAATACGCCTATAGTCATTTTTTCATGACAACAACTGTTGTTGGGTATTGTTGTAGGCAGTTATTGACATGAACGTATATGAACGTACAAAAAATGTTATTATTTTAGCATTAAGTACTGATTTTGGTAAAAATTAATCAAAAAAAAGAGCAAAGATCTTTTCAATAAGTTCGCACTGGTGCGAGACAGCCATCAATTCGAATAAGTGACTTCGAAAATCACCCCATGCATTTCATTTCATGTGATATACTGGCTTGATCCAAGAGAAGCGCTGCAAAAAGGTAAAAGTTGCAAAATAGTTTAACTACAATGGGAGTTCTCAAAACCTTGAATGGGAGCAGTAAAAGAAAAGCTAGAAGTTGCATAAAGCAACTAGCGGACTCGGCAAACGTTGTTCTGCCTAAAATAGTTATTTTAAATATTTCAAGATTTATTTTCATATTTTTGTTAAATTATTTTTTAATTGGAATGAAGGCGGATAGCTTCAGTGGTTCAGCGATCATTATCGGACTTACATACGCACCAATGTTTCTGTATAATATAGCTGTATCCGCCCGGCTTTTCCCGTGCAGATTGTCTGTAAATTTAAGCTCAATCGGTTCGGCGGTATTTGAGATATAAGATTTTGAATGCTTTTTTTGTATGGGCGGTGGTTCAGTGGTTTTCGAAATATAGGATTTTTAATGTTTTTTTGTATGGGCCACGCCCCTTTTATCCAATTTTGACCGTACCAACTCAGTAAACTTCGTGGGCTCATGCACAACAACTTTGCTAAAGAACATCACATGATCAAATGCATAGTTTACGATTCTATAAAGGACATACAGACAGACAAACATTAATTTTTTTATATAAAGATGATCTTTGCAATAAATTCGCACGTGTGCGAAGCAATCACCAATTCATCATCGAATAAGTGAGTCCGAAACTTCGAAAATCGCTAAATGCATTCTTTGGTATGCTGGTTACGGGTGTTAATTTTATTTTCCACAAAACGCCGACAAGGCCTTTACATAAATTAAAACAGTTTTTCATTTATAAAATAAATAAAATATCCTTTCAAAAATATACGTACCTACCGCTTACCGATGACAAATTCCTGTGTATCTGAGAGGTTTCTTTCCCTCGCCACCAGATGTCGCAGGCCAACTTGAAAACTCATCAATGGGCTGGGCAATATTTAAAATTCGAAGTGACAAGAAGAAATCTAATGGCAGTTGTACTCGATTGAAGGCGCAATTATAGCAGTCCTTATTCGCGTGACCACAATCATTGACATTAGAGATAATTATGACATACTTAGCTGTCATTTTGCCTTTATTGTGCAACTTTAAAGCAATATTATACAAAAATCAATCTCTCCATATGCCATACAGACAATAATATAAACGGTGGTTAGCAAACTTAAAGCTGCACAAAATCGAATAAATCTGCCCTCACAATATCCAACATTCAATTACTATCTATGATTTGCCCACACAAATTTCTGAATTACAAAATTCGTCCCACTTCAGGGAACTTTCAATCGCAAGTGAATTCTATTTGGCAAACTTTTTCCCCTACTAATTTCCACATAATGAACCATCTTCCATCCCTGATTACACAAGTCATTACATCACAGTGATTCTTCTTCCCACACTAACTTCGATTAACTTAATTTTCGGCGAAGCTCCCCGCCAAATACCCTCGCAACCAACCATCAACATATAGGTGTAAAGCAATATAAAGAAAAACTTACCTTCAAACTTCTCGTAGGCAGCAAAGCTTAACTTTTCCGGGACGTAAGACATCCGCTTTGCTAACCCGCCATCCGCGATACCTGTAGCACTACCTGGTACCCCTGAACCACCACCACCACCACTGACTGAGCAACTATTCTGTGATGATCTTTCAACCGTAAAGGATGCTACTTTCTTAAGGACATTACTGCTGGCACCATTATTCGTGTTACCAAAAATACTCGCTGTTGTCGTCGATGTAATTATCGGTGCGGGTGATTCCGCCCCACCAATGGAAGGGGTTGCGGATGCTCCTCTATCCTGCTGAACTTCGACATTCTGATGCTGTGATGTCGATACTGTCGATGTTGCTAGTGCTGCTACTGCTCCCGATGTTGATGAAACAGGTGTTGGGGGTGGTGATTTGTATGAAATTATAACAGTTGATTGAGTTTCTGTTGAGGGTGATTGTTTGTTAACTGTTGTTGCCGTTGTTATTGTATCTGCTGGTGCTGTAAAAATTCAATTAAATATTGGAATGAGTAAAGTTTGGTTGTTTCGACAATTTCTTTTGTTAGACAGAATTAGTTTATTGCAAACAAGGAATAGAGGAGTTTTCCAACAACAACAACAACACCTCTCGCCCATTGTTCAATTGTTATTTATTGGAAACCAAAAAAATAGAGTCCTTATAGCACAAAGGCAGGGAAATAAAAAAGGGATAAACAGAAACAGTCCAGCAACACCCCCTTCCTATTGGGTGATAGTGATAGATGGAAAATAATAAGGACAGACATCGTAATTAGGAGAGAAGAATTTGATTTAATTAAAATTGCCCTTATCCATGTTCGCAAATATCGAGGTCTGGGGGCAAGGGCAAGAGGTGAGCTCTAAAGTTGTTACTGGGATGAGTGAGTTTCGTTTTTGTATTGCGATATTGATTCCGTGTACGGGATACCAATTAAAAATTGTTTCCAAAGTTTGGCTTCTGTTTTTGTAGAATTCTTTTAAGAGAAGAATAACTTTTTAAAAAGGGATATGCCACAGAGACCGGGACAGACAAGGACCTTTACAAGTGCCCATGATTGATACTCGATTAATTTTCAATTAAGACATTTTTCTCGAGCGATGTTACAATGAAAAAATGCAAACTTAACAAAAAAAAAACTTTTTTCGGTTGCTTGTTGACTTTCACTTGTTTTACATATACTTTGGGGGGACTCTTTTCTTTTGTCTTTCAATTAAAAAATGGAAAGAGAGTTCTTTGTTGTTTTTTTCGGTTTTTTTTTCAGTTTTTTTTCAGTTTTTTTTGTGGGCGTCGAGAAAGGTCAAAAGGAGTTCGAGCAGATGGTGAAAATTAAAAGAGCCCTGTATTATTGAAATTCAATTATTAAAACTAGGGCAAGGGTTGGAACGTGATTTATGGCTCTTCCAATTTTAAAAAATTCTCTTTTTTTTCAAAATTTGTTATTTAATACCTTTTTTCTAAGATCCGACTATTGTAGTGTCTTTAGGGTAAGAGTTATTGCAAGTAAAAACCTCTTGGGCTTACCGGAGATTAAAATGTTAAAAAAGGGGAGAACAATAATATACCTAAATCCATTTATACCTCAATGGCGTGAGTCTTTTAAAAGCAAAAATGACGCTTGTTCGCATATGCCTACAACCAATAATGAAAAGAAAGCGCCAAAGATTGGTATACGTGGTCTGATCAGTAGGTTAGGTTGAACAGGGTATACGGAATTTCAGAAACCATCAGCTATGCGACTACGCAAACAGTGTCCACACAATGGGTCGTTGCCCAGCAGTTGGTATAATTGTTTTTTTTTTTTTGTGCGGCACAAAAACAAACTCAAGCATGGGTGGCAACCACCGGAAAGACATATCGAAGTTATTGGGGATCTAATGAAATTTAGGGCTTATAAATTACAAATATCTACTTATAAAAATATTTGGCGCAATAGATCCATACAATGACCTAGGCCTACCTTCTTAAAATCATTCACTTTTATGAGTTTGATTGTTAGAATGAATGGAAAGGACCTACAAATTGTATGCCTTGCCTAACCTGGCATAATCGAGTCGAGAAGCTTCCACAAAACAGTTGCACTCTCGCATTTTTGTCTGACGTTGCGTTCGTGAGAATTAGAGCAATAAAATAAGCCATAAGGTGTTAATATGGGTTTCTCTGGCAGGTGCACTTTGCAACCACTTGCTCAGCTCAAATTTATGGTAATATTACTGTACTTTAATAATAAATCCAATAATTATGATAATGACACCATTTGTACTGCTCAAAATGTCGAAAAGGTTGAGAGTTCTTGTGAGTTTCAGTTAATTAAATGTACAAACATTTATTGGCCTGTAACTATAGAATGTGGTAAATGAACTCATCAGTATAGGAACCACAACATTTACACTGACGCAGTGTTTGCTTGATATTTACCGAGATTTATGATTTCCCAATTTAGACCTGTTTAGAAAAGTGCGCGAAAAAGTAATTTAAGGTGGGTGTCCATTTGAGTGTAAAAACGCTGCGAGGAGCTCTCAAGCAGCTCTCGAGAACAAACTCGCAAGTGGACAGTTTTGAGATTAGTTCGCGGATGGCTACCATTTTACTCTCGACACATTTGAACATTTCTACATGCGGACACATGTTTTTATCACTATCGGAGATTAGCTCTCAAAATTCCAACACGGTTCGTATTTTGTGAGTAGCTGTCGAGAGTCAACATGGCAAAAACAATGTTTATCGGAGGAAATAAATCAACTCATAGTGCTATCAATATACACTCACGTACTGGGGGCTTATTCCCAAATGCGCGGCGGATCGCTTTTCATGGCGGATTGGTATTTTTATATTTCCAAAAGCGATTCGATCCATTCAAAAGCGATAGTTATTGTGAGGATTGCTGGCATAAAATCCGCCAGCAATCCGTCACCTGAATAGCTATCGCTTTTGACAGCTTTTGGAAGTACAAAAATACCAATCCGCCATGAAAAGCGATCCGCCGCGCATTCGAGAATAAGCCCCCTGGTATGGCTTACCTTCACGCTGGTACCAAACAACTTTAATAATAAATTATCTAAACCAAGTCATCAACATCAAAGTCCTCCAATGTTTTGCTTAAAATCATCACCATTTTCCTGTCCATTTTATCCATTACTAGCTGAACCCCCGCCAGCTTCGCCAGGCCTTTTGTTGCTTTTTTATTTTTTTTTATTTTTTTTCGGGTGACAATATTTTAATTTTTTTGTACTGGAGGTGCCGCGCCCCTTTATCCAACTTTGACAAATCTTCACAGAAGCACTCTAGGGCCAATACCTAAGATTATCTGTAAGTTGAAGCTCAATCGATTCGGTGGTTTTCGAGATATAAGATTTTAAATGTTTTTTTTTTTTATATGGGCGGTGCCACGCCCCTTTGTCCGATTTTGAATTTGTTAAGCCTATCACCTAATCACCGTAATTACCGACATTAAAAAAAAATCAACAAAATCGGTTAAAAATTACGGGCGACAGAGGTAAACAGTTTTTTCCACTTTTTTTTATATATAGAGAGAGAAGAGATAAGGACCCCGGATGTATTAAAAAAGTTACTAATAATATTTATTCCTGCCATGTTCCTTAACCAACCAGAGTGACAATGATCGAGAATTTTTGATCATGCACTTTATTACTTTATACGTTTGTATTGACCTATAGATCCTTGACTCAAAATTAGTTCAATAAAACGACTATACGAAATTTAAGGCTTGTTTCGAACGTATCGTATAATTTCAGTACGTATTCAAAGAAGCCCATTATAAATGTAAACACAGCATTTCGAAGTTGACCGTAAAATAAAAGGCTGAAAAGACCGAATGCATATACTCAACCTCGCACTCATTCCAAATCTTACAGTGACCACAGCCGGGGGCAGAATTCCCCCATACAATTACAGTCTTTTGTTTTACGGGCTTTTGTAATACGGGCTTTTGGATTGCAGGCAAACGTATCCATCCCGTCGTCGCGATCTTTATTGTTAAGTTAACATATACGCTACACCATTAGCCTTTGAGAGAATCGCGATTTATTTTTTCCTCAATAAGTTTTTTTATACCCGGTACCACACTGTGGCGAGGGTATATTCACTTTGACATTCCATTTGTAACGCACATAAGGAGGCGTTGTAGGTATGACAAACTATATATATTATTGATCAGCATCACTTTCTTAGTCGATCTAGCGATGTCCGTCTGTCTGTCCGTCTGTCCGTCCGCACGATTACGGCCGTAATTTAAGAGCTATCGACTTGAAATTTGGTACGTAAGCTTTTATCCACCAAACTGAGGCTAAGTTCGAAGATGAGCAAGATCGGATGAAAACTACTACTACCTCCCATACAAAAATATCGGATTTATATAGCTTTTTCATGTTAAAAATTAAATTTAAATAGCTACAATAGAGATAGCAAGTTTAAACTTTGCACATATTGTTTTAATAATATTTAAAATTTTTTGACAAAAAATGAGCTTGGTCGAATTAAAACTACCCATACCTCCCATACAAATATATAATTTTTTAATACTTAAATATTTTTTTTTATTTTTACAATAATATAGTACCGGGTATTTGAGCTTCGGCATAGTCGAAGATAATTGTCTTACTGGTTTTTTTTTTTTTTTGTTTTATCTCGGTCCATTGTACAGTACTACCAAGCAGAAACCCCTTTTTTGGCGTAGTGGTGGAGAAACTCTGATATTATTCGTTTCTCTTTATGGTCGGTGGCAGAGTATTGCTGTCCCCCGACGGGGCTCGAACCAACGCCGCTCGGGTCACAAGCAATGACTCTAACCACTACACTATGGCCACCGCCCCTCAATAAGTTAAAATGAGTTGAAAACAATCTTAGAGACATTGGGCCGTTTGCTGATATACGACTCATAGAGATTTAAGTTACACATAAACACTTATTTGACAGTATTTATGCCTTACAAAAAATAGCCCACACAAATTTAAGTAGAACTTAAATCGTTATAAGTCGTATCAGTACAAATATTTTTAGAATATGTATAAGGAAAGCTCCACACAGCCACATTCCATAATGCAAATAAGGCATTGTCTACTGTCTAGACAATTCCGATTAAAATTTCAACATATGAATATGTGCATGCAAATTAATATGAGTAATGAGTATGGTTGCTATTAGGTTTTGAGCCAGCAGTCAAAAGAGTCTCAGATTTTGCCAGTTGCAATATGAGACCTCAATTATTCGATACTGTCAATACTGTACCTCAAATACCATCAATTTGTTTTGGAAATATTATTGAAATTCGGAAGAAATTTGCTTTTGGATGAAACTTTAAAAAAATAACATTTATTGATGTGGGGATATAGACCTATCATTAGGGTTAATTTAACAAACAATTATTTGACTGTATTTTTTTAACTATATCAAAATTTGCAAGTGACAACAGTTACGTGGTTTATTTTTTGAATTTTTGTATTTTGAATTTGAATTTGGAATAAGAAAAGCAATTTTTGGGGAAAAGTAAAAGAAATTTAATAAAAAAAAATTCACATAAAAACAAACAAGTAAAAGTGTTATCACCGTACTGGCCGAAGCTTTGATACCCTCCACTGTATGTACTGTGCACTGTTTACTGTACAGGTACACGCATGTGTCTTGTATTTGTTTTGTAAGGGAGGTACCATAACTACTTGATCGTAATAGACAATTTTTAATACCAACCTGACAACGGTAAAAAGAAGTCCTCTCACGAAATTTCATTCGCCTAGGTCGATTCCTTTGGACGCTATCGTGCTTTCAACAGACAGACAGACGGACATGGCTAAATCGATTCAGAATGTGAACCTGATTCAAAATATGGGGTCTCCGGTGAATTCTTCTTGGCGTTACAAATGTACCTTAATGACAAAGTGAATAAACCTTCCTGTGGAGGGTATAAAAAAAAGTAAAAACTATGACCAGGGAGGCAAATGATGAAGAAGATTATTTTATACAATTTGTCAAAGAGACTGTTTATTGATGAATCCCAAGATCCTCTCCGACACCAACCCATATATATTAGGTTCTTTTTCACTAGTCAAACTATGAATTCTAGAGAGGTTTTTGAAATGTTTACGTGGAAGCCTGGATCTCCTCTATATACCTCGGGAAAGATATAATTTCCGGGATATTTAAAAGGTGCCCCCAGATTTTCTTCTAAGAAAGTATTAGCCAAATAGTACAAATTTCGACGCGTAAAACGATACAGTTGCTTAAAGTTCAATTCTTCTTTGCTTATACTGTTTTTTTTTCACGAACGTTAACAACATAAGGTAAAACAGGTACGATGTGCTATTTCTCTCACAAAAAAAAAATTAAATTAACTATTTATAAAAAAAAAATACAGAATACTTACAAGGCTAGACTGTTTTTGTAAAAATAAAATGTGCGCTCAAAATATTTAGCAAATGCCCTGAGTCAACAAAATAGCAGACTTGGATTTTTCGTAGCAATTGCTTTGGCTTTCACTTTTAATTCATACCAATCTGAGTAATATTAATTTTAGACTTTTGATTGAATTATTTTGGCAGATCGTTATTTTTTTCAATTTAGCATTTAATTTTGCGCTAGTTTGAAAAATGTCCCTGAAAAGGATATTTCACAATATTATGTGATAGAAAATAATATAATAGGTGGCGCAACCGGCGGGTAGACACCCAATGCCTATCTTCTCGCAACCATTCGTTTTTGTGTGAGTTTCTATTTTTGGGATGGAAAAAATAGAATGGAATAGACCTACAATTTTATGCCGAGTCCGAACGGCTGAATTGAGAAGCTTTTTCATGACAGTCATACTCTCGGATGTTTGTCAGACGTTCGCGAGAGGTGGAGCAGTAGAAAAAACCTTAAGATTTAAATTGGTTTTTTTTCCGACGATCGAACCTGGGATCCCTCGCACAGTAGTCCAGTACATAACCACTGCGCTACTGCGACCATTATGTGATAGCGCTCTGGCAAAAATGCTAAAATGTCAGTTTTTTCATATGTAGTTTGACATGCCGCTAGTCATCTAGCGGTGAATGGAACGCGACAATTTATATCGATTTACAATAAAATCAGTAAGACAATTATCTTCGACTATGCCGAAGTTCAAATACCCGGTACTATATATTATGTTAAAAAAATGTTAGTATTAAAAAATTATATAGTGTTTGTATGGGAGGTATAGGAAGTTTTTATTCGACCAAGTTAATTTTTTGTCAAAAATTTGTAACAACATACATACATACATACATTTTCAATGTCCCGCTTATCCATTAAGTGGGTCGCGGGTGTAGGTTACTTAAGTGGACCCTCCATAGCTCTCGATCCTCCGCCATCGACTCCAAATCATCAAGGGCAATCCCCATACGGGTAGAGGAGAGATTATGAATTTGATCTAACCATCTCATCCTGGGTCTACCTAGAGGACGCCTGCCCCATGGTACGGATTCCATAGCGCGTCGTGGGATCCTGGTCGGGGACATACGTTTAACATTACCAAACCACCGAAACATGGACCGCTCCGTCCGGAGAAGTAGCTGCTCGACATTGAGTTCCTCACGTATTCTGGTATTTCTAATGCGATCTCTACGAGTCACACCAGCAATACCACGGAGAAATCTCATTTCGGCAGCTTTTATCCGCGATCTTATTCTTTCAGTCATTACCCAAACCTCATGACCATAGGTAAGAGTTGGAACAAACACCGAATTAAAGACTGACAACTTAGCTTTGACACCAAGTTCAGTCCTCCTGATAACAGAATGACCAAGCTGTCTCAAAATCGATCCAGCCTGACCAATCCTACAGGAAAACTCGGCATTGCTCCTTCCATCACTCGTGAATAAGACCCCGAGATACTTAAACTTCTCCACCTGTTTCAATGGGACTCC
Source organism: Cheilosia soror (assembly GCA_949372485.1). Taxonomy (NCBI): domain Eukaryota; kingdom Metazoa; phylum Arthropoda; class Insecta; order Diptera; family Syrphidae; genus Cheilosia; species Cheilosia soror. The sequence continues at coordinate 131,908,830 of OX443561.1, read as the reverse complement.
ACTAACATGCAGAGTGCATTGAACAGGCGTTCTAGAGATGACAATCACTTCAGATTTGTTCACATTTACTTTCATCTCAGCTTCAACACAAACGGCTACAAACCGATCGAGTGCGCGCTGAAGTTCAGTCTGAGAGGACCCAAGGATGACCAATTCATCATCGAAGAGCATTTGTAACAAAATGCGCAAAATTTGAATTTTGCTATCTTTACTGTAGCTATTTAATTTTAATTTGTAACATCGAAGAGTTATATAAATCCGATATTTTTGTATGGGAGGTAGTAGTAGTTTTCAACCAATTTTGCGCATCTTCGAACTTAGCCACATAAAAAAAAATCTATTTTATTACAAACCCTCATGTAAAGCATCAAATAACACTAAATTGTGTTTACAAAATCGTTTCGATATAAATTTAATCATTCCTTTTAGAAAATCTACCAAAAGTCACAAAGGACAGGATCAAAACGCAAAGTACTCTATACATATGAAAGCACAAATGTCCCTTGATCATTTCCAATTTAAATTTATAACTAAGCAAATCAAATGAATTTTCAAATTGAAAATACATTTCATTCTATTTGTAGTTTAGTTAGTGATGACAACAACAATCGTTTCCATTATCTTCCATTCCATCTAAGTATAGAGATGTGCTGCAACTTATGTCCATTTGGGGAATTCAACATCTTCGTGCCGGGGCTTGATGTGTGCTTACGAAAAACACGTTAAAATACACAAACAGTCCATTAAAAGAACAATACTTTGTTGAGTATCTGTATATCCCCTATGACTGGAAGTGTATCCTTTCAATCCCAAATAAATGTCCGTTCGTTCGGGTAGGTATCCCAAACGGAACTTTACGGCCAATAGTCGAACTGTTATTTTAATGGAATTGCAATTCCTTTTAAATGAGTCTAATGTTTGCCAAAATACTGATGTTTGCCCAACGCAAATAGGAAAAGGGATATTAAACTCACATTTGCAAAGAAACCTTTTTTTTGCCTTGCTATAAGTATTTTAAATGTGCATTAATTATTTATAAAGTCATCTTTACATCCTAAACACATTTGCCTGCAGGGATCTTTCTCGTAGGACCCGAAGAAGATGCTGAATGACAAAAAAAAAGAATTATAATTTTATTCGGTATAAGGTTAAGGCATATACGAGTATAAGATATAGTTTGCATACGCAGCGCACATTAAGCAAATTTTATTTCATTCTATTGTTGACTTGACTCTTTTCTCGTGTTGTCTATTCTTTTTCATATTTGTTTTTTTTTTTTAGTAAAGGGAAACAGTTGACTATGTCAACAGACTAGAATCGTGCTTTGTGTTGTATTCAAATGTGTGAAACTTTTTAATATGTAGCATCAACAAGGATGGAACATTTTTTATAGGCGCCGCGCTGTTGGGGATGTGGGGCGCTAAACACCAAACATTTAATGGTTCTCCCTAATCTCTTAAATTATCCGTTAAATCTTTTACGGATGAACGAAAATAATTTTCTCATATTTAGGATATAAAATATAATGTCATCTGTGACGAAGTGTCAGAATTTTATTCTCCTAGTCGTAGTCTAATTGAAACACACAGTTTTCTCGTCGATTTCAAAGTCGCCTAGAGACAAGCTATACAGAGCCATGACTAATTTTGACATCCCTGTAAAACTTATTCGCCTGAATAGGATGACGATTGAGAAAGTTGATGCTGCATCAAAATCGGTAACGAGCTTACCGAAACGTTTTATGTCAAAAAACAAAATTTAGGGTAGGCGACGCGCTGTCATGCGACTTCTTTAACATCATACTTGATAGAAGGCACGATCGTTCAGAAGTCCATCCAATAACTTACATCCGCCGACGATATTGACACAATTGGTATTAAACATTGGGTTGTCACTGGTACAGTATAGTATAAAATTGGAAGAGGGTTATAGAGTGCACCCTGTATAATTGCAATTGCATCTGTCATCGAAATAAGCATCCATCAGAATTGACATTAGATGTCAGTAGAACTAGGCGCGAGATGAATTGATTTTTCCGCTAGAAATTTACTATATATGTATATAACCCCGTGGGCGCAGTAGCGCAGTGGTTAGTGTGTTGGACTACTGTGCGAGGGATCCCAGGTTCGATCCCCGGAAAAACCCAAATTACATCTTTTTACAGTTTTTTTCTACTGCGCCACCTCTCGCGAACGTCTGACAAACATCCGAGAGTATGACTGTCATGAAAAAGCTTCTCAATTGAGCCGTTCGGACTCGGCATAAAGTTGTAGGTCCCTTCCATTCGTCCCAAAAATAGAAACTCACACAAAACGAATGGTTGCGAGAAGCTAGGCCTTGGGTGTCACCCGCCTGTTGCGCCACCTATTTATTTATTTTTTTTATGTATATAACCCCATTGTATTGGATTATATTATTCATTAATAAAATCTTTGTTCACAAAAGTTACAACAAGTGGCGACGAGGAAGTAAAAATGGACCCAGGCGCACTACAAGCAATATTGAACCAACAAAAAGAATGGATGAAAAGCTTGATGCAGTCCAATACAGCAACCATGGAAAGGAATGTTCGTCGCCATTACGACTGCAGAAACAAAACTCCAGAATTCCACAATTCCGCCCGTTGGAGATGGAGAAGGAGACTTGGGACAGTAACCTTACCCAGTTGCAACAACATTTTTCGGAAATTTGCGGAAGGCTTTACTAGCTATCAACTTGCGGAAACCACATCAACGATCTGGGGCCTGTACCACAAAACAATAAGTATTCTGCAATGGGAGCATTTAAAATATTGCTCCGATAAATTGCAACTATTTGACAATACTTGTTGTTTCGTGGTACTGGCTCCTGGTCACGAAGTTGCTGGGAACCGAGGATGTATAAGTATGCACACTTTCAAAGACCTTTCTGCAAAACTAACAAAGTACTTCCAATCTAAAATAAAGGGTCCGCCATTTAACGTTTTTTTTTTCAACTAGTTCTTATTTCGCGAATGGTAACCTTAGCTCATGTCTGATTTGACAGATAATTAGTTTTATCCTTCCGCTGAACGAATATGGTTGTGCATACTCTTGAACAACGCTGGGAAATATTGCGACATTACTTTGAAAATCATGGTAATTTTGCGAAAATTGCGTACGGATTTTGGAAGAAGAGAAGCACTGTCAGCTCCGTATGTTCGTTATCTTGTGAAAAAAGTGAAAGAAACTGGCATCCTCATCGATAAACCAGAGGCGTGAAAAGCCAAAAACAGTGCGTACACCCGAGAAAATTGCTGCTGTGGCAGAAAGTGTGCGTGAAGCGCCATCAACATCAATTCACCGTCGTTCTCAACAATCGAACATTTCGGAGACATCATTGAGACGAATTTTGCATAAATACCTTGGTATGACGCCATACAAAGTCTAATTAGTTCGGGAGTTGAAGCCAACTGACCATCCAATGCGTTTTCGCTTCGCTAAGTGGGCCTGCGATCGACTTAGAGAAGATGCCGATTTTGCCAAAAAAATCATCTTTTCAGATGAAGCTCATTTTGATATTGGCGGGTATGTAAACAAGCAAAATTGTCGCATTTGTGGCACAGAAAATCCGCACGCATACATTGAAAAGCCGATATACCCAAAACGAGTCACTGTTTGGTGCGGATTTTGGTCCAGAGGCATAATTGGACCATTTTTCTTCGAAAATGAGCAAGGAGTGGCCGTTACAGTCAATGGCGATCGTTATCGGGCCATGTTGAACGAATTTTTGTTCACAAAAATTGAAGAGGAGGATACTGGCAACATTTGGTTTCAACAGAACGGCGGCGCTACGTGCCACACAGCCGAAGCTACACTCGATGTTTTGCGCCATGTTTTTGAAGATCGCATTATCAGCCGCAGAGCTGATGTCGTTTGGCCACCGCGGAGCTGCGATTTGACACCTTTGGACTATTATTTGTGGGGTGCCGTAAAAGATAAGTGTTACGCCGACATGCCAGAGACAATTGACGCTTTAAAGGACAATATTCGTGAAGCCATTGGTGAAATACAGCTGCACACAATCGATAATGTGCTTAAAAATTGGACCGATCGTGTAGGCTACTGCATGGCCAGCCGAGGCAGCCATTTGAATGAAATTATTTTCCATTATTAACCGGAAGGATTGTACTTTAAAAAAAAAAGAAATTTGAGAAAATATTCAGTAGTTTTTTTTATAGCATTTTCAAAAAAAAAAGTTATTTGGCGGACCCTGTACATGTACTCGCGTCGAGGTTCAATTTCCTGAAGCAAAAAAAAGCTTCCCAGCCAATCTTATGCTGAGAATGGATTGCAGATCTAAGGGGTCTGCCGAGAGCCTGCTCTTTCGTATGCTCAAACGAAAATTGTAATACATGGTACGCTGATGTTATGATCAGCGATGTGATCGTTTTCTAATCCCCACACAATCCTGTACAGAGGAAAAACCCTGCCCTGGAGCAAATCGAGGGGTAATATAATAATAGTGTAGGTATGAGTCGATACAGCTCCTCGATGAGAACCAACAGCACGCACCCTAAAGGCATACGGAGAAACGCGTGTACCTGTAAAAGGAACAATCAACGAAAGTGTCCATAGTGGAGAACTAAGACATACATTCTACCACTGATAGTCTCTAACTTACCTCAAAGCGCGAGCATAGAGGATTTGGATTGGTTTCAAGCATTTGGTTTACAAATTAACTTAGTAAATGAGGAAGGTGTGCTGCAAATCATATGAAAGCCGCGAGAACGCCTGGAATCGGACGCAACGATTCTATGTAAGAAACATGAAGTTTTCAGCCCTGGATTAGGCTGCAGCAAACTTTACTTAGCACATCTAACCTTGAAATCGAATAGCCAACACAGATATTTTAAATATCGTCCCTTACCATGCGTTCAGAAGGAAGAAGTCCGGCGAGAGATTGAACGTTTCCGGGGCTTGGCATCTTACGCCCAGTTGAAGCGAGCCAATGGGCAGCGCCAATTGTGGTGATGCGAAAATCAAACGGAAGTCTATGAATATGCTGGGATTTCAAAATTACCATCAACCCTGAGTAAACCGATTTGTCGGACGCTTACCTTCAAATACCTCTGGACGAGGGTTCAAAGAAATTATGGGTCAACAAGAATATCAACAACATGATATCAACAAGAAGTGTCTTAAACAACATCGACGAATCCGATAAAACGTCACAATCAATAACTATAACTTTGAGGTGTAGTACCTAAGGGACTTTGTCTAGCTCGACTCTGCAATAAACTCCTATAACTCTTGCCAATAGGTATTTTTTGAGCTGAGAAGACAATTGAGTAGAGCCCTATCCGAAAGATCTAAGGAAATTCTGTATAAGACCTTGGAGCCTGACCTAATACTAATGCGACTGATCGATCAATTCGACGCGGTTGAAAAAAATCCTCTCTATAGCTTATAGCATCGTGCATCAGCTTTAGTCCAAAATAGTGTAACCCACTTGGCAACAGCTTTGTTAATCCAAAATACCTTCAATCCACCCCTGCGATAAGTATAATCCGAAATAGGTTAGCATATGCGTGTGCTCGTATAACCTGCCCTGCCACGAGGACTGAAAAAAGTTAAATTCTATGAGCTGCCTATGCTGAAATCCATAAGAACGCGTGACATGAATTTCAAATGAAAGGCTCGGCGAGCATTTAAATTCAAATTCTTTACAACGTCAGTATCTGTTCGGCGAGGTAAACAACAAAAACAAACAGTTTTAAGCGATAAAATACCGAAATATTTAAAGGCTTGGATATTATTTATGAGAAAAAAATGTTTAAGCATCATTCTAAATTCCTAAGGACATCTCGACGAGGAAAATTAAAGAAATACAATTTAAGAAACCTATAATTCAGAGAGTGCTCTCAATAAGTCGCCTCTACTCACCTGTTATAGTGCCATCTCCGCCCGCAATCCTTGACGACAGGTTCTGCAACTCGATTTTCTTTGCCTTGGCAATATTGAAAATGCCCAACTCGGTGGAGCCGCCGCCCCTGCCATTTACACTATCGTCCAACGCAGCACTGCTCGACCCACTGCCCCCACTGTTGCTCAACACCTGGGCCAACTTATTGCCGAGTTGTAGAGCCATTTCCTCGTCGGCACAGTCACTCTCAAAGTCAATAGAAATCGGTCGGCCACCTGTCAAATTTAAATGCGTCACTTCAGTGCGCGACAATTTGGCCAACCTTTCTGCTATATCGCGATAATATGCCACAGGCTTTCGACGCGCTGTCCTCTCGCCGCGTGGATAATTCCGTGCTGCCAATGCGGCGGCTGTCAATTCCCGCAACGTTCTCTCGTCCACCGCCTTATCGCAGATGTTCTCCTCCGAGAAGTAGCACTGATTTATCTCCGCCTGAAAGCCAATCGGAGTCAGGGGGTCTGTAAATAATGAATCAGAACTTGATGAGGTCTCCTTGAGGACAACAATGTCACAATTTCCCAATTGATTGTCCGCTGGAAAATAAGCGAAAGTGAAAATAAATAAATTAACCGAATAAAGTAAACAAGGGGAAGTGGCATTTGGGGTATGGTCAAAATTATTTCACTTCAACTAATGAGATGGTTGGACGATGATGCCGGAAGCACAAGTATAATAGGAATTACAATAAGGACACCATGACGTTCATAGAATAAAGCACAGATGTGACAAAAGGCCATCAGGGAGCAGCAAGGACGTCGCGATTTTGAGGAAGAATTGCCATGTTGCCATGTAATGAATTATCCTTGGGTACACACACTTGTACTGTGGCGACATGACAAAGTGAATTATGTGACAGATACATGAAAGAAATTACATTGCAATTACGAAGAACACTATATACGTGCGCAAAAGGTCCTAGAGCCAGCTAATTTATGTTCTCCCGTTGCCTGCGATTATTAATAATTTGTTCTTGTCCAGTTGAGGAGTAGCTTCTTTTGAGTGATATTATGTAACATCTAGACGAATTACTATGTGCGACATTTAGGATCATAGACATAAGTAGGTATTAATTAATTTTTCTGTTTGTACTCGTATTTTGAAGCGACTTGCGTATGGGATTATTGTCGGTAATCTGGTAGTGAGTTTCATCCTGAAAGCGAGAGTTGGCTGTGGGTATTACGTGACAGTTCATAATTTAGGCTGCCAACTTTCAATGAAGGCATCTGAATCAATCGATTTTTAGGAAGAAAAGGCTGGATTTTATAAAATGGGCAGCCACCCAATAGAGAGAGTGTTTTGATTGAATATGCTTGCTGCCAATTGCCATTAAGTCATCGGTTTCGATGATTAACGATCTAATTACATTGAAATGACAATGGCAAACACATGATCGTCATGTTTAAACGAATTAGTTGGAGCCAAGTCAAAAGTTGTAATTCAAAGCTAAGGTTGCCAAAAGAAATGTCAATAAATAACCCATTTGGATCGATATCTGTCGTTCGCTTGGCAAGCGAGCCGGGAAGTAGTCTATACACATTTGATCGATAGTGCGTTTAGCCAAGAGGCGATAACTCTGTCCATGGTTAATGGAGTTGATTGAACGCGCCAAGGGTAAGGTCGATTGAATTACAAATTGCCGTTTTACCTATGGAGTATTCCCTAATGGAAATTTGTTCCGTTCCAACCCATGTTTTCGCAGAAATTTAGCAATTAACACATTTTAGAATTTAGACTCTGTGTTCTCAAATCTAGTACCCACTTTTTCACTTCAAGGATAGCTAGTGACTCTTTTAAAAATCGAGTAATCGTTTCCACTATCTAGCAGTGCGAGAATTACTATACCGAGAATCTGAAGCGTTCACTTCGTTGCTAGCTAAAGTTAAATCCCACATGTCGGTAAAGAAGTAAATCTTAGTACTAAACTATAGCTTTTTGATTTTGCTAAAATGTCTTCCAACATTTCTTGAAGTTAAATTTGATTAGAGATTGACGTTTAAATTATGTTTTGTTGTCACAATGTTACAAATATTTATTCCGAAAATTAATTGTTTACAACAAGTCGATAAATGATAGATGGTAGATTTGTGTATTTGGTACACGTTTGAAAAGGGCACCAACAAAATTCTGTGTTCGAATTTGAGGTTCTATGCATGTAATTGTTCGCACGCAACAGATTCCATGGTTTGGAGCCTTTTGAATTGACCTAGTGGACTGTTGTTCTTAATATTTGGAGACAGTTTCATGACATTATCCAACGAATGTAGATTATCTACTAAGTTTGACTAGGTATACATTGTGTAGTACTAGCACTCCAAAATCGAACGAGGTATTAGTCTTCACCCGGACTGCCAAGAGTCCGTCTGCCATGAGATTCGTTAATTTACATGGCCTTAGACCTTACAAGTCTATGCGAAAGAGGAAAATTTTGTGATAGACAGCTATACATTTGAGTTGGTTCGGGACTTTGTCTCGGGACTCGAGATTTTGATCAATTCTGATATTACGATGATAGGGGAACTCAAAAAAGTGGGTATCGCAATTCTGTCCGTCCGTGTGTCGGTCTGTCCCACCCTGGGGATTCTAAACGCCTGGACGGATTTGCTTCAAACTTCGTATTTTTTTTTATGCCAGCCCTAATATTAATGGTAGGTACCTCCCATATAAAAATTTTACGAAATATGTCTAAATTTAGATTTTTTCCAAAACGGCTCTAACGATTGCAACCAAAATTGATAGTTGATTTAATGTAAGCATGCTTAACATGACTACATACCCAGTTTTTCGCTAAAAAGTCCAGCAATGGCAGTTTTGAAAATTGGCTTTTTTCGAAAACGGTAAAAACGATTTTAAAAAAACTTATTTTTAAGGTACTATTGTCATTCTTAACTTGATAGTAAACTCAGTTTGAAAAACAGTGTTTTTTGAACCATGAATGCGTACCCAATCGCTAAAAACGGTACTTTAAAAACTACACATATCTCGAAACGATTTGTAACTGCTAGGTAATGTTTATGTCCTGAAGAATGAATACGTCGTACTCAGTTTTCAGCTAAACAGTTTAATAACAGTGCTTTTCGAATCCAAAGATGTAACATTTCTCAGCATAATTTTACAAAAAACCGCTCTAACGATTTTGATCAAAATACATATTTAAGACAACATAAGCATTCTAAACATGATCACGTACTTAGTTTTTCTCAGAAAACTCGAATATTGCCGTTTTATGAATATTTCTCAAAAATTACTACCCAACTCCCGATCTGTATTCACACACGGTATATTTTTGCAAAGCCCAAAACGGTGGCAATATAATTCGAAATTCATCGCCTACTTGCCTTGAAGGAAATGTCAGTTTGGGGTGAAATTTGAAAGTAGTAGAGCCTTGTAGTTAATACGAATGTTTATGTAGTATGTATTACGTTTTTAACTAAAAAGGGTTTAGTTACTAAACCTGAGTACATCTTGAGTAGGTATGATTTTAAACGTAAAATTTGCGGAAATGAATCTGAGATTCTTCGAGATTTGCAATAAACGAGAAAGTTTAGTGCGACCCAGTCGTGCACATTTTTTGAAAGCGTACGTGCTCTAATTTTTTTTTCATTTTAACGACAACAGGCGTTCAAGGATGAAAAAATGTAATTCTAAATTCAAATTGGAGTGTTTAAATCGTCGTAAACGTCACTCGGAATAAGGGTAAAGATTTGTAGTGAGTGGGCGTGTGGCGCAGCGGTTAGTGTGCTGGACTACAGTGCGAGGGATCCCAGGTTCGAACCCCGGAAAAACACAAATCACATCTTAAGGTTTTTTCTACTGCGCCACCTCTCGCGAACGTCTGACAAACATCCGAGAGTATGACTGTCCTGAAAAAGCTTCTCAATACAGCCGTTCGGACTCGGCATAAAATTGTAGGTCCCTTCCATTCGTCCCGAAAATAGAAACTCACACAAACGAATGGTTGCGAGAAACTAGGCCTAGGGTGTTTACCCGCCTGTTGCGCCACCTATTTATTTTTTTATTTGAAAATCCAGTATAGTTGGTATCATTGTACATGTCCATACCCATACCTTACCGTACACATTGAATTTCATATGAGAATAAAATCTCATACAGACCTCCGACTTGTTATCTTAAAACCAACATTCAAATGCAATTACACAAAACTCATTTATTACAACTCTCGCTTACAATTAACCAACAAATGTGAAAATAAATACATTTCGAACTATAATAATAACTTAATGTAGAATAAATTACTTTAATTACAGAACAGGACACTCATTGGATGTGGCACTAAAACTATAGATACTTTTTGAATTCCAAACTACGCTTTGTTCGTACCGTATCGTTTGGCAAATGCTTCGAGTGATTTGAGAACTTGCTTTGCCGATTCCTCAAGGCGTTGGTTAAAGTAGTCCCGATCGGTTGTCAGCTCCCGCATCTCCTCTACCGATGCATCGTCCATTGATGGCATGTCCATTTTAAACAAAGCTCCCAACTTTGGTAGGAACAGCAGCAAGCAAATGACGCCGATAAACTTTACGATCTTCTTGAAGATGAGCAACTTCAGCAGGATCTTGCCCAACGTGAAGAGATTTAACTTCAGTTTGAGTTTATTAAACAGCCATTCATGCACCGACGGCTGTTGCTGATAGTGTCCCACGGAGTGATGCTTCGGGTATTCGTGGTAAAATGTCGCCGGTGGATGGTTTATGTACTCCGGCTGAGGTTGCGGTGCAGGCTCATAGTTGTATCCTATTGTCTGGGGCTGTGGTTCGTAGCTACCATACCCTGTATTCAGAGGAGGCGGCCCATAGGACTCTGGATGTTGGGAACTCTGCAGCGCTTGAAGGTAAGTATCCTCGTCGATGGGATTCGCACTCACGACAGCCAGAGCTAGTGCTCCGACACAGACGATATTCATGAACAAATTCATTTTAAACTTCGGCTATACGTTCGAGATTCGTTGCGCACTTTGAGACACCTTTACCGATGGCCACCGACTGACCAACTAAAATGCAATTCAATTAACCTGTGCCTTCATTTAAGCATTACTATGAACCGCATGTAATTGGACAAATGTGTCAACCCAGCGTATACGATGTGGGAAGTGAATTTCAATTTGGTGGTGGTTTATTGATAAACGCGGACGAATGGTCAGACGACGACGATCATCGCAGTCGTCGCTCGCTCGGATAGAAGAAGAAAGTGGGATTGCGTACGCGAGCCAATTCCATTGCACATCGACCGATCGGAGTGTGATCGGAATCGGAATTAGCTGATTGGGCATGTTCTTGTTATCACGTACGATAATACTTTCTCTGCCCAAAAGAACGGCAATTTTGATCGAACAATGCGCGAGACGTTGATATAGATACTTGATACAAGCGTTATGTTAGGTCGGAATTTATGGTATTTGGAGTTAATAACTCTTAAGGCACCTACTATACTGCACCTTCGCATTAATGTGACTCTAGAAAAGGGGGTCTGCTCCAAATTGATTAATGAAAGTGCGTAGAGGCTATTTTGTCTAAGCTGCTGAGCTAAATTCGATGTTACATAAGGAACGGATGGGGTACTCTTCCGAATATTAAATTTGGCTAACAAAACCATTCAGAGTAGATATACTATTGCTATATGAAGACACAGTGAGGTCAATAAAATTTATCGCTATCAGCCGGAAATCTACTACAGCAACTTCAAGAGTAATCGAAAGATTTAAATGCGATAGCGGTTTTACGTAAGACGATGCATTTCTTGGGAAATCATAGATCAGTTACTATTTGTCATGAGGTAATAGTGTTGCTGTTTGACGTGCCCCATCGAAGTCAATCAATTTTGGTACAGGAAATTACTCAAACGATCCTTTTTTTATTTCTACACTAAGGTGATGGTGTAGAAATTTTAATTGAAGTAGGTACACCCTTAAAATATCATTGATTCAGAAAGAGCCAGTTTTGAAGAAATTTCCATCTTGGCTTGGTGTCATCTGTTATTGCATCAAGACCACAAACCACTAGGCGGATTCAATTTTTGAAGTTTTTAGGTGAATGTTTTTGAAAATGGTAGTCTGTGATTTTAAAAACATCGGTAGGGACTTTCTACAAAATTACAAAAAACAAAAAAAAAAATCTATTTGCTCGAAAGTGCCTCTCTAACGCTATCTATTAAATTTAATTCCTCATCCAGTGCATGACAAAACCGTTGAATTTGTTACTTTAAATAAATCTATGTCGAAACGGGTACTTAATAAGGGCAACAAGTCAACAACGAAGCAACCAAAACTCTGCAAATAAAACGGCATTAAAACATTTGGAAATACACATGCAATGTTGGGACCATGAAATTTGTAGACCAAAAAATAGCGGAACTCTTAAGAAGTAACCTGGCACTTGGTCACCACGCCACTGCCACGCTACTACGACGGGTTGGGGTCGAAATTCTGGCGAGGTCAAATATCTGCCTTTAAAATTCTGCTTTCAAAATTTTGATTTACAAAATTCTGCAAATAATGAAAAAAAAGTTGGGAAAATGTTAAAAAGCGCGTGCGCGTTGTACGTGGATGGATATGTATTATTGTGAAAAATTAGGTTTTTTTTGTGTGTTCCTGGTACCCACCTGTGTACCTTCTTTATATGAAATATATTGTAATTTGTTGACAAAGTTGAAAAATATTTGTTTTCTTATAATTCGTAAATTCGTAAAACAGAATTAGCAGAATTTATTTGCTTAAAATATTGCCTGTCAGAATTTTAAAAAGCAGAATTTTGAAAAGCAGAATTCTGTAAGACAGAAGAGAAAAAAAAAACAGAATTTTGAAAAGCAGAATTTTTGTGTTAAAAGTCAGAATTTTGCAAAGCAGAATTTCTACCCGCTCTCTACTACGACACAACTTTAGTGCTCACCTTAGCTTAGATAAATAGGTAGGTTCGTTAGGTTAGGTAAGGCGGCTCTTCTAAAGAGGACACACTTAGACTATAAATATTTGGTCCAGTGTGATACCACAAGAGGGGTGGGGGAAGTGGCCAGAAAAAATCTATGCGGCGGACATTACTGTGGGAACTATATTGCTACTTGCGAATTTGGGTGCCTTGAGGTTTTGATGGTGACTGAGGCAGTCAAATCTTATATAAGTTTGCGCCTTAATAGTCTGCCCCCTGATGCCTATTGCCTCTGACAGACCATCACTAAGGAGGGAGACTGGTGCGAGGCAGAAGTGGGTGATTGAACCAGTCCGCGTTGCTGCTTGACTAAAAGTCTGGTGGATGGATTGCCAGTTGAAAATCGGGGTAACCGTAATTATCTGCCTCCCGTTTATTTCCTTTTGGCAATCATTCCACATGACAGAGACTGGTGCTTGCTAAGCAGAATAGCTTGATTGAAGCACTCCGTCCTACTGCTTCGTACCGAAGAGAAAGGTCGCGATTTGTCTTCGGTGAAAAGGCGAGGGGTGACCGAAACAGTCTAACCCTTCGAAAATCGAACGGACCTCGAATTGTCTATTTTTTTTTGGTACTACCTAATCCTAAAGTAAATGCCAAAACCATTCGAATTCGCAAATAATCACTCTAATGCAAATGTGTTTGCGAACAGGCTGTGTAGAATTATAGATTGCAGAAGTCTCAAAAAATGTGAGTAAGAAATTTGTTCATAACTTATTAAATATTATTAAGAGTATTAAAATATACTTTATGCATAGGGAATCATCTAAATGTGCAAACACAAAGACATCTCAATTTGAGATTCTTGTTCAATACATGACAATGCATCCCGACTTATCTAAAGGATTTATCCCGAATTCGCCTTGGCTCAATTTGATCATTGCAATACTCATTTTCTTCGGTAAAAAATTAAATTGCGACACTGTCCATGTTGATTTAGCACCTATTCACGAATCACAATAAATGATTATTTCGTTTTATTCAAATGTCTGTCAAACACAATGCGAGACTCGTTCGAAAGTCGGAAATTGTTTGGGAAAAAATTGGCATTACTTACATTCGATTCTAATTTCATACATAGTTCCGTTTGAAAGTAGAATCGGAACCAACTTTCGAATAGAATCGAAAGTAGAATCGAATTACATAGTTGGCCCCCAGGTAAACGCTACGATGTACCGAAGAGTGTCAAGGAGCCTTCAAACAATATTTTAAAATTATTTTAGTATAGTGAATGAGGATAACAATAAAGACTACCAGCCTTATTTTTAACTTTATACACTCTCTATAATAGGTCTAAACGCAAAAAAATATATTAGATTTTTGCGTTTAGAGTTATTATAGAGAGTGTATAAATTTTATAAATAAGGCTGTACATCTATATATATAAAAATGAAGTATCCGACTGACAGATGATCAACGCCCAGCCTAAACCATTTGCTCTTCAAAGCTGAAATTTTGCACTAAGAAAGGTCAAAGTTTGTATGGAAGATTTTTATTTTTCATCCGATTAACTTCAAACTCGGTTTATGAACACTCTATGAGAAATAAAGAAAACTGATTTCTCAGATTTTGGAAATTGAACCCCTAAAGGGGTAAAAGAGGGGGTCAAAGTTTGTATGGGAAATTTTAATTTTTCATCCGATTGACTTCAAACTCGGTTTGTATAATTATTCTCTATGAGAAATAAAGAAAATGTTTTCTTCGACTTTGGAAATTCTACCCTTAAAGGGTAAGAGGGGGGTCAAAGTTTATTTTTCATCCGATCAACTTCAAACTTAGTTTGTGACCCTTTTCTTAAGTCACGAACCGTTCGTCGTATCAATTTTAAACTTTGTAATGCGTCCTAAAATCTTTCTAAGATACTTATCGCTTCATCTAACTCCAGCGTACGTACTCCAAAGATATTCAAGCGGAATTCTGTATGAAGGGGGTCATACCTACTGCTAGAAAGTGGTGCATCTTTCTGGTTGCAAGAGTGTAATAAGATCTGTGAGGTGTGGAATATAATGAAGGGGTAAAAAAGCTCCCCCTCTATTGTAAAGATGGTGCTTATCATATCGCTGTATTTGTCAGCAAAGAAATATGTTTTGTCCCATAGGTTGTGACTCAATCTGCTAGGTATGATCTGTGTTGAGATGCCAGCGCTTCACTAACAAAAATATTGATGATATAATCTTTGAACTGTTTTCTCCAATAGGGCATTAAACACATTTTTCAGAGATACTAACTAAATATTTTTCAGAGATAACTAACTAAGTCTTGTTTTATGTCTCAGATGCATGAACATAGTAGCTGTAGCAAATAAAGATAATCTTGGTGCTTTTTGATTCTTTCAAAAATCTTAAAGCGATTCCGGTCCCATTTAAGCTGTCGGGCTTAGGGGAAGGGTATTTGGAAGATCGAATAGACATAAACTCTCAGAGGAGTCATTTTGAAAAGAGTAGAAAAAACCTTTAGCTTGCGCGCAAAAGCAAAAGGGAAGGGGACCTCATTCATCCATTTTCAATGGTTCGCTTGTCCATTAAGTGGGTCGCGGGTGTAGGTTGCTCAAGTGGACTCTCCATAGCTCTCGATCCTCCGCCATCGACTCCAAATCATCAAGGGCAATCCCCATACGGGTAGAGGAGAGATTATGAATTTGATCTAACCATCTCATCCTGGGTCTACCTAGGGGACGCCTGCCCGATGGTACGGATGCCATAGCACGTCGTGGAATCCTGGTCGGGGACATGCGTTTAACACGACCAAACCACCGAAGCATGGACCGCTCCATCCGGAGGAGTAGCTGCTCGACATTAAGCACGCATTCTGGTGTTTCAAATGCGATCTCTACGGGTCACACCAGCAATACAGCAAAGGAATCCCATTTCGGCAGCTTGTATTCACGATCTTATTCTTTCGGTCATTACCCAAACCTCATGACCATAGGTAAGAGTTGGAACAAACACCGAATTAAAGACTGACAACTTAGCTTTGACACCAAGGGACCTCAACCATCTTGTATTAGAATCTAGAGGCAGTTAGTCATTGACGGAGCTAACTCGAAAGGCTTATTAATGGCGTTCCATTTCCCCCGTCCATTGGGGAGAGTAGCGCCCCTCAAGTAAGTATAAGTGGAACCAAATGCCAAACTGTCCTTCAAATATTTCCTGAGATTTTTATAAGAGTCGAAACCACAATCAATATTAGATATGCAGAAATAATTTTTCCGTCGGACGACTTTTCAGTCGCACTATTAACTGTCATGTGAACAAGTTCATATTGAAAGGCTACCATTTTTTTTTTTTACTAATTTGGTCGTACGATGAAATTGCATGTGCTCGCCTAATCAACGAGGGATATAGCATGTAAGATTCATTAGAGAGTAATGGACCGCGGTGATTAGACATAAAATGACATTATTGCTGATCTCACGCGTTCGTCTGTGATTTTGTGCTTGAGATAATACTTGTCACGAAGTTTAATTACGGACAACATACGCACTATAGGGACATATCAAATCGAACATGTGCTTTTTACTTTCACTGAACCATCGTAAACTGCTGCATTCATTTTATCCCTTAATATCGCAATCGTATTAAACGCTATACATCGAACAGATCTGCGTGAGCTCACAAAAGCATCAAATAAGACAAAACTCCATACAGTATCAATTCTTCACCGGAAACGGTATACAAATGCACGTACGGCATTTAGATTAGATTATGATGACTAACTATAGGTACATGGGGTCATGCACACAATGACTCTTTAAGTGGCTTGAGTTGATGATGATGTTCAGTTTTTTTTTTTTTTTTTGTATAAATGCGTGTTGTGGATCGTTAGTCTTCTGATATTATAACTATAAATCAAGTTGAGACAACCAACTGTTTTGACTAATATAAAAGTAAATAAATAGGTGGCGCGACAGACGTGTAGGCAGCCTACACCTAGCTTCTCGCAATCGCAACCATTCGTTTGTGTGAGTTTATATTTTTGGGACAACTGGAAGGGACCTACAATTTTATGCCGACTCCGAACGGCTGAATTGAGAAGCTTTCTCAGTCATACTCTCGGATGTTTGTCAGACGTTCGAGAGAGGTGGCGCAGTAGAAAAAACCTTAAGATGTAATTTGTGTTTTTCCGGGGATCGATACTGGGATCCCTCGCACAGTAGTCCGGCACACTAACCACTGCGCTACTGCACCCACATTTTTGACTGATATGGAGAAAAGCATAAAAAACGACCCACAGACCTAAGTTGATGCCTACTGTCCACGTAACTGCACTTCATACGCACGCTTTCGTCATTTGCAGCTTGTTGTACGCTTGCTTGCAGCATAATTGCAGCTTCTTTGCAGATGGCACATACTAAACAAACGATGCTTTGTCCACGAAGCGGCAAAGTCGCATTTTCGTAGTTGCAAATGTGACTTTGCCGCTCATGGACAGTAGGCCTTAGCTTTGTTGTGGGTGAATAAAAAAAAAATTTGAATCGCTTTCAAAGTCGCCTATATTCGCCCATAATCGTCCTGAAGCCAAGTTAATTTAGTAATAAAAATGTCTTCAGCTTTATCTAATAGAAATAGAAACCACTAAGCAATTTGAGATGTCAAACTTGTTGCTGTACCCATTCATTAGTCTAAAAACGTAACACGTTAATCTAATAGCCGACGACATTTATTTATAGGATTTTAATTCTAACCATCGAAATTGATATCGCTACCGAAAATATACTCAGACGGCTTTTTTCTATTTATGTAAATATAATTTTTATTTATGTATATATGCGCTGACGTCAGCGGTTGCTTATGCAATCCCTTGGTTTTACAAGGAGTGGTATTATAGATCCTTCCACTCATAAGAGGTGTGTACTGATGAAACCCCGCTTTCAATATAAGCCACTTGGGGCTGCTGCTGCGCCGGCCGCGACAGGGACGATGATGAACCGTCAAAAAAAGATGACCTAATCCAGAAATGGAAATCAATCATCGATATAACATGAACGAAACCCACCTCCACATAGCTCTCCGTTGCGTGTACTTCCGCCTGTCAGCATTTGAGACCGTAGCTTATTTCGTTCGGTAGTTAGAACGCCGACCGACAACGAAGTCGTCACTGCTGTTGACAGGTGCTTAATCTAAAGCCGCGCGTTAACAATTTTTTTATATTTAGACTTGTTACCAGGGAAGGTATTTGTTTTTGTTGCGAACTCTCCGTCTTAAATCCATGCGCAGGCATGCGGAATGTATCAACTGATGCGTTCGTACCGCGCCCATAGTATAGGTACTCTGCATGAGTTTTTGCAATTTTTGCAATTCAAATTAATTTTTTATTTTTTTGGCTCTTCAGACCCACGGGAGACTAAATAGATTGTATTGGAGGTAGCACAAAGAAAAAAAAAAAAAAAAGGTCAGGATAACGCTTGTGTTAACTTGGCGGTGTATCTTTTTGGGGTGTTATTTCGCCTCGAAGGGTGTGTCTGTGTGTTGGTATAGATGAGGGTAGGTACGACAAACAAAAATAACATTCTCCAAGGTGGCAAACTGATGTAATTCGGTCTCGCCCACACTATCCCCCACAAGCGATCTAATGATGATTCTCCTGCCGCCAATGACAAACGTAACGATGCGTGTTTATGGTCGTGTTTATTAGCGACTGTAAACATATACATAATTACAGGGGATTGGAACTTTTTGTTATTTACAAACAAGGATTTTCACCAAAGTACATCTGTACAGCGAGAGATGGAATCGGGGAAATTTTCGGATGAACAAATTAGACGAATTCTATTCAATTACATTTTCAAGTGAGTGGACGATCAAGGATTTCAAAGATAAAACGCGGCCGATAAATTGTATATAAAGGGGTTAAATGCAAAAGAGTATATCTACACAATATACGTTTTAGTACATATAACCCAGAGAAAAATACCCATTTTATTGCCTACTAGCTGGACCCGTGCTCGCCTTGCCCGCTCGCACAAAATTATATTTGGTCTCTCTTCTTATGAAGATTATTAATATACCCCATGCCATACTGTAGCACGCACCCCATCCCCATCCGGCATCGGGCATACGATCATAATATACATATGTACCTACATATACAACTGACCATAGCACTTACTGCGAAAACAAATCAATCCTCGAATGTATATATTTTCACTTCAAAAAATACATTTTGGCTAAAAACTGTTCCTAAGGACATGGCTGTAAACGACATAGCCTATAGCAGTCTCACAGTCCTAAGGAACATTTAAAAAAAAGTTTCATCGAAATCTGTCCAGTAGGTTTCGAGTTTTTAACGGCAAAAGAAAATTCCTACAGTTTTATTATATGTATAGATATAGATTTCACAAACTGGCTGGACAGAAGTAAGTCACTCATACACAGTAGGTACCTATCTGTTCAAGAAAAATTGCTTTCGATGTGCGACAACAACCCCAACCCTACCCTGTTACGTCATATCAGAATAAAATTCCTACTGCGTTGCGTGGCGATATGCGATAATGGATGTAATGCATTGGATATATAATGTGCACCCTCTGCATCGCCCTCCCTCTCATTGATCTTGCTACTTGTTTAATATACTGCATTTCCTTTCCTTTCCTTTGCTTCCCTCTTCCTAAAGAATCCAAACAACTACCTACCCCAACCCAACACAGTTACCATACCACATATCGAATGAAATTCTGAAATGAAACCTGTTTTGTATTATACGTCTCTTCTCTTATGAAGATTATTAATATACCCCATGCCATTCTGCAGCACGCACGACTCACCCCATCCCCATCCTTAATCGGACATACAATCATAATATACATACCTACATAATATACAACTGACCATAGCACTCACTGCGAAAACAAATCAACCCTTATCGAATGTGTAGTATACGTATGCTAGTCTTGTTTTGTTTTTGTTTGACGATCGCAAAAGTACAAACATCCATTCGTAGCAAGGTATATGTGTATGTATATATTTTCACTTCAAAAAATACATTTTGGCTAAAAACTGTTCCTAAGGACGTGGCTATAAACGACATAGCCTATAGCAGTCTCACAGTCTTAAGGAACATTTAAAAAAAGTTTCATCGAAATCTGTCCAGTAGTTTTCGAGTTTTTAGCTGACAAAGAAAATGCCTACAGTTTTATTATATGTAAGGATACCCACAAAACTTTGAGGTCCAGATTAAAACTTTGTATGATTAATTTGTATTTATATATAGGAAGATATGTAACATAAAAAAAAACATTTTTCCAAAATAAATGCAATTTTGACAAGAGTGTATTAAAACAAGTAAAAGTGTTACCATTGTGTTTTCAATAGACAGTTATACAAGGTATACGGAACGTGACCATTTATTTTTTGGCAAAAAGCGGCGGGTTTTTTGAAGCTAAAAGCGGGCGTGTTTTGGCGGGTTTCCCAAATAGATTCTGACCTGAAAAATTTCGTGCAAAATAGTCGAAAACAGTTTATTTCACGTATTGTCACGTAAAATCTAATAGAATTCTTTAAAAATAAACGTCATCGTTTTTTTAATATACGGGATATACAGAAAACGGCTTCTAATTCTGGCGTAAGCGTTACATATTTTTTAATTTTTGGATTTTTCGGAATCTCGGAGTTGGAGAGACACTTTATCTTTCTAAATTTTACCGCCGTATTTACAGCGATTTTTTTTTTTTTTTTTAAATACTTCTCCCGGGAACGGCAAACCTATAACGCTTCATCAGCGCCCCGAGATGCTTGCAGATGTATGTTAGGTCTGCATTTAAATTGCTGCAAATTGTAGAATTCTGGAAATATATCCCCAGAAAGCGAGTTCCAAAGTTTGCTTGTCCTGTAACAGAAGGAGTTTTGGAAAGATGATGTCCTCGCGGTTGCCAAGTGTACTGTATGGTCATGAGCATTAGCAGCCTGTCTTGTGGGGCGCCCAAAAGTTGCATTTCGAGGGAAAATGTCCTTGAGTTCCTCGGAACATCTACCATGGAAGTACTTATAGAACAAGCGACTTGTCTTCTGTGCACCAACGGTTGCAGATTCGATGAGAGTATAGGATCTCCAATAAGTCGAACTGCTCGTCTCTGCGAATGTCAATGAATAACATTGATTTGTTTCTTTGACACATGACATTTGCAATTTTCGCGCAGTTATGCCAACTGAAGTTATCTACGGAAGCTTAGATCTGCCATCAGGGTTCTTATACGTTTTTAAATTAAAAAAATGTTCAAACTTAGTGAAAAAAGGACTAAAGAAAATTCTTAAGAGAATTATTAAATTCCGATTTTTTATCAAAAAGCAAGGTACCAGAACTTCTGCGGGAAATCGTTAGAAATCCTTCTTTAATACTTAAAACCCTCCCTCAAGTTCCCGTTAGTGAACGATCAATTCGTAGGCGTCTTAATGAATCTAATTTCGTAACATACAAGGCGGCGCACAAGTCATCTTCATCAATCATCACCCTATCCGAAGGTGCTATAATTTTTGCAAATGGCCGCAATTCTACTTTGACATTTATGAGGTATAATAAACAGATACAAAATACACGTTAACAAGACATGAATTGCTACAGATACCTAGATCTACTGCTAAGAAATTGTTTTGATTTTTTTGCGGGAAAATTTGTCGGTGGTGATGGCGAAACGCGAATTTCGGCGCAGATTTCCCGGCCTTTTGACACCAACGCGGCCAAACTCTACGCCGTTAAGCCGCTCGCCTAGAAAAGTATGGGATAAC
Organism: Cheilosia soror; assembly: GCA_949372485.1. Classification (NCBI taxonomy): domain Eukaryota; kingdom Metazoa; phylum Arthropoda; class Insecta; order Diptera; family Syrphidae; genus Cheilosia; species Cheilosia soror. The sequence goes on along the minus strand of OX443561.1, from coordinate 131,887,229 downwards.
ACGAGATGCTGCCAGGTCTGCCCGACCCAGAGCAACCCTTCTGCACATTGGGCCCTGGAATATCGACCAGGCGACCGACGTGACACGCAATTGGGCATATTAATCGGCGCTATTTACAGAAACTATTGGTGACAGACTGTAGGATGTTCTCTTACGTAGTGCAGATACGGCTGTTAGCTGTCGATCCCCAAGCGCTTGTAACATACACTCAAGCCATCCTAAATCTCGACATCGAGGGACACCAGTTTTCATCACGAGCGACGATGCCCATTTCCATCTCTGTGGATATGTTAATAAGCAAAATTATTGCTTCTGAGCCACCGAAAATCCGCATATACCCACGAAGATCCATTACACCCGTACAAAGGTACTGTATGGTGCGCTGTTTAGATACTCTGTAAGGTGTTATGCAATAACGCTCAAGGAAATAGCGCCCCATAGGGCCACAATCGAAATTATAAGGGCTGCATTTCCAGGTTGCCTAATTTTGGCGATTTGAACTGGCCGGCAAGATCATCTGATTTAACTATGAGTCTAACTAACGAGTCTATGTCCAAAAGCCTTAGACTCTAGAGTCTTGAAGCCCTCAAAGAGAATATCCGTCAAGAATGCGAGGACCTATCGCCGAAAATTCCGAGTGTGATGCAAAATGTCATAATTCAGACCCTAATGACAAAAAAAAAGAAATGAAGAGAATAAGAGATCAAATAAGCATAATCCAAAAGCAAAACCAACGTTTTTCATTCATAAAAAAAATTACAAAGTCGAAAAACAATTTTTGCCCCACCTTGCAGGTAGTATACATTATCTAGGTACATGTAGAGTAGATACAATATTGTTAATTTATAAAAATTGTTTTATTTTTATATTTTTTTGATCCTAAGGTCGTGTTTCAATCCCCGTATAATTTTCTGACCCTATCGTGGTGGAAAACGAGTTTTAAGCTATCCAATAATTATCATAGCTAATTTTTTGACGTTTTCTTTTATTACAATTTTGCTAGAATGTTGAAGAGAAAATAAAACACTGAATTTAAATTACTTAATTAATTGCGTGAGCTAAGAAAAATCTGTGCTTTAGAATTGGTGGAGTTTAATTAAGTTCTCTTTTTAACTCTTTCATAACTGTCAGAAAATTAGCCGAGGATATTTACCTACAGTGGCCGGCATAAGTATTTTGACAAATCTAAAGTTAATTCTGCTCATAATTTAAAAGTTACTTCATGTAAATTTTGGCATCAATAGAAAGGTCATTTAAATTCCGTTTGAATGATACAAAACTTTCCTTTACCCATTAAGTACCCATTTAAAAATTTTAGAATTTAGAATTTTTGTCAAGGTCTACTTTTTTGACTTTTTTTTCCTCGGTATCAAAAAAAAAATGTTTTGATGCAAAAAGTTTCTCCAAACAATTCTAATAGTGACTGCAAAAAAAAATTTTCAAAAATCTCTTCGCTAATATTTTTTATGATTTTTTGAAAATTGCTAAAAATGACTATTTTAGTCACTTTTTCCTCCTTTTCATACAAAATTTTTCTGAGATCATCCCATTCAAAAAATCATAAAAAATATTAGCGAAGAGATTTTTGAAAAATTTTTTTTTGCAGTCACTATGAGAATTGTTTGAAGAAACTTTTTGCATCAAAATATTTTTTTTTTGGAACCGAGGAAAAAAGTCAAAAAAGTAGACTTTTACAAAAGTTCCAAATTTTCAATGGGTAATTAATCGGTTAAGGAAAGTTTTGTATCATTCAAACGGAATTTAAATGACCTTTCCATTGATGCCAAAATTTACATGAAGTAAGTTCAAATTATGAGCAGAATTAACTTTAGTTTTGTCAAAATACTTATGCCGGCCACTGTACTTAGCGCAATTGACACAGGGCCTAAAGCAGGCCCAATGCACACTCAGCAACTGGAAAAAACCTAATCCAGTTGGCAACTCGAGTTAAGCGGCCCCCATAGACACCACACTAGTGTCTGCACCGGTCTCGGTGCACGGAAATGTGTGCTGTGTGTGGGCTGGTGCGCACACCGATTTTGGGTGTCAGACACGGAGCGAGTAAAATCAAAAGTTTTTGATTTTTGGTGCCGGTGTCTCGATCAGTGTGGTGTGTATGGCGGAATGCCACACCGGCGTCAGTACACCGGTGCAGACACAAGTGTAGTGTCTATGGGCCGCTTAGACTCAGCGGTGACTTGACTCCCCACACGAGGAAACTCATCACCAATCAAAATCACTAGTTCGTTCATTGCCGTCATGTTTTTTAACCTGCCCCCACAAGCACCAGCGAACGTTCATCTTCGATAAACTAGAAACTAAAATCAATAGACAATCCGACTCCGACATGTAAATCAACAGACGACTGGTTACAATCTGGTTGATCTCAAATTTTCTATTTCACAAGGTACGTTTTTCTCCTCGAGGTATTCATGGATAGAACGCACGCTTTCGTTTCTCAACACAAAAAAAAAAAAAACAAAACAGATAAAAAACAACACGATCTGCCAAAATTTAGCTTGAGAAAATATGCGGGACCATTAATGGGCGAGCTAAATTTTGACAGATACACGAACTATCTACAGTCTGAAATGCAAAATCGTTTTTTTAACTAGAGTGGCGACCTACCATTCGACTTAAATTTAACTAAGTAGGCTTAAATTTTCTATAGGAGCTAAAATTTATCTCGAGCAGAGTACTAAGCTTAAATTCCAATAAATTATTCTGTTAATAATATTGAAATATATTTCGTAATTGACTTAATAAAAATTTCATATTTTATATACCTAGTGTATATATATGCATCTCAAACTGGACCACCCTGTATACGTCTGTTACTAAGGCCGCCATATTCGAAGCTTCGCTATACGAAATGGAAATCCAGAAAGTGGAAATCGCCCTTCAGTAGCTAGACTTCATGCATTTTGTCAAAGGGAAAAGACTCTTATCATTACATGCTGTGGCTGTGACTCTTTTTATATCGATTTTTAGGTCGCCGGCCGTTTGGTGACGTGACGCCTAGGTAAGGAGGCGCCCCGCATCCCAGAGAAAGAAAACCAGACTTGTATTTGAACTAAAAATAGAATCGCCTACAATGCATATCGCGTATGGCTTCAAAGGTAATTGCAACTAAGCCTCTAATCAAATACACTTAGCTGTCTCAAAATTATGTAATGTAAACAAAAGGGCCGCATAACGCTAACGCACGGCCGGCGCGGCGCGGCGATTGATATAGAAAAAGAGAATGAAAATGAAAACTAAAATCTAAAAGCACTTTGACAATGTTTGTTGTGTGTACCACCACTACAATCAGAGATTCAGAGACATGCCGAAGAGTCGACTGGAAGCAAAGTGTATTGTGTATGTAGGTACCTACTTCCAAACAGGTTAGTTCCGTCCGACGATGAACCCTATCATACACTAGCACTACTACATAAACATGATAAGGCCCCATTTTCGACATCACCTCTGTATTCATTTGGAAAATTGTGACAACTACAAACTCGCGTTGGTCGTAAATGTGTGAACAGTGAATAGAATGATTAGAAAAAAAAAACTAACAAATGGAAAACAAAACATAAACACGCAAAGGGCTAAGAAATTATTTTCCCACCTGTATTCGATGACGAGGTCGTCGCTGGATTGTGCTGATGATGATGTACAACTGCCGTCAAATTGTTTGCTGTTTTCCATGAATCTGTTTGCACGATAATTGTCTCCACTTGATGCCGGACACCCGAATGAGGTTCCGATTCATCTGTCAAATTGCCATCAGTTACCGGTGATGCTATCAAACGCGACGATGACGACGACGCACGGGCACCGTCAAGAACCGAGTGTAAAGTGGTACTGTCTGGGGTCGCCTGCTCTGAGGCTAGGTTACCAACAGCAGTGGAATATCCACAATCACCACTACCATCGCTAGTTCTACCACCACTGACAGAACTCGTTCCAATGATGACGGCGGCGTCCACGGCACCTCCACTGGGTGAGCCCATCGAACGACGACAACGGCGGCGAACATCTGTTGCTTCAACAATTGGAACCCCAGTCCCAGCGCTGCTGCTGCTAAAAGGTTCCACTTGGTTGGGTGTTGCTATTTCTTCTTGTGCCGGTTTAGTGATTTGATCGGAACTCCAGCTCTCAGTGGCAGCAGCAGCAACCGCTGATGATTCAACTCCAATGGCTAATGGCGACGCACATGACTGAAGCTGAGCCGCCGCGGCCGCCCCAGAACCACTTTGGTTCCTGGTAGTGGTGGTGATTCCCTTTGTTGGTGAATGCTGTTGTGGTGATTCCGATTCCTCTGCTATCAGTGGCACCACAATTGAATCCCCTTGGCTCGTGGGGGTGGGGTGATTTATTTTTTCCACCATTATGTCGGCGGCGGAGGTGGAGGGACCAATGATGCTTGTCTGCCTCTCTTGGGTCGTCGACATTTCGAGTTCTGCTTTTTCATTGCGTTCTGTTGTTGTTTGCGTTTTTAAAACTTGCTTCGATGTTGGTTCTTTGGAGTAAAATTTTTGTTTTACTGTGAGTTTTTCTCTTTTCTTTGCTTGCTTTTTGTGCCATTTCTTTCCACGATCTTTGGCTGGAAAGAGCAGAACAGAGGAAGAAAGAAGAAAATTCGAAGATTTTTTGTTGGTAAGTTTGCTTTCTTCTATTCAATTTGGCAAAAGAACACAACCATTGAGGGAGTTTTTTTTTTTCAACACAACTAAATGGAGATTGTTGTTTGTTAATGATGTCATGCAAAACTGCAAAAGAATTTTAAAACACAAACAAAGTAACAGTAACAATGGAACAATTCAAAAATCACCATGCAAATTACAAAAGTAATGTTTCAAACTAGCTACAGATTAGTGTACGAGAAGAAGTAGGTAAGCAAAGGGATTGTAGTTAATTTAATTACATACAAACTAAAATTTAATTTTTGACCAATACAACGGCTATAAAGCTACATATAACGTTAATAATAAATATAAAGCATTTAAGATAAGCTCGCAACTCCAAGCATCATAATAGATTCACAGTTCAGCACAGATTTGCATATCTTTAGCCAGCGATTAGACTGCCTGCCAATACTGCACCATGGTTAAATGACCAGATTATCTGTCAAATGACCAAAAAGTCAGCACTGTAAAGCTTGCCTATTACACCAAAATTAGTTTTTTTTTTAATAGGTACTTCTCTTGAGAAAGACGGACCTATAACGCTTCAACAGTGCCTCAAGATAGGTGATAGTTCTACACTTAAATTGTTTGTAAGTTGTAGCCCTTAGAAATATGAAATATTGTTGTAGGTAAGTTACAGCGAGCGAGTTCCAAAGTTTACTTGTCCTGAAGCTAAAATGTTTTGGAAGAGTGATGTTATGGCGGTTGTAAAGACTGATAGGTGAGCGTCAAAAATATATGAACACAAATGCGGTTTTCAATGTCTTTGGAGCTAGGAAGTGTGTATTTTTTTTAAATATCTGTAAAGTTATTTTTTCCTGTCGAAATGAAACATGTTTTCTTATTGTTATTTCGTGCTTAAACTTTTTACAGATTGTTTGTTTTTAGACCTGTTTCCAGACCCTAAATAAAACTAAGCATCGGTGTTCACTCCCTTTTGACTCTCACTGTAGGTATGTAGGCTGGTTGTCTATCTTGAAAGGCGCTCAAATGTCTCATTTCAAAAAATAATTTCGTTACGTTCCTTGGAGCTTCTACCCATAGAATAATCCAAAGTCAAACGAGTAGTCTTTTATGCGCCAGTGGCTTTAGATTTGATGTTTGATGTAGAATGCCAAGCAAGGACCAATGTTATATTTTATAATATTAATTACATAAAATAAATGTTAGGCATTAGGTACTAAATTAAAAATGCACTTGCCAGTTTTTGACAATATTGAAATCACCTGTCCTCATTGAACCACAGTTCTACAAGTGTTTCTTGACACTTGTCATGTTCTGTTACAGAAAGAGGGAGATTGTATAATTTCCCACTTGTCATCTTTCATCGCGACGATTGTCGAAGTGTTCACGGACTTGTCGTTTTGTGTTACACAATTTTGTAGGTACAACTTGTCGAAATTCACTTGTCCTACAACTACTTGTCGCGTTGTCTTACAGGCCCCTGATGTTCTGATTTCACTGTAACTTTATTGCCTCCAATCCAGGTGGAGTCTTCCTCTGCTTCATTGTCCCAAAAGGGTAGACTCAAAGACTCGTCGGGCTGTGCGCTGTTGTCCATACGCTCCACGTGACGCAGCCATCTCAGTCGCTGTATTTTGAGCTTTTTGACTAGGTCAACGTCGCTATATAGCCCGTAAAGTTCGTCGTTGAATCTCCTTCTCCACACTCCGTCGATACAAACTGGACAGAAAATCACTCGAAGAATCTTTCTCCCCAAGCGTGCCAGGAGGTTTTCATCAGCTTTCGTTAAGGTCCATGCTGCATCATACGACAGGACCGGGATGATTAAGGTCTTGTACAATATCTCCTTGGTTCTGCGAGAGAGGGCTTTACTTCCTAGATGCCTTCTTAGCCCGAAGAAACAGCGATTCGCAAGAGTGATTCTTCGTTTGATTTCTACGCCGATATCGTTTTGCGAGGTAATTGTAGAGCCTAGATAGACAAAGGCTTTAAATACTTCGAAGTTATATCTGTCCACCGTGACGTTTTGTCCAAGTCGCCGATGTTGAGACGACATGTCGACCGCCATTAAATCTCGGACACTTGTTAGAACTTGCCTTTTCAAAACAGTGACGGATAGACGCAAACTCGAAGTTTACTCTTATACACGATGGAAAATAATTTGATCGATACAAACAACTGTGCATAGAAAAGGTCGCCAACATCGAAAAAACATAAAAAAAAATCCTATAGAAAATCCTATCCTACAGGTCGCACGATAGCATATACTTAAATTGATCCAGGAAATCTAAACGCGGCTCAATCTGTGGGGTGTTGGCTGTGCAGAGTAAAACGGCCGAAGTCGAGTCCATCCGGAAAAAATTGCGATAGAGCTCTGGCTCCTCAGCTCGCAATTCGACGAGTATCTAATTTGGAGTAGAATCCCTCCTACTTACGACAGGCCACTCAATCCTTTGTCTAAACACGACGTCGTTTTTAAGGCAATTCATCATCCTCGCAGTCTTCCAACACGTAGTCAGTTAAAATCTCGCAAGTGCAATATTTTGTTCCATTATCCGTACTACAAAAAAACAACCCACAAGATTTTGAATTTATCTGACAATGTCTGACTACACATCAATCAATTTTTTTTATTCAAATATCTGCCGACCGTGTGAACACACAATTTTCAACCTGACAAGGTTGTCAGAAAAGTAATTATCAGACCATTCTAAGGCATCCATCTGACAATGAAATTGTAAGACTTTGGGACTTTTACAATATGTAAAAGAAAGGAGCGGCATTAGTCCACGCATACTGCACTCCAATTTTCCAAGACCTTGTTGATGGTTTCGAGCTGTAGCTCACGGATTGCTTGGATGATATTGACCTTAAGTGCTTGAATGGTTTTCGGATTATTGGCATAACATCGGTCCTTCAGTGTTTCCCACAAAAAACAAAAAGTCCAAAGGGATCAAATCGCAGCTCCGAGGCGGCTAATTGACATCGTCAAGACGGATGATAACATGATATAAGAATTTGGTGCGCAAGAGATCGATTGGGCTTTGTGGCATGGCGCGAGTTACGATTCACACGCAACATGCACTTCAACCAATATTGTTTGGACACAGCAGTACTGCAGACACATAGAAGAGACTCATTCATAATATTTAGTACACGTATAAACGTACACGGAAACTCTACACAATCATAACAACATAAGTCATAAACATAAACTAAGTTGCTAACGTAAAAGTCTCCATTCTGTAAAACTATGTAATTGTATTTGCATCATATATTTTGTTATAACGTTGTGTTCTCTTCACTCACTAAAATATTACCCGTTTGTTGCTTGTATGTACTTACAACATATTTCGATTATGTAATATATTTGGCGGCTAATCGGCAGTCAGAGCGTTGATGTCAAACAATAAAGACCACTGAGTTTGAGTTCTGATTTTTTGTATTTGAGTTTTCCTCCGGAATCTAATGATATATTCCGTTGAATAAAGAGGAAGATTGTAATTCGCGCTATTCCTGTATTAACCAGAGGTCGTCCAAATCCATGTCTTCAATTTCAAGTTAAAAAAATTTGGTTAGAAAAGATGATTTTTCGCCTAAAATCGTTATTCAATTCAAACTGCTCTAAGGCCCAAAATGAAAAGCGATATCGAAGCGGATGGTCGTGTCTCTTCAGTCAATTGGACCTTGTAAGCGAATAATCCGAGATATTTTTGCAGAATTATCCTCAGGCTAGTGAGTGAAATGTTGAGCTATTGAGATTGATGGCGAGTTGATGTTTCGTGAATTGAGTCTTACACTCTCGAGTCTCGGCTACAGCAGCCACATTTTCGTCTGTGCGCACCGTACGATGACGGGGATTATGAGTGTTCTTCTTTTAAAAAAACGCACTGTTTGGGCTACACAAACACAGCACTCACTTGTGCTGTTTTCAATATTTCCCAACGTTGTTCAAGCGTAAAGCGACTCATTTCGTTCCGCGGAAGTATGATACTGACTTAATGTTAAGATTTCGAGCGGGAAACAGCTGTCCTGTCAGTGTCAACAAAATAACCTATGATTTAAAAAGAATTCACTAGATGGCCCACCCTGTATTTCTCGGAGAGGACATTGCATATAATGATGCATATAGACTAGAGTGAAGAAAGTGAGTGAACACCAAAGCTCTTCTAAATTTTTATTAGGGTTTTGAAATGGGCTTAAAAAACGAACAATCTGTAAAAAGTCTGATAACGAAATATCAATAAAAAATCGTATTTCATTTCGACAGTATAAACACTATGTAGATATTTAAAAAAATGGTTTCCTAACTCCAAAAGGAAATCGGCCCTAGCGAGGTATCCGTCGGAACGGAAAATTCTCCGATTTCATACGAATCGGAGGGTTTTTGCTTCGAGGTATACTTCGGAACAGCTTTTCGGAACTTTTTTCCGACAAATATGCAACGCAAAGTAATTAAGAAAAAAACATTTTAGTAAAGTAATTGGTTGTATTTGTTGCTTACATTTGTGTTTCCAGGGCAAAAACAAACGAAAAAACAAGAATTATATAGGAAAACCCCGACGTACCACGAAACAACATCATGTCAAATAATGCGTCGTCGCATTTTAATTAGGTATTCTTTCCGAAGGCGGATACCTCGAATGTGAATGAATGAGAATTCCGACGGATACCTCGCTAGGTCCGAATGAAAACTCCATTGGTGTTCACTTACTTTTGACACTCACTGTACCTAGACGATGGTGATGTCTTAGTTATATCATAGACGATGGTAATTTCGATCTTAATTGTAGATAGATTTTCTAAATGCAGGCTTTAACATATGGATCCGTCGGAATGTCATCTGATGTCAAAAACATTGCATGCACAAACAAAATGGTTTTGAGAATGTAAGCCCAAAACTCTATAAGTAAATTTTTATTTGTACTAATTTGTAATGAAATGCGTTCCTCACACAAATCATTTGTAACTAGTTAAGTACATTATACTCATTTCAAATTCTTGTATCACTTTCATTATTTTCATTTCATTCCGTTGGGAATCATTCCATGAATGCATCGACTCAAGACTCCATCCTTTATACATGAGAGTCGTAAATTTGCTTACCATAGGTAGGTACTCAACATAGTCACTTCCTTACTGCTCCTTACTGCTGCTGACTTTATGATAGCGTTCTACATACATAACATATTTTTGTTTAACTTTGAAATTTCTACCACCTAAGATAGGTACCTACCAGGCAACGGAATATAGTTCCACTCGTACACACACATTAAGTTAAACTAACACAAAAGCCATCCAAGAAAGTTTAATAACAAAAATATGAGGATTCCTGCCAAACTTCAAAAAAGGGATGCACTGCCACGATACAAGACGTTGACGAAGAAAGTACCCAACCTACACAAAAAAAAAACCTTCGATTCGAATTTTTGCATGGCTTGGTAAAGCCAAACAAAATTATGGCAAATTTATGGCAGATAACACCGTTATGCATGCCAACTCGTTTTTACCAGCACTATACATTGTCTGTCAAAGGCGTTGCGTAGACGACTTGTCGTTTCGAATGAAGAGCGTTCACAGAAACCATGCAATGCAACCCACAAGACATTCGGAAAAATTAAAGGAGACAAAAAAAAAAAAAAAAAAACGCTACTCACACGTCTGAAACTGAAGTATGGAAATGAAAAGCGACTTAGAGCTAAAGGTAGAAGGAAATAAATTTTACTACTACGTTCTTTACTTTGAATTTGTACATTACACTGTCAGAAGAGTAGAGTGGGTGGCATGGCAGAAGCTAAAAAGACACGAGTTAAATAAAATTCCCATGATGAAAAGCGAAAAGGATTCTACGAAAGAAATCGGATTGTAATTCGTATTTCGAGTGAGCTAATAAAAGGAGGAAAACACAAAAAGGATGCGAAATTGCAAAGCTTTCTCTGCCATTACGCTAATATAGGAAGAACTCTGAAAAAGTTTCTGAAGTTAAAACAGAATTTATATCCTTGCGCGAAGATGTGCAACTTGACTATCATGACGAATGATGATGAAGAGACATGTTATGGTGTGATGAGATAACTTAGTACCTACACTCCCCGCCATTTGAATAGTACACCACGTAGGTCTGGCTAATATCACTCATTCCTCAAAACCAAGCATGCTTCGAATTAAAGTTAATTTAATTGTTGTAATTTGACTAGGAGTAAAAAAAGGGTGTTCTACATCAGTGCAAACGTGTATGTGGACAGAGGTGGGGACTGGATTTATACGATGATTAATAGACCCATTATCACATACGCTTCGGTTGTATAGTGGCCCAAAGCTTCCCAGAAGACTGTTAAGAAGCACCTGGATAGGGTCGAACGTTTAGCATGTATAGAAATTACAAGTGCAATACGCACAACACCAACTTGCGCATTGGAAGTGTTCTTAGGGATTTTACGAAAACAGCGGCCCTACCCTTACAGCACTTCGTCTGCATCGAGATACGAAATGGCACAATTGGGGTACCATCTATGGTGTACAGACACAGGAGGATCCTGGAACTTGTCAAAAACGAGATTAGGGGACTGAAGATGCGTATGGATGGTATAACAAACGTGCGTATTATGGAAAGGAATCACAAAACTCGTATTGCGAATCGATTACTTCTAGAAAAGAGAAATGGTGAAATCGTGATTTTCACAGATGGATCCATGATGGATGGCGGAACGCAGGCCGGTATCTTTTCAAAAGACCTGGAATTAGTCCGCCACATTAGCCTCGGGAAACACACTTCAGTATACCAGGCTGAGATGATTGCTTTGCTGCATGCGTTGGATTACTTGCTTGAGAGTCAGATGGAAGGAAGAAATATACTAATAGCACTGGACAATCAGGCGGTTATTAGTTACATGGAGCGGACAACCATCACAACATCATTGGTACTGGAATGTATACTCAAGCTCAAATCGATCACGTTAGAACACCTGCGAAGGTGGTCAACTGTGGAACAAAGTATAGACAAGCTAAAATGGCAATAAAATATCCTGCTCCACTCAAAGAAGGGTTCTAAGCTAAACTTAAACTTTACCCTGAGTTGTTTTTTAAATTTAAAATAAAATAAATTTGTTTAAGTTTGTTTTTAAAATGAACAATTAGTGAGTTGAATCTTAATACTGTGCCCACAGATTCCTAGCAAGTAAATCAAGGTAATATCCCCAAGCTCCAAGCATCCTTATATATAGCTATCTAATTTACTTCAAAAATAGGTTTACTACTTTCTGAGCATATGGGGTAGGTAGGTTTAGGTATTTATCTTTCAAATATTTCAATTAAATCGTACTTCTTGGAAATCAGTTTTGGATTTAGATTCTTATTTGCATTGGCTTTTGTGGTAAGAAACAATATTCGTTACAAGGAGTAGATTTTGCAAATTTCTACGAAATTCCAATGTTGATTTATAAAGGGGGGATAATAATTACAATGGTAATGAAATATTCCTGAAAGCTTATAGCTATACTGTTAAACTTGAAAACATTTTGCCAACGACTTCAATTCCTTGTATAAATACAATTCCGTGAGCATAACCCGGAAATGAAATACCTCATGATATTGGATAATCAATGATTTTAAGTGAAAATTGGGATTTTGTGAAACACCTTTAGGGACCCACCAAAATAAAATACAATGTACTATGTCTTTTGACAGTTTTTCATTCTCTAAATCATCAAGGGCAATCCCCATGCGGATAGAGGAGAGATTATGGACTTAATATAACCATGTCATCCTGGGTCTACATAGAAGACGCCTATCAAATGGTATGCATTGCACAGCATGTCTTGGAATCCTGGTTGGGGACCTGCGTTTAACATGACTAAACTAGAGCAGCATGGGTCGGTGCGTCCGGAGAAGTAGCTGCTCGACTTTGAGTTTCTTACATGTTCTCTGGTGTTCCTCAAAGTCTACTCAAACCAATGCGAAAGCGGGGGCTAATTTCGCATGGGAAACGGTGCGATATAGCGTTTCGCGTTGGTTTGGGCAGAAATTTATACAATCTCTACGGGAGACTCCAGCAATACAACGGAGGAATTTCATTTCCGCAGCTTGTATCGGCGAACTTATTCATTCGGTCATTACCCAAACCTCATGATCATAGGTAAGAGTTGGATCAAACACCGAATTAAAGACTGACAACAAATTCAGTCCTCCTACTGACCAGAACGAGTAAGCTGTCTTAAAATTGACGCATTGTTCTATTCAACACTCGTGAATAAAACCGCGAAATACTTATCCACCTGTTTCAATGGGGCTTCAGTAACATGCATAGTGCATTGAACAGGCGTTCTGGAGAGGAGAAAAAACGCACCCCTGGCGAAGCCCAACGCTCACTGTGAAAGATATTGATTTAAGGCTGTTTACCCGAACACCGCTTGTACAGTTTGTGTCTCAAGAGTGAACCGTCAATTCCATACTTCTGTAATACACTCCAGAGTTTACCTCTGGGAGCTTGGTCGTATCTCGTATGCCTTCTCCAAGTCTATAAAGCATGGGTTAAGAAGTGTGGCATACTCACAAGCCTCTTCAAGTACCATTCTGAGGGTGAATAACAGTTTGTACCGATCTGCCGGGACGAAAACCACTCTCCTCATCCCCTAATCTTGACCACAGCTCTGCAACGCGTTTCCAGCACCTTGGAAAAGGCTACTTTCAGCATTCTCAAAATTGTTGGTGACCATATTGCAAAATTGGCCGTAAGTCCGCCACCGGGATTTGGTAGGCAACTTCTACCGGGGTCTCCCTCTGCATATCTGTTTTAGAAATCAACTCTCACCATCACATAATGTACTTGAATTACAATCAACTGGAAGTGAAACTAGAGTCAGTCTCCAAAATAATTTATAAAGCCTATTTTAACCTAGCCTCAACCTCAATCGTTCCGATTGCACTATAATATCTTTTTGGAAAACTCTATCAAATTAAACCAGAAGTAGATACGCATCTAACAATTACATATAATTACCAAAATCCTGCCACTACAAACTAGGTACAACCATTGGCCGACGGCATTTTGTCAAAAATTTAAGTACACACTCACCCCCACGGGTAATTAATAATACCAAATGCATATGTGTGTTGCCTTTAATTATTCAAAAGCATTATGGGTATGTGCGTTTTGGCAAAGTGAATAGAAGGCCCATTCGAGCATAGTTTTCCGACTCTAACGATTTTCCCGACAAAACATTAAATAACTCACCCGGCTCTGATGAAATTATATGGCACTCTGGCAATATGGGTCATCCTGCTCGCTGTAGGTTGCAGTTGCAGTAATGTGCATAAATAGAGAGAAACTCTTTGTAAATTGTAATACCTAATGAGCTGAATGAAGCTGAACACATCAACGTTTTTACACCCGTATGATTGGAGTTCGAATTACAGTTTCCCTAAAGGCTTTTATAAACTTTACCAGACACACAGTGGGATATGGTCATGTGTGATCATATTCATGCAAATACTACTAAACGTGAAAGTCGCCCAATAGTAATATCCCATCCCCACTGTCATGCGAACAGTAATGCGACTTTGATTTTTTTTTCGAGTTTCAAGGTATCGGTTTGGAAGACATTTTAAAAACAATATCATAATGCGCTCGGAACTCAGAATTGCGGTCGAGGTAGATATTCGTTTTCCGAACAAATCTAATGAAATGTAATTTGGGCTTATCTCTCAAAAAAGGTTTATATCTATACGGCTATGATAAGGCCTTTTCTAGTCTATGCGTCGGTTGTTTGATAATTTGGGAGAGGGCTTTCGCGAAAATATGTGACTGCCTTCTGCACAAAACTCCAAAGAACGGTTTGTCTTGGCTGCACGGGTGCTTTCCCGAGTACGCCGGGCTCTGCTCTAGATGCACTGCTTGATTTACCTCCTCTTGATACCTATATTATGGGTGTTACTATCAAAGCAATCTACCGTCTCAGGCGGGTTGGTTTTTGGTATAATCCACACTGGAGTTTCGATGACCTTGCACGACGCTTATCCTACGACCCTAGTTCCATGGACATGCCGTCTGATACAATGAAACCTGAACTTCGGCTGTTATGCAAATTTAGAGTCGACTTTTCTTGTTTTCAGGACTGGCTTCAGCCAGGGTATGAGGCTGGTTTGGGAGGGATATAGTCGTATTTTCACAGATGGCTCCAAAATTAGTCAAGAGTCCGGTGCTGGTGTCTTCGTGGAAATCAACAACATTAGACTTCACTACTCGTTAGGCCAGCATGCCTTCGTTTTTCAAGCAGAGATCTATGCTATCCTGATGGCTGCCGAATATATTGTTAAGAATAGGTGGCGGGGTCGGAGTATCTGCGTCTGTAGCGACAGCCAAGCTTCGCTTAAGGACTTGCTCAACCCTGTAACCCGTTCCAAAATCGTTCGGGAATGGAAGAACTCTTTGACTCTTGTCTGGGTCCCAGATCAAACTGGAATGAGATATCCGATGACATTGCTAAGCAATCCGAAGATAAATGTACTGGCCTGGGTGTTGCGTATTACATTTTCAAGCTCAATGTTGAAACAACTGCATAACAGTTCGTCACCTTGTTTCAACCCTCTGGTGGTGTCGAAGGTTTCGGTATATAATCCATATCAAATTTAAAGGAGCAGCGAGCATTCTCCCAACGTCATCCTGATAAGACGTATCAGTTTAGCAGGAATTCCATGGCACGATATAGTTCATCTAAATAGGGATGAACTATATCGTGCCATGTCAAGCTGTCGTAGGTTGCTTTAAATTCGATCGAAAGTATAAATTCTTGGTGGGTATCGAAAGTATAAATTCTTGGGTTTTCTCCAGGATCTGGCGTAATGTGAAGATTTGGTCGGTCGTAGATTTTCCAGGTCTGAAGCCGGATTGGTAAGGATTAGATTAGAAATCAACACAATACTTGGGTTTGCTGACGACATTGATGTGATAGGAAGAACAAGGAGAGCAGTATAACCAGTGTTTTCACCACATTGAAGACAGCAGCAAGCAGAATAAACGAGGAGAAGACGAAGTATATGCTTTCATCAACAAAAGTCCAATTCCACCACCGACCGACTTGGTCAGAACGTTACAATTGGTAGGTATAACTTCGAGGTAGTCAGTGAATTTGTCTACCTGTGGCACTGCTGTAACTGCGGAAAACAACATCAGCGCCGGAAATCAAACGTTTAATAACTCTTGCTAATCGCTGTTTCTTGCGGCTAAGTAAGCAATTTAGGAATAAAGCCCTATCGAAAAAAAACCAAGGATACGCTATACAAAACACTCGTCATCCCGGTCCTGCTATATGGTGCAGAAGCATCGACCCTTACCCAGTCGGATGAAGGCTGCCTTGCTGTATTCGAAAGAAAAGTCCTACGAACGATTTATGGTCCTGTTTGCGTCGACCAAGAAAACAATGTTTGGCGAAGAAGATACAATAACGAGCTATACGTGCTGTACCAGCGACATGAGCCTAGTAAAAATAATTCATATCCAGCGGTTAAGATGGCTGGACCAATGTAGAGCGGATGAACATCGAAATTGGAGACGGCCGGCTAGAGATCGAGCCGGCTGCTGAAGGGGCATTGTAAGGCCCATACGCTTTTTAGCGTCATCAAAAGTAAAAGTAAAGTGTAAAGAACAGTTAAAAGTATTTAATTCTTTTGCATTACTTTCGACAACACTGGTCATTTAAATTTTCAATTGTTATTCATACAGACCGTGGGTGTCATCGTTCAGTATATAATCTAATTACTGATAAGGCTGCTTGTCGGTAGATATTTTATGTTTCTTCTTCTACAAAGCTAATTTGTTATTAAAAGAAGATTGATAAGAGCTTTAATATCGGTAACAGATTAGCATTTTCTTCGCTATCACTTCAGATGCTATTGTAAATCTGTTTAAACATATCTAAATGTTATTTAATATCGCGTTGACAATGCATAAGTAGATAGCTAGATTAGATTGAAAAAAAGTGCTTAAAGATATTTCCATCCCATCTCCTATGCAGAACAAACAAAAAAAGGTGACTAACTAGTCACGAAAAGTAATTTATATCTATATATATAAAAATAAGTTGTACATATTGGGCCTTACCAGTAATCATTTTTAGTCTTCAACTTAAATATTTTGACGGTCACAATGGATAATTTTGTATGGAAATTTTCGCCATTGTGACTTCGTAAAATTTAGCCTGGACACTAAAAATGATTATTAGTACCGCGGATCAGTGTTTTAGGACTCTCTCTTCATTTTTCTCACGAAACGTGGTAATTTTTCCCTTTTTTCCCTTATCGAACTCAAATTCCCACCAAAATCCCACGATACAATAAAATGAAAAAAAAATTGTTTAATTGATTTTTATAACATTAAAAGAAAACTACAATGGTCGCATTGCATTGATCAATAGATGACTAGCGGCATGCCCCATCCATATACAAAAACTGACATTTCAGAATTTGCACTAGATCTCTAGCACATATTGTAAAATATCCTTTTTGTGAAATTTTTCACTCTAGCGCAAAGTTAACTGAATAAATAAATAAATAGTTTGCGCAATAAGTCCGTATCACCCTAGGTGAGGTCTAGCTTCTCACAGAATACATTATGGCACAAAATACATTTTTGATGCTCATGAAGATGAAGTAATAAAAATTCAAACTGGTTCTATTCCAATCCCAATGTCACTTTGTCGCTGGCGCTAGAGGATTAATTACGTGCGCTGCCGCTGGGCCGTCCGATTGTTTTTGTACTCGAATTTTTTGTTAAGAGGCTATTTATTTTATTTGTGCTGATAATTGTAGTGAACTGGAATAGTTTTGATGAAATTTCGGAAAAATTTGATTTTAACATTTGTTTTGTCAGTTTCCTGAAATTCCCACGATTTTGGCTCTTTTTCCCTTTATCCCACGGAAGGCTTTTCGGACATGTTCGTTTGTTTATATGCCATCTGCAAGGCAGCTGCAAGCAAGTGTACACCAAGCTGCAAATGACAAATGCGTGCGTATAAAGCGCAGCTACGTGCACAGTAGAACTTATATATACGGTGACCATCCGTCCTGTATTTCCCGGGACAGTCCCGTATTTCAATCGACTGTCTTAATTTTTTTTAAATATGTAAAAATGTCCCGTATTTATTTTAGTCACGTATTAGTCCCATATTTTCATTATAAACTTTTTAAATTATTATTCAAACATTTTACTAATTTAAAAAATACGCATTTCCATATTTTCCATATAACTAAGGCCTATCGCTCACTTTTCAGCATCAATGACACATTTTTAATGACAGTTCGCACATGATACAATAAATGTATGCAGCATGTCTACGACATGTCCCCGCAATGGTCTAAATAACGTTCTTCCGAAAGAAATATTGAAAAATTTCCCGGACAATTCGAAAGTTCGAGAAAAACGGAAATTATGTTTTAATTTTTGTATAAACTCGCGACATCACGATAGATTTGCGTTCAGACTTAAAAGAAAATCGATTTTAGGGACGTGTACTGTGATATAGTATACCATTGTTTTTCTGTACCCTAGTTTGATTTAGGAGAAATAGTTTTAAAGTACACGTTTCATTTAAAAAATCGAGATGTGATGTGACTGAAGAACAGTTTTCAAGTTGGGTTTCATCGGGTGTGGAGCATTTGATCAGTATCAACACAATCAAGAGCTGATTGCGGCGATTAAAGCTTCTTGAGGGAATATTATCCTTGAATATTATCCTTAAAAGTTCATATGGCTTTGAAGAACAGAATTTTTGAGATCATATCCAATGGTATTGCCTCAAACGATATTAAAATAACAGAAAATTGATTAAAATAAATTAAAAAAATCAAAATATCGCAACCAAACAAACAATTTGGAGTTTTGTTGTTTTTCGATTTTTTTTACATAAATGTGCGTCTATTCAAGTGAACCAAAAAATTAATAAGTTTTTGCATGGTATAAAAAAAAATTAGAAAAACTACCGTTATGGGTCCATCATCAAGTTTGAAATTATGTTTGTTTTATAGTGTATGAATGTACCTGTCTGCCAAATAAGTTTTTTTTCTTTTTGTTCCACGTAATACGAAAAAAAAAACAAGAAATAAAACTCAACTCTTGTGCGTCTAAACAAGTGAACCGCACTGTATCTGTCTTCATCTTCATTCTTCTAAATAGCATAAATATGACGCTATGTAGAAGTTGCGGTGTACTATGGCAGTTTCTCTTGCTATCAAAAATCCTGCCAAATTTTGACATGCTGACGTCATAAAGGTGTGTGTAGACAAAATCTGACGTCAGCAAATCTTCCAAATCTTACGAGGAATTATTTAAACAAAAAAAAATATATATATTGTCCAATTCATTGATTTTTTTTTCAAAGCATAAAGCCACAATCACATTCAGGAAAATATTAAAAAAAGTTAGAAAAGTGGTGAATGTGAATGACAAAAAAAAAGAAAATTCAGTTTAGGAAAACGTTATAATAATAGTCATTTATTCAAGTCTATAGAAGTGATCTCAAATCGATGTTACCCGCTCGGTGGTTGCTAATAGAAAGAAAAAGTAAAGCAAGTGAAGCAATATGCCAGAAGGGCCAACGGTATTGCTCTCCCACGAAAATGCCGCTGGTCGGCTGTTGTGATGTTTAACAGGCACCGCACCGGGTATATAATTTAAGTACATAAGTTTATATTTTGGTATGAGAATCGAACATAGGGTCATATACAGTATGTTTGGCAAATAGTATAAGGAGATATAAATTTTATAATTTTAGTAATTTAAGTTCAATAGATTTTTAATAGATTAATATAATAAGAATAGATTAGAAATAAATATGTAAGTCATTTCCCAACAAGTGGAAAAAAATAAAAAAACACACGCATATGTATGCGACATCTATGCGACAGAGTTTTCCCTAAAAGCTCTTTCTTGACACTTGGAAGATGTCAAGGAATATGACAGGCTTAATTTTTTCTGTAAATAGTTTCAAATAATTTTGTTGAAAGTACGTGCAAATTTGTTTTCTAAAATGTTTTCCAATCCCAAATCTAAAACTGTAAGTTATTGAAATATCGTAAATATGAAAAATGAAAAATAAAATGTCTGTGTACTAGGTTATTGTGTATGTATTGAACAATTTACAAAGAATGGCAGAAAGCATTTTAAAAATGTCTAAAATAGTTGATGTCGTTGATAGTGCGACTAAAAATCAGCGCAGATGGTGGGTTCATCCATTCAATCAGAACCGAAAAGGTCAAGGAGACTTTGACAACTTGGTCCAAGAGATTAGGCTTATTTAACTAAGCGTAGTTACTTTTCGTAACTTTTAGGTAATATTGATTGAATTAGTATGTACTAAAAGACCGATTCTTTTCAAAGTGTTGGGAAAAAAGCAATCACTTTATCTGGATCAACATTAATATCTATCCGAATGAACAGATATCAAGTTGGGATGCGGATTGAAAAGCCTTTATGAAAAAATCTTCGGCAGAAACGAAATCTAAGAATTTGTTCAAATTTGTCCAAAAGTGGTGATGCTTTCGAAGACATCGCCCACGTTACGCTCGTTATTTTATTCGTTATTTCAAGACTTTTTGAGATGCATTTGAAGAGCTCTACAAAGAAAAAAATCTTAAACTACAATGACTGCTAAGGCAGCAGATTACCCCGAGATGGAAGTTCCATTGATATTTAGGTAAGACACTTGATGGACGTCTGAGATTCATTACTTAACACTCATCAGAAGCTTACATTATTCTGAGAACGATTTTTATAATATAGCCGTTTGACAATACTATTTATTTGTGCCAAGAATAAAAAAAATTTCACAGAGACACTACTTATAGACACTACTAATATAGAGTTCATTGTAGACCTTTTAAAATATGTATACCTAAATATCCTGGCTATTCAGAGCGAATTGGAAATTAACAAATCTAAAACAAATTATTAAATTGGTTCCATTTTTTTACAATAAATTAAAATTTATTACCGCCATCTAGCAGTGAATACAGGTAGTGTAATGTCAATAGCAGGGTATAGTAAATATTTTTTTTTGTTTAATTGTATGAAAGATAAGAAAGGTAGGTACATTTCTTTGTTTCAGTATGATTTATCAGCGTAGTAACAATAAACATCTCTATCTAAGTTCAGCTTTAGAATACTATGTACTATATGCTTATGGTGTCCATCGTATCTCTATAAAAGAGAACATGTTCTCTTTTTTCGGCCCGATCTTTTTTACACTATCTTTTTTGTTACGGATCTATTTTTGTTCTCTTTTTTATTTAGGTACCTACATCATTTTTATTTAACTTTCCAAAAGATTTGCTAATACTAAAAAAACCGAAAGAAAATGCTTTTCTTAAAAATAAAAGTAAAAACTATTGTAAATAGGCTTAATAGACTTAACTGTCAACAAAATTAGTCAGTTATTTAGTTAGCGGACTGTTTCCAATGTTACCAAAAACCGTCTGTATTTCGAAAAGGGAAGCATTCAACTCAAAGAGTTTTTAAATTCTACTTTGGTGAAACTTAATAATAATTTAAATTGGAAGGATCTCGAAGATTCAATCGTTTATCTTAATTCTAAAAAATGGAAATATGTATGTATAAATGATAGCAAAAGTTTTGACGTTTTAGCGAGTTGCAAAATTTAGAAAACTCAAATAAAAATAAATTTTATGAATTGCGTTCGCCACAAAAGTGTTTTTTCAAAGACTGAAATATCCTAAACATGTAAGGCTTTCCGCACACGACTCGTATCGTCATCGTAGAGTATGCGGTGCGATGTACGAGAGGCAGACGATGTGTTGTGCGGTTTAATACGCCTATCATTATCGTAGCTGCACGGCAAATTCGTGATGTGACGATGACGATACGAGTCGTGTGCGGAAAGCCTAATAATCACTGAGCAGAATACCAATGTCGAAAGAATATATTCTTTCTGATTGGGCCCAATGGACACAAGAGAGAAATAGATTAAAAATTTCAACTGTTACCAAGTTACCATCGCGACTAGCCAAAATGATTTATAATTACGAAAAACGTTCCCACCGAATTTTCAGTATTTTATTTTGACATTTCTGTCATTTCTTGAAGCTTTTTTTTTCCAAAGTTCTAACTATGGGGCCAAAATGCCCTTCTAATGCTTATCTGACAATATGACAATACATCGGTGTGAACATGTTATATTATTTATAAAGGGTGGTTAAATTTTAAGGGCCGATGTTGAATGTGTATACCACACCTAAACGTCAAGTTTTTTTCTGCATTTCATTTGACATTTCTCAATTTCAGACTAACTCAATTTGAACCATGGAAAAATACACAATCGAGCAACGCGTTAAATTTATTCAGGCTTATTATGAAAATGGGCGTTCAAATCAAAATGCATATCGTGCACTTAGTGATTTTTTCGGTCAATTTAATCGTCCAAATGTGCGTACGATCGGAAAAATCGTGCAAAAATTTGAGCAAACAGGGTCTGTAGGAGAAGTGAAAACATCAGTGCATGCTCGTACAGCTCGTACTGCAGAAAATATTGCTGCTGTTCGCGATAGTGTGGCTGAAGAGCCGTCCACCTCAACTCGTCGTGGTGTTCGCTATCGTGAGATGATAACGAACTTTTTATGGCCCGAATTGGAAGATATGGATGTGGAAGATATGTGGTTTCAACAGGACGGTGCCAATTGTCACACAGCTAACGAAACAATGGCTCTTTTGCGGGAGAAATTCAAGGGCCGTGTTATCTCACGTCGTGGCGATGTTAATTGGCCGATCATTCGATTCGACACCCTTAGACTTCTTTCTTTGGGGTTATTTTAAAGAAAAGGTATACGTCGATAAGCCAGCAACAATTCAAGAGCTAAAGAATGAGATAATTCGGCACATTAACGGCATAGAACCTCAATTATGCCTCAGCGTCATCGAAAATTTGGACCATCGGATGGAGGTGTGCCGAGGTCGCGGCGGCCATTTGGCCGATATTTTGTTCCATACATAATTGAACCATACCAATATTATCATTATAAAAAGAAACTACAATAATTTCCTAAATAATTTGTGTTTTATTCAAAATCAACATCGGCCCTTAAAACTTAACCACCCTTTACTTTTTATAACTTGTTTCGTTTTAATTTTCTTTTTCTTTTTAAATAATGAATTCGTATTTTGTATTTTAATTAAAATATATTTTTGAAGTTTTTGTGAGTGTATTTTTAATTTTTTTTTTATTTTGTGTTCTCTTTTTTGTCCTCTATTTTTTTTACGGATGTTCTCTATTTTTATGTCTTTGGGAGCAAAATGTTCTCTTTTTATAAAGACCACAGATGGACACCCTATATATGCTCTACCATCAGCAACGTTATTCTACTCAAATTTATATACTTTTTATTTGTCAACACATGCCAATCTAGAAAGGTAATCTACGACAACACCTCCAACCATAATTCAAAAACTACAAAATGTTCTCCCTTAGAAACGGGACAAAATACACCAAGTTAAATATTAAAAACTCATCTATATTATCTAATAATGCAACTTACCACTTTCGTCAGCTTCATGTCCTGTTTCTTGGCACTCGGCCAGCATTGAGTCACCACCCTCATTTGAGGACGGCGACAAGAGTACATCCTTCGATTTCTTATGACCGAAACGTGCGAATACTTTCGCACGACTGTTCCTTCGCTGTTTTCCAGGAGTTGACAGATTCGCTTCATCGTCACCGGCATGCGATGTTGTATGACTATGCGAAGTCCCCATTATGATGCAATTTTTACGCCAACAAGTTCACTGACTTTGCTATCAAATCAATTTATGTTTCTTGTTTATTCACTGTCTTCCTCGAAAAGCAAGGAAGTCAATCACGGAAGGACATAATTTCCTTCCAACTACCATAAAAATCTAATATTGACATATGCCACAAACACGCAAATGACACTTGATTGTGAGTAGGGGGTTGAACTGTTGGTGGCAAACTTAAAGCACACCTCTCCGCTGCCGTTACAATCAACCAAGGTTCCACCAACAGTTATGAAATAATAATTTCTCAGCCTCAGGGGAACAGTCGTCTTTCACGAAACACCAATATCCGCCGGCTAGAAAAAAACACACCAAATATTCTATTGTGACAAGGGGGATGCGAACCACCCCCGTTGGTAATGATTTTCTTGCGTTAACTTAACTTTGACAGGCGACAGTGATTCCGACGAACATTTAACACAATTACCTTCAGCCACTAACATTGGCATAGGCCGTTGTTATTTAACTTAACTTTTCTCGCCCTTCAATTTATTGTTTATTCACCAAGAGAGATTATTTTATTTCCGAAATCCGCCCGTAAACACTGGAAAAACTGACACTTGACGTTCGCCAAAACTGTCAAAGTGACAACTAGAGAGATTGCTTGGCGAAAAATCGATGCTCAGTACATTCGTATTGAAAGTATGCGCAACCGCTTACAAAATAATATCGTCTGCAGTGAAAAGAACACAAAAAAAAAACTTCGTATCTACGACTAGACCTACATTCAAGACCCCGGTGACTGTGTGTGACTAAGTGATTGTTCGTTGACTAGGTCATGTGGGGATGATGATTATGCATACGCTCGTCGGTCGTTGTTGTTTTATTTAGTGGATGTGATAATTGGCATTAGTCAATTGGAATTTACAAAAAAAACACACACACACCGAACCGAATCTAATGGCAAATGGTTCCAGATTGGGGTCGACTCTGGTCGACAGATGGAAATAGAAAATAAAAAATTAAAACCGATATGGGATGACCGGCTCCCCGTCCGTTGAGAGCTAGAGCGTTTCAGATACTGAACAGTAATTATGCGGTTATCTCGAAAACGTTTAAATTTTTGAATTTCGTTAAAGGGGCGCACCGCCACGCCATCCACCCACCACCAACGAAATACATGCAAAGTGCCTAAATCGAATGAGTGTGCGATAATAGAACTTAAACGCCTTTTCTAGTGAACTGTGATGTGAGTGAGTGCCACAGCCGCCACCACCGCACCGCCCAATGGCCTATGCCTGAGCTTAGCGGACTATTGTCATGATGGTGTGGTTATCAGCTGTTTTGGGGAGTTTTCATTATCGTGTTAGGGGGGATTATCCTTACATATAATAAAACTGTAGGCATTTTCTTTGTCAGCTAAAAACTCGAAAACTACTGGACAGATTTCGATGAAACTTTTTTTAAATGTTCCTTAAGACTGTGAGACTGCTATAGGCTATGTCGTTTATAGCCACGTCCTTAGGAACAGTTTTTAGCCAAAATGTGAAAATATATACATACACATATACCTTGCTACGAATGGATGTTTATACTTTTGCGATCGTCAAACAACCACATTCGATAAGGGTTGATTTGTTTTCGTAGTGAGTGCTATGGTCAGTTGTATATTATGATTGTATGTCCATTTAAGGATGGGGATGGGGTGAGTCGTGCGTGCTGCAGAATGGCATGGGGTATATTAATAATCTTCATAAGAGAAGAGACGTATAATACAAAACAGGTTTCATTTCAGAATTTCATTCGATATGTGGTATGGTAACTGTGTTGGGTTGGGGTAGGTAGTTGTTTGGATTCTATAGGAAGAGGGAAGCAAAGGAAAGGAAAGGAAATGCAGTATATTAAACAAGTAGCAAGATCAATGAGAGGGAGGGCGATGCAGAGGGTGCACATTATATATCCAATGCATTACATCCATTATCGCATATCGCCACGCAACGCAGTAGGAATTTTATTCTGATATGACGTAACAGGGTAGGGTTGGGGTAGTTGTTTGGATTCCGTAGTTCTACTTTGGGGTTGTTGTCGCACATCGAAAGCAATTTTTCTTGAACAGATAGGTACCTACTGTGTATGAGTGACTTACTTCTGGCTAGCCAGTTTGTGAAATCTATATCTATACATATAATAAAACTGTAGGAATTTTCTTTAGCCGTTAAAAACTCGAAAACTACTGGACAGATTTCGATGAAACTTTTTTTTAAATGTTCCTTAGGACTGTGAGACTGCTATAGGCTATGTCGTTTATAGCCATGTCCTTAGGAACAGTTTTTAGCCAAAATGTATTTTTTGAAGTGAAAATATGTATATATGTACATTCGAGGGTTGATTTTTTCGCAGTAAGTGCTATGGTCAGTTGTATATGTAGGTACATATGTATATTATGATCGTATGCCCGATGCCGGATGGGGATGGGGTGCGTGCTACAGTATGGCATGTGGTATATTAATAATCTTCATAAGAAGAGAGACGTATAATACAAAACAGGTTTTATTTCAGAATTTCATTCGATATGGGGTATGGTAACAGGGTAGGTTTGGGGTAGGTAGTTCCTTGGATTCCATATAGGAAGAGGGAAACAAACGAAAGGAAATTCAGTATTACAAATAAGTAGCAAGATCTAGGAGAGGGAGGAATTTTCTTTTTCTCCTAAAAGCGCGAAAACTACTGGACAGATTTCAATGAAACACTTAAAAGTGTAATTTTAAATGAACCAAATATAATTTTGTGCGAGCGGGCAAGGCGAGCACGGGTCCAGCTAGTTTTGTATAAATTTCGCTTTGCAAATAGTTTAAATTTTTCAAGTGCAGGCAGGGTGTGGGAATGGATTTTGCAGATAGAATGGGTTTGCATTGGTAATGTGTTTGCTTATCCACAGAGTCATGGATCTTTATAAGGAATTATTTAGAGTGTCACTATTTAACCTGACAGTGGTAGTGCCGTGCATCTCTACTAAAACGGATCGAAAGAATATCAATTACAGAGAATGGTTTTGTACGGACAAAAATTGACGGTATAGATACAGAGTTACATTTTAGATGTTGATTTTGGTCCTATTATGATTCAAAGATATTCAGGGATAGCAGACAGAAACATTAATACTGAATACAGTGGAACTTCTATAAGTCGAACTGACAAAATGAAAGAAAATAGATTCGAGTTATAGAAGTGACGAGCATGTGTGATGCAGCAATGTACAATGATAAAAAGAAGAAGAACTATAAATCACTCCAATCTACTGATGGAACAAAGAAATCGCGCAGCTACGTATACCAAATGCTTTCGAGTGAGACGATTGTAAACGCATTCTAGAGCGGGCTTGCAGTACAGTAAACCGCAAGAGTAGGGTCAGCGTTACCGATGGATAATTTGAAAATGTCTCCAAAAAAGGTCGCCCGAGCCCAAACAATATAAAATTTAAATTTCCATTTTTTATAGGAATATACACCACCAATAATCGCAAAACTCGAAAACCACCGTGAACTATGAACTCAAATTTTGGGAGACTCTTTGTTATTGACTTGAAGGAGTTTCTGTGAAGTTTGGTCAAAATTGGACACACGAAAAATTCTTAAAAATCTTATATCTCGAAAACCACAGAATAGATCGAGCGCCATTTTTAAAAAAATCTTTCGACATCGTATATCTCAAAAACCAAAGAGTGAATTGAGCTCACATAATTATTGAGAAAATCTTTACTGTTGGCTCGAAGGTGTTTCGTCGAGATTTCATAAAAATTGGATAAAAGGACATGGCACCTCCCATACCAGTGATGCCAGATCGTGGGTAATTACCCATTTCGTGGGCATTTTGCATTTCAAAATTAGCTAAAAGGGCGAAAGGGCATTTTTATATCTCTCAGAACAAAAAAAGGGTATTTGAAATACTTCATCTAATCTCTTAGCAATATTCATTTTATTAAATTATTTTAATATCTGAATGCAATCATTAAATAATGCATACTCTGAAGCAACCCACTTAGATTCATTCAATGAATGCACTCAACAATTTGAATTTCAACCGTTTTACTTGCCAAATTCACTAACGCCCAATAGGTGTCTCTAGAAATTTATGGAGAAATCAAAGATGGTTGTCACTTTGGCTCCGTTTCCCAATGCCATATACTGTAAACAGTAACGCAACAACTTGAATTTGAACCGTTTTACCTCGTAATTTCTCTGACGCCCAATAGGTTTCTCTAGCATTCTATGGAAAAATCCAAGATGGTTTGTCATTTTGTTTCACTTATTTTCCGCTCCGTACCAAGAGCACTAGTTTATGTTGGCGGCATTTTCTGGGCAAAATTTGTATGGACTGACATTTCACTAGCAGGCCATATATAATAAGCCAATAGTTTTAAATACCTTGCGCACTTGTCTGTTTTAATTTGTTATTTTCGCCAGATAGTAGATAGGTAAATAATAATTTATTAAAAAGTTTGTGCTAACATTTAGTGGTTGTGTTGACCTACATATTTGATTATCTATTGTAGTACAATGTCTACGGAAAAAGGAAGCAAAAAACGATTCCAGGCGAGCTGGCTTGATGATCCAAAATTTGCGGCTTGGCTGAGGCCGCTGCCAAATGATGACTTCAAGGCATCATGTAAAGCATGTGGCACATCCTTTTTGTGTGGAAAGAGCGAATTGTTACGCCATAGTATGGGATCCAAACATATAACAAATCTAAAATCAATCAAGGAAACGCCACAAATAAGCAAAATGTTTTCACAAAAAAACAATTTTTGTGCTTAGTAGTTTTATATATGTATATTTTCGTGGGGAATATCGTGGGGTTTTTACTAACAACGGCGTGGGCAAAAAGGGTATTTTTGATAATCGTCGTGGGAAAGTCAGTGCGAAAAGTCTGGCATCACTGTCCCATACCAAAAAATTATGCATTTCAAAAGTTGTAAGATTGTTAACATTGATGTGCATTGTCCATAAAAATTGGTATAAGGTGGGATTCTAAATCGGGGAATGGCGCGACCCATAAAAGTAATTTAAAACACCATAGTTTTAGCTTTGAAATTTGGTAGTTAATTGATCTAAATTTTTATATGTAGAATAAATAAAAGACATTGAATTCATTTGAATTATAGGAACGAGTTTCATTTAATCACCAAACGAAACTTAAACTGTGGAGTTGGAAGGTTGATTGGGACTCATAATCGCTTATGAAGAGTTACAAATAAATAAATTTTAGGTGGTACGAACTTCACCGGGTCATTTAGTATGTAAAGACTTGCTGGCATTGTGTCGACGTTTGGAATGGAAAGTGTTACGCTGTATTCCGTTTGGTACCTACTACATCTGTTCAACAAACATGCGAAGATTTATTAAAGCAGAAAAAACACGCAAATGCTTATGTATACTTCAAAATGTTTGGGTGTTATTTGAGAAATAAATTGAAGCTTTGAAAATGCGTCCCAATGTCGTCTGTATTTGTGAAAGGGTCCCAATAACGCTTATTTCGAAATGTGGTCGCCACGCGTCCCGACAGTAGAAAAGTCGCCATTTGGCGACATATGTTGCCCATCGGTAACACTGAGTAGGGTTAAAAGCATCCGTAATCAAAATAAAAAAAAGTGATTCTTCGAAATCTGTCGAATCGAAAATTTATTTTAAAGTTAATTTGAAAAGATCTGCTACTTCCACGCTAAGAGTTGGCAGCCATTAATTTGAAATTATCCACTAACCAACAAATATTTAAATGTATCTTTTTCTAAATAGATTCTTGAAAAAGAATCTAACAGATGGCCCAACTTTTCTACACGTTTTGTCAAATTGGAAAATTTCGAATAATTTTCAAATTCATTGTAATAAAAGACGTTTTGCATGCATTTTGGGTGCAGAAGTTGACGAGATAAAAAATATAGGTAAATGGGGCAGTGTTGCGATCAATGCCACAACCCGATAGATGGCGTTATACGTTGATATGTTGAACGCTGATTTTCGGGCTACTTGGGTGTAAGCAAAACATTTTGCATTGTGCGTTATGTCGATTCCTTTGTAAATCAATTTTGACAGGAACACTCATGGGTCAATACCTAAGATTGTCTGTAAATTTGAGCTCAATCGATTTGGTGGTTCTCGAGAAATAAGATTTTTAATGTTTTTTTTTCTATGTGTGCTGCCACACCCCATAACAACCATCTCGAGCCCATAACAAAGATTGTCGGAAAATGTGAGCTCAATGGGTGCAAAACTTTTCGAGTTTTTGAAAAATACACAAACCAAAATTACATTTGAACTATCTGTGTTTTATTATGACTCTAGATTTGATCTGATGGCGTTAAATTGTGGCGAGACGAAGTTCGCCGGGTCCGCTAGTATATTTTAAATATCACCTTCAACACTCAGCTTAGGTATAGATACACTCACTACCACTGTCCTTTAATTTGTGTTTTAATTTTTCACATACATTTTTCCCAACAAGCATTCTGAGAACTACAAGATTGGACAACTTTTCATTGCGACTGGCGATGGCGAATGAGTTGTGGTGAGAAACAGTTTGTGACACATTAATTTCCCGAAAGCGTAAAATGGGTTTTTAATTGAAGTAAACACACTATAATAAAAAGAAAATATATTAATGAAAATCGCAAAGGATGAGACGAAAAACAAAACTGAAAACGAAGGTATTACCTGTCAATACCATGCATTGCATTATTGAATTGCAATGTTTATTCCAAAGTTGGTCGTTCGTTTGGTCCCTTCGTTACTTTACTTCGCGATTGACATGGTGGCTGTTAAAACTTTGCATAACAATTAAGCACATATACCTACAACAAAAAAAAAAAAAACCACGAAAAGTTGATAATTTGTAAACATCATTTGCAGAGATATACTAAAAAAGACTTTCAGATACAGAAACCCTCAACGGCAAGTCGACAGTAGTAATTTAATTTTAACAAACACACTACATGGGCAAATGTTGTTTTGAATAGGGGTTTGTTAGAACTCGCAGCAGTTTGGACATCAGTCAGAACAGGGAAATTGTTTGCAACTATAGAAACTTCGATGTCATGATAATGTTAATCGACATTATATGTGTGTAGAATATGTGACATAATGTATTGCGGCATGTTTAAAAAAATATCCTCGCGGAGTGCACTTAATGCACATTTTATCTTACACATACATCAACGCCATGTGAATCCATTGGACTACGCTCCGATAACCACTGCTCCTGAAGGTATAGGCCCGTTGGTAATGGAGCCTTTTCTTACCATTATCGGACAGTTCCTTCCACTTTTTCAACCCCAGCCTCTTAACAGTTTGCTTACAGTTTTTTGCATGCCTTGAGCTGGTGAAGTTGCAGGAAAAGGATGAGCTAGCGATGGAGCAAATGTCGACAGATTTAAGAAGGGGTTTTCTAGATTTGCGCCAATATTGCTCCAACACTTTCTCCGTCTGAAGGTAGAAGAGCATCTTCCACACTTTCTTTCATTTTCCGATTAGCGATTTTTGAGCTAGGTCGTTCCGCACACTTCCCTTTTTGAAGATTTATTTTGATTAACATTTTTGACAATTGGGGTAAAACCGCTTGTTGACGCTGCCTGAACGCAGAGTAGGTGTAGTTTTCTCTGTCGGTAAGTCTACCGGATTGCTAGAAAAAGAATATAGGATGACGAGTGGTTTGTCTGGGGTTGGGTATGATATATCCTTTTCCAAAATCTCTTTTTCAAAATCCTCTTTCCCAAATTCCCTGTGCTGTAATCCCTTACTCCAAAAGACCCTGAGAGAAAATCCCCACGAGACAAAATCGCCCATTCTTAGATTTGGTGTTATTAATTCTGTCTAGCGACAGAAGTGAGATTAGTATAGGGGGGCATGCTGCCCCCCTGCAACCCCCCTGCTTGTAGTCTCTGTAGGCTTTGGAGAAGTTGCGAGGTTGGGTATATGCAAATTTTATATTATAAATAAATAAATAGGTGGCGCAACAGGCGGGTAGACACCCTACGCCTAGCTTCTCGCAACCATTCGTTTTGTGTGAGTTTCTATTTTTGGGACGAATGGAAGGGACCTACAATTTTATGCCGAGTCCGAAGGGCTGAATTGAGAAGCTTTTTCATGACAGTCATACTCTCGGATGTTTGTCAGACGATCGCGAGAGGTGGCGCAGTAGAAAAAACTTTAAGATGTAATTTGTGTTTTCCGGGGTTCGAACCTGGGATCCCTCGCACTGTAGTCCAGCACACTAACCACTGCGCTACTGTACATATATATTATATTATATGTTTGCTTAATTTTACTGCCAAAACTACGCGTTTATAAACGGACATATTCTAAATTGTGCGAGCTGGGGATTTTAATGAGGGATTTAATAAGTATGTATGTAGGTGGGAGATTTTGGCATAGGGGATTTCGTCCCGAGTGATTAAAGAGATAAAAAAAAGAGAGATTATGTACAATAAGAGATTTTGGAAAAAGAGATAACGTAGGGATCCCGTTTGTCTGCGGTATAGATTTTACAGCGAATAAAGTGCAGTCCGCAGGAGCGCAAGCTTGGAGCCTGAACTTATACACACTTACAGGCATCAATTACATTTCTGCTATAGCCCTAAGGCCTAGGATGGCATAACGAATCGCACCGTAACTTCACCATACGCCACCTATGGTCACGCCTGTTATATGAAACCACCCACCCAGTTGCTAAAAAGAGTCCAAGTTTCTTTGAAATGAAAAAACAGCACAAAATACAAAAATTGATAGATTTAAAGCCGAAAGGCAATAGTTATAAGGATATGGAGTGCTCGTTAAGGTGCCGTGAATTAAGGTAGATGGAAATAATGTCGATCGACTTTATTTCCATAAAGTATTGGAAGTAATGTCGAATTGCGACAGTTTCCATTTTCGATTTCCATAATGAAAGAGTAATTATGTAGAATATGAGAATGGCAATAGAATAGAAAAGAAAAATAATGTATGTTTGGCAATAATGTAGAAATTAATTTGGGAAATAAATGCGAAAGCTGAAATCAGATAGGAAATAACGTAGAAACATCTTTGGAAATCAAATCGAAATTCAGTATAATGCAAATGCAAACCGCGGCGGCTCTGGGGGGGGAGGGGCGGCGGGCGCGAAACGCGGGTCGCGGCGCGATCGCGTCCGAGCGAAAGGCGGTTCACGTTGCAGTGGCGCGCGCGGCCGCGACCGTTCTCGGCGGTAAACGCCACGCCGCGAACCGCGTTTCGCGCCCGCCGCCCCTCCCCCCCAGCGCCGCCGCGGTCACCACACTTCAAATATTAATATCAGAAATCTTTATCCTATTATTTTAATATTTTTTCTTCATCTTCATACAAATCAATGATAAACACCCGACTGTTTGTGGGACATGTCCAAACGGTCATTATTTTTTCTTTTAAATTCAAAATGGATATTGTGTCTTTTTGAAACGGACATAAGGTCCAAATGCATATTATGTCTTTTTGAAAATGACATAAGGTCCATTTAGACTTTGATCGTTTCAGATTGGACATTATGTCTGTTTGTTAATAAGACATAATGTCAATGGACATTCTGTCCGTTTATGACAGAAACATTAACAGAACACTACAGAATTTGGATGACAGAAAAATTTCATTAGTTGACTTCTTCAATCAGTTGACTCAGAAAGAAGCTTTTATCATAGCAACAAACAGTAATGATTTCCATCATGAGTAACATGTACCTTACTGTACGTAACAACTCAGAATTTGATATTCAAAGCCACAAAATGAAATATATTAGGTATGTTCGTGTGAATTTATTTTTCCATTTTGTTTATATTAATGTAAAATAGCGTTTTTGTTTTTGGAAAAAAAAAGTTGAATCTTGCTGGCAATAAAGTCGAAAATGAATTTTTAGGTTGGGAAATAAAGTCGATTATTGAAACTTAGCTTTAATTGATTAAAATTATTATTGAACTGGTCGACATTATTACTCTTTTTATACCGATATAATTGGAAATAAAATCGAACATGGAAACTGACGCAATTCGATATTACTTCCAATACTTTATGGAAATAAAGTCGATTCGACATTATTTCCATCTACCTTAATTCACGGCACCCTCGTTAAGAGCCAGTAAGGTAGGGTGCCGTGAAAAGAGAGAGTCTTATGCAAAAAGGTCCAAAACGCGTAATTTTGGACTTTATTGCACTTGTGAAACGATTTTTGGGCTTTATTTCATTTTCAAAAGAGCAATAAAGTCCAAATTGAAGTGGAAATAAAATCCAAAATGCATAAACAGTAGAATATGTATGGGGGGCATGGTGCCCCCTGCAACCCCCCTGCTCGCCTTTCTTTTAAATAGCAGGGTGCAATAATGTCCAATGGCTTAATTGCACTTTCAAAAATGAAATAAAGTCCAAAACTCATTTTGGATTTTAGTTCAATTTCAAAAGTCCAAAAAAGTCAAAAATTACGTTTTGGACCTTTTTGCGTAAGACTTTATTTCATGACTGACTGTCTGAAAACCCTGTAGCGTCCAAATGAATCGACCTGTGAGAATGAAATTTTGTGAGAGGACTTCTTTTTACCGTCCTTAGATTGGTATCGAATATGGGATATGTCGGTCAAGTAGTTCTGGGTACCTCACATAGAAAATCAATATAAGACCCCATGTGTTGTCTATATGTACTAACTCGCATGCCTAACATGTTGCATGACTTGTATGCAGTGGAGTGTATCAAAGTAGCTAGGCCGATGATAATGCTTTTACTTGTTTTTCTTCTCTTTCTTTCCTTAGAGTGCGATTCCAACAAGTTCCTTTGAAATAGCTCGGTCCCTGGCTATCTGCTCTAGTTACGCACAACTGTTTGCTAGATGTCGTTCTTCAATTGTGAGCGCTAATTAAGGTTAATTATGGTTCTGCGCCATAGAGCTGTACCAGGATGGTTAAGGTCTTGTACAATATCGTCTTGGTACTATGAGAGACGGATTTACTTTATAGATGCCTTTATAGCCCGAGGAAATACATTCATTCACATACATACATACATACATACGACCAAATTTTTCTGATTAATTGGCGCTTGCTCCTTATCAATTCATCTCTCGGTGCTTTGAAAAGTTCGGCCGAAAAGCCATTTGCTCCAGCAGCCTTGTTGAACTTCCGATATCGATAGCGTAGGGTGTACGAAATTTTTGAAAAAATATTTTTACCTGTTAGTAACACTTTCGAACATTTCCTCCGCCATAGAGGCAAAGAGTCCTTCAGAGATTCAAACGTGGTGCTTTTAATTTTTTCTTCTGAGAGCTCGATGTTCGCCTATTTTTTTGCCCGTAGAGGTCGCGGGCATCTCTCGTGTAAGTTTTGGTTTTGTTAGGCAGAATTATTTCATAGGCTGAGGTTTTACCTACATAGTGCCAGCCGACACCAGGGATTTAATTGAAGTCGCCTGGTGACCACAGCACATTGGTAGTGTTGCCATGGAAATGAGGACTTAAGCCGATTCTTTCTCAATGCAGCCTATCGACAATGGCAGAAATGTCCTTCCTGTGAATAATGTTTGATGGTCCAGTTAGTCTGTATTGAAAAACAACTCAACCCCAATACAAATACCCACATTAGTTCATGACCCATCGCATTCTTAAGAAAAAAATTAGAAATACTCGTAGCAACACTTCCAGCAGTATTGCTTCTGCTCGCGCTCATGCAATAATTCAAACTGAAGGACTCTCCAATTATTTAAATGACTTAAAAGCCCATTCTGCAATACCTACCCTCAAGTGCTTTCACAGAAGCCAGCATCAGCAGCAACCGCATATACTAGAAGAATATTTATTTACCTTCCCGCAGTATGGTTGAAAAGATCAAATACCATACATTTGTCTGGTCCATTTCCAAAAACACACACTTGGCAGCATATTTCGCGCTGTGCTTGTGTTCTCATTCCCTTAAGCTACCGCTGGCAATCGCTTTCCCCGGACACATATAGCCTGGCAAACGCAAAAGCCAAATTCAAACAATAAAATAATTAATCTAATTAAAAAGAAGGTATGACTATGAGTACTGCGAGTAGACTTATCGGCCGCTGGAATGGTGTAAAGTTCTACTCTTCGCTTCGTAAACGTAGTACCTTACCTACACTTCTATATAGAGGGTTTTCAGCGAAAACTACGGGAAACGCTACTCAATGGCGCAGTGTGAGTACAGCAGAGTGAATTCCTCTATTCCCCTATTCCCATGCAATCAAAGTGAGAAGTACAACGCCAGCAACGCTCGGTTGACTTGTGTATTATGTGCAACTGAGGATCTTAACTGAACTTATATTCTTGGATTGTCTTTCCACGAAACGAAAGCGCCCATACTATACCCCGCAAAATGCTACACGAGGCAGTTGGCTTATTGTAGTTTGGCCGCAACCCGCAGAGGAATTAGAATTTAGCAACGATGCGATTCCATGATGACTGTAGTATGTTTGACAGAAAAGGCGACATGTGTCGAATTTTGTAGTAGTAAAGGCTTTTTTATTAATAGTCCTTGTTGCATTGTGAAAGACATTTCTATAACCACGGTGGGTTCTTATATTTAGTGTGTCTGCTTAAGGAAAGGACTTTGCGAAGTGTTCATTCATGGCAGAAGTAATATTCGTCAAAAAGTCAATTTCAGCACACCAGTAGATATATTATCGAGATGCTTCGTTACGTTGCCTCGATAGCCGTCCCAATTTTCTGGGTTCCTATAAACCAGTGTAACAGTGATCAGAAAAGGAGGATTAAGGTTAATGTCCCTCCTTTCATGTAAGTGGAGAATAAAGCGCTGGTTATAGCCATCAGAAACGTCCATCTTACGGATGCACGAAAAGTTTAGGAATTGACTGAGAAATTGAACAGAAAAAGTTGCGGTTTGGAAAAAATAATAAATTCGTTTTCTAGAATATTTAGAGATCAATTGCTTAATTTTTTTCGAGGACCTAACTTCATTATTCAAAAGAAACATTTCAAAAAAATCCAATAATTCCGTCCACCCGACTTGGACGAAGTTAAGATAGCCATATCTAAGCTTAAGTCCAACAAAGCTGCTGGAGCAGATGGCCTAACCGCAGAGCTATTTAAGGCTATAGGTGGTGACTTGTTTAGAAATATGAACCAACTCATCTGTAATATGAGGTCGGAGGAAAGTATGCCCGATGAATGGAATCTCAGCATTGTTTGCCCTATCCTCAAGAAAGGAGACCCTCTGAACTGCGCCAACTACAGAGGTATTAGCACAAACCAGTAAGAATAGACCGTCGACAAAATCAAAGGAGCGCCATTACCGCACGCATACTTGAAAAATCCTAGGCCCATGGTATAGCATGGAAAATCATTGCCGCCTCTAATTTTGACATTTACACGTATTCACAGACTGGTTTATGGGTATTAGTGTTCTTAACATCGCCTACAAGATCTTATCTACCGTGTGGTATCGTCAAAAATCTGATTACTCCCTATCAGTGTGGCTTCAGGCCAGGACAGTCCACCATCGATTCACATTGCGGCAGATCTTGGAGAAACCCCAGGAAGTTCAAATCGATACCCACCACCTCTTCATCGTTTTTAAGTCCGTCTATGACAGCATTTATAGAGAGGAGTTATACAGAGCAATGACATGCGTCTATGCAGGATGACTATGGAGAATGCACGCTGCTCGATCAAGGTCGGTTAAGAACTCACCGAGACCTTCGATGTCAAAAAAGGATTTAGACAAGTCGATGCACTGTCATGTGACTTCGTCGACATCGTTCTTGAGAGAATAGTACAAAACTCAAACACTAACACCAGTCCGTCCATCTACTCGCCTACGCCGAGGACATCGACACATCGACACGCAGCGTGATGTTACTGGCACGTTCGTGAGTATTGAGACGAAGGCGGCGAAGGTTGGTTTGGCGGTCAATGAGCGCAAGACAAAGTATAATGATGGCAACAAGAAAGGGCACCCAACACCGAAGTCTCGAACAGAATGTTACTATAGACGGATATAACTTTGAGGCGACTTTATCTACCTAGGCTTCGTTATGAACTCAGACAATAGACATGTTTTTTTGAAACCTCGCCAGCCAGCAGTTCATTTAGACAGTTGCCAGCTGTAAGGTAGCCAAAGAACACTAAAAAAATCAAACACGATTTAAATTTTTAACATTTATTTGCTATCAAAGAACTTGCCCCGATAGTTGCTAACAAAGGTCTGACCCAGGACTCTATCACGCGACTTACTGTGCAAAAAGCTCTATAATCATGTATTTCGAAAATGTAGGTACATAGGTAACGTATAAGTAGTAATACATATAAGCGATAGCTTAAAGCAAAAGCAAAGTGTTGCCGCTATTTTCTTACACAGCATAATTGCCAACAAGATGAAGCCAGCCGAATGAATTTAGGCAATAAGCCTAAAAGCATAGCAGCATTTCGTATAAAATTATGTATTTGGTAGAAATATTAGATAAATTCTGACATTTTTCTCTGGAATGTTGTGTGCATGAGATAAGAACGCAATTATGATTTAAGCAAATTGTACGGAAATTCTCAGCCACTTATTGCTTTCAGCGCCACCTGTTTGTTCATTGTGAATTGAATTTAGCCAGCTGCCAGCCAGCAGCTCGCCGGCTGGGGAAAACATCAAGAGTTGTTGCCAGCAGTTGCCAGCAGGCTGTTGTTTTAATTAGCATGTGAAATGTGCCCCAACTGGCAAACACTGGCTGGGGAGGTTTCATAAAAACACAACTAATGACACCAGCGCCAGCGCTGAGATTAAACGAAGAATAACTCTTGCAAATCACTGTTTATTTGAGCTAAAAAAGCAACTGAGTAGCAAAGCCCTCTCTCGACCAACTAAAGTGACCCTTTATAAGACCCTAATAATTCCAGTCCTTCTCTATGGTGCAGAGGCGTGGACTCTATCAAAAGCGGATGAGGTAGCGAATCTTGGTTGCTTCGAGAGGAAAATTCTTCGAGTAATTTTCGGCCCCGTCTGCATAGATGGTGAATGGAGGAGGTGATACAACGACGAACTGTAGGGGCTGTACAGCGACATCGAATAGCCAGAAGGTCCAACGATTGAGGTGGCTGGGTCATGTAGAACGAATGGGCGCGAATGCTCCGGCCCGGAAGATCTTCGAATCCACATCCGAGGTATTACACACATTTCGAATGTGGAAATTCTTTTGGTTTCGTCAATGCAAGTGAAATTCTCGATTAATGGCTTCAGCTTTCGCTTTAATGAGAGAAGGTACCATTATGTTGGTTGCACTTCGGTAAGGACGTGAATATGAACAACTGAGAGTGCTACATAATCATCAGCGAAAAAGCGTATTATGGATAAGAAGAGGCAGACAAAACATCATTAATATGACAAACAGTCTGGGAGACAAACCGGAGGAACATCACCATTGATATGGTAAATCAGCAGCACCCTCCATGTGCCTATCACGTGACCACAAACAATTCAATGTAATATCAATCGTTTCTTGTGGCACACACTGTTTCTACATTCAATCGTCAGCATTACAATTTCTTGAAAGTTGTTCTTATACTACAATTGTAAAAGCTAACATCTTTCTATGTTTTTCCTTGAGGTAGAACCTTTCGTAATGACAACCTGTCAATGTATAAGGCGTCCACTGATTGCGCTGGCGTTCCACAACCAAACCAAAGTTAGGTCGCTTCTGCAAATGTAGCACTGGCACTATTTTTAATTAATTTTTGTACCACGCCAAGTGCAATTTAGATGGAAGCGGATCATATTCCGCCGCCAGAATTCGGTATAAATAATACGTATATATACATCAGCCCGAGTGCGTCACAGGGCGTATACTGTGCATCCTTTGCGATCGGCTATGAACTCCACCCATCCACTTACAGTGGCAGTTTGTCGCCAGGGTATCGCTATATTCACAAAACGTTATGCCATAGGGGGCGCACTAGGCTAGCTGTGCAGGATCTGTACACAATTGAGTTCCAGTTCTATCAGGAGATGCCTGCCAGCGAAATGTGTGCACTTGAAGCATCCCTGTCGGTAGTGACGCTGGCAGCCACAATAACTGCGTGGCGTGTGACTGCGACAAAAGGAATTCCATAATGTCGTTCACTATATGTATGTAGTTTCAAACTGCGTCACACGTAACAAGCAAACTTATTGAGTGAGTTTGAGTTCTACCTATAGATAGAGTTTATTTCGCATAAGGTGGGTGGGTTGATAAATGCAATCCACCATAACTGCGCTTACCTCATCGCCACTTGCCCACTTCACCTACACATATATTGTTACAATTATTTTTCAAAAGTTTTGCACTTCCCCCTTGTCATCACTCTTCAGTGGCATGCGACTGAGAGGCAAGAGTGAGTGCGGTACCCCAAGCTGTTTCGGTGTTTTATTGCTGGAGGACACGTCCTTGTATACGTAATAGCTGAGCTGCATGTGACAATATTATGCCATGGAGTATGAATGTATGATGGAGGGCAAGGAGTGTGTCTGTGTACATTTTTTGACTGGTAATTAAGAGACACTTTGCAGCAGTGGGCTTCTACTAAATGAAATTGCAATCACAATTTACATAGTCAAATTTAATTTTAAATAAGTTCGGCTAGGGTATGGCTATGGGGCTTAAATTTTAAGGGTTAGTCCCGGTTGTGGCGCTACTTTGGTTTTATCTTATAACCTGTGGGCGAAGAAATTATTTCCCATATGAGGAATCTTGTAAAACTTTTACTTTATTATGTACGAATAGGTGTGTGGAAGGTGTTTGGATTTGGATGCCATTGTCGTTCTTGTTGTTGGGTAGAGGTAAATAAAAGTTTGATGGTGTGCCAAGAATGTTTAAGAGCACTTTAATTAAGCATTCAGAATGAATTAAGATTGGTTTAGTGCCGCTCTGCAACTTCGTTATGTTGACGAGAAATCATGTTCACTGAGATTTCCCTAGTCGATGGGGTATAGGTACTTATGGTGCAGGCCGCGTTCTTTGTAGGTACTTCCCAGTCTTTGTTTACGCATTCCTCTTCAAAAGGTTGTAATTTTTTCTTGGTTGTGTCAGAATTTTCTTTTAGGTGCCGCTTCGCAGTTGGGGGTCTATCTGGGCCTAAACAAATATGCTAAATAGAGACGGGGGCTAAAACAGTTTGTTGAGGACCGGGCTCACTGGTGAGGCTTAGTTAAGGTCTTAGTTTATCGCGAAGTTTAGAGCCGTCTAAATAAATCAGTAGCACCAAGTTGATTGTGGTTTCCGTTTCCTTCCATTATGAGGGCCAACTACGCGCGGACTTGCTCTACAGCATTGTAGCTTTAAGTTGGCGGTTTGAGCCACAGAAGATCTCCTTCCTTGTGGATTGGGCAATAATAATAATAATAATAATGAAGAGGGTTTAGTGCACTGCGACTTTGTGGTCTATTGTGCCCCCTGCTTGTACCTTCGAAAGATTCATGCCCTTTTCCAGAGCCCCATATAGCATTACAGTTCCGTTAGGAACCGTGTTTGAGGGTTTTTGCTCTGTCTATAGCCTTGGCAAGAATATAAACTTTAGAGTACTTCATCCAGTCCAGTTTCTTCTATGAATCTGAGAATGAGTAGTGCGTCCATGGTTTGTGTATCCTTATCTGTTATCTGGTACATTCGTTTGCCTCCGGACAAATTGAAGTTATTAAACCCGCCTTTTTGCTCTATCTGTCTTTCTGGTGCGTAACGCCATTTTGTCGTCGCCGATTTTAATGGCTTTTTGACTGGTTTTTGGAATTTAATAGGAATTTTCCAAAGGATACCTACGTGGTCTGCAAAAGTTTTGGCATCCGCGCTGGCTTGGTCTCTTCGGTCTTCCTTTGTCTTCTCGAATCTGGGAGCTGGGATTTTAAGACCCTCTTAACCGGAGCATTATTATCCATTCGCTCGATATATGGGTTTTGGGTTTTTGGACTACCTACATCCACATCTTGGTTTGGTACAGCACATAGAGTTAAATCTTCTCCTCCATTCGCCCTCCTCGCACACCAGGACCAAAAATCCACCGAAGTATTTTTCGTTCGAAGGAGCCCTCCCTTCTTGCTTATCGTCTAGCACTCGGTGCCATAAAGCAGAACTGGCAGGACAAGGGTTTTTTTAGAGCACAAAGTTATTTTATCCTTCGAGTTAGGAGTTTTGAACCCAATTGCCAAACCAACGCGACGTAGCCACGATTTCCTTGGGTAATTCTTCGCTGGATCTCCACTAGGGTGTCATTCGTGGAGTTCATATTTACTTCGATGTAGGTGAACTCCTTACCTCGAAAATATTGCTATCAATATTGACGTTTTGTCCTAGACGAGGCACAGATGCTTGTTTGTTTGGTGACAGCATGTACTTAGTCTTGTCCTCATTTACTTCAAGTCCAACGGATTTCATATCATCCGTATATCCCAGCAGCTGAACGAATCTGTTAAAGATAGTGCCTTCCATTCCCTGCGCACTATCTGCTCCAGTACGAGATTGAAGAAGTCGCATGATAGATCGTCTCCATGCCAAAATCCAGTGGATGTTTAAAATAGTTCGGAGGAGCTACTTCAAAACTGCACGTTGGAAGCTCGTGTCTTCACGCGACACAGCTGAATCAGTTTTGCCGGAATTCTGAATTCGGCCAGAGCTTCTGAAGTCCTGACGATGCGCTATCATACGCGGCTTTGAAGTCGAAGTTTTGACTGAAAATTCGTTGGTCTTTTCCAGGATTTGCCTCCGTGTATGGTCTAAGTCGATCTGCCGGGCCGGAAGCCACACTTCCGATTACTGTGTTGCAGAACGTTTTAAGATGTTCACACAGTATATTAGATAGGTTCTTATACTCGCTGTACCTCACGGTATTTTGGCGCTCAAATTCTCGTTCTAACAACTTACTAGCAGATATGACGCTCGTAGACTAAATCCTGGTAGCATCGTATTTTTCTCTGTGGGGGCTGAGCCTTTTGCTTTGGCCACCAGCCACTTATCCATTTCAGAGACATGAGAACTGCCGGCCGTTGGCTTATATGATTCATCCGCTGTATCTTCTTTAGCACACAGCTTGTCCTGGAATAAGGTCACCTACTTCAGCTAAAAAAAACACTATTGACGACACCATTAACTCAATCTGATGAATTGGCATCCTCAGTGCATTCTTCTTCCAACGAGCTAGACTTTAAAGACTCATTTTGACAGTCGTTTCCGTCTTGTTACTACATACTTCCTTCGTGTGTGGCACTCGGGCTTAAGTTTAGCATGTCGAGCCCGGATGGAAAAAAATCGGAATATATTGGCTATATATAGATAGAAATATATCCTTATCTGAGGCACCTTTTAAATTTTAATACGCACTGTGCCTGTTTCCCATACACCCAAACCAAGTATAGTGAGTGAATATTATATACAAAAAAAAAAATCTGTTCCACACCGCGACCGCCATTGCTCTATGATTTTACGATCTCCTGTTCTCCTGGCCGTTATATTGTATTTAATTTGCACTCTGTTCGGCACCCCCTCATGTGGCGTCAATTGCTTTCATCCGTTTATCACTCACATGGGGGTTGTTTCGGCAACACCAACTCCCTCCTTATAGCAATCACAGATAGCACATCCTCCCAGAAATTAAGCCCTTAAGGCTGGAAGCCAGAAACAATCATAAAAAAAAACACAGTAGATCTCCACACTCCCTCTCACATACTTACACGACATTAACTCGAGGACCAAATCCAATTTGATTGCGCGAGACGCGAGCCTACGAGTTGGTATATCCTAATTGTTATTACCGGCGGAATTGTAAAAATGGAAACAATTCCACGATAAACATCAAATTTCCACAAATTACCTTATATTCTACGTGATGTAGACCATATTTGGCATTATATAGGCGGAAGGTTCCGTGCGTCGCAGGGCAAAAAATTACTCTCAAGGCTGAGAGAAGCGCGCCGATTTTTGGGGAGGAAAACTTGGAGAAAAAGTTGAAAAAGTGTCCGCATATGCAAAGTATCTCTTAGGTAGACAGGGGAAAAATTACCAACGGTCCACACCGCACTCCTCTGTTTCTAGAATCTCTGGCAAATCTATGTGAAACGACACAGGGTTATTTATGAATGGAATATGTTGGGGACGTTCAAATCTGTGATAACACAGACTACGGGACCGGTCCTGGCTCTGTCTGATGTATTTTGCTTTGCGAATAACTTGGAAGTTACAAAGAGCCACGGCCACCCTCTGGGGGAGATTTGTTCTATCGCAATAGTCCCAGCCCCCGTTGTCTCGTTTAAAGTTGACACTGCGTAATTTATTCAAGCCCGAAACTGGCTTGATGATGGAATGCGAATCGCATGAAGCTTTTCTCGTAAACAATAATAAATCAATTTGATTGCCACTTACCTCGACGAGTCCTTGGAATGGGTCTCTGTACTTTAAGTCATCATCTCTACTGTTGGAGTGATGCTGCAGCGGGCGGGCTGCGTCAAGTTTTAGGTGGGGAGCTTTGCAACGACCGTGCTCGTATTTTTGATAGGCATTTTTATCGCTGTTGAAAATGTCTTTTTGGTGTAAAGTGATATGCGTAGCAAGGGCCACCTGCTGCTGTTGTCTGGCGAGGTGATGTTTGCAGTTGCTAAACTGTGCTAAGACAGTCTGTGGCCATGACTGGTAATGGGGGCGCAATTGCAGTAAAAATTTACTTTCTTCTTGGCCTTGGGCATATTATATTTAACTACCTGTGAGGGTTGGCCTTTTTTATGCGACTATGTTTGGATTGCTTTCTTTTCTTTTTCGCACGCAATTACAGTAGCTGAGGTTTGGCAAAAGCGCTTTAAGGGTGATTAAGGTAATGTCTTGTCATGGAAAACAAGTGATTTGGGCTATAGACGACGCAGTGGTTTTATCATTGAAGAGGATTTTAAATCTATGAGTGCAATGAAACCTACCATTTTTTTTAAACATTTAACCTTCTTAAACTAAGACCTTGGCGTACATTTAGATCTTATTACTTTTCGTGGCTGACTAGAGTAGTTACGCACCTAATTTTTGGTGTTCTATATAAGAGAACTTGGCTTTTTTTCGGTGTGA
Organism: Cheilosia soror; assembly: GCA_949372485.1. NCBI lineage: Eukaryota > Metazoa > Arthropoda > Insecta > Diptera > Syrphidae > Cheilosia > Cheilosia soror. Next base: position 131,842,788 of record OX443561.1, on the reverse strand, counting down.
TTTCACTAATTTTTGCGGAGTTTTTTTTTATTAAACTTAAGCTACGATTACACGGCCATTTTTTTGAGTCATTTAAATGGCGCTATGACGTCATTTGTGTCCCAAAATCAAATGACGGACACTGCGAGTCATTTAGAATTTTCCGTTGGGATGCGTCATTGAAGAGCGATCACACGGCAATTTTTTCCGCCATTTAAATGGCACTTAATTCATGCCATTTGGTGCGCCATTTTCCTAGTCATTTAAATGACGCTGCAAAAAATGGCGATCACACAGAGCGACATTTAAATGACTGCTTTGTGACGGGATTTTTACGTCAGAGCGCCATTTAAATGACTCGAACGTCACCGTCACTTTGGCTTTCTTTCCACCCATAATCTATTTTCACCCTTTGAATCCCTCCAATCAAATGGATGCTAACCACTCAAACCTCAAACATTGCTGAGTGAAATCCAAAACCTTACATTTTTTTTTTAGTAAAATTATGATGATTGACGGAGTCAAATGCTTTAGTACAGTCACAGTTTGAAGAATTTGAAGAAGGGGATTGCAAATTGCCTGAGACCACATTAAAAAATTAATCGCAGGAACACCATCGGGCCCAGGACGTGAATTGATCTTAAGATAATCAAGATCTTTAAATTCAATATTTTTATAAACCGTGGTTTTGGGAAGACCCAGTTGTAGATCTATACCAGGGGTTCCCAAACTTTTTCATACTGCGACTCCCTAGAGAGGTTGAAATATTTTTGCGACGCCCTTGTAAAAGCACAGATATGTGAAGCTGATCTTACTAAAAATTCACTAAAGGGTTTTTCAATAAAGTCTGGTAAACGTTGAAAATATCGTCGACCCATATTTGTGGCAATTCTGCTTAATCATTCACGTACCTGCATTCATCTATAAATACACCTCGTCGCTAAAGATAATTTTTCACCCAAAATTGAGGTTCTCTTCCAAAAGCTCCGAAGCCAAGTCAGATAACAAACGGCTTTGTCTACGTTCATTAACTTTGAGCTCTTAGTTGGACTATGTACTGGCGTAAGCCCATCAAGTCCCGATGCAAAATTCGCCAAGTTGGAATCTGCGAAAGGCTGATTTCTTATGCACGTCGAATTGACTGCCTCGAGTTGTCCTGTAGTGTACACTCTCATGGACCACGTCAATGCTCCCGATGAATCTGGCTGGCAACGACACATTGAAAAACCCTTATTTAATTTTAAGTGCAAGGCAAATTTGAGTGACAGCCGCGAAGCAAGTCTGACCGGAAATGCGGAAAACATAAACGCGCTTAATCTTCGACGATTGGACTTCGCTTGGACCTAGCTCATAGTATTCGTATAGAGAATTCGTATAGAGAATCGTAATGCGTTTCATTTGTTCGAAATTTTACAGCAGTGAAAAAATAAAACTTGCGACGCACAGTTAGGGAACTCCTGATCTATACTATACTATAGATCTTTCCAATTTAACATTTAATGCCAGATGAAGGCACTCTTGATCATCTTTAATTTGACTAAGCGCAGCGCAATTAAAAGGTTATTTTTTTAAAGGTTTGGCAACGCTGTTTCTACAGACTGTCAATTTGCAAATTGTGGAAATTTATTTTGAAAACCATGGTGACCATGGTTCTGTTTGGTTTCGGTTTCGGACGACGCCGGCCAAAATGTTACCGTCAACGGAGAGCGATATAGAAACATGATTTCTGATATCATCGTTGAATTGCATTGACGTGGCAGAGCTATGGTTTCAACAAGATAGCGTAACATGCCACACGGCGCGCGACACCATCAATTTATTGCGGGAAACATTTGCTGAGCGCATAATTTCTGTTAATGGACCTGTGAACTGCCCTCCAAGATCCTGTGATTTCACACCTTTAGATTACTTTCTTTGCGGGTATGTGAAGTCAATAGTCTATGCCGATAAACCAGAGACGGTGGACGAGTTGGAAGTCAGCATACGGCCCAATTTCTAGATAAAGTTGTCGGAAATTTGACTTCACGATTGTACTTCATTCGAACTAGCCGTGGCGCGCATATGCCCGTACCAGTAATGGCATAAAATTATCAATTAAATAAAGGTTATTCATAGACATTAACACTAGCTTCAATTGTTATATTTCATATTCAATTTGTATACCTCTAAAAAAAACACCCTTTATAAAGCATCACATGCGAATGTATAGTAAGGGCTTAATATGTCAATAGCCTCCTTTCTTTGTCATACGCCTTTATCAATTTTATGTCAATATTCGAAAACATAATGTTGACGTTATCAATGTATAGAAACTCGTGTTTGTTAATCTCTTTAAAATTTCATTCATAATTTTCTGGAATATGCCAGGAGCTGTTTTCACTCCATACGTCAGTCTGGACCAATATATGTAGAATTTGTTTACCGTAAAAAAAAATCCTTGGATTCTTCATAAATTTCCAGTTGCTGGTATATAAAGGGTTTTTCAACAGGGACGCTACAAAAGTAGAGCGACAGGGACAGCAAACGACGCGGAATTTTATGCCGCTCTTTTGACATTTCTCTTCAGTAAGGTTTGCCATTTCATGATGGAAAGATATACGAGCCAACAACGAGTCGAAATTATTAAAATTTACTACCGAAATTCGGAGTCAGTGGCCTCAACGTTAAGAGCGCTACGTCCAATTTATGGTCGTCATAATCGTCCTAGCAGATCAACAATTGAGCGTCTAGTGGAAAAATTTGAATCCACAGGCACAGTCGTGCGATTTGAAGCCGTTAGACTATTTCCTGTGGGGCTACGTTAAGTCTATGGTCTATGCCAACAAGCCAGCGACGATTGATGAATTTCGTACGAATATCGAACGTGAAATTGCAGCAGTATCTGCCGATTTATGCTTGAAAACCGTCGAAAATTGGGTTCAGCGTTTCGACTTCTGCAAGCATGCCCGTGGTGGCCATGCAAAAGAAATCGAGTTCCATACATTATGGCATCGAACGTACTTTCACAGGAATAACGAATTTCATTGATATCCAAAACCGTTTTTGTTTTATTTAAAAAAAACTTTTGTAGCGCTCTTATTGAAAAACCCTATACTTATGCTCCACTGTCAAAATCTTATTTCCCGTCAGTATAGTGTTGCAAAAATGTCGTCGATTGTTAAAAGTGGATATTGATCTTTTTCCACTACCTTGTTTAAGGACACATCCCCTACATCCCCGAATTACAATATTTTGGTACAATCACTTGGGGCTTGCCCAGTCACTACTCCTTACGGGATGCTCCGGACATCAGTTTCTTTGAGCCTATATGCCACCCTCTCTCCACATACAGTCCCCAAATGCACTCTTATCCTTTAGAACAAATCAAGTATAGACCCACCGCTATATGATTAAAGGTAGTTTGCTACAATTTTCCGAAAACAATGATAACCTTCCTTACATTCGTACAGTCGTATCTTGTTTCAAGCAGACTACAACCCTATACGCCCTCCTGAAAGGATAACCATAAACTAAGCGACGCGCAGAGGTGAGACGATGAAGATTATTCATAAAACAAAACCCAGTGGCAGTAATCAAAAGTGTTAATGCTTATTGCGTATACTTACCGTTTTCGTTGTACAAAAGGGACGTATAAACCGGGCTTCGAACTCTGGCTCTTATATGCTGTGTCCCTGTCATACACATAAAAACACGCACTTTGCCTTTCATAACAAGGAAACAAAAGCTTTCCCAGATTGGATTGGGAGCACGTTTCGCGCGTTTTATTATACACTCCGTGGGTATTGGCCTTGCTGAACTTATAAAAGATTTATACCTACCCCGCGGGATACGATGGCCACTATATAGAAGGTTCAGTGAAAATCTTACTGCGGAAAGAAGAGTAAATCCTTTGCAGAGTATATAAACAGATTCGTATATATAGGTATTTCGCTGTTGAGGAGATATTAAAGTATTCCTGTGCGCATTAGAAGAGGAAATTCCTGGAGCAGGCCTCCAATTTCGTTGAAATAGAACGAGTCAGTCTTTTTCTTTTCCGATACCGAGTACACTGCGGTCAACCTGATTACTTTTATAATCGCAAGCGTGTTTGTAATTTGTATGACTTTTCTATTGAATTGAATAAGACCTAACGAAGTTCGACATTAAACGTTCCAGGAATCAACGAATTGAAAAACATTGTGTTGCTGACCGGGTCGGTCATATGGGCGAATATTTTAGAAATGATTTGTGAGACCGAATTTCCTGTGCTTGTGATTGTTCGTTTCGCCTAGAAAAATACAGACATAGCTCTCGTGTTACATAAGCTTGGCAACGAGTGACGATGTTTTTCAGTGTTGACAACATATACTCGTACTGGGACAACGCACAGGACTCTCAAATTGCTCTTTAATTTCTTAAAAAAACAAATTAAATCTCATTTTCAGAACAGTGTAGGAGGACATTCAACTTTATGTAATAAAGTATAAGGTTTACTCATCGTGGGAGTAAGTATTATGACTATGTACATAGATATACTAAATATCATATTAGTTTTTGAACCCTTTAAGGAAATGACGACCATTTATCAATTAGATTTAAATTTTAATTTAATTTTATTTAAGGTTTTGTTCAGATTTTTGCAAGGATATGAGGTATCATGTGACTTTTTAAATTACTTTTTGAAGCAGATAGTGCGGACAGAGCGGGGCAGATCTGATCCTACTAGATTTACACGACAAGTGCAACTGCTATTGATTTATTTGTCGTTTCAAATAAAAATGAAGTTTTGTTTTTCAATCAAACCCATGGTGTTGCTGATCATGACTTAACGTATTTAATTGACGATGTTGAGATTGAAAATTCTGATCAGAGCAATATAATTTTTTACAGAGATTTTAAAAACATCAATATGGAGCAGTTCTCTTTGGAAGTCTCCAATATCGACTGGTACAATTTCAGAAATTCTATTTCAACCGACTTCAAGGTTGATTTCTTAATAAACTTATTGAATTACTTATATGACAAGTATGTTCCGATTAAGAGAAGAATTTCTTCAAACACCACTCCTTGGTTCACGATAACTATTAGCAATTTAATCTGTGAAAGAAATTTTTTATATAGGGTATACAAAAATACAAGGGATCTCGGGGATTGGGAACATTATGCAGCTTGTAGAAACAGAGTGGTTAAAGCTATAAGGGATGCAAAAAACATACTATGTATTTTAATCAATTAGACACTTCAAGAAACTCCACTAAAATTTTGTGGAATAATCTAAAAAGACTAGGTGCAATTGGAAAATCAAGTTTTGAGTCTGGTATCTCGATTTCGCGAACAATCTGAATAATTTCTTCTCTTTTGCCTGTTCTTCCTCGAACATTCCTGACGGATCCTTTTCATTTAATTGTGTGTCACTTGATGAAGAATGTTTTGGCTCTCTTATTTCAATTAAATCGAATGCAATTGCCCTGGGTGATGTTTCGCCCAAATTTATTCGATTGTAGTTGCCTGCAATCCTTCCTAGCATTGCCAATATTTACAACAACTGCTTGACAAAATCGATTTTTCCGAATATCAAATATCAAAATATCAAATATCAAATATGATGTATCGAACTATCGACCGATTAGTATTTTGCCATTTCTTTCTAAGGGCTTGGAAAAACTGATGTTTAATCAGCTTTCTTTCAGTCTCTGCTATTTTAAAGGTACAGGACGACATTCGGATTGCAATGAATGCGGACAAAGTATCGATTTTAAGTCTACTTGATTTTTCTAATGCTTTTGGTTCCGTGAACCACTCAATATTGCTGCATAAATGGAAGCATCAATTTGATTTTTCCTCTTGCGCTCTCAAACTGATTAAAAGTTTTTTGACTAACCGAAGACAAGCTGTTTCCATTGGCTCTTTGGTCTCTGACTTCGCGGACCTTAAAATGGGTATTCCTCAAGGGTCATAGTTAGGGCCCCTACTTTTTAGCATGTTCATTAATGATGTCGTTACTGCTATTAATTATTCATGCTTCCATCTTTATGCTGATGATTTGCAAATTTATTTATCTTTTCCATTGGGACTGCTGGAAAACGCAGTCTTTAACATAAATGAAGATTTAAACAGCATATATGAGTGAACAGTTTTAAATGATTTAGTTTTGAATCCCGCTAGGTCGCAAAGTATAATTATATACAAAAATAGTTTAGATGAATCCTACTTTCCTGAATTAGTTTTAAATGGCCACGTTATCTCGTACAGTTCTACTGTAAATAATTTAGGCTTAATTTTCAGCAAAACTCTTTCCTGGAACGATTATGCTAAAAAAGTAATAGGTAGCATCTATGGAGGACTAAGGCGATTTTGGAGAGTTTCGTTCTCTCTTTGTGATAGGTGCCAGAATCTGGAACAGTGTACCTGCTAGATTTAAATCTACAAACAATATAAATATTTTTATCCACTCGATTACAGATCATCTCCAGAACCCAGACGTAACCTTGCTTTTTCACTCTTTATTTATTCAATAATTCATTTCACTTTTGTTTTTTTATAATTTATATTTATTTTTCTTACAATTATATAATAACTAGCAATGCCCGCGGCTCCGCCCGCCGGTTTCATCTCTTTTAAATAAAACTAAATTTATATGACTTATCATTGTACGTGTGTTTATATATTGTACTCTTATTTAGTTTACAAAATATTTTAACGCAATGTTTTTGTGTAAACTATACACTTTATTTTTTTTAGTGGGAGCAAGTATAAACAAATTACCACTGCAGCTCACACGCGACCATGCAACATATAGCTGTCCATGTGAAAAACATATGGCTGTCGGAGGTAAACTCCAGCCGAGTAGCTCCAAAGATAAACCCTATACCTCCGTTTCCCCTTCCACCATCTTCTCCCTAAGTAATAACTTATATTGGATCCGAAAAATTTAGAAAATTTAGCCAGTAAAATGTTGTAAGAAGTTTTAGTTTAGAATCGGCCAAATAGTTCCAGAGTTAGTCCCTACCACCGCTTTACCTATCCCTCCCCCGTCCCAACTTATTCCTTGCGTAACCTGCACTGATCCGAACGGTATCACCATGACAGCGGTAAAATAACTTTTAAAACCGGCCTATTAGTTCGAGAGATACCCTTTTCCACCCCCTTTTATTTTCACTCCTATACCACTACACTAAAACCTAAAAGGGCATCAAATCTATAAATGAAAGTAATGATATACATCGTATCAATAGTTTAAAAAACTAACAAAATATACTAACACCACGGGATAAACATTGAAAACAGGTTAATTGTATTTTTTGCATTGTGCTATTATTTTATTGTATGTACCTATTGTGATTAGAAATTAACCCCCCTGCAAAATTTCAAAGACCTAAGTCAATGTACATACTATTTCACATAAATGAAAACTCGTCACAGGTATAATTTGATTACATAATAACGCGATCATATCGTTATACTTTCCATAGCTACAGATCTCATATTATGTAGATATGTACAATAATTGTGCATAGCTACATACTTACGCATCACAAACTCCTTACAGCTACGTAGTTTGATTTATGCATAATCCATTCCCTACATGAAATTCAACTACGCATTTCATGAGCATTTACAATTATGCATTCTAAATGCCCGTTGTGCGAGTAATCATTCTATTTTTAGAACGCAAATCAAAACTACCCTTCCTAAGCACAACTGCGATCGATAAAGCGATTTTTTCGCACTTGGCCAAATAAGATCTAGTTTCAATTTATTATATCTCACCCTCTGGATGGAGCAGAAAAACGAATGTTAGCTCAAAATACTCGGTAAAATATTGCCTAACAATTAAAAGTATATCCTGAATTGACATAAATCTATTTATCAGTATAATGGCAAGTTAAGAGTAGTAAGGTCGAAATAGAAAAGTTTGTTTGAAAAGTTTTTCAACTCCTATAGGACGAATTTTGAAAAACGATGAATGAGGCAAGTAATAATTTTGAATTATCTCTCAACATACAAACTTCTAAGTTCTTCCAACTAACGGTTCGTGAGACCCCTCTTACTACCCGCGACCCCTTTACTCCTGCGCAATTCTCACCCACCCTACGGACTAAGTTGGCCACACATTTATAAATCAGAAAAAGAATCATGAAAATCGGACGAATGGTTCTCGAGTTATGGAGAAACGAACAGACGGACGTTGCATTTTATAAGTGGTATGGATGTATATAATTTTCTTAATTATGTTTCTTAAGAATTAGATTTTTTCTTTCATCATTGTATCTCTTAATTCTAAATGTATATTTTTAAAGCCATAAATGAGATTTTATCTCAAGGCTTTTGCTAACTAATAAAATGAAATGAAATAAAATGAAAATCGGATCAAGGAAGACACTAAAGGGACCTGTGTAGCTATCAGATCTGCCGCCACCTAAGTTCTGGGTTTCACTAAGCGACCACAACGAAACCCCTGGTTCGATGAGGAGTGCCGGATAGGACATGCAGCCAAGACCGCAGCCTATCAGTCGATGCTGCAAACTAAAACCAGAGCTGCTTCGAGAGCCGCCCGCGACCTCTACGGGCAAAAAAGAAGGGAGGAACACCGACTTCTCAGAAGGAAAAAGAAAGAGCATGAGAAGCAAGCGGTCGAATCTATTGAGGGAAGCTATTGCAGGAGCAATGTTCGTATGTTTTACCAGAGGGTAAAAAGATCTACCCAAGGATACAAGGCCCGAACTGAAGCCTGCAGAGATGAGCATGGGAATACGGTGGTAGACCCACAGTCGGTGCTGAGGATTTGGAAAGACCACTTCTGCAGACTCTTAAATGGCGAAGACGACCAAAATTCCGCTGTCAGGCAGAACGATCCATTCTTTCCGGACGATGATAGCCAAAATTTCCGTCCACCCGACCAAAATTAGGTAAGGATAGCGATATCCAAGCTTAAGTCCAACAAGGCGGCTGGAGCAGATGGCCGAGTTGTTCAAAGCGGCGGGAGATGATTTGGTAAGGAGCATGCACCAACTTATCTGCAAAATTTGGTCGGAAGAAAGTATGCCCGATGAATGGAACCTCAGCATCGTGAGCATCATCCACAAGAAGGGAGACACTCTGAACTGCGCCAATTACAGAGGGATAAGTCTCCTGAATGTTGCGTACAAGATCTTGTCGGGTGTACTGTGTGAACGCCTAAAACCTTTCGCAAATAACCTGATCGGCCTATATCAGTGCGATTTTAGGCCCGGAAAGTCAACCATCGACCAAATCTTCACACTCCGGCAGATCTTAGAAAAACCTCAGGTTGGAGAGCGACCTCAACCAACTTGGTGTGCGTAACTGGAGGCAGCTAGCTAGGGACCGAGCTGGCTGGAGGGGCTTGTTGGTTGAGGCCGTGGTCCATCCCGGACTGTGAGCGCCATCTAAAGTAAAGTAAGTAAGTAGCTATACCGGTATATGCGGATGATATCGACAACATCGCCCATGTGTCTGTGAAAGATGCAGTTTCACAGTTTTCGAAGAGGCGAAGCTGGTTCTTGACAAAGTTGATTTGCTGTAGACATTATCCCGGCAAATGACAGCGCAGTTCGGGCTTCTGGCCCATACGGTCAACGTGGTAGAAGAAAATACCTCCACCAACTTATGGAATGCGCGACTGTAAACAGTTATGGACCTGGATAGCTGGTTGAGGCCTCTCCCTCAGTTCACCGCGAACTGTAGATCCGTCCAAGTAAGTAAGTATAATCAAATTCGTTTTGGCAAAAAAGATGGCTATACAACTATCCTCACTCGAAAGACTTGAGTTGGCGAAATAATCTCTTTAGGGGAGTTTTCTTCCAGGTCTACGAGTTTATTCTCTCAAAACAATAATTCAGAGACCGAAATTCGACAAAATTTCCCAACAGAAATTGTTAGGGTCAATCACAAACAAGCGAGAATCGTTGTTACACCTCGCTTCCCCACTCACCAGTCGTTATAGTTTCCCGAATGTTAGATGGACCGCCCGCCCTAGGAACGTGTTGTATCACAATAATGCTATGGCCGTCCTTTAAAGAAGCCAGGACCGATAGACTCACACGGAAGGATAACAAATTCCTCTCGTAGATATCATCATAACGGGGCAAATAGTCTGCCATACCACATCAGAAAAATGAATGAGTTTTTGACGCCGCGCCACTGCCTTGGTATCCAACAGAAGTGGTATAAATTTCGGAAAATTCCTTCTTTCAAGACATATAGACGAGCTTTCCAGAACATCAATATAGACAAATCATTACCCTATCATCAAATTCTCAGAATAGTAGTTTGTATCTAAGTTTAATAGCGCAGTAAGTATCTAATTGATTTTAGCATTTTTAGACCGGGTTATTTATAATGTGTATTATGGGACAACCTCTTCCCCCGGCCAGACAGTATTGACCTGGAGTATGCGGCAGCAGTACCTAAACTAACCTATAGTTTCCCTTTTAATATGTTTGCTGGTAGTTACGAACAATTTCGCTGTTTCTGACTGATGTCGTATCTGCTGCCATTTCTAACAACCCCTATTATCAAACCCAAATTTTCAAATGTAGTGTTTGTTAAAATTAAATTACTATTGTCGACTTGCCGTTGCGGGTCTCTGTATCTGAAAGTGTTAATATAGTTTGTTTCTGCAAATGATGTTTTCAAATTACCAACTTTACGGGGGAGTGTTTTTTTTTTTGGGTATATGTACTTAATTGTTATGCAAAGTTTTAACAGCCACCATGTCAATCGCGAAGTAAAGTAACGAACGGACAAAACGAACGACCAACTTTCGAATAAACATTACAATTCAATAATGCAATGCATGGCGTCGACAGGTAATACGACAGTGCCACAAACTGTTTCTCAATACATGCTGTAATTTTGCACAGAGGTTTCCTTTATGATGTATACAAGGAATAAGGAAGGATATTTCGAAATTCAACCCCTAAATGGGTTAAAGGGGGGTCAAAGTTTGTGTGGGAACATTTTTATTTTTCATCCAATCGACTTCAAACTCGATTTGTGTACTCTATTATAAGAAATAAAGTTAATTAAGTTTTCCGATTTTGGAAATTTTGTTTGGATCCCGAGTTATTGGCGATTGCCCCTATTAAGAGGCACCTTTTTCTTAACTCACGAACCGTTCGTCGTATCAATTTGAAACTTTGTAATGCTTCCCAAACTCTGTCGCCGTTGAATATGCTGATCGTTTCATCCAACTCCAGCGTACGTACTCCAAAGATATTCAAGCGGAATTCGGTTAGAATGGAGTCATACTGCTAGAAAGTGGTACACACATTCTCACGATCTTTCTGGTTGCATATGTTGGGCAGTATATAGGAAGAAGATCTGAGCGGTGTGAAATATAATTAAGGATTTGCTAGCTAAGAAATATGTTTTCTCCCTTAGATAGTGGCTCAGTCTGCTATAGTATGATCTGTGTTGAGATGCCAGCGCTTTACTTACCCTTACCTACTCTTTGACCTATTTTCTCCAATATGGTGTTAAACACATTTTTTCAGAGATAACTATTCCTTAGGTGTTTTCTTAGGTATGTTTCCTGCGCGATATATAAATATAAGAGAGGAATATTAACTGACTGTAAATAAATCTCTGGTGTGTATACCAAATCTACCGCTGGCAAAAGATAGTTTCAGATAATGTTATAGATGATTAGATATTATCACCCTCTATTAGGCTAACATAATTAATTTAAACATTTCAAAAGGATATTCGTATTTTGTCAAAGCATAAGCTGGCGCTATTTACCAAAAATGGCGAAATCGGTCCAGTCATTTTTGAGCCAAGACATACGAAAACTACAATTTCAATTTATATAGACGTACTAGCGGACCAGGCAAACGTTGTTTTGTCTGTTTTAACATTTTCATTGTCCGTCAATTGTTCTGCGGCCGTTTTATTTAACCGATGTGTCCGGTATGCTTCTGTACTTCGTGTGCTTCGACCGATATTTCCTCAGACGTGTACCCACGAATTGTAATGTCTTGATATATTTTTTCCGATGACTGTCGAAGAACAGCGTTTGAAATGATTTTTTTTTTTATAAGAGGTTTGACGCCCTTTTGTCCAATCCCGCCAGGTTTAGTAAAAGGGCTTCAATCAGGCAATTTTTGGATATATTTATTTAAATAGCTTTGTTGTAAGGGTGATGCTATGACCCGTTTTCCAATCCCACATCGCGCGGTTGTTTCTTTGGACAATTCACATCAATGTCTACAATTTTACAACTTTAGCTGCCACGGCTGTTGAGAAATAGCATTTAAAACGATTTTTTTTTTATACGGGAGGTACCAGGGCTTGCCAGATTTTTATAGGCCTATATCGCAATTTTTATTTTATTTTTCGCAAAAAACCGCAAAAATACAAAAAAAATTAATCGCAAAAACCGCAAAATGCTTAATAGGAAACAAAAAAAAAATACTATCAGTTAATTTAGTTTTGTTTTCTTACTTTGGTTAGATTAGGTTAAGCTGTCAGCAGAAAGCTAATCCTTAGCCCTTATTAGGTAGGTCCCTTGTGGTGTCAAATAAATCTAGGAAATTGTTTTCCGCTATGCCTACTCGTTGGAACTTGAAATTGAAGCGTAAGAGACTTCGAATGGCTGTGGATTAAGTTTGCGTTTTTGAGATAGTCCGTTAAGTACCTACAGATAAAGTACCTACAATATAAAGTTGAGAATTGTCTCCTTTTCATCCTTATATGAAAATACTTTTAAAATACACCAAGCCTTTTTGCGTGATTAAGGCAATCACAAGACATTGTCCAGTGATGGCACTACAACTGTAGCACTAAAAAATTATAACCTTAGAGTGTTTTAGATCCAGCATTGGACAAATCTGCTTTGTCGCTATGGCTTTTGTTTCAATTGCTATCATGTATAAAACTTTTTCCACTACCTATAACATTACTTGCTGGAAGAACACATCACTTAAAGTAAACTGACTCTAAAAAAATTAATTCGGCAATGCATTCGATATATTTTTTTTTTAAATTTTAACTCAAATCAAAGTATAGTATGTATAAGATTTATTCCCTTATTCGGTAATTTAAAATGGTAGGCATTTTTTTGATATTATTTTACTTTAGGTTTTTGTTGTGATGATTAATAAAATGAAATATCGCAAGTTTTCGCAAAAAATGTAGGTATCGCAAAATCAAATTTTATACCGCAAAATGGAAAAAAAATATCTCACGTTTTGCGATATATCGCACAATTTGGCAAGCCTGGGTACCACGCCCCTTTGTCCAATTTCGATCAAACTTTTACAGAAACAATATCAAATATTTTCTTAAAGTTTGAGTTCAATCAGTTCGGTAGTTTAGATACCGTTATTTCCTTGGACTTATGCCCAAGAATCTCACCCACACTTCGCGTGGTTGTTTGTTTGGACAATGCACATCAATGTCTACAATTTTACAACTTTAGCTTTTTAATTTTTTTTTGTTGAGTGTTATTAGGTATTTGAAATTTTATTCATGAGCTTTTTGCTTTTTAATTTTTTTTATTTATTTTTAAGTGGTTATTATTTAAACTTTTGTGGAATCGGATCGCAGCGCCACCTACCGGGTCCAGTTGCGAATCTAAACCATGCTTAGACCCATTCAAACACACACACAAAATTTCATTAAAATCGGTCCAACCGTTTAGGAGGAGTTCGGTTACAAACACGTACAGAATCATATATAAAGATGACGCATGCTACGAGTAGTAATACGAGTACCACTATACATACATACCATATCATCAGCATCACACTGTATTTGAATTTGCATTTTAATTTGTCACAGCATTATGCGATTTACAAGATTGGACAACTTAATAGTAGTTGTGACTGACGATATTGAAAAACTGTTTGTGACACATTTATTCTCGGAAAGTACAACATGCGGTTTTAATAAAACAAATACACATGACACTCACACAATGCAATAAAAGGAAAAACAATTAATGAAAATCTCAGAGGGTTAAATGAGAAACAAAACTGAAAACAAAGTTTATTACCTGTCGATGACATGCATTGCATTATTGCATTGCAATCTTTAACCCAAACTTGGTCGTTCTGGTTCATTTGGTCCATTCGTTTCAGAGAATTGACTTTGCTCCGTGATTGACACTTGGCTGTTAAAACTTTGCATAGCAATTAAGTAAATACACCAAACTTGTTACAGTAAAGGGTGTCCAGCTAAAAATTCCAAAATTTAAATTGCATATTAATTGATTGTAAACTAACGAGTAATTGATGAACCCAGCACGCATGTTATGCAGTAGTATATGTTCAGAAGTTTGGACAAACAGAAACAACGGCTAAAGAAAATCTTGAGGGAGTCTCCCAAAAACAGCGATGCCCGATCACTGGAATAAAAAAAATGAATAGTACACCTTAATGTCAAAAATAAATAAAATCATACCTTTTCGAGAACGACTTAATGCTTTCAAGAGCATGTATCAATTAATTTTGAATTATGTAAAATCCGGTCTATAGCTTCTAGCTAAAAGGGGTGGGGGTAGTGGGGGCAAAACCGCACATGGGGGCGGTAATAGTTTAAATGGTAACACGTGGCTTATGATATGACAGTTCATATCTGCCAAGATAAGACAGCTCGGTGAAGACGTCAAAAAGTAATGCTCATTTTTGTGCTTTTCTGTCATTTCTGTCATGTCCTTCGTGTGGAAATTAAGTTGAGTTTTTTTAAATAGATAATGTCAAATAATTAATAATTTATTTGAAGGCGTATATATAAATTTCATAAAAGTGAGTGAAAGCCCTCTTAAATATGTATACTGTTTTTAAGAGAAATTTCAACAATTTCAAGTATGATCCGTGAAGGGCAAAACCGCATAGGGGCAAAACCATCCAGTGTTCGGTATCGAAAAGAGCAAGACAAGCCACCGTTAAAGTCGGGAAAAGAACTAATCGGCGGCGTATCAGCATAAACATTGCTGAAAGCGGTGACGACGATATTGCTGATGCAAGTGCATCTTCAGACACTCCGTACGAAGTGTCATACCCGGAAAGATATGAATGGCAAAGGGATAAAGTAATTAAGCACTGCGAAATAGCGGTCTACACGGACGGCTCAAAAACAGCGGAAGGTACGGGTGCTGGAATCTATTGCCTAGATCCAGATCTAAAAGTGTCTATACGACTACCGGATACAAGCAGTGTCTTCCAATCAGAAGTTCTGGCTGTTCTGAAAGCGGCAGAGCTAATGCGGATGAGATCTATATCTGGAAAGGATATAGCCATCTACATCGATAGCCAGGCTGCACTCAAGGCACTGGAATCTACTAACATCAATTCTGAATTAGTCAGGACCTGTCGCACAATTCTTAAGGCATTATGCAGTCAGAACCGAGTGAGACTGTGCTGGGTACCAGGACACTGCGGTATAGCTGGAAATGAGCAAGCGGATGAGCTTGCGAGGATAGGCGGGGAATTGCAAGACGGAGGAGATGTGGATATTAAACCACCTCCTTGTATCATAAAAAGCTATATTAGGAATAAAATAAATAAGGAAGCCGACCGGAGGTGGGAGGTACTCACTGGTCACGCAGTATCTAAGGCACTTTGGCCGTAGTACGACCGTAAAAGATCTAGGGAAATCCTCAAACTAGGCAGGGAACAGCTTAGGACAATGATCGGCATATTATCAGGGCACTGTCTTCTTAGAAAACATGCCAAAAGACTAGGGCTAGCAGACTCGGACACTTGCAGATTCTGCAAGTTTGTGTTTTAAAAATGATTAAACTTTTTTTAACTTATATATTTATTCGTAATAATTCTCAAAATACCTAAATGAAATATGAGGCTTCCAGAATAAAGATTTTATTTTCGTTAAAAAAAAGTTTTTATTTTTTAATGGTTTGTATAGTGAACACACACTAAATATGCGGCTTTGCCCCCACTTCCCCTATACCTATTGAAGTGTTTTCATGTGTTGCCCCCAAACTTTTTCTGGAGAAATTTTGTATATCTACCAAGAGGAAAGTATTCTTCATTTAATCTAGCCCTGTCTCAAAGAAGAAAGCTTTCACACTGAGCCATTACCTTTGACAATTTTAGTGGTTTTGAGACCTTTAAAGACTCGGCAGCCTTAAGACTAACGTGAAATCTGTCTTTATATTCAACTAGACCACACTTTTGCTCTTTTCGCTTTACTACCTACTCATTTATGTATGATGTGAGGAACTAAATGTCGAGCAGCTACTTCTCCGGACGGAGAGGTACAAACTTCGGTGGTTTGCTCATGTTAAACGCATGTCCCCAACCAGGATCCTTTAGGTAGACCGAGGATGAGATGGTTAGATCAAGTCCATTATCTCTCCTATACCCGTATGGGTATTGCCCTTGATGATTTAGAGTCGATGACGGAGAATCGAGAGCTACGGAGGGTCCTCTTGAGCAACCTACACCCGCGACCCACTTAATGGACAAGCGGACCATTCTAAAATGAATGAATGTGAGACAAAGGTCTACACAGGCTTCAATTCCATCAAATATAAGTCCTATGAAGTGTACGCGTAAAACACCAAATGGTCGGCGAAATCTTCACTAAAGGAGATACGCTTACTCTCATATTATAAGCGACTGAAACATTTCGTCAACAACATTACCGTGAGTTGTCTTTTCCAACGATTTGATATACTGGTTAGGTGCTTCAATAAAATGAAAACAGTCAAAAATGTCTCACATAGAACAGTGACAGTGCAATTTGTGCATTTTGTCCTCCTCAGCTCAAGTTTAAAGATAACACCACGTTTCGGAGTTTTTAATGGCCACCACTAAACCTAAAACACACTTCCATCAACGTCCTTGTGGTTTTAGCAAATTTTATAGCTCACAAGTTAAACAAGCCATCAAACGCGCAGCACTTT
The DNA here is from genome assembly GCA_949372485.1 of Cheilosia soror. Classification (NCBI taxonomy): domain Eukaryota; kingdom Metazoa; phylum Arthropoda; class Insecta; order Diptera; family Syrphidae; genus Cheilosia; species Cheilosia soror. The sequence continues at coordinate 131,825,939 of OX443561.1, read as the reverse complement.
AAAAGTGCTCACTTGTTCGATGCAATAATACACGAAATGGACAGAGCTAACTGCAAGTGCCACTCCAATATTCCCAGAGTACAATTTGTACGCAATTTATTGCCTTTGGTATAGCAGCTCTAAAGGTCTATCTATTTTTAACTCGAAATAAAATTAAGGACTAATTTGTTGGACTACTATGCGCCAAAATTAAATTCCATTTGTACTAGTTTCGCCATAGCGAAATTTGCATCACAATTGTTTGGCTTCAGAATATTTTACGAATATTACTGTAATACAGTATGACGTACGATCCGACAGTAATATAATCAACAACAACACTTCAATCCAAACAGCAACAATGAAATCTTCATTAATTTGAACACAGCTGCTTTCAAGACGGTCCCTCAATTCCTATCGAAACCCCATGGGTTTCGCCACCACCCTCAAAACGTAATAATCCGTCTCGTTCGGGGAACAATATTCATGTTCGAGTAGCATTTTTTGCGGGGGTAGTAGAATGCGGTCTTTGGTGGAGAGCAGGAAATAAATGAGACTCGAGTATTCCCAAATTGAATATAGTAAACTTCTGTACCGCAGAGGCCATCAAACTTCGAGACCGCAAATTCTACTTCGCATGCTGCCTCTGTCTCACTGACGCGTTGCTGTGGCAACATTGTGTTCTAGGAGCCATCACTGTTGACACCTCCGCTCCGCTTCCCACTTCGGGCAAGTGGAAGAAGTTGGTTAATTTTATTAGGTTTCAGTTCAGTGTGCCGATGCTGCGAAGCGTCCTAGAGCACAGCCAAACCAATAACTCTTGGTTTGATGAAGGAATGATGGCTGCACGACTGTAGGTGAGGTGGTAGCTAGTTGTTTTTGGGTTGTGGTGTACTGGTGAATAGAAGGTTGCCATGGTTTGTCTTAGCATGGTTCAAGGGTATAATATTCACGAAAACCAAAGTTTTCCATAGAACAACAGGGGAAGCTCACTAATTAAGTGCACTCTCCAAGAGAAGAAATTGCTATTCGTCCTAAGATTCTGGTAATAATAATTCCATTAAAGAAAATTTTACTATAAAGGAAACTTCAGGTAGGAAAGTGAAGAATTTACCAAAGACTATAACTAGAAAGTTGATTTTTACTTTATTTATTGAAAAATAAGAGACTCCATTTGTTAGATACCTACATTGTACTACATATATATTTTTGAAAGGGTCCTTAACGAACATTATAGTCCTTTTTTATTTTGTCATAATTTCCCTGTGACACATAAACTCCTCCCACTGATTGTACCACTCCACCCACCGCAACGAGGCACAAATAAGAAATAAGCATAAACATGTCAAAGAAAATCTTTTCTGAATTATCTCTTAAACAAATTGCTCAATGACTTGAACAAATAAAACCTTTTAAATTATTATACGCGCCCACACCACGACAGACATCAGGCGAAGACTCGCGCCTGAGGATGGAGTCAAAGACATTTTCCAATACTAACTAACACATACGTGGTACGTGGATACTTGGTCGCCCGTCGTGTTTAAGGGCGCGAATTAAAATGTGAAAATGTTTGCGAGAGATTTTCGCAGCATGATATAACCTTGGGAAGTATTTTCCTACTTTAACTCAAAAATAAGTCGTGTTGTTTTTTGGTAGGTAGCTATATAAATTCAAATCACAAGAACGAGAGTAATAACGTTGCCGAGGAATTGACTGATTGCGTAAATTTTTAGGCGGAACAGCGTTTGCTTGAGGTAATTTGTTGTAGCAGATTGCATAATACGTACTGTGAATTATGATCTGTGAATAGCGAAGACGGATTTGTCGATAATTGCGCATCCAGGGAAAGTGGAATGAAATCGGGGTGAGTGAACTTAGCACCCCAAAGTTTAAAAAAAATATTTTTTTTTGAGTTCTGGATGAACAAGAGTTCTAAAGTTCCTGATAAAAAAATTTTAACAGTTTTGTTCATTTAGTATTTTTTTATACCCTCCACAGGAAGGTTCACTTTGCCATTACATTTGTAATGCAAAGAAGGAGTCAGCGGATACCCCATAAATCTGAATTCGGATCACATTCTGAATCGATTTAGCCATGTCCGTCGGTCTGTCTGTTGAAAACATGCTAGCGCCCAAACGAATTGACCTGGGCGAATGAAATGTTTTCTTTTTACCGTCGTCAGGTTGGTATTGAAAATGTTCTATGTCGGTCAAGTAGTTCTTAGACCTCCCATACAAAACCAATATTAGACCCATGCGTCTACCTACAGTAGGTACATAACAGCTCCCATATGGCAAATATTTTACATGACTTTTATGCAGTGGAGTGTATCAAATCATCAGCCAAGCCGAGTTCTGGAGGTCCTGATGGTTAAAAAAAAAACGCCAAATTAGAACAAACAACTTTCTTTTTTTTCTAAAATGAGCCAGCACCCTATTTTCATAAAAGTAACATTTTTTTTACAAAATTTATGCACTACACCAAGAGTTCTGGAGTTCCCTAAACCAGAATTTTTTTTCGGAACAAAAACAAAAAAAGTAATGGAACTGTGAAAATTGTCAAAAATTGCGAAAATATTTTTTCGCAGTTCCGAAGAGTTATGATTAGGGTTCTAGAAAGTGCTCAAGAAACTCAACAAACAATCCTTATAAAGTAATCTTCTAAACCCAAACACAAAAGAGTTAAACAACGTTAAAAATTTTAAAAATTTCAACATGTTGTTCCAGTGAGTTCTCATGAGTTCTGGTAACAGTTGCAAAATTTAACCAGCTGCGCTGGTAAAAGCTGGTTTGAAGATTGTTAGAGCCGGAAGCGGGTTCACTACTGACGCGCCCATTCATCGTGCGAGGGGTCCAAGGTTGGATCCTCGGAAAAACACAAATTACATCTTAAGGTTTTTTCCACTATGCAACCTCTCGCGAACGTCTGACAAACATCCGAGATTTTATCTGTCCTGAAAAAGCTTCTCAATTCAGCCGATCGGACTCGGCATAACGCATAACCTATACCCTATACGTATACGTGAACTAGAGGTTAGGTCCATTTTTTCCCTTAGAACCTAGGGATTAACTGTAATTCCAATATCATACGCTGAATTGCATAGTCTTCCTTCATTCTTCTGCCTAGCATATAGGGCCTAAGATCTGTCTAAGAATTATTCTTTCTTTCGAGTTTAGAACCGATTTATCTTGCCAAACTAAGGTAATAGCGATCTCTTTGGGGCTATTCTTCTCATAAATGTCATAAGTGAAGTGGATGTCTTAAAGGTAGATTAGCTTATTGGCGTGCTAACCACTAGTGTGTTAAGCGAGTGGTCTAAGACTCTAAGGTCTTCAACCCCGGAAAAACGTAAATCATACCTGGAGGTTTTTTCTACGCGTGTATACTCTCCTTATGATGGGCGCTCATTAGTGCTTTCCAGAGGTGAAAAAGCCTGAGATTCTTCGCCCAACCGTGTCGTGCGGCCACACTAAGCACAGAACCACTGCCCCACAAGAGATGAGAATCCTTCATCTATCTCACACTAAAACGATCCTTGCATATTGACACCGATAAGTCACACAGTTCAAAAGAACTCTTGTACGTAAATTCAAAATATGTTTCGTCCTTGCAATGGTACTCTCCCCAATATACCCTATACATAGACAGACTCACAATACGGTTAACAAAGAGTTAAATTGACTTGAATTTATCGGTTTCAAATTTCATTCTGCGTACGTAGCGTAGACAATGCTTTAAACAAAAAATCAAGCACATAACTCTGTGGCCTTGAAGGCAAACAACATAACTAACCAAACAATTTAAAGTGTCGTCGCGTCAGAGGTTTCTCCTTTCTTATCTCGCTGTTTGCAGGGCACAACTCTCCCTAATGTAGACACAATGGTTATTTGTTAAATTTATTGTAATTATTTCTATGAATAATAAATCGGTGTGCGTTAGTGCGTACTGCGTACACTGGAAAAGTGAAAAGCCCCGCTTATTTCGTCGATGCTTATACAAGCAGCAAAACGGTTCTCGTACAATGGTGCTGATAAAATTTGCCAAGAAAAATACGGTCCGGACTTTTAATTAATACAAAAGGAGCACATAATTAAGCGAATTTCATTGGAAGACATTTTTGGGCCGATGATGGTTTACTCTTGATGGGGTGTGCTCCGACGGAATGCTGTAAGGACACTCAAGAATGCCTTTCGTTTTCTTATGCGCTGTATAGTCTAAGGACTTGATTGGGGCTGGCGGGTATGGGAATGTTAATTTTGCGTTATTTCAACGTCTGGAGATATGAAAAAGGGATGGAAATGTTAAATGAAAGCCTGCTTTCACTAAACAATGGAATTCTAAATCGGATGAAGATATTTTATGAATTATGTCGCAGAAGGTATTAGAGTGCGACTGGTGGGGAATGGGGGCGGCGGCGCGCTGCTAAGACCAATGCCAGAATGAACTACTTAATGGAAGACATTGAGCTTAAATAATGATTTTTTGGAAAGTGCTGGTTTATTTTTCGACGAGGACTTCTTAGAACAGAACGAATGGTTCCAATAGTTTCTGTTTTGTTTTGCTGAAATCCTTTCAAATCGGTTTTTGGCAAAAGTTAATTATGGGATCTGTAAATTCAAGGCTTTTAAGGAATCAAAAACTTGAGCATTACTGACGGGGTGGGGATTAAAATATTCTGCAGATGAAAAATCTGTTTCTTGGGGGGCGAGGAGAAAGTTTGCAATGTTATTATGGGTATAGATGTAGTGGATATAAAGCTGATGGCTATAGTATTCATGGGAAGGAAATTGTCCGTCATTGGGACGAAGTCATTCGGAATAAGTGTCTTACAGCATGAAAATATTCTATAGTAGCTCAATCTCTATTGGGTTGTTTTAGAGACGTTCCATGTTTGAACACGAGAAGGATGTATGTGGTGGTGTTGTTTGCAAGTTCGTTAGATATTGAAATTTTAAAATAATATCCGTAATACAAACGAGTTTAGTTTTAGTGAAGATTTGTTTCTTTATTCCAAAGCAGAGATCTATACCAACAAGATATTATCTGTTAAGTTTGTAATCCCAGTTAAATGAAACGCTATTCTCAATTATTGACTTAAAATAATTTTATTTAATCCGTGGGAGTAGCTATGCATATAAAAAATGAAAACCTTGAGATACTCAAAAAGGGCAACCACCGAAAAGATTATGTCTGTCCACAAGGCCGTTTCTCAGATTAAGTTTTTTTGGCGGTCGGTGTGTCAAATTATATCTCATTGATGGAAAGGGTAGGTGTGACGGTTTAAAAAACCCAAGTACCTACCACTAAGTGCCGTTTTGTTAGCACAACTCATTTGACCTGGTTCTTTAAGATTGTCAAAGTGGAGAGTTTAAGTTCAGCCTGTGGAATTCAGGAAGGTTATCAGTTTTTTATAATACTACTCTTCGAGAACTTCTCGATAGGGTTTTGCAAGGGATCGTTGTCTCTTCCTATCTAGTGCCGGGCAGGCGCATAGGTATAGCGAGTGAGGGTTTCTTTTCGGTTGGGTTATTAGAACTGCGAGAGTGTACATTATGCGGAATGGCTAATCTGACTGCATGGTACCCTTTATAGGCTACTAGCCTGTGCGGTTATCGTTGTTATTCTGGCTGTATCTTTTTGTATTTTATTTAGAAGGTGGGTTGTTTGCTCTGTGCTCTAATATGAACACATCCTTCTGTATATGTAGGTATACAGTTTGTCAGCCCACACCATCTGAGGTTGGCCTTCGATAGGAATTCTGAGGAAATTCTTGCTTTGACTGCTCTTATTGGAATGTGGACCGATTCCGTAACTGAGCAGTGGTGGACTGAACCTTGCCTGCTCAGCTCGTCGGCTTCTTAGTTTCCATAAGCGTTTCTATGACCTGGAACCCAGATCAGGGTAATCTTGAATTGATCAAGCGAGGCCAGCTCCTCTCGACATTCTACTACTAATTTTGAGGCGACAGCAATGATCGCAGCGTGACTGTGTATACATATGTCTATCTTATGCCTGGGAACTATGTTTGTGTGTAGTTTGATTTGATTTGGTGGTAGGTCTTGCAGATAGCAAGTATTTCCGCCTGAAACACACTAGCCGTATGAGATTAATATTCAGAGACTGAGAAAATAACCCGCACCTACTCCACAATCCATTTTTGACCCGTACTTTTAGATTATTAAATTCGAGTCCCTATTCACCCATCCGTCTTGCCAATCTAATCTTGAAGTGAATTCTTCTGCAAAATGTTTTATAGAAAGCATTTTGCGGGTAATGTAATCCGTTGAGGGGGGTACTACAGTTCTCTTGACAGACTCTCTGAGTCTGATCGCGCTATGTGCTGTGATCTTTGTGATGTGAAGTTCGAAACGTAATCGGCCCAAGGGAGGTATCCGTCGGAACGGAGAATTCTCCGCAACGCATACTCCGTCGGAGACTCAAATTACATTCGAGGTATACGCATTCGGAAAAATGCGACGACGCATTGATTTGACATGATGTTGTTTCGTGGTACATGGGGGTTTTCCAATTTAGTTCTTGTTTTTTTATTTGTTTTTGATCCGGAAACAAACATTTAAGCAACAAATACAACCAATTACTTTGTTAAAAGTTTTTTTTTCTTTATTGCTTTCGTTTATCAACACTTCACTGCAAATCGTAAATAAATTCCGCATATCGGCAGAAAATTCGTATGAAGCTGTCAAAAATATCAGTAAAAAAATAGAGCTGAAAGCCTCTGTAGCTAGTGCTCATATTACTATTCCTGTATTAGCTTAAGAATTTATTGTTAATGCTAATAAAATAATAATAATAATAATAATAATAATAATCAGTAAAAACGCACTTGATCACACTGAAACGCAAAAAGCCAGTGTGCGTTGCATATTTGTCGGAAAAAAGTTCCGAAAAGGTCTTCCGAAGTATACCTCGAAGCAAAAATTCTCCGATTTGTATGAAATCGGAGAATTTTTCGTTCCGACGGATACCTCGCTAGGGCTGAATATATGCAGAAGTACTGTGAGTGTGCGTCTGACGGTGGTGACCGCAGAGCGCCTGTGGTCACTACCGTTCTTTAAACTTTGTTCAGTTTGTTTATGTTATAAGCTTTTCTTAGAGCCGGGAACCAAACTATTGACGCATAGATGAGGATTGGTCATACTGAAACTGTGTACATCCAAAGGGCAGGTTTTGGTTGCAGGCCCTATCTTTGCCAAATGGTTTGTTGATTGGTTTGAAATCTTTCGCACTTTCGTGACTGTCATCAGCATGTAAATAGTGAATTTTTCTGCATCTAATTACATAAGTCTGTAGGATCTCTTGTGGATAGGTTTCACTCAATATGTGGTGTTTTTCGTTTACCTATTTACAAACCCCGAAAAAGAGGCCAGTAACTAGCGTCTCTTGGCCCCCGGGCAAACAAGTGACTGACGGAGGACAGGCGCCTTTATCCCCACATTTTTTTTTAATTAATCCTTTATCAATGTTGGACAAGTTAATAGGTTTCTAGCGAATTCAGGAAAAATCGTCATGTTTGAATACTCTTATAGTAGTGGTACTTACATTATACAAAACAAAAAAATCATCGATTGATGATGTGAAAACAGGAAAGTGTCATCATCATCAACGTTTCTGAAACCCTAAAAATATGCATTTAAATAAAGTAATGTTAGTATGTAGCTAACTATGTAATTATTTTTTTTTTGTTTCTGAGATTTTTATTCTTACCTATGTCAACACTCTGAGTTAGGTCTGGTTTTTTATGTCAAATAAATAAGACATACAAATTTAACTTTCTAATTTTTTTTCTTTTTTTTGGAAAATTTAATTTTTCTGTTTGTTATTAGATATTGAATTGGAAACTTCGCTCTGGTAGGTACCTAGTTGAAACAATCTACAAGAATAATGAGGAAGCACACTTCTTCAAGAAAGACATGAAACTCAGCGTCAAGAATCAAAAAGTTCCCAAATTATGGAATCATTCAAAAATATAGTCCCTTAATTCGCTGGTCATAACGAGCTGATATACAAGGTCGACAACTTATGTTGAATGGAATTACGTGGAATTGGAAAATCAACAACAACGTCAAAAATCTAAACTATATGGAAGAGATTTACCTAGAACTCGGAACATCCTATGTTCCTGATAAATACGGTTATTTGTAAGAACTTTGAATATTTACGTCTCTGTAATTATTCAATCAGCTTATTTACGGGTTTAGTTTGGCGCTATTCTACGCTACCCGGAGGCCCAGAGCTTAGCTTCAATGAGGGCCGAGGCCTGTGCTAATGTCTCTATTACATACATACATACATACATACCTATGTCAACACTCTCGGCCCTATCATGGTATCCGTTCGGAGAGTACTTTTCTCCGCAACGCAAATCCAGTCGGATACTAAATTTGCGTTCAAAGTATCCGTTTTCCGATCATGAATATCAACGCATTTTATTTACTAAAATATTTCCGCGATGAACAGATGTCGGAGACAATCGGAGAAAAATTGACGTGTGGCTGTCAAAACCAGGTGCAAAAAACGCAACCCATCGCACTGAAACGTAGACTGCCGGTGTGCGTTACGTATTGTCGGAGAAATGTTCCGAACAGCTTATCGGAACGATTACCATGAAGCAAAATTCTCCGATTCGTACAAAATCGGAGAATTTTTCTTTCGGAACGGATACCATGATAGGGCCGTCTGATTTAATTTGACAGCTGACGTTTTTATTAAGTATTATTCGGCAAATAATCAGACGATTTTTTAGTTAGAATTTTATAGAAATAACATTTCATTCAGTGGCTTTGTTATATTATCAAACAAAATATTCGTATTTGCATTCCAAAAATATTTGGTGCAGCGTGCAGCTAATGTTGAATACTACAGAAAATCCAACGATTTCAATATCTGCGATTTTTTGTTACTAAAAAGTCGTTAACATGGTCTTCAAGGCAGTTGGTTTTAACAGGGTGGTGCCACATGTCATACAGCCGGAGAAAATATCGAGTTATTGAAGGATGTTCAGTGGAAACATAATCTCCAGAATTTCCCCTGGAGTATTTTTTGTATGGGTATTGGGAAGTCAATAATGATTGCAGGCTTGGAAGTTAACATAGAGCTCACCATCCCGCATTGGCATTTCGATTGCGACAGTTCTTGTCTTACGACTTTGGTTCCATAAAATAGATATGCCGTCTGATGCAATGACATCGGAGCTTTGGGTTGGGGACTGCCTTCGGTCAGAGTCTAAGCCTGAACTGAGTCGAATCTTAACAAATTGTTCCTCAACTAGTCAAGGATCAGGTTCAGCTGTCGCCGCCGTGTAGACCAAACAAATAATAGACTTCACTATTGATCAGTAAGTATACCTCTATTTTTCAAGCGGAGATCTGTGCTATTCCAAAGGATGCCGAATATATTTTTAAGAATAGATGGTGTGGTAGGAGTATCTGCCTCTATAGCGACAGTTAGGCTGCGGTTAAGGCCTTGCTCAACCCGTAAATCGATTCAAAATAGTTCGTGAATACAAAATTTCTTTGAATTCGATTGCAAGGCTACAGTCTTTTTACTCTTGTCCGAATCCCAGGTCGCCCTAAGATTGTGGGAAATCTGAGCTCCAATAAAATTGTTAAACAAGGCTCGAAGAATGATAGCTCTGGAACTGGAACTGAATAGCGTCTCTCCGTGTCATCATTGACGAATGGGTTTCTTACGAACACAATTCTGTGTTGCACTACTCTCAATCGTGTCTGTACGAAATCAGCGGCACTGGTGCTTTCAATAAGGAGAAACAACTTGTGTGCATTTTTTCGGAACACTATCCTCTTGCTTAGCATTTTAGTGTACTTCAGAAAAACAACTTCTGATTCTGATCATTTTCCCTGTTATTGTTCTGTCTTTGATCAAGTGACAGATCGTCGGTGCTGCTGAGGGAAGTAAGTATCCCTTGTATCGTTAAACTGAATTAGAACAAATTCAAGTAAAATGGTTACAATGCTGAGTTTACCTTTCTGGAAGCTTTAGCGGCTTAAGCGATTACCCTCTGTACGGAATAACTGCCTTTGCCTTCCGATTTCTGATGCAATAAGCTGTCCACTTCACATATGGGAATTTATAACTAACGACGGAGTTTAGCCTTTTTTTAACTGCAGTAAAAGACCAGTCAGCAAAGTGAGAAATCAAAACACCAAACATATCTTTTAATAAAAATAAGAATTATTTATTTTATGTATCAATTTCCTCTTAAAAAACAAAAAAATTATATAAAACTTAAATCTCATTTTCTTACACGTTGTTTTTTTTTTTTTAATTAAAACATCATTCATTAAATATTACACTTAATATTTTTTTTGTTAAATTTCTTTCAATAGTCGCATAATATGTGTAATTTTACTTACATTATTACATTATTGAAAATGTTTTATCTTAAAATGTATTCTCATATTTATATATATAAAAAAATAATATTATTTAATATTACAAGTAAAAAAAAATATTAATAATGTTCGCTCTTTTCCCAAAATGGAAATAAAACGAAAACAACATTTTCTCTTATAATAATTAAATTTTATTTAAAAAAAATAGACACAAAAAAATATATATAATGAAAAATTTTAACTAAAAATGCGGTATGTTAACAATTGTTTTTTTTAAACAATAAACAAATTACTTTTAGAAATTTGCAATAAAAATTGTGTATAGTACTTAACAAATGAGCGCACAATAAAAAAGAAACAAAGAAATAACTACTAATGATACTAAAACTTAAAAATTGTTTTAAGCGTTAGGTCCTACAGGGGGGCGATTTTTGACCTGTGGAAGGATGAGATATGGATGAGGGAGATTTTTGTCAGCGAAAAAAGTGTGGTAGCTTAAAAAGCAGAGACCTTTGAATTGATGGAATGCATAGCATAGCCAGACCTGGTGGTGACCCGGGAAATAAGAAGCGTCTTAAGACTGTGCCAAAAAATGACTGTTTCTGCCCCAAAAACTAGAAAGCATGTCAATGAGGGTTGACAACTAAGGCGAGTAACAAGAGCAGCGCTCTTACATTGAAAGATCATCGTGCTACTGAATACTCAAATATTGAATCTTGAAAGCGATGGTTTTAAGCAATGGATATTAAATTCCGGGAAAGATAATCGTCCATCAGCTGCCACTCTAAATATTCATAAAATATTTAAACTTTACAGGGACACGCATTTCTTTTTATCCAACACATGCAAGCTAATGCGCAAACAGAACATTCAGCGGTTTAGTTCTTACAATGGACAGTCATCATATTAAACATACAGCTGGCAAGTACAACGCCAGAGGACCGAATGCTGCCAACTTTCTCTCTTTACAACTCAACTATAACTAGCCAATGATCGAAGCCTTGCGATGTAAAGACTCTAAATTTCCACTTATCAGACCCACACAACCAATTGCCAATTTGTAGAACAAAAATGAACATAAATAAAATAATTAGTTACAATAAAATTAAATACAATATATAAGAACAAAAAGAGAAAAAAAAATCCGCTTTTTTTTAACTAATGGAAGTTAATAAGTATAAACAAATTTCTTTCTTTTACATTCGTTGGCTGATACAAGAGTTTAAGTATAACACATTTCTTTTTTAAAAATATAATTAATTTAAAATATATAGCTAACTAGCTAGTAAAAAATAATTAAGTTTTATATTTAAGTAAAGTTGTTATCATCTTTTTTTAATTTCTTCTTCTTATATTCCGTTTGTCTAACATCTAAGGGTGGATTCGTTCAAAATACAAATTTACAATCGATTTGAAATAATTGTTTTAAATATTTTTCTTTCTCACTGTTTTTGTTTTTCTTAGTTCATTTGTTTAAAAATTAACATATCTTCAAAGCAGTCAGAGTGACATATTTTGTGATTTTTTTTTTTTACTTACATAATTAAGTAGTGGTTTTGTAAATATATATTTATATTAATTCTTAATTTGTTCTGTTTTTATATATAATTTTTTTTTGTGTATAAATAAAAACTAAAATTAAAGTTAAATTTTTTTAAAATATTTATTTCTTGTTCTTCTTAATATATACGGTTTGTTTTTATTATATATATATGTATATATAGATGTATCTGATGCTAGATTAAAGTTTTTTTTTTTTTAATTTTTTTCGTTTGTTGTGGTTGTGTTTTTGTTTATATAATTTGAAAAGATTTTTTGTTTTATTTTATTTTAAAAACGACGTAAGGGTTTGTGCCAATACAACCCATTTAAGTATCTTAAACACTTTCTTTTTATATAAAGAATTTATGCTACGGAAAAAATTATTAAAAAAAAAGAAACACGTAGAAATAAAAACAAAATGAAAGGTTACATTAATATAAGGATAACTGTGGTCCCTGCCAAAAAAGCAGACCTCTACACAATTATTCGCTTTTTTAAGTACATTCAATAATTTTTAAATTTAAATGTTTTGTAGTCTTGTTTTTTGTGTGATTAAAACAAGTTTTTCTTTTTTTTTTTTACTTACTAGCTAATATGTATAATTTTTTTTTATTTGTTTATAAACTACAATGTAAGCCAATTGGGGTTTTATTTTCGACAGCTTGTTTTTATTTTTTTTTTATTTTGTTTTTCTGTGTGGCACGGGAGGGTGAAATTTTGAATGCCTATCAGTATTGGTGCTGTCAGAAGTGCGTTGTTATTATTTTATTATTAATAGTCCAAGGAGGATTTTGGCATTGATGGTGATGGATGAAGGCATCCGAGATTCTTATGCTTGTTTTTTTTTACGAACGAAATAAAAATACACCCAGTAGTTGAAGTTGAAAATCAATTTTAATGCATAATAATATTAGGCTTTACAAGGCGAAACGTTTTTAACGACGATATTATTATAATTTCGTTATGTTTAGATTTAAAGTACTTTTGTACAATTTTTATGGCACTAGACAAATTTGGATAATGTTTTTGTATATTTTTGCGCAAAGATGATGAATATGAGAGGAATGGTGATTTTGATTTATTTTTGTTATGTGTTTAAAGGAGTTGTTTAAAGTGGCAGTGAAATATCGGAGGATTTGCGTTTGTGCAGTCTAAGAAATTAAGCAAATTGGAAGCAAATATTTCAATTACATGAACTGACATCTATTTACATCTATACCTGTTGTCATAATGGCATTGTAAAAACATTATTAACATTTTTTTCCCAAAGTATTCACTGATTTTTAATTGATTTCTCAAAAAAGCTATAATCATTGACTGAAATACGAAATGAAAAATTGGTCATTTGGGAAAAACGACAATGTAATTGCTGTTTAAGATTAATTTTTAAACCGAACACTGATTGGTGTGCAAACAAGGCTAATTTATATTGCTTATGAAGTTCAACTGTTCCAGTCAATACAGCGCCATCTATTGCCTACGACGAAAGGAGTTGGTAGAAAAATTAGCTACATTTAATCTGAATACAAAAAAACTGACTATTAGTACTGCACAATGTTGGCAGCGAGATTTCACTTTAAACAAAGTGATTAAAAGGGATCTGTCCAAAAATCATTGTGTGTTACTGTAGGCCACACAATGAAATACAAAACTGCTATCAAATGGGATTCGTTATTTTCTTAATGATCGTAGTTGTAATGAATCAGAAATTGTGATCTTTAGATAAAGAAACATATCGATCTCATATCTACTAAATTATGCAAGAAAGTCGTAGTTTTTCAGTGAGTGCGCTCTATGTAACGTTTGATCTCGTGTAAAGGGCTTTTAGAAACGTTTAATGAAATGTATAACTTGGCTGGGGGACAATTTGAGCTATGGACGGCAATAAATTCGTCATTGGTTTAAACAACAATTTATTCTCGACTGATCTTTAAAATTCGCTTGAGAAAAATTATAGTTCTTCGAAAGTGGGCTTATTCTCTAGTAAAATTTTTGCTGATACGACTCGTAGAGATTTAAGATCCACATAAACTCTTATGTGACAGTTTATGCCATAAAAAAGTACCCATAAGAATTTAAGTAGAATTTAAATCGTTATGTGTCATATCAGCAAACGGCCCTAAGAGATCCTTTTTTGTAATTTTAATAAACAAAATTACAACCCAAATATCTGCATCAAAAACATTAGTTCCGCGGCAAAAATTCTGTACTTCAGACCTTGAATTAGAAAAAGTGTTTTAAGAAGGATCGTCACTATGCACCATCGCTGATAGCCATCCCTCCAGAGCTTGCTATTGCTATGAGTATTGATTTAATTATAATTGCCTGAATGTTCAACATTTTGTACACTTGTTAAGTGTACCTGTACAAGGATCAAAAATATAGCAGAGAGGGTTAAAAAAATCCATAAATGAAAATGATTAATATTAAATATCACAACCTTTCCGAATAAATACATTGATATTCCATTAGCATTGTTTTCTCTTTTTTTTTTTGTGATTGGGAATAAAATATTGATTCAACATTTTAGACGAGGAAATGAATGATGTCAGCCGTAAATGAGATAATTGGAACCCAGACCAGATGGATTTCACAAAATAATCCGCATAATAACAGGTGCTGTTCACAAAAATTAAATAGTTTTAGGGTGGCATTGTATTCGCTTGTATGCCTAGTGGTTAGGCCATGATAAGTAAATACGATAAACAATATGTTGCGGGTTAAAATGTTTCGCAAAATATCTAAAATAAACCAATATAGCAAATCATTAGTTTATGTGATGCGCAATACAAAAAAAAAAACAGGATGAGGATTAACAAACAATGTTCTGCAACTGCAATCGATGGAAAGGATAAAAGCCACTAACAGCTTTTCTATTTGTATAGTCAATAATAGAAAGTACCTACCAACAAAAAATGAATGCTATTCGATTTAATGTACGGATGTTGCAATTGGCAATAATGCCAGTTTATGTTTTTGCAGAATTGATGTTAAATAGTTTTGTTTAGTTGGATTTATTTGTGCAGGGTGATGCGGATTTTTTCAAATGATTTTATTTACCAAGAAATGCAGTTTTTGATTGAGTCCTGGGCAAGGAGTGGACAAGTTTTCGAAACACATCTTTATTTTGGGTGAAAGTTATACTTCTGTCAGTTTTCTTACAGATACAATTGGAGATATATTTAGCTATTTACTGGAGGCAGACAACTATCGTCTGAAAAGTCCCGATCTCAAAAGACTGATTTTATAAAGGGCATTCGTGGGCATTTTTTAAAGTTAACTTTCAACGATCTTCAAACCTATATCACTCATAATATCTCCGAAAGCGAAGACGTTTAAAAAAATTCTTGTAGAGCTGAATTTTTAAGCTGATTTTTGTCTAACCCCCAGTTTGACAGTATAAGTTTAAACTAAAATTCAACTCAACCTGAACTTGAGTTCAAATTTGAAGATCAACTCGTCCGGTTTCACAATGTAATCTAAACTTCAGTTCAATTGAACTCAGTTTATCTAAATTTAATGAATAGAATTTGGCAGTACTGCTCAAAATTTATATACACCATTCCTTGTGTTTTTGACAATCTGTAGCTTTAAAATTGAAATGTTACTGTGTTAACTGATCTGAATTTTAAACGGCAGAATACTATCTTTTAACTTAAACTGAAGAATAAACTCTGTTCAAGGTTTAAACGAAATTGTAAAACCGAATTAATTGTTGAACTGAAGTGTAGTTTAAAATTCCACTGTGAAACTGGGGGTAAGAGCTTATGTTTGAAGACACTAATTCACAAAACTCTACGGCTAATCAAATATGAATGTCTGGTGGGCCCTTATCTGCAAGAAGTATTGATGTTCAGATACCAAATTTCCTTGACGATCCTGTTACTCATCTATGATCTAGTACTAAAAACGAAACAAGTAGGTATAAGTATGAGTCTGCATGATCAGCTTCTAATCATTGAATTTACAACTGGAAGGAACAAAACAAAGATCTCTTCAGCTGGCCTTTTGAAGAACTGAAGAAAATGTGGTGATCAGTTGATCAGTAATCGCAACTCCTTTTTTTTATGTAGCAGCATAACAAATATACCCAGAATGGCCGTATTTTATCATCCTCTTGGTCTGACCGGGGGTGGAATCCTGTAATTTGATTTGTGGAAGTTGATAATCAAAATAACATTTGTTTGATTTGTATAAAGAGGCAATCACTGCGATTGGAAACGTTTTGTGGAGTTCCTTGCAATTATCAGACCATCATACAGAGATGAACGATTTTCGACTACCAACTATTACCTTTGGTAGAAATCGTGAAAATATAAGAGAACAAGTCTCAAAAACTACTTTTAAAATGTTCTAAGAAACTGCTGCTAAAGTTCAGCTCATTTGTCATTTCCCATTTTTATAAGTGGGCTGCTACATTAGAATAAAAAAACTGTCATTATTTTCTGTACTGCCTTATCGACTTTAGTATCTAGATATAATCAGCGACATATTCAGGGGAAATCGAGAATATCTAGATAGATATTAAAGTTTTATCCCGATAAAATGCTGGGTGCAGATTACCTTCGACAAGAGCGGTCTCTATCTATTGCCACAGATATTATAGAGACAGCTGTTGTGATGCTAAAATCTGATTCACATCCGATCACGAGAAGCAAAAAAAATGACAATATTAATTGCAGCCCAATGCACCTTTCTTGGGCTTGGTGTACCTCATCGAGGTCCACTATAAACAGCCAGTCTTGTCATGGCACTGATCTGGTATAAGTAAAAGCGTGTGTATGAGTAATAGCCATGACGATCTCATTAAATATCAGTGCCAATGACAACTGACACTGTGATCATTCAGAAAAGTAAAACGTTAAATTTAAATATCATCGGTCATCATCTGTGAAAAACTGCATTGAATAATTAACAGATCAGTATAACAAAAATTTTTACAAATATCACAGAGCACAAAAAATTTGTAACAAATTAAATAAAATGATCAAAAGGTCACTTCGATCACATGATACATCGTTCCTTCCTTTCTCTCTTCGATGACAACTACCACAATTAATCAAACCTTATATTTAAAAATGTTCCTTTCTCGCCACCCTGCTGTTCAAATGCCAATGATTCTTTTTTACTTTTCGACATGCAAAATATATGTACGCATTTTTCAATGCAAATACTTATATTCCATTGTCGTATTTAACATACAATTGATTAAATAGTTCCAATTAAATTATAACAAAGGGATTGCATTGTTAGTTTAGACTGCACTAACAATAGTTTTGGAGTATTCAGTATGTGAAAATGATAAGTTTATTGTAACATATATACAGATGCAAAATGAAAGTGTTCGCTGTAAGCCCGATTTACACATTTAAATTGATTTTCAAGCGCCTTACTCAGCATCGATGGTTTTATGTTTAAATTTAAATTTTATTTCTTTGTTTTTCATATTATAAATTTTAAAACCAAAAAATTTTTTATTTTAAAAATACAGAAATATTAGAAAACTTTTTTTTTTTTTAAAACAACCTACAACATTTTTGAGATTCGTTAAGAATACCTTTAAAGATACTTTTTCGTAATTAAATTTAAAAATATATAAGAATTGTTTTATATATGTATATGGATTCCTTCGTTCGTAGTACTGCAATGTGTATTACATTATGCCACACCTCCATAATGTCCAGTTACCTCTATCTCCTCATCAGACTATTATCTCCCGGATGACACGACGATTTCTAGAATTTGGTGTTGAATAGCCACTCTCTAGACTTTCGTCATAGTTAAGGGACATGTGTTGTTGTGGTGGTTTCGCATCTTCTTGTTCCATGTGTTCCATGTATGGATTGGGTAGACCGCTTACGTCATGATATGGTGAATCTGTTGAAGAAAAACAATACCAAAATAATTAATAAAGTTATATTATAGATTAAGGTGGGTGGTATTTTGTGTTTGTGTGTGTTTTTATGTATTTATGAGATCAACAACAGTTATATGATAAACTTACGTTAACTGCTTCCCGTTAAAGCGTTATATCCTGTACAATATCCGCTTTTTGGATGCAATAAAAGATACAGGAGAAAATTGTGTTGATTTTGATGATTATTATGAAGATTTATGGAAACGGAAACAATATAGACATGTGAGGGGAAGGAATTTGCAGATTTGGGATATACTATACAAGGATTTGGGTAAATAGAAAATTAAATAAAATCATATATCTGTCTGATATTCATATTTATTGCCCCTGGGAAGTAAGTTTCTGTTTGCACTATCTAGTTCGAAGTTTAAATTATGTTAAGCGCACGATTTATGGTGAAATACCCTGCGACATTATGGTACATTGCAAGTCATTTGAAACAGAGTACTAGAGAAAAACTAGCTTTCCTATCAAGCTATTTGGAACCATTCGCTAGAGTTGACAGTTTGGTCAAATATGGAAAAAGGGATAGTCACACCTCCTATAAAAAAAAATTCTAAATCGTATATCTCGAAAACCATCGAACCGAGTGAGCTAAAATTTTGCAGACAATCTTAGGTATTGGCCCGGGAGTCCTCGTATGGAAATTGGTCAAAATTGGACATTACACCAAAACCATACAAAACAGGAGAAAGATTGCAACCTGGATCACGGGTAGACCCGGGCGGGCACAGCTTATAATTATTAACAAAAGAAGATGTCAGAACTTCGCGAGAGGTGGCGCAGTGGAAAAACCTTAAGGTGTAATTTATAAATGTTTTCTGGTGGTTGAACTGGATACCTTTCGCACTATTAAATAGTTTATCACACTAACCACTGAGTCACTGCACCTACTGTTATGATAAAGCGTACATATTGAAGATTCAAAGAAAAGGCGAGTGGACAATTTGTTCGACGACATCGATGGTATCATCTTAATGTCTGTGGATTTATTTTCGAATGACAGATGGAGTTGCTCATTCCAAGAATTGAGATCTCTTGGAATATGTCTCTTCAAGAATGTGCCCTCTGGACTGTCTTTATAAAAGGAATCCCTTTGTATCTGTAAGTTAATGAATTTCTGTCGCGCTGTTGGTAGTTCGGATGTACCTATGAAGCATTTTTTTTAACCATCGCAATTGAGATTTTTGAACCAAAGGGTGATTCGTATATTTGAAGTGATGATCTAACCGTAACAGTAATAATATTTTTGAGTGTGGCGACTCTTCTTTTCAAGAGTATAAAGGCGGAATGTAACAAGCCACATACGTATGTAGCTCTGACGTCAACAGAGAGTGCCACATATCGTACACCATATCTGAATATCACAAAGAGAGGTAATACAAAGCATGTAGCCATTGCGACTATGCACTGACGTAAAAATTACGTCAGGGCTACATACGTATGTGGCTTGCTACATGCCGTGTACTATGGCTTTTAGGCGTTGAATTACCACATCAGCAATCGTGTGAGTGAGAAGTCTTCGTGAACTATAGTGACCTTTAGCCACCTCGGGATGACAGTACGCGAACGCTCACATGCCAAGCATACGCATTCTTCAAAAAGTCTTAGAAAGCGTTGTGAGTATTGTGAGTAGTGATCCAGCGATGGATCTCGTTTGATTGATTGTTTAGCTTATTCTTTAGGCAATGCCACGCAAAGATAATTCGTGATTGGAGTTCAGTATCCCGAGTTAGATGTTCCCCCTCTTGATATTTAGGATGATGATCCTGCCCATGCGGGAGAAATACATCCCTATAGCAGCCCATATTTGAAAATTATTTTTCTTTGTGGTCTTCTTTGAATCCTGAAGGTTGTCCTGTATAAAAGACGTTGAATAATCTACGAATTGCGTTTGTAAATGCAGTTCACAACATCTTAAGTTTACCTTAGTATCGGCTTTAGTGGTCTAACACGTTCAATTCATCCTTTTCACCCTACGTTTCGTCGATTTTTTGTCACAACATCGCTTAATCGGACTGTTTGATGTCGTATTCGGTGAAGAGAAAAAAAACGTGAAGTGGACTTAGTTCCCATGTGAGGTGGGAAATAAATTCCGAAAACTCTGAGTGGTTTTATTTCTCTTTCAAGACACGCAATTTCGGACATACTGCTAATCTGATAGTTAAACCAAGCAGGGGGGTTGCAGGGGGGCACCATGCCCCCATACGTATTAAACTGTTTAATGTGTATACTAAGTTCCCATAAGAAAGTGGACTTAGTTCCCACCTTACATGGGAACTAAGTCCACTTCACGAAAGTGGTTTTATTTCACACTAGGTGGGAACTAGGTTCCCCAGTGGACTTAGTTCCCCGGGGAAAGTGGAATTAGCCCATTGAATAGACCTTAGCCTTTATACGGTCCATTTTCTGCCAATTTTCGTTACATAAAATATTATATTTGGGATAACAACGCCCCTAAAAAGTGGGCGTGTCAACAATTTTTTTGAGAAACGTGTTACGAAAAACATTGCCTATACCTATATTTCGTGAAGAAGGCAACCTTCAATTTTATCGATAAAGCGATCTTTTTAAAAGGTGTGGAAATTTAAAAAGTCTGCAAATGCCAGAAGACTGCTTTAATTGTTAGAACTGTGTATGGCACTGTAGCAAAGCAAATGCACATCTATGGTTTCCTTTCTATAGATTCTAAGTGATCAGGAGCGGTCGGCTACATGTTGAGTTCGAAAATTGGCAGCCAAGCTATCAGAAGAAAGGAATATACCAAAGGTTTCACCTATGGGAGTATTTGCTTCTTTTTAGCCATTCTATTAGATTTCTAATTTAGTTTCGTTCTAATTGATGGGATCGCCGGGAGAGCACTCAAGTATGTAATAGTTATACTGGGCTAGGTAGCCTGCCAAAGGTACAAATGACTGTGACAATTTTTTGAGTGCAAATACTACTCGAATCGAGTCAATTTTACATACGAAACAATATCCGCAAGTATTGCTCTCGATTCGGTTCTAGATATGAGAAGAATACCTGCAGCAGAATCTAATCCGTACCCTTTTTCAATCAATGCACAGAGCACAGGCATATACGTATACGCAGGTACCGCACTACTCAATGGCTATTCATTGTATCCTTCTTACAAATTCACAAATTATTATATTCAATACATTTCGTTGAATATAATATCCCCCACAAACCACAAAATATAGATTTCTTCCCACAACAAAACTCCACCATCTCGATAAACTTTCACAAACTAATAAAATCCTATTAAACAAATTTCAATACATTCTTGGCCGCAGTTGCCCAGCATGGCTTCTGAAAAAAAAACAACAACTCCATCCTACCATCCATCCTTTCAAATAGCGAAAGAATTTCATTGAACAAATTCATTGAACCCATTCATGGATGCAGTGTGTATATTCTTGCTTCAGTAGGTAGTCATGTTCGTTCAGATGTTTTATTTGAATTAGATTTGTTCCTGCTCCGTCCGTTCTCTTCCCCGGATACGTCCTTTCATAGTGCATTATGTGTATGCAAAAGTTTTGTGCAAGATTTAAGGTGCATTTCCTATTTCAATATTTTTCAGCTCGTTATTGTATTCATTTGCCTGTTTATCTCCACCCTCATTTGGATCCTAAAGAATTGCATATTTCATTACTTTGCCAACAAAAACCAACGAAACTCGATTCGATGTACCAATGCGTGAAAAATATCCTACAGAGTGCACCTCAGTGTATCATCGATCTTTTGATGGAAATAAATGGAGTAGATACAAATCTAAAGGTTCCTACTTTAAATGCTTACCCTAAACCTCCTAAGATTCTTTTTTCCGTAGGACAGAAAAAAAAATTAACTTTTACATGTCAATTCCTGTGAAAGGAATCATCCATTGAATAGGAAAAAAATTAAACATCAACTTTTTTCGAATGAATCGATTTCGATAGGATCCGCACTCTCCTGGTAAAGGACAACGAAGCAATACACCAGACCATAGTGATTATTATTTAGAAATGTTTACATTTTTAGCCAAACCATTGAAACATGTTATTTAGGTCGGTGGTTACTTTTACTTACACAAGTCCTTGGTTTAATATTTTTATTTTTGTTTGTCAGCTGTACAGTGTACACTGTACAGGGAAACTTTTGGCAAGGATATCCTTCTTAACGGGGAATGTATTGTATATTCAAAGCAACACACAAAACCCGGTGGAAAACACTTTTCTTTGAAACTCTGCCAGAGAAAATCTCCAAGGATATCGGTGGTTTTGGTGGATGAATGGGAGAAAAACACATCGGAGAGAAAGAGAGCAAACAAATATTTGTACTCGTTTTTTCGGCGGATTATTTAAGACACAGACAAAAGGGATAAAAACAAATGACAGAACCCCTAAAATATGTTCTGTGGGAGAGGGGATTTATTTTATTTTTCCTTTTTGCTATAAGACAGATGCTAGCCAGCTTTACTTGTTTCCTATCAGGGGAATTACTGCAATTAAATTTCCATAAGATGCGACGACTGATTGAAGAGAGTTCTTCCTTTTAAATTATATGGGTAAGAAGAGTATCTGTCTGGTTTGGGACTACGCGGATACAAGCGATAAGGGGGGGTTTTATGTCAGAGCTGAAAATTAATAAGGATTCTATTACTAAATGAAGAATGTCGCAATATGTCGGCTCAAACTCGTTGGAGATGCTTTAAAAGTGTTCTTTCTGACCTTTTTGTAGGCGTTAGAGGTTATATCCATATTATTCAAAATACGACAAGTAAAAGGATTATCTTTTGAGCATTTTTCCATTTTTCCTGAGAGCCTATTACTGAACCAATAATTTAAATATCCAGCTATAAATTCTTGTCAACGCAGTCTAAAATTGGGTTAGGTTAGAATGGCAGGCCGTAACAAGTGCAGCCTCACTTAGACCAGAGGAGGCCCATTGTGGTACCACAGCATATAAGGATTGCAGGCTTCAACCATTGGAAGTATTCTGCGAGATGTATTTTTCTACGAGCTAAGAGGGTTGGGCACATGCAGAGGAGGTGAAGATCCACTGTGAGAAACTGCATCACTCTCTCAGTCAGACCTGGAAGGTTATCATATGCAGGTTTCAAAACTCTTATTGAATTGAAACTGGGGTAAGGTGTAATCAGTATCTTTTGGGATGCATTCTATTTTATCTATAATAGACGAGTGACCAGTTTGCCGACTGGTCCATTGACAGATTGCTTTCATAAATGTAGCAAGTGAAAAAATATTTCCATAGCCGCTGTTGGAGTGGTCCTAAGCGCTCCACTGGTGCAGATAGCTTTGGTTGGGTAGAGTTGTTTATTTGGCAAAGTACCAATAGGTTAAAGGAGTTGGAAACAGCTACTGCGTTAACTTAGTACTTGTAAACATTTGGATTGGCAAGACGAATTTAATTCGATCTACACACATGTATCCACACATTTTCGTCCGCTTTGCTGATCTTTATTCTGAAATGGACGCACTCAGAGTTCAAAATACTGAGAGCCAGAAATACTTGTTGGCTTTGGTCGTATAGATCAGTTATCCAACTTGAGGGTACTTTCAGCCTAAACTGAAACGTGTTCATCGTCAATCGAAGGTCACTGGCACTATATAGATAGAAAATACTTTATTTTGAATAATTTAACCCATAAGGCCGCGCATTTTCAACTCGATCACTGATTAGCGACCTATTATGTGTGATATGTAGACGTAGTTAAAAAGATACAAGTTATACGAATGAACATCAATGATTCGTCTCAGAACATTTTTAACTCCCTTTCAGAGAGACAATGATATTATAAGTACTACATGGAGATAGGACCTCAATAAACCTGGCTTGCAAGCTGACTGGATGGACATCTTGCATGTCGTGGCACAGGTCCGCCCTTGAATGCAGGGCTATTAAAAGTGTACGGTATGAAATTTGGTGATAGAGGTTGGAGTCAGAAATTGAAATTGAAATTTGAAAACAGCTCAGAGACTCAGATAGTGCATATGGCTTACTGCCAGCATCTAAATTAACAAAATAAGTCGAATTTGCATTCCGCGTAGCTTTTCAGAAATCGAATGGTAGGTAATCCCAGTGCCTGTATAGCCAAAATAAAGTGTGACAGTTTTTCTAAACATAATTAGGTTTTCTAAGGAAGACCTTGTTAGCTCACAATGAACTGTAACGACGGCCGCCTAAGTGAGTACTGTACAAAATTGCCAACGACTTGCCAATGTCAACACCTTAAAAAAACAGATTCGAGTTGACTTGATTTACTCCGTATCTAAGTTTATACTAAGGGTTTTTGTATTCGATATATAATGGTAAACAAACTTTGCATAAGGTTATTGTATTAACTAAATGTGACTCGTTGAATTGGGAAATGTTACAAAATTGACAAAAGATGGATCTATGAACTTCCATTGGTAGCTTAATGCCTTCACCTATATACCAACTGAAGATATACATAATTTCAAAATATGAATATTTCTGATGTAGTAAAGTGTCCAAAACCTTATTTCTATCCCCTTAAGTATATATCAATGCTAGCTAGCTGAATATGCATTTTAAAGTACCTACTCTAATGTCGTCTGTTCATTTAAAAACGTTGACAATTTCCCCCCAAGAGTGATTTAAAGTCCTCAAGTTGCCATCACCATCAGTCATCAAGTAGAAATTTAAATTTTTCACTTAATACAACAGTCCTTCTGCATTATTGTGTTTTTTTTTTGTTGCCTCCTTGCCGACGTACTCTATGTAATTATTATTCCCAGCAAAATTAAGGCTGTTAATTACACTTCTTTTTTTTTCCTCCTGCAGTTGTAGGTCTTTAAAGTTGCACACTGAACACATATCTCTACCATAACCACACAGTACTATAGAGTAGGACTGCACAGGACGAAGTGTGTGTGTGGCTGTGGCACTCGACAATACGGTCCACACAACCGCATGCATTTACAAAAACACTCGCTTAGTCACGGCCTTAAAAGAGAGCAATTTACATTGCCTAATTGCAACCTCTGCAATGTTGTTGCAAGCATTTAATTGCGGCCAAATTAGATGATGGCGGCGGCGGCGGCGGGGTTCTTTTTTTTTCTGTCGCTTCCACCAATTTGGGTATTGTGTTTCGGATTTTTCGATTCTTTCTTTTCTGTTGTTGCTACCAAATCCATTGTTAGACTGCACGTGTAGGGCGGAATGTAGTACTAGCTCACCCATATTCCCAGCCTGCAGAACAATGCAGGGAGGCGCAAGGGCTGCTTGCTTCGTTTTCTTGTTCTTCACCAAAATTAAAGGAACATCGCTAGGGACGAAGATAAACGTGTACATCACAGCAGCAACAACATGATGGATCTTAATGCTCTTAGTACTTTATAAGGAGCTTATTCTTCATGCACACCTCACTCGCCCCCACAATGTGTTATTGTAAATTAAATTTCCCAGCCGAGACTAGTACTCTTTCCCCCTTTTTTTTGTAGTACGAGTATATACCTACATTATATCCGTAGAAATGAAATCCATGCTTGTTAAATGAAATTACGCGGAATCGTATCCTCGTGAAGCATATTCTTCTAGAAGGATTCATCCACTTGACAACGCGTACAACTTTCCGCCGGCTCCAAGCCGTATTGTAGGGAATATCCTTACATAAATTCATATTAATGATTCAGGCATTCGGCATCGGCACTAAGGAGCGGGCAAGGACCTATTCATACACATAGCTAAATAGAAAACGCAGAGCAGGAATGACTGGTAAGCGGGAGCCGAGAATTTAGTTTCAAGTGGTATGCATACTATACACACCATAATGCAGAAGAAGGATACACAATTTTGAGGTAGGATGTGAGGTTATATTCTCCTCTGAGAGTGCGAGATCTTAAAACCCACAATCATATAATGCGTAAGGTAGACGTAGAACTGCGAAGGTGCAATTAGTGTTAATCATGTGGAAAGTGGAAGTAGCGCGGTGGCGGCTGTGCGGTTTGACAGGTACTCAGTCTTTTAATTCCTGTGTGTAAATGAAATGAAATTCAATTTACTTGCGGTAAAAGGGATTTTCTTTAATGAAGGTACGATCGCGATGCTAGGGTTCGCACAGCTAATTTCGAAGAGGCGTACGACGAGTGTGTTGCTGTTATAATCCGCTGATTTTAGATGGAAATTGTAAGAAAATTAAATGATTTGCGCGATTAAAATGACGTGTGGTACTTACAACTAATTAGAGTTTATTTGAAGGAGTTTAAAGCCTGAAAGGATTTTTTCCAAGCGAACTGTTTTATGCGACACGCATTTGGAAAATCTATTAGAAATCGTTAAATTCCTAGTGATACTGACTGATTCCAAGGACACTGAAGGAATTATGCCATGGCTTCGACAACCCAAAAACTTAATCCAACCTTGTACTTATGATAGTAAATAAGGACAGGAAGTATTAGAAAACTGATGAGATTTTGTTACAGCAAAGATGTCCTCGAAGAAGTCATTAAGTCAAATGCCAGACCCCAGACATGGTGGGACTACTAGGAATATGTGAGAAATAATTTTTAAACAAATGTGGGCTTCTAACGCAACTGTGGCTAATTTTTCAAAGACGGTGAATTAAAAAGATGCTCAAGCTTTACTAAAACCCACTACTAACCGCCGATAGTTCATCTACCTTTATCCAAAGATTGTGTGTAGAGGTGGGGCGGCTTATGTAGAGAAACAGGATGCTAGACCACGCGTAGTGGCCAAAATCCTCTCTTTTATGAACCAAAATAAAATAAATAGCAACACGTCTTCGGAAAACGAGGTGGAAGCCTTCGAAGTGGGGGCGAGAAGGTGCTGGAAGGCGCTGGATTGAACCCGAAGAAGCTCGATGGGTCAGTGGACTCTGATGGGAAACCAAAAGAGTTAGCTGCCCAATCGTCAGTGGAGGTAGACAATGCGATGCAGAAATGCGCCAAGAGGTTAGCAGAAACTGCGGTAGCCGAATTGGAAGAGAAAGAAAGACTCGACCCTGAGCGGAAGTTGCACAAGCAACTGAAGCAAAAGGTGAAGAGGTTAAAAAGAAGACAGAGTTTGGCTTGGGCCAAATCTATCTATGCGGAAGGTATCAACAAGTCGATCGATGAGTTGACTAACATGGTTGACAATACGACGAGAAAGGGATTATCGCAATAACATAACCAAAGGTTAGCTATGTGAGACTGAGTTATCACATTTTATTGCGATAATCCCTTCCTCCAAAGTTACCACCTTAACACCGATATCACCTTCATTTGTCGGAAGTAAGTAAGTAGAGCCTCCAGTAGAGCATTTTTAAAAATACTCAACTGCGAAGCATTTATCCCCCTCTCGACTCATGTCGTCAACACATGAAGATGACCAACCAATGGGAGAGAATCAACCTTAAAATAGACAGGCTTCATATAATCAAGGATGTAGAAATTTGACAATCTTCGATTCCGGTCCGGTCAATCTGTAAGTAAAGATGTAATCCTTGCCAGACAATGTCGTCAAAATTCCTGTGTAAAGGACACTTCTAAATGAAGGGTTATTAATGTGCGAAGATATGATGACAACAAAATTGATGGAACCAACTATCGAGATACAAAATGGCATGGTACCATCTATGGACACAGAAGAGTCCTGAGACTTGTCAAAAACGAGATTGGAGAACTGAACATGCCTTCGGATGGGATAACAAAGGTCGTTAACTTGAATTAAATCTATAGTCATCGTTTTTTCTCCAATAAAAAATTATACATATTTTGAAATTCAGAAATTTCTACACAAATTTGTTTTGTTTGCTTTTAATTTTTTAGGGGTTGAACCGGAAACTTTCCAATCAATAGTCCAACAATCTAATCATTTAGTCAACGGGTATGTACTACTGCGAAAAAAAATCTCTAGAATTATAGCACAATAATAATTAATTATTATTACAACGTTGGTATGCCATAGAGTTAGCGAATGCAGCAACCCCAAACTACTCGATTGCCTGGATAGGTACAAAGACTTGTTAGAGCCCCAACCTATTGAGTCCGTAAATATTACACAGACTGGTGTGTAAATAAGGCATTTATTAACGACTACCTGTACCCGCCCGGCTTTGCCCGTGCACAGAAATTGTATTGCTTATAGCTTAGATGCTCTTTCATAAGATTGCCTGTAAATTTGAGCTCGATCGATTCGGCGGTTTTCGAGATATAAGATTTTGATTGTTTTTTTTTTTTGTATGGGTGCGGTGAACCGTCACTTTGTCCAATTTTCACCAATTTTTAGAGCAACACTCTTGAGTCAATACCTAAGATAGTCTGTAAGTTTCAACTCAATCGATTCGCCGGTTTTCGAGATACAAAGATTTTGAATGTTTTTTTTTTTTGCATGGGCGGTGCCATGACTACTTTTCTGTTTAAATCGTTAAAATTGGTTGTGAGATTTGCCACAATATTAAAAATGGCTTACCATGGATAAAACCAAACCAACTTTTTTTTTTTAAACAAAAATAAGTCGAGTTTTTTGGATTGACCATCTGAATAGGTCACGAAGCAATTCAATTATTTGCCTATAAGGCCATAATTTGTAGTACTTCATGGTTCCATGCATTGCATAGCTAAATTCGAGATACAGATCTGAATTTAAATACTACCGTCTTTGTAACTCTTCAATAGCCAAAACAACCAAACATCAGTAAATACAACTTGGCTTCCGCTGCAGACAAATAAATTCACTCTATCTGATGCAATAGGAACTAAAAAAAAACTCATTCCATTCGTGCAATTTTTCGCTGCAGTTATAAGATGTCTAAGGAAAATTTGAATTTACTTATCATGCCAAAATGTAAATTCTTGCTGCCGGTGCGCTCTCCAGAAACGATCACAATACTTTTCCTTAATGCAAATAATATTTAAATAAATTCAATTTAATTGCATCAATTCTGAAGACAAGACAACCACTAAAGCGCATACCAAACTCATATATTTACAACACAGAAATATGTACAACAAATATGTACGACTGTTGACAGTTGTAGGTCTTATAACAGCATCAGGCGCTTATAATTCGATTTTATCCTGCCAACAAAAGTACATCTGCCTTGAGATGTCTGTAACTCCAAGTGACATACAGATATCGTTATAGCTGGCCTTTAAAGTTGTATCTTTCACAATTCATGGCAGTTAAATCGCGTCAAGAAATGGACCAACATTTTGCTAAGACTCCTTCGAAACAGATGCAAGCATATACATACACTACATTTGAATAGATTTAAAGAAAAAAAAAATTATTTTAAATCTTCTTCTTTGGGAGAATGGCGCGCGTGGATTTTGTTTGTTTACGCTTTGGCATCATTTTTTAAATTTTCCACTCGAGCTGAGGATAAAAGCAGGATGCACTACTGGCATCACAGCATAGAGGAAGTGAGCATTTTTGGGTTTCATTGTTTGTGTTGCTAAAGTTTTTCATAGAAAACTAAAGTTTTGGGATTCTTTTCTTGCGAAAGAAAATTTGCATTCTTATTATACGCCAAGGAAGAGTTCTGAGAGTAGAAAAGTGTATTTAAGAAGGTGGCAAATACATTGTATTATATATGCACTTTATGTATCCTACGGTGTGTCTGTGTGTGTTTGTGTGTTTATGTGTGAATTGGGTGCAACAAAATTGGAAAAGTTAAATCACTTTGCAGGGGGTGAGACAAAATAATAAAAATTAATGACGCACAGTCGCCCACACCAAAACCACAGGTGAAAGCTGAATCCATTTTTTTTTGTCTGCCAGGGTGCTTAGAGCGAGCAATAAATATTCTGGGTCGTTGAACGCGAAGTGATGAAGTGCTGGTGGGAATATGTGTCACGAACCGTGACAAGTGATGCCCTTTATATGGTGTTTATGTTGAATATGGGAATAAGAATTCCTAGAAGGACTCTTCTTGCCTTATGACATGTGCGAATTTCGAATATTTCCGAAGAAGCTAAACTGAAATATCTCTGAAATTGAAATCGCAAACTAAAGGGTGTCCCATAATTCACACAAAATGTAATTTTGATAGAAAATACAGATTTTTAATTAGAAAGCTTACATTTTTTTATTGATTCATTGAGTACCCCAACAAATTGGGGTTATGTATGGAATAGCACATCGGATAAATGACCGCCTTGGCTTTGCTGGCAAGTACGTACTCTTTTATTAAAATTTTCTACGACCGTTTCGCATAAATGTGGCTGAATTTCATTAATACACCTCCCAATCTCCTCTTTCAAGGCGTTGGAGGTCATGGACTTGTTTGCATAGACCTTTGACTTAAAAAAAAACCCAAAAAAAAGGGCGTTAAATCGTAAGGTGTCCAATTCTGATCCCATAAAAAAGGCCGATTACACGATTAGAAAATGAGTCATGACAAATCTATACATATAATAAAACTGTAGGCATTTTATTTGGCCGTTAAAAACTCGAAAACTACTGAACAGATTTCGATGAAACTTTTTTTAAAATGTTCCTTAGGACTTTGAGACTGCTATAGGCTGTGCTATGTCGTTTATAGCCACGTCCTTAGGAACAGTTTTTAGCCAAAATGTATTTTTTTAAGTGAAAAATAATACAAAACAGGTTTCATTTCCGAATTTTATTCTTATATGTGGTATATGGTAACAGTGTAGGTTTGGGGTAGGTAGTTGCTTGGATGCCATAGGAAGAGGGAAACAAAGGAAAGGAAATGCAGTATTACAAGCTAAGTAGCAAGATCTAGGAGAGGGAGGAATTTTCTTTTTCTCTTAAAAGCGCGATAACTACTGCGGACAGATTTCAATGAAACACTCAAAGTGTAATTTTAAATGAACCAAATATAATTTTGTGCAAGCGGGCAAGGCGAGCACGGGTCCAGCTAGTAAATAAATAAATAAATAAATAAATAGGTGGTGCAACAGGCGATAGACACCCTAGGCCTAGCTTCTCGCAACCATTCGTTTGTGTGAGATTCTATTTTTGGAATGAATGGAAGAGACCTACAGTTTTATGCCGAGTCCGAACGGCTGAATTGAGAAGCTTTTTCAGGACGGTCATACTCTGGGATGTTTGTCAGACGTTCGCGAGAGGTGGCGCAGTAGACAAAAACCTTAAGATGTAGGTAATTTGTGTTTTTCCGGGAATCGAACCTGGGATCCCTCGCACAGTAGTCCAGCACACTAACCACTGCGCTACTGCGCCCACAGGAAATGACTCATGCAGTAATTAAATTGTTTCTCTGGCTGTATGGCATGTGGCTCCGGCACCGTCTTGTTGAAACCACATGTTGGTCACATCCATATCTTGTAATTTAGGCACTAAAATCTGGGTTATCATGTCACGATAACGAACAGCATTAATTGCTACTGCATGACCAGTCGCATTTTCGAAGAAGAATGGTCCGATAATGCATCCAGCCCAAAATGCGCTGCAAATAGTCACGCCTTGTGGATGCATTTGTTTCTCAACAATCACTCGTGGGTTTTCTGAACCTCAAATGTGACAATTTTGACGATTAACGAAGCCATCAAGATGAAAATGAGCTTCATCACTGAAGATTGTTTTGTTCGAAAAGTCAGCATACACTTGTTGTTGTTCCAAAATTCATTCAACGAACTCTCTCAGCGCTGCATGGTCAGTTGTCTTCACTGCTTGAGTCAATTGAACTTTGTAAGCAAGAGCTTCTCGAAATGCTCAATTCTAGACTACGGTGCCGAGTTGATGTTCCTGGACTGTCAGCAATACTCGAAGCGAACTGCATTGATGTTTTCTGTTGAACGACTTGTGGCAGGACACCCAGAGTGCTTAAAATAACTTATTGATCCAGTCGCCCTGAATTTTTCAATTATTCTCTTTCCAATTGATGATTTTAAACACTATGGCGGCCATATTTTGTTTGAAAATTGCGGATTATAGCTGACAAATCGTCATTATTTTTAAAATATTGCTCAACAATGAAAATGCTTTGTTTTTTCGTATAGCGCTCCATTTTTATCTTTTTTTTCGTTGGCATCACTGTAGGTACTATTGAATTATGGGACACCCTTTACAACAGCCATCAAAAGTTCCACTTCCGACTTTCCGAGTCGAGTTCATAACATAACTTCCTAAGAGTATGCAGCGATAATTTATTCAGATTTACATAAAGTTCTTAATGCATTGTTTACGATAATCTCCATTAGCATGTAATGGGCAAATCAAAATTTAACACTTTCAAACGTCTGTCGACTATCTTTACGCATTTGCCTTGAGTGGTCGGCCTTTCCCCCGCAAATCTCTCAACGGTCTATGCAAATTAGTTTGTAGCCATTGAAAACATCAATCTGTGATTCATAAATCACGTTATCCACAAGAAACTCTTTTCGAATTTTTGTATGCAAATTAATACAACTCCATTCTGATTAGCATAAATCCTAGCAAACATCTCCCACACCCCCTCCCATACCAACAAGGAAGAGGTGCTAAATATGGATAACGGAAACTTGAATACCTTAATACAAATTTACCGATATAAGGACAAGAACGGATCAGCGCACATGAATACTCGTATACCCATCCATTGAACCCTTTCTATCCATAATCCAAAATTGATACTTTTAAAATCATCCATCCTGGGAGAAACTATTGGCAGGACTTGTGCTTGATTCCGACTAAAAACGAGACACACACACAAGGCCAATGAAAACAAAGAAAACACTGTCTGTGAAAAGGATTCGAGAGCAAAGGGAAAAACACCGATAAAAAAAAAGGTCGAAAAGAAAAATCCTTCCAAAATAGTTTGCATTGCATTTGGAACATTTAGAACACAGAGAATATCATTTACATCAATAGTGCACTCAAATGTGCACTATCGGTCTGTTGAAGGATGTACGGGTGTATGGAAAGCTGACAGAGGTTCACTGGAAAAACATTATTTGAAGATTGAGACTAATGTTGAACTTTTCTTCTCTAGCTCGTTCGCAAAAAAAAGATGCATGCCAAAAGACCAAGGATGAAATTTATCCACATGCTACTGAATACGGTGCGGTTGCAATTCGTTAGAATCATGTTGGGGGAATGCCAACCAAATCCGTTCCTTTTTTTTTTGTATATCTGAACGACAAACGTCGCACGGTACTCGTATTCATGAGGTTACGCTCCATGTGGCAGAAGGATTGCACATCATCGAAATGGAAATCTCAATGATTGATTATGCATTTAGAAGGCAAACATTCTTTACACATCGATATACATATACGGAATACGTATAGAGAAAGGAAAGCAAATAAAAGAAAACACCAAGGATTTGGAAATAATTTTTTTTGAAAAACATTGCCGGGAGAGGAACCAAATTGAATGGAAATCGAAATCCTTTACTACATCACCCAAACTGGGAATTGTACGACGAGTACGAGAACGAAAAGCTCGTTGCTTGCAGATAAAAGGGATATATAGAAGATGATGACGATGACGATGACGATGAAGAGAAGAAGGTGCAGATAAGCGTTAAGGGAGCAGAGAGTGAAAAGGAAATATCCTAGAGATTTGCGAACAAATGAAACATTTGTTTATTTATTTATTTTTTGGTTAGATTTACAAAAGACAACAGTTTGTAGGGATGCGGTCTGATGAGCAGGATATAATACTAATCTGTGTACAAGAACCGATGTGATTTAAGTACGCTACAACGTTGTCATATGCGAACAAGTGTTTTGTAGTACTACATTATAAATAACTGCTATATTGGCAATAGGGTTGCCGTTTTGAAATCCGCCTTCCAGTCAGATTTGACTGGAAAAAAATCAGTCAAAAACCTAAAATCCAGTCAAAAAATCAGTCAAAGAAATTCAAACAAAAATCCAGCTAAAAATCCAGTCATGAAAATAAAAATACAAGTAAAAGTGTTATCAATGGTCTGGCCGTTGCTTTTGATACCCTCCACTGCATACATAAAGTCATGCAAAAATTTAGCCATGTGAGGCATGGGCTGGGCATTGGTCTAATGTTGGTTTGGTGTGAGGTGAGGGGTACCAGAACCAGAACTACTTGACCGATATAGCCTATATTTTCAATATCAACCTGAACGGTAGAAAGAGGTCCTCTGACAGAATTTCATTCGCCTAGGTCGATTCCTTTCCTTTTGACGCTAAATTGTGTTTTCATCAGAAAGACAGACAGGCAGACGGACATGGCTAAATCGATTCAGGTCCTGAACTTCAGAACTTGATCCTGGTCAAATCCGGTGACTCTTACTTGAAGTTACAAACGTAATGATAAAGGAAATATTCCTTCATGTGGAGGGTATACAAAATGTATTAACTTATAAATGAACTTTATATAGCAATCTCTCTGAGCGCTTCAATTGTCTCCTCATCATTTGCATCAACATACATAATGTCGAATATTTTATTGCTGCTTCTGTAAGTAATATTAGTACCAACCAATTATTTTGTTACTTCGGCCGGTATAGGAAAGTTGAACCTCACACAACTGTTAAATTTTCAGTTTCAAATATTTGTTTGTAAGTTGGCAAAGGTAAGTACTTGTGCAAATGCAAACACATAAATTGGTTCATTGCATGAGTGGAATATGCTTCCAAGCTCAGAGCAACAAAAATAGTGAAATTTAAGCAATATTTGTTCGTTTTTTTTAATTTTTTTCTATTTTCACTTTGAATTTAAAAATTTATATTGATAGAAAAGTGATATTACACGAAACATTTAAAAACAGTCAAACAAAATTCGTATCCAGCTAAAAAACCAGCCGGCTGGATTTTAAAAAATCTTCCAGCTAAATGCATATCAATCCAGTCAGATCTGACTGGAAAGCAGTCAAAATGGCAACGCTGATTGGCAAAGCCTTTTAACTATAAGTGAGTTCAAGCGGGTATACAAACTTTAAACCTACTCTGGAGACATATCACAAATCGTGTAAGCATGTGTCCTCTTTTTAAGAGTAGCTTTGGGAAAATGTTTTTGAACGGCTACCTGAGAAACAATAATGCACAAGACGTACGAACCCCGTCTATAAGGCAGTGCAGTTGCATTGCTAAGACAACAAATTCTTGGGTAGTTCAAATCCAACATCACCATTGATTGGTAGCAGTGACAGTGACGAAGTGATGCAAAATCTAAAGGTCTGCCAATACCTTTTGTGGTTGCACCGATGGTTACAGTGGAGCTGGATTTACATATGGTTACACCGAATGGAACACTGTTTGATGTCGATGTGCATGCTGCTGCTTTCGATAAGTACCCGCTACCCCAAAGCAAAGCTGGCAATCAAGAGACAATAGATTTTTTTAGTCAAATTTCAATTTATTGTAGCTCAGTGTCTGTATGGAGCAGACAAATGAATGATACTTGGAGAGATATTGCCAGAAACCTTTTTGGATTGACCTAGATTTAAATTTAAAAAAAGTTTGGTACCCCCTTGTTTTATGCCGGCAGAATTAGTCTCGTGTGCGGAGGCCCATTTAATAAAAATCTCTCCTTGATAATTTAGAGTCGATGCCTCGGTGTTGGAAGATCGAGAGTTATAAAAAGGTGATACATTGTTATGGATAGAAAGGACATTGAAAATGAATACATGAATAAAATTATTTCGCAGTTACGCAGTTAAAAGTGCGTTGCACTCCACTGAAAAAACAATTGTATAATACTATACAGACCTCGAAACATCCTTAATCATCCTTAGGCAATCAAAAGACGCCGAGTGACATTTTAATGACATTTCTGTCGATTTACATTCCGTTTGTTTACCAACGACCATACCACGCTGAAATCATCGGTTCTCGTCCGATCACCGAAATTAAACAGCGTCGGGCGCGGTTAGTACTCAGATGGAGGACCGCTTGGAAACACCGTGTGTTGTTGGCATTTGCCATCTTAGCCGAAGGCCTTCGATGCTCTGGCTATCCAGCTGCCTTATAATTTTAATTATAAGTGAGTTATTAAATAAATAAATACATTCCGCTTGAAATTTTGACGAACAAACATGTTTGCAAGTGTATAGGGGTAGGTACTTCCAATTTGCCTGTGTCATTGCTTATTAGTTGAATTCTTATATTTTCAATCATAAATGGCTCCAAGAGAGTTCACTTTTGTCAATTTGCGACAATAAGATAATATGTAGTAAGTCCACTAAAAGACTCCACAGTTATTTTAATAACACTGCTCTAGGTCTAGATATTCCATTGCGATATTTCTATACCTAAGAGAATATAATTTTCAGCAGGTATTCAAACATTACATATACGCACAGCATATTCATACACTCATACAACATCAGTTGACCATTTTCATGTTGTTCGGTATTTGTCCCTCCTCTCTCTCGAGAATATGAATTTAGTCAACACACCGCAGGGGTCCTAAAGCGAAATCTAATTTCCGGCCTTTCAATGGACAAATCCTTACAGAACATGTAAGTATGAGGTATAGCAGTACAATCGGAAGCAATGCCAGCAAAAGCAGCTCATTCATTTGCAGATTGCGTCCTTCAACCCCCACCGCATCCGCTGCTCTATATTCGTTTTTATTCAGTAAATTCATCAGGCAGATAATAGTCACGGAACAGCAAGTACCAGTGCAGGTGAAAAGTTTTAAAACCAAGCGAGGATACACATACACAAACACACGTGTAGGGTGTTGTTTGAATTCAGAATCGTCCTGTCAGTGAAAGGGACACTTTTTTTTATTTTTGCTGGTTACTTCTTATTTTAATTAAAATTATTATAAACATATCTTAGCCAGCCATAGTATAAAAAGGATATTCTTGTCGCATTCGCCATCTGTCTGTCTATTTTTTTTTTTTAAATTCTGTGTTGGTTTGTTTTCCTTTCATTGATTTAATTACTGCTAGAGAATTTTTATAATTAAACAGATTAAATTCAGTGGATCTATTGAAGGGACAGTGTAACCCACCACTGGGAAGCCAAAAGTCAAGTGTGTAAGCATGGTATTTGCTTTTAATTAAAAGTGATTCTGTGATAAATATATAAATCGAATCACATCGAGAGAGAAAAGACCTAACGACAGAGCAAAGGACACAATCGTCCTGGCTGTAGAGAAGGTAACTGACAATGGCCATGGTATTGAAACAACAGCATCGAGGTCGATGGCGGCATAGAAAACAACCGAAAAAAAACATTGCTTACAACAATTGCATTGCGCTCCTGAAGATAGATATAGCTTTGCATATGTAGTATTAACAGGCAAACAGACAGAGGACACTTCTGAATATGTGGAGTGCCATTGAGATGTGTGCTAGGTGATTTCAACAACAGGATTTTTACCTGCAGAAGTGTAATTTCGGGACAAAAAACAAAAGGCGAAGGTTCAAGTATAGATAAGGACTTTTTGCTTATATGGGAAAAAGACCTGTATTGACGAAAATTTTCAGAAGACCAAGTTCACATTTATATTAAAATAAGTTATTGTATCCACATAGGAAAGGGAGGAGTTTGATATTTTTTGTTTGTTTTGGGTCCGAAAGTTTTGGTTTTTAGAGATTAGAAAGGGAATCGATGCGAACAAGTTGTTTCCAAGTTAATGTACGTACCTTTAGAAAGGATTTCAAATACAGGCGAATGTGTATCTACAAAGGACATACCTCGGAGCGTCGTTCTTAAAAGAGGTCTCTGGAAGAGTTATCTCATACTGATATCGCTCATTTTTTTGGAGAAGGTTATTCATAGGTAGGCCAAACATGGTAAATAACTGGTTAACTTATCCACGAATATAGTTGTTTGCGACTTTGATGAAAGACGTGAAAACCCCGGTGAATTTTGCACCGACTTTCAGTGATAAATTGAGGGCATAGCTATGCATGTTGTATATGATATAAATATATTACCTTTACTCCAACATTTTGATCCCATCGTCCCCTATACTTCTCAATCGGACGAACGAAAACCACAGACAGAAAAATTTGGGTCGTTATTGGCAAGAATTCTCTGCAAATAATAGTGGGGACATCAACCAATGCCATGTGCTCAGGGGGTA
Organism: Cheilosia soror; assembly: GCA_949372485.1. NCBI lineage: Eukaryota > Metazoa > Arthropoda > Insecta > Diptera > Syrphidae > Cheilosia > Cheilosia soror. Next base: position 131,788,170 of record OX443561.1, on the reverse strand, counting down.
AGGCACTTAAAGTTTCATCTCATCATTGTATGTCGTTCAAAGAGTAAGTTAAAAGACGAAAAGATGATGACACTGCATTTTTAGAAGATGAATCAATGACACTTCTACTTCGACGCGACGACGGCTTAAAAACGGAGTTAGAGTGGTGTTTCCTCCGAAAGCCTTAATCTTAAGCTCTCCTTCCGTCTGACAAACTATTGTAGCCTGTTCCAGGTGGAAATTAAGTTACATCTTGGCTAAAACAAAACCTTAATATCCGTCAAAGATATCTGTATATTTGCGGATAGACAATCATCAGATATTCTTGTATAGTAGCCCTCGATTTCGCCAGGGCATAGAGCCATTCCAGGCAATCGTCTTGCCAGAGTAGGAACAACTCTACCCATCAAGCCGGATAAAGACGCCTTGGGTATACCAATAGCTAATTGCAAACGAAAATTCAAGCTGAACGCTTTCGCTTGGCAATTAATAAGGCTAGCCATTAGGTGCAGTATCGCAGAGGTTAGTATGCTGGTCTACTGTGCGAGGGGTCCCAGGTTCGATCCCCGGAAAAACCCAAATTATGTCTTAAGGTTTTTTCCACTGTACCACCTCTCGCGAAAGTCTGACAAACATAGGTTCCTTCCTTTCGACCCAAAAATGAAAAAAACGAATGGTTATAAGAAGCTAGGTCTAGGTGTCTACACGCATGTTGCGCCAACTCTTTATTTTTTAGGCATTTTGCTAACGACTTTACCAGAAGCTGTATGATGGATGAAGAAAAAGAGAAAAACTATTCTTCACCTACTTTGTCCCTGCTCAACTCTCTCCTGTTGAAGTAAGCTTCATTTAGCCGAGCCTTTCATTACAACGACTTAGGTTATCTTACAAACCCAAACGTAAGACCAAACCAAGACAGATCATTATTTTATATCTTTTATTATAAATTCGCTCATAAACTGAACCCGTTTATCTCAAAAAATGGGTGCACCCATTTCTATATCAAATCTGTAAGTCGCTTTCAAAGCTATTAAAAAAATAAAGGAAACAAACCATTTTCCACTTCAACTATATAAAATGTTAAACCCTTCAACTAGATATACATTTAACCCTTCACCTTGTGCGTGCGCCTATGTGTGCTGAGTGCATTTCACTAAGTGGATGGCTAATATTTATCGAATATATTGATCGCTCATCATGAACATCCAACACAGTCGCTCTATGATGGACATGCAAATTAAACGACACAGTGCGGGAGAAGTGGCCAATGGTAAATACACAACAACGATGACAACGGCAATTTGTGCCGCACATATGTTAATTTTTTATTGACCATTTGACACGCCATACCGTTGCCGTGATGTGTCACGAAATAAGTGAGGGTTTGTTGGCGTTAAATGTCATCTGTATTGTGTTGATTGTTTAAGTCGACTAACTAACAGACTGACTGAAGGGGTTTTTCATTTAACATGATTCTATTGGATTTTTTTTTAATTTGCTATATTTTTTAAGAATATTGATATTTTTGTTAGCATGCTTAGTGTAACGATATACAAATTTGTCTCATAGCCACATGCACACAACGGATCCAGTTACTGCTACAGTCACAAATACCACCGACAATTCCAATTATGTACCGATAGGCACTTACTGCCATTGGTCAAACTAAGATGACACCCGGTATCATTCTAAACTTAGCAAACATCACACTTGACTAAACGGATGCTGGTACCAGCCGATGAAATCCCTTTTGCAACCATAACCCAATTTGTTACAAATATTTCTGGATGGAATGGCCAAACGTGGGAAAAATCAAATCTTCTTCTCTTAAACGGTCCCACGCTGGGCGTCATCTGTAACGAATGTTACTGTATGGTACGGCCTACCATGGGCCAAAAATCAGTACTCCTATTCTTTAAACAAAATTGCAAAGCAGAAAGAAAGATCGAATTAACCTCACGTCGGGGTCCATTTTTAATGAACCCCAAGAAACCACCCGTATGGATACTTTGTCCCGGGCAATATTCAAAAGAGTTTGTCGGGCTCTTAACCTACCTATGTCCAAATTAAGAACCCAACCAGATCTATCACTCGTTGGCACTATCCGAGAGTGACCCTTCTACCCCTACATTAACGTCTTATTCAGTATCCAGAGAACAGGAATTCAAACTCTTTTTGAGGTCGCCTTTGCACGTATTTGAAAACATTTTACTTAGCTATACTCCTAAAATGTACCCGCGAATAATCGATTGATATACACATTGTTAGACCTATCCATACCATCGATTGTGATAGCTGGTAAACAGTGATTAAACTTCCCTCAACGGCATGACATAAAAAAATTCGTCATTTTCACAAGTCTACATAAATACATAATGGCTAAATAAAACTGCTGAAAGGTGATGGCAGATCCGCCCATCAATTACACCTCCTTCGTGTCTCTGTTATATGGTTGCATGCCAATTATTGACACTTTTTTTTACAACTTTTTACCCGAAGCGACCACACCCGCCTGTCAATTAAAAACTGATAAGGATTGTGGAAATAGCGTACATACAAAAAAAAAAGCGCCATATGTACGACAAATATTTGCACTCTATGCGGTGTGTGGAAGAGTTCATTCCCATCTATCTGTGTATTGTGTGCTATAATCAAGGATTTTCCACCACAAAGTGCATTATGAGCATTTTAATTAAATTTAACATTTAAATTAGAAACTCACTAAGCCAATAAAGGACCCTCCGCCACCAAACAAACACAAGGTGCAACTTCAATCTCATTTTTGATCTGTTGATATGCCAAAAATATTTCGAGTTGCAGAAACTAATTCAAAATTAATGCAAATGTATTCACGCTTTAAGGATAAATGGGCTGATACGAGAGGCAGAGAGGGGATGAATGTAATCTGTGGAACTGAGAAAACACCTTGTGAGAGATAATGATAATAACATCATAGGAACAACAACAAGCAATGTGCATACACAAGTACGAACATTATAATCCGAATGAAGAACATCAGATTTTGTATTAGTTTTGCATTCCTTTGGGAATGAGAGAAGATGAAGACAGAATCGTAATGGATATACGTTATGTCGAAAGGATTAGAACAATGGGCTACACATGCAAAGAAATATTGTACATCAGCTGAACGGAATTCCTATTGTAAAGTATTAACCTCATCTATATGTTAGTAAGCCACCCACAGTAAGGATTTAATCTGACATTCGATGCAAAATCAATTATTGTATAGGTATATAATAGAATGCATACACAAATCATAAGAGTATTGAATATAGCTATGTACGTTACGGATTAAGCTTAAAGTTGTTCTACCCTAATCGGTATTACAATGTCTACCGTTTTAGCTAAATTTGAAATTAAGCACTACCTACTTACAACAATCTAGTAAAAGACTTGCCCTGTTTTTGATCCTTATGTGCTTTCCTATGATTACCAAAATAGCTCAGCAAAGAACACATAAATAGTTCGTCCATTAATAATTCTAGAGCCACATGCAAATGAGGTTATATTTTATCTATTTGAAGTATTAAAGCTTTGCCTTACGCAAGTGAAGTGTGTATTTAAAAAAAATTAAAGTCTTTAAAGTCCACCTTAGATGTTAATTGATTTTAATGGACTGCTAATCCCTACATTATAAAGAATACGCGCACTAGCCTCCTTCTTAGACATAGAGGGAGCTTTCAATAACGTACACACTGAAGCTATTCTTGGACCTCTGATTGAGCTGGGCGTAGAACAATTTATTAGCCAATGGATAGTTTCTGTGCTCAGGACAATAACTATTTATCAGGCAATACTAGGCAACAGTCACATAACCACATTTGCCCATCGAGGAACGCCACTCAGTGGAGTCATCTCGCCCCTACTAAGGCTAATGGTTATAAATAAAATTCTGTTAAAACTAGATGGGGAATGGGTCAAAGGTGTCGTGTACACGTACGGCCGGCGTGGTGATACTAGTGTCAGAGATGTTTCCTAAACTGATGCTGTGCACTACCAAAACCAAAATACCCGATTTTACACTACCCCGTCTCAATGGTCAACCACTCACACTGTCGTCCAGCGCTAAGTATCTAGGTATCATGCTCGATCCAAAACTTAACTATCAAAACTTCAACCAAAGATGACCTTGTGGATGTACACAGCCGTAGTGCGTCCAATTCTCCCGTATCGATCACTAGTATGGTGACTTGCGTTGAGCAAAGTCTACAACCTCACTAGACTGAAAATACTGCAAAGAACAGCCAGTATAGGCACCACGGGGGCCCTCGCTGTGCTTCTGCATCTTCTATACCTCTTGACCTACACACAAATAATACGTACCACATTATGCAGTGGTACTATAAGACTCAAGGATGCTGGACTGCAAGGCCGTATGGCCATAGTAACATCCTTGAGTCGTTACCAAACGGCATGGTCATGTCTCCAACCGACTATACAACACACCCAAATTAAACTTCACGAAAGGCTTCCACGTCGGCAACAAGGGCTCAGTGGAAGAGGGACGAAGTAGTAAAGGGCTCCGACACGGTCATATACACCGACGACGGATCTAAGATGAGCTGTGGTGTGAAGGCCCGTGTCTACTCGGAATCACCGCAAATATATCAATTTCAATCCGCTTACCGGATTTTGCCAGCGTTTTCCAGGCGGAATTACTGACCATCCGAGAAGCCTGCACGCAACTAGGGCGTGACACAACGCCTAAACTAGGCATTGCTATCCTTATAGATAGCAAAGCCATCGACTCGGCTACCATATCCTCCAAACTGGTGCAGGAATGCCGGAACGTGCTTGCCTGTCTGAGCGAACGTTTCAGGGTAGAACTTCTCTGGGGGTTCCAGGGCATAGTGACATTACAGGCAATGAGCGTGCGGATGAGCTGGCTAGGAAGGGCTCAGCACTACATGCCTCGCTCTCAACGAGGGTCCACATTCCGTTAGGAGCATTTTCGATGGTCGGGACGGGATTGGCAAACTGCGTCATATCAAGGAAGATATGGCCTACCTACGATCAAAATAGAACAAAGAAGCTACTAAACAGAACCCGTTCAGATATCGCCAGAATCACAGCAATAATCACGAGGCATTGGCCAATTGGAGACCATGCAGTTGAGGAAATACAAACGTTTTTAAAAATGTACGGACCAATTATTCCATCAACCCATAAAGCACACCAAACAGTCAGTTGTTGTGGATGTAACGGTGTCTCAACATACACTTAAGGATTATCATCACTCCTCTAAATACGGCAGTTTTGTTTTTTGACGTATCCATTCAACCAAAAGTGACAAGATTATGTTGACTGTAAAATGGACGTATTGGGCGATACGTATTTCGAACAGAACCATGATTTTTAAAATTAATTTGCACAATTTGGAAGCGTTGTTCAGGCGTCAGTCTATTCACGTTGAAATGCCAAACCAAACTTAAAATAAATCACTTGACAGCTGACAAAATGGCCGCCAGTTAAAATAGTGTTGCCAACTTAAAGTTCTATACTACCCTTTATAAATGTCAAGATATCTAGATTATAGTGTAGTTTAGAGATTTGGGTATTCAGCGATATCTCTCGGAAAACTTGGACACTTTTCATCAAAAAGCGTATACAATGTCTTTTTTTATGGAAACTGCCACACCCCTTGTATTTGACCAAACTTTACAGAAACACTCTCGGAACAATTAAATTTGAACTGAATCTTTTCGATGGTTTTGGAGATACATACGATTTTTAATGTTTTTTTCTTTTGTATGGGAGGTACCACGCCCCTTTGTCCAATTTCGACCAAACATCAAAGAATCGCCTTTGAGGCAATCACAAAGCTTTCCTGATAATTTACCTCTTCGGTGGTTTTCGAGTTCTGCGAGCACAAACGTATGGGCGGCTGAATTTTTATAAAGGTACCTAGTTACAATTGTAACCACACACTGTCTTTGGGACGCTTAAATATATTAAATCTTTTAGGAAACTCTGATGAATACCTACTATCATACGGTGCATTTTTTACTCGTATATACTTCGTTTTCGTTGATCGTTGTATATATATCTTGTCAAGTATCGAGTTATTCTGATACAGAATGAACAATAATTAGGTGTAAACAATAAACGAATACTTTGGTTGGATTTGCAGCTATTTTCGATGTTGTTAGCTTGCCCAGTTCACTCGTTATCGAATTTGCGTCCATTTCGTTTAAATAGTTTCACACACCCTCCAATCATTTCACTATACATATCCAGCTAAACTTACTTATACATCGCCAACTCAAAATCCCTTGACATATGTAATTACAACATTCTCCGCTTGCCTAAACATATACATACCTAACATATGTAACCGTCCCCAAATATTGTTTACTTCACATCATAAACTAACTTCTAATTGACCCAACCATGAGTACGACACAATAGCCCCGTACATGCATTTGGGTATTACAACAATCTGCCTACCCACCCAAAAATTGAACTGAACCGACCCTTATCTTTCGTCCTGTGTAATTAAGTCCTTAACGCTTTAATAGCTTAAACCCAAAGTAATGATGAGCAACGCACCAACTATACACCGGCATCCTATTGTATAACATTAATTTTTATTAATAAAACAAGAACCACTTTGGTGCGTAGCAAGATCCACAACACACGCACACACTGGTCGACCTTGTTATCCGTATACTAACCCTAGCTGGGATTATAAATAATTCCATAAATTGTTTGTCCTTTTTCACTAGTGCAGGATTATTATTGCTGCTATTTCAATTGGCGTGTTCGATTTGCTAAGTAGTCCAAGACGGGTATTGTGCGCGGTAATTAAGTTGTTATCCGTTATTTTTAATTTTTCATATCTTCGAATTAAAAGAAACCGTGGTTTATATTACACGCATGCAATCATAAATTTATCAATTAAAGTGTGTTCTTGTTCTCACACTTTGTGTGGTAGCCGTAGCACGTAAGGTATAGGGAGTTGAAAGAAAAGCATTCCCTATTGCACAGGTGGTTAAGGTAGGACAATGAAATGGCAAATGCATACCTTTATATGAAAGGAATTAGAGGGTGCAGTCCTTGCGCTCGCTCAGTCTTAACCTGATGATTTAATTAATTCAGCACTGGGTAGGATTCCAGTAAGGAAATCTGGCTTACTGTGGTTTGTAATAGTTGTGCACAGTTAGGGTGGACAATGGACATTGCAATGGATAAGCTTTTATTAGGGAGGACGAACTAGCATTTAAGGGTCGATTTTTGAAATCATAAAAAGCCCATAAATGTATGTTTTACTAAATTTTTCATAGCAGTGAACTTTGCTTTTAAGGGTGACGACTTCGAGATTACGTTTTTAAACGTAAGTGTCTTGATATTTTACTCTTCGCCTAAGAGCAGACCACATATTTATCAGCAGATACAAGCATACTCAACAGCTATGAAGTTTGGACGCATTACAATGTTTCAAATCGATACGACAAACGGTTCGTGAATTAAGAAAAGGCCCCCCTTAAAAGGGGTCATCGCCAATAACTCGGACTTGAGGTCAAATTGAGGCAAAATTTCCAAAATCGGACAAATTAATTATCTTTATTTCTCATAGAGAGTACACAAACCGAGTTTGAAGTCAATCGGATGAAAAATAAAAATCTTCCTATACAAACTCTGACCCCCCCTTTACCCCTTTAGGGGTTGAATTTCAAAAAATCCTTCCTTAGTGCTTGTAGACATCATAAAGGAAACCTCTGTGCAAAATGTCAGCTTTCTAGAGCAAATAGTTTAGGCTGGGCGTTGATGATCTGTCAGTCGGAATCTTCAGTTTTATATATAGATAGTTCATAACTTGAATGGGTATAGCGCCACCTATCGGATACTAGAATATCTGATATATGTTTTATCAATCAAATTTTTCCAAATTTCCCAGCAGTTCTAATCACCGAACTTATCGCATCGACAATCGTCAGGGCTGCGCAATGTGTTTATGGTGAGAAACAGAAGAGAAAGAGAAAGAGAGAGAGAGAGAGAGAGAGAGAGAGAAATAGAGTGTTTTTGGCAGTACCAAGAAGTACTAAAGAAATCCAAAACTTGAAATATAACCTTTTACTGTAAACATGAATTATTTACATAGTTCAAAAATACTCGCTATAACAATTGAGTGATTTTACTTTTTTTTTTTAATATCTTTTGTAACCAAAAAGTATGCAACGAAGAAGTTTAAAACAATTTCAAATTTAACTCTTGCGTATCTCCGCACGTTGCATCCAATTATTGAAGTGAACAGGACCTTACCTTAATGGTGGAAAGGATTTTCTATACATATATTATAACGTTAAAATAAAATGGTTTTTTGTGGAGACCAATTTTGAATTAGCATCATAGCTAGACGGAAAAAAAAAACATTGCTAACGCCAATTCTTGACACTCTTTCCAACATTGTCCGTACAAAGGACTTCGCTAAATTTATACGGGGTTGGAAAACAGGGCGTGGCAACTTCTATACAACAACGAATACCTATTTACTTAAAACATTATCTGTTGACATTTCTGATAGCCTTAGCCTTGAAATTTATCAAATGAACGTACATTATCAGCCTTATTTATAAATTTTATACACTCTCTATAATAGGTCTAATAGGTTTTTGCGTTTAGAGTTATTATAGAGAGTGTATAAAGTTTATAAATAAGGCTGTATGTGTATTACCTGTTGGGCGGGATTGAAAAATGCCATATTAAAGCTATTTCTCTACACTTATGTTGTGATCTTGGAACATTGAGCATGGACATTGTCCATTGTTCTGATAGACAAGAGTCTAATCAATAGAATTCGTGGGCACGAGTAAAGTCGGAAGGGAACAGCTAGAGCTACACAGTTCAAAGATAGCCACAAAACGCAAGTACATATTAGAAAGAAGGAGGAGATAAATGGTTTGATAGCTTATGTCAATGTCATTAGAAATGTCAAATATATTTCTTTTCGTTCAATGGAACCAGTTCCGCGGAAACATGCTATTACACAAATAACAACATTATCTAACTATTGCCACAATTCTATATCTTTTTATGGACAGTGGTTCAAATTTTACTCGAATACAATTCACAATTTCTTTAGTGAAAAAAAAATTCAGTTTGACTTAAATTAAAAGCCGAAAAATGACACTTTTTCAAAAGTATGATTAGACAAAGTCTACGTTTGACAGATGCCTCCAAGTCAAATTGCAGTTGGCACGTCAAAAACAACGAACACTTAATCATTGACTCGATGGTCATCACTCAAGTCACATGAAAGGGGAAATGTTCACATCATCTTTAACTTTGGTGTAAAATTTATTGAAGTTCAGAAAGAACTAACCCATTATTTGGCATTTCTATTGTTCCTAAGATATCTTTTTCTATACCTTAGTGAGTCCCTTTTGGAAACGCCCAACGACAAATACCCTATACCACTCACAATGTAATTACGTGATAATGTACATAGATACCATCCAGAGCTTATAAAGTGATACATGGGCACTATAGAACAATTAAAAAAGCCCTTTCATTCATCTCCTTTAATCCAAAGATAAATGACATACTCATGTCCTTCGGTCGTACTTGAAACTCCAACAAGAAAGTTAATTTTCCCTAAGAACATTGTTGAAAGTAGTCGTGTCGCATCGTGTCGTATTCGCAAATGAAAGCCACCATCCCAGCAAGGATATCTATCACCGTACAAACCATGGGATATTGAAAATTTATAGATTTTCTTTCAAGGACTATTGAGAGCCATCTACGACAGCAAGGGTATTTAATGACTTTTCTAATCCTTGAGAGAGATTCATGTATGCGTACAAACAACTAATTGTTGTCACCCACTTGCGGTTTCCAGTGGTTCCGTATATCTTCCCTTTTCCCCCCTAGCACGGGATACAGATATTAATTAAACATTTAGGACTATCACCCCCCACCTCCCCTGGCATAGAATGTTCTTATATAGGCAAGCACTTCAGGTGAAAATGCCAGAGAACTAAATGGGAACAATGTATTGGAAGGACATTCCTCTATCACATTATTCTATACTCAATGTCGCTTATGCCCCTTCATGACAATGAAGCTTTTATATTCAAGAGGATATCAGAGTGCGGTACAAGTTTATATAGTTTGGATATAAAGCTAATCGAAGTTGAAACCAGGATATCGCATAAATTCTATGCACGCGGATGATGGGAGAGCGCCTAGTGTGTGTGTGTGTGCGCTCATTAAAAATATGTGCATTGGAAATTCTTTTTGGGGGAGGAAATTCCACTCATCAGCATAGAGCGATCTGCAGTAGCAGCTGCGCTGCCGCCGCATAAATAGCGAATTGCATGTAGACTGTCAGTTGAGTATAGCGAAAAGGATATTCGAACGGGAAGGATGTGTTTTATGTTACATCCTATAGTGTATAATAGTTTCGCTTGGTTAAAAAACATGCGCTTAACGCGGCCATTTCGCTTTCATCATCAACGCGCAAAGGATTCGCTTGTGCCCGCCGCCCACCCCCAGCACGAGCAACCATGCAAATGATTTATCACAAAGTGTTAAGCAATAGCTCTTTGGCGGTAGGTCGTTGTGTGGTTCTGCGAAAATATGATGTCGATGCAGAAAATTTCTCTTTTTTTACTGTATTCTTTGTCGGTTGGTTTAAAATTATATACCGCCCGTCAGGACAGGACATGGTAGTAGATGTAGAGTAGGTATAGTCTCAATTTGAATAAATTCCTTTTACATCGTGATGATGCAGCGCTAGGGAGCCGATGATAATGATGATGGTCATGGTAACCGTGGTGGCGATGCGATGGATAACATTCGTGTCGGTGTTGGTGTGAATTATGCATTTTTGTGGAATGCGGTCGGACTCTTGACTGATTTGCTGACATATTACCGGAAATCATTGTACACCCTACTCCCTGGTTCTGTGTTAATGCATAATTCATAGCGAACGTTAAGGGGTGGACTTTTCGTCGCCCATACCTACTAGGTTCTACATGCAGATGTATGCATGTGTTTGTGTCTATATTCATAGAGTGGGGGGGATGCGAATGAATATCCTGCGGAAAGTTATGAAAATTTAGTAGACGATTAGTGTCAACCCCACTTTGAGTGCATATGACAGCGATGGCGTGTGACTTTTGGATTCAGACAACACGTTACGCGCGACAAAACGATTAAAATCGCATTAGACGTCTTAACAAAGGACTGTGTATAGCTGCAATGACGATGAGTGATGGGAAACAGAACAGGTGCTACAGTAATTCCATGTAATAGAGATAGGGGTCGAATCAATTCTAGGCACGTTGACTAACGTGTGTTCATGCAGTTGGGACGCATACAGGATTTATCTTAATGTCTTAAATACTTATAAGTGCATATAATCGCAACACCAATCCTTTTTGTTGTACGTATATTTATGTGTTATATCACTGTCAGCATCAATACTAATTTACAACTTAAACCAACTGACAAGCTTTCAGAGACAAGTTGTTATGTCAGCGGCATCTATTGGGAAATAGATTTCATTTGAGAGCAATATACGGATTTAGGAATGGAGGCGAGAAAAAATATTACAGGCACAAATTTCGCATTGACGGGTATAAGACTCGAACAGTCTGGACGTCTGGTGGACAGAACCGATACCCGACGGCCTTACCCCAGGCAAACAACGTTGATTACATTTCCTAAATGAAGCTTGAAGTCAGTAAAATTGAATATCTTCCTCTTTAATGCTTAAGCTCTGTGTTTAGTGAGATGGACTACTGAAGTTGTTTTCTATTATCTCAATTCTTGTGAACTTCATACAAACCACTGAGTGTAAAACTCTTTTTTGAGAAAGGTATTCTAATTTAGCTCCTGGGATATGACATAAAACTGCAAGGCAAAAGTAAAACTCATACACAGCAATATTTATGGCGAACTGGACCTGTCCAAATTTGTATTGTTTTTTATTTTTATTTTTATAGACGCCTATACTGTAATAATTTGGCACTGATCAGTCTCTTTCCATTCTGAAGCAGCACCGGCAAATTGTTAAACTACAATTCATTGGTGTTGTCTGCATCCAATCAAAACAAGTAAAAGTGTTATCATCGGCCTGACCGATGCTTTGATACCCTCCACTGTATGTATTGTATAGGTAGGTACAAGCATGTGTCTAATATTGGTTTTGTATGGGAGGTACCAGAACTACTTGACCGACATAGACAATTTTTAATACCAACTTGACAACCGTAAAAACAAGTCCTCTCACAAAATTTCATTCACCTAAGTCGATTCGTTCGGACGCTATCGTGATTTCAACAGACAGACGGACATGGCTAAATCGATTCAGAATGTGATCCAGATTCAGAATATATATGCTGTATAGGGTCTCTGGTGAATACTTCTTGGCGTTACAAATGTAATGACAAAGTGAATATACCTTATCCTGTGGAGGGTATACAAATTCAAAGTAGACAGCAAGAAATTAATAGCGCGCCAAACATTTTGTAGATACTTTGTAATAGGGTCATACATTGTGGCCCAGCTTCTTTAAGTAAGTGTGGTTTAATAGAAAATTCGTCGTTTGTGCCTCACTTTTCGCACGTTAGTTTCTATTGATAAAGACCATGTATCTATACGTAAGATCCACAAGAAGGGAGACCCTCTAAACTGCCCAAACGACAGAGGTATCAGTCTTCCTAACATCGCTTATAAGATCCTATCTGCTGTATTGTGTGAACGCCTGAAACCATTTGTCAACGATCTGATTGGTCCCTACCAGTGTGGTTTATAGAGACGAGCTATACAGGGCCATGTCAAGTTTTAACATCCCTGCAAAACTTGTCAGATTGTGCAGAATGACGATGGAGAACGGTCGCTGCTCCATAAAGGTCGGACACAATCTTGCGCTGACGACATTGACATTATAGGCAGAACACAGCGGGGTGTCACTGGTATAAGCACAGAACCCGCAAAAGTGGGTTTAATGGTGAATGAGGGCAAAAGAAAATACATGCTGTCAACATCGACGAATCGGACAGAAAGTCAAGATAGACACCCACAACTTTGAGGTGCTTCGGGACTTTCTCTACCTTAGGTCTGCTATAAACTATGGCAGTGACACCACAGCAGAAATGAAACCCAAAGAGTTACACTTGCCAACTACTGTTTCTTTGGCCTAAGAAGACAATTGACTATAGTAACGCCTTGTCAAGAAATAAAAGGGACTATATATAAGAAAGACCCTCATCATTCTATGGCGCAAAAGCATAGGCGTTAACAAAGTCTGATGAAGATCTTCTTTGTCATTTCGAACGCAAAATTCTTCGAGTGATTTTCGGTCCCATTTGCGTTGACAGGCTCTGGAGGAGTAGATTTAACAGCGAATTCTACGAGCTGTACAGCAACATCGACGTATCAGTCGGCTAAGATGGCAAGGACATGTAGAGCGAATGTATACCATACCAATGCTCCGGCCCGAAGAGTCTCCGATTCCAATCCGGAGGGACAACGCAGTAGAGAAAAATATCTTTAGGTGGCGCGCACAAATGAAACGGGACCTCAACCAACTTGTAGTGCCCAAATGGAGGCGATTATGCAAAGCACGGGCTAACTGGAGAGGCGTGTTGGTTGAGGCTAAGGGCCATCCCGGACTGTAGCACCATCTAAGTAAGTATAAGTAAGACCACGAACTTTTTCAGACGATTATAATCGAAACGATAGACCCCCAAAACAGGCAGCTCAGTTAAAGAGCTTAAAAGCTGCATCCAGTTTAGTCCCCACAAATTTAAAACTGACGACAAACAGAAAAATTCGTTCAGAAAATATCATCTTAAAACATTATTGTTAAACTTTCGAAAATGATGTCCCAGGACACGAATGACTTCCTCACTTTGCGGAATTCAAAAGTACCTCTATTTGACAAGAGTGAATGTGGAAAAGACTTAATGTAGGTACGCCTATAGAGTTGACATAATCCATGAGAATTGGGTTATTTTTCGAACCTACTGTAGTTACCGTAATGAATCCCACTCGGCAAAAAAATTTTAAATTTAAATTACGATGCAGTTTTTTATTTTTTAAATTAAAAATCGAAGAGCCTCTGCCTTTCAACAATAACCAATTCTTCTTCTGCCTCTCGCTTAAAAACATCCATTTGTGTCATCATTTTGTTGTGACTTCATCCTGAGCACACTTTCGGAGATTGCCTAAAGGAATCTTCTGTAAATTTTATATTCGATAGCAATTTTCAGATTTTTTTTTTTCGTTCGTTCGTTCTGTTATTTACACAAAAAATTCAGACAGGAACATGCTGATGTATTATTTTGTATATCCTTTCGTCATGACGATAATCAGAGGAAAAATGTGGGTTTTTTTTTATGTAGGTATACGATGGAGTTTTTCGATTTAAATCGAAGGATCCTTTATAGTCGAACAGATACAATACCAAATAATTAACAGAGGAAACAATATTCGTATGCGGTATTCACAGCCTATATCCTTGTTGGTGTGGCTTGGTAAAAAGAATAAAATAAAACAGAAAAAAAAAGGATTTAAGCATGATTGCAATGATTTCAACGGATTCGGTAAAATTATACCGCGGATTAACAACAGTTAATGTGTTTCGGAGAGAACAAATGGAGACCGGTAGCAGGCGAGTTTCTTTTAATTTTCGATTGACGGATTCTGATTTCAAAGAGTCGACAGCCGTCCATGACGAACAATCATTCAGTCTGATTGAATTAAATATTTATTCCGGTGAATAAAAATAAAGAAATATCTATAGGACTCATTCAAGCACTTATTGCCTTTATTTGTGGTCTTTTGACTGACGACGACGGCCATTTCACAAATGAACGAAATGAAGACATTTAAATTGTTATATTGATATATATTTAAGACTTTACATAGCCGTAAGGTTTTTTGTCAAAAAAAAAAGTTGTAAACGTACCTCATTGACTGTATGATTTGCGGATTCAAAACGCCTTTTTGTAAACAGTATCTACCTAACTGCAAAAATTGTTTTCTTCTTCAACATCCGGCTCGAAGGACCAAAATTCGAAGGGCGTTAAAAAAACTTTCGGTAGTAACCAGTTTTTCGTTGCTTATGTACCATTCACGTTAATTCAGTTAAATGGGGATAATTTAGTTAAGATTCGCTTCAATGGGAACTCAAAGACGTGACGCAATTTTTTTTAGCAATTTTTAGCAATCACGATAGAACTGTTCGGATGAAGATCAATTTGACTGAGAATATATTGCTGATGATCAGTTGCATTTGAGTTAATTTTTTGAATATATTTAACTAGAATAATAAGTACATAAATTGTAGGTTCTTTTGGGTATATAGCGAGGCTTAGTCAAGTGACCATTTTTGACACATTGGGAAGTATTCTCATATTTAAAAAAAAATGGCATTAATTTAAACAGCAGTTTCAGTTAATAATACGAGTTAAAATATTATCCGAGAGGGCTGTAGGTAACTAGGACGTAATACCACGCACAAACAAAACGTTGCTATGCTTATAGATAGCCAAGCCGCCATCAAAGCCATCGACTTGGCCACCATATCCTCCAAACTAGTGCAGCATTGCCGGAACGAGCTTCCAGCGTGCAGATGAGCTGTGTCTTATCAAGGAAGGTGTGGCCTACCTACGATGAAAAGAGCCAGAGAATGAGTCAGATTGCGCGCACTGAACCAACCATTCTTCGACATATCGGGTAAAGGGATAGTAAATCTTTTCGGTTTTTTCAACTCTACATGTTTTATCAAAAACTGAAGATCAGTATCTTTAACCGATTGTGCTTATTTCACCTCTCCGTGGTAACTACCGGGTACTGGTCTCGCTCACTCGGGCTTGACTTGCTGAATTTATAGTGTTGAACACGAAAAAAATATCACACTATAACAACACTCTGTCAGAACTGACTGTCTGCTCAAGTCTCAGAAGTCTAATAGTCGCCCCTCAGAATGAAGACGTGGGGCGGATGAATTCACGCGATTGAATCAACGGTCAACAGTCGGCATAGCCAAAGTAGGTATCCTTCGACGTATTTGGAGCTGAGATGATTGAGGATTTTTCAATACTAGTCAGGGTGTTGGAAAAGAGATGGGGCGGAAGAGGCCTTAATGGGTCAACGCAGCACTCCAATCACCAAAGCGGTTTACTGACTCCGGAATATTCGACCCCTTTCGTTCAAGGGGTCGCAGAAAATGCCTGGCCTTCCAGGCTGGGGGTTGTGCGTGGAGATAACTACCCAACCGCGGAAAACAACATAGTTACGAATCGTCCAAGAGCCTTGGATAAGGACGGATTCACTGCTGACGACCCTGCAAAACGGAATAAGGACAATGACGTTCGGATCTGCACATGGAATGTTCGAACCTTGAACAGCCCGCGTGCAGCTAAACAATATTAGCGGAGGCCCTAAGCTATCAGATATCACCGCCATCTACAAAGAGTGGCGGGATGGGCCGAGCCAAATGAGGATGAAAAACGGATGCAGATTTTTTGTAAGCGACAGACTTAGGTAAGTAGTCTTGAGCTCGGCTCGTAAGTGAACGCCTTGTGGCGATCGACGCAAGGCACTCATCCATGTTGTAGCCAAGGTACGAATGCGGATTCAGACGCCACAGCAACGAGAAAATACTGTGAGGGGATTGCTATAATCCCAAAAAACCGCCAGAAACTTTGCCAATGGTGGCGTCTCCATCAATTTCTCGATAGGTCTTATGCAGCCAGCATCAACCAGCGCAACTGGAGGCGGGTAGCCAAAGATCGGGGTAAAAGGAGAGGAATATTGGTTGAGGCCCAGGTCCACCCCGGACTAAGGCGCCATCTAAGTAATCAGTAACCGACATGGTATTTGGCCGCAGTTTACTGACACGAAGAACAATTCAGATAATAGTCTCGACCACACGTCAGTACAAAAAGATTCTATGACTTGTTAACGGCGACGTACCATTACGATAGCAATTGCTGAGACATTTAGTGTGGTGGGCGGGGGCATCGATGACTGACTACTTGACTGTAATGCAGAAGGTCCTTAGTTAAGTTTTGTGTTTCCAATTCCAAGCGATCTGCTACCTGAAAGGCCACGTGCTCGAGTGAATATTTTTTCCGATAACATTCGCCAGCAGTGGGTCTGGGTAGTATAAAAATGTGGTCGTAAACTTTTCAATCAACACTCTATTTAGGTATAATCATATTACAAGTGCACCATAACTTTTCAACAACATTGTGCCCAGCAAACCCATTGTCGTTCTCTTCCGCCATATTCTCGTCAATCGACGCAGTCGGCTCGGCCATAAACGACCACAACAACAGCCACATAACTTTATTCCCCCAAACAAGGATGAAAACTCTTAAAAGGGTTGAAGCATACCCAGAAACAGAACACATCACAGCAATGGGAAAGGATGAAAAGATTTCCGCTAAAATTCGCGCGCGTGAAATACGAACTGTGAATTTATTACATCATGATGGTGGGTCCTGCGGTCTGGGCAATATATCCAAGAGCGGTTGACTGGTTTGCAACATACCCAAAAAGAGTTCGCTTATTTGTAGTTAATTATTTTTTGTTTTATACATCATCCAACGTTTTTGTTTTTTATTATACACAGCCTGTGCTTGCGGTAGATATTATCATGGACGAAAGGATGTACAGGACACCAATAGATTCTCCTGGCACTCAGGAGTTTAAAATGAAATTATCCGCATACGTTCATTGAAAGCAGGACTTAATAATGGCGGAATTGGCATTAAACATGCGAGCAAGTCTCATCATCACTACAAATGGACGAACATTGATTTCCATTAGCCGGATGGGCCTTACGCCTGCGAATGCCATCAGCGCACATCAGGCGAAAGGACAAAGGCATTGGTTCATTTCATTGTGACGACAACGCAGCTAAACTCAATTAAGGTGTAGAAAATCCTTTTTCCATGCATTTGCATAATAATTCATATTTTAAAGTAGGTATGTCCCTTCTGCCTTTGCCACCTACCTATATACCCTCATGTTGTTGCAGCTGATGGTCAATGAACGCCCGCGTGCCGCCCAGGGGTATTTTCTTCGGTCCATAGTTATAGTTGGGTAAAAAGGAGACAAAACCCGAGAGAGGGATATATTCGCCTCATTATGGGATAGGGATAGGGATGTGTATAGTGTAACTACTGTCATCCGGTATGACAGCAAGGATTTTATCGAAAATTTCTAAAATTATTTCCACTGCACACTCCCAGGATAGACCATTTCGGTGTCATCCTTTGCCTGGCACTAGTTGGTATTATGCTATCCGATATTTTGTGTGTTGGACATTAATATCTTCATTATCATCATCATCATCATCATCACTTCATGGAAAGGGTGCGGACTATGCTGCACATATAGATGCATGACGCCTAGATCCTTTGAATGGACATCGGGTTGATGCGGTATTAGAGTCAACTTTTTCTCCCTCTCTCGAGTGACAGTATGAAACCGAATATCTTAGAGGCTTATGTGTACACAAGCAGAACTATATAAATGTCACGAAAATGAGTTTAAAGCTTCGTCCTGTGTGATCTTCTGTTGGTTTTGTTTGCCTCAAAGTGAAAGAGAGAAAGAGAGAGAAATGGAATGGCATTTTAGGAATTTATTAGGTTATGGTCGTGTTTACACGGATGACTGAATAACATTGATTCTTGTTAACACTGCGCTGGGTAGGAAGTATGCACAAGTGAGGCCTTAAAATTTGCATCGAAAATTCCGAGAGAGAACACGCACTTTTGTACATGAAAACTATTTTCCAGTTTAATTTGTGAAGTATGGCCTTTTCGTCGGATGGCAATTTTTGACAACATATACGAATATGGGTGTCGAAGTCGGTGTGAACTAATTTGACAGGTACAACGAGTTTAAGATAGTGTAGAATATATGAATCATAAGACCACGTGGAATTGGGTATAGGTACGTGCTTTGTTTACCCAGCTAAGTCAGTGTCTAGACTTTACCAAGCTTGAGTAAAGAAAGTTTTGCCTTTTGTGAACAATTAACAATAAAACAAATGACGCATAAGATACAACAATTTTGGAATGACACAAGCTTCATGCTTCTAAACGCAATACGGCCAAAAATGTATAGGCGGGCGCCCTCTATAAACTAACAACCCAATTTCCAATGTCAAATGCCACTATTCACACTATACAGCCCTTGATTTGTAAGGAATTCCTCGAACTACACATCCAATTGGAATTCCAATTCAATATTGAATCCTTACTTCACAAACAAATCCAATTAAGAGCGCCGACAATAATGCCGAAATAAATTTCTCAGCTCTGAATTCTTCCATCCACTAACACTAATTCTCTCTTGATTTCGTGCTATCCAATTCGGTTTATTGAAAAAGGGAAAAGTTATTTCATTCCGAAATATCGGCACCTAGAAACCCGCTGCCTTATTTCAAAGAACGTTTTCCAATCGAAATGTCAATTTAATTCAACGATAATGACCCTAACCCTTAATTTAAAATTTAATGGATCGATTTAGCGATTCCACATTCCTTCATTCCTTTAGAGAGCACAAATAAAAAAAAAAGGAAAAACAATGAGCAAATAAAAACTGCAAAATAAAAATCCTTGGATTACTCCCGAACTAACCCCACTGACCAATAGTGACCACTGTCCACTAAGGGTGAACCGGAAATAAAAGAGCAAAATTCAACTAAAAATCCTGCTTACATTACTCTAATCTTTATATGTAAGCACAAGCAACATCATTTCAAAAAAAAAAAAAAGGACCCATGCACCCGATATCCATAAAAACAAATGAAGCTCAATTTTTAGTTCAATATTTCCCTTGTTTGCTTTTTATTATCCTGCATAACCCCTATCCGAATATACCACAGTGTTTCTTTACCAACAACAACAAAACACGAAATCCACTTACAAAAACGTTGAAGTTCTGCTGTTGCTGTTGTTGTTTTTTTTTATTTTTTTTTTATCCTCGGAACAGGATATAATTTAATTCAAAGCCATACCCCAACAGAAATAGAAAAGGAAAAACATCTAAACAGAATTTGTTTCAGTGTTTTTTCGGATTTTTTTTCTTAGTTGTTGTTCTAGGTGGGTGGTGGTGTTTGTAAGAAACAAGCACATTGTATGCCTTAGGTGTGTATCGTTCTTACTACTACGACTATATCCATATACATTGGAAGGATATCGTTTTCAATTTTCGAATTTTCAATTTATCCTAAGCCGATGAAATGTGAATCTCATATCGACAAGGACATTGGATCTATCCGGTCTTCGTCGTCGTCGTCGTTGTTTGTAGGGGTGGTCCTTCTTTTCAATTGTCAAGCCGATTCCAAATTTTCCATTTGGTTGGCAAGAAACAAGAGCTATAACGCTGTTTATAAAAAAATCTAAGAAACTTCTTCAATAGGGTGTATTGGACGTGGTTGTTAGGAAGGCGCCCGACATGTAGCGCATAATAGTAGGAAGTTTTAAAATTTAATGGACTCGGTTCGTAGGAGTCAACTCTTGTGTGCACAAATGTTCATACGAGGTTGTGGTTATGTCACTTTAAGTGGTTAACATGTTGTTGAAAAAAAGTGCGTTAAAATAAATTAGCTACTTGCTAAACGAGGGGTTCTCTTAATGAAGGCGCATGGTGGGTTCTTGAATTGGATTTTGTTATTCGATCCATTATGCGTTACAAACACATTTGAGAAAGATTTAAAAAAAAAGGGTAGTTGAAAGGAGATTTTCTGTGCTAGACAGCCATTATCAAATTGACTGAGAAACATAAACGATGGTTAAAGCTAGTCTGTTGAAAAACTTATTCAATTGTTGAATAACCTTGGAAATATAGTTGATCAATTCTTATTCAATATCCCCGAACACCCTGGTTGATCAACTCATTCAATCGTTGAATTCCCTGTACAGTGGGTATTATGTTGACTTAGTACGTACATTTAGTTGATCAACTAATTGATGAAGACCTTCGAAGACTTCGTTGATCAACTCAGGCAGCCTATGCCTATACGCGTATAACTGATAGATTGTTAAATCGCCTCGAACACTTAGATTAGATTCGATGATTGGTCGGGAGAGCCTATACCGGCCCTGGCACTGCGGCCTCTCTAAAGGAGCCTATTGTGCCATCCCTGGTAGGGTCCTAGAGTCATCTTTTTACTCCGGAGACAGTCAAGAAGACAAGTATCTTCTCTGGGGGTAATTCAGCAAGATTTGCCGAGGTAATGATCTCTTCGCCAAAGACTTTCTTTCTAAACAGAAGAGAGCCGGACATTCGAACACTTAGTCGAATACCGCATCGTACAAATAGTTGTTCAACTCACTCAGCAGTTGAATAACCACGTAAACATGGTTGATCAATTCTTATTGAAAGTCCTCGAACACCTGGTTGATCAATTTTTTAAATCTTTGAATTTCCTGACACCGTAAAGTTATCTAGCTGATCAAATAATTATTTTGATGAATTCCCTCATGCACCTAGTTGATCAGGGGTTTGAGTGGGTAACCACAAATTTTCGAATTGTAAGGAAGTGGCGACTTATATTTTTGTATAAAAATTCCACAAATGGAGTTATTCTAGCGAAGGGAGTACAACCATGTACCTACACATGAAAGGAACTATCTGTAGACCGGTCTTGACGTCATATAATTGAATACCATCAAGACCGTACGGTTTTCGAAAATTCTTGACTTTATACGAAAACTAGTTTGATTTTAAGTGGTATTGAAAGGTCGAAGTATACAATTCTTTCTTAAATATAGTTAATGGTGGCAATGCTTGACAGACGCATTGTCATACATCGAAGTTACATCGACGTGACAGTACCACCTTTATCTACCCCCCCCCCCCCCCCCTTTGTGTTGACAGCTCTAGAACAGTCGTCGGAAAGGCTCTGTCTAAGAAACGCTATGGTGACCATTTATGAAGTTGAGGGGGGTCATAGACAACTCTGGCGGAAATGGTCCTCAGAAAGAAGCAGACTTCTTTATGCCGCAGGATATTATGTTTAATCGATCAAAATGTGTGTAACGTTGTGTTGAAAAATATTATCAGCTTTTCTCCTTCTCTACAAAGAACAGGTTAGACCAGGCCTGGAATATTGTTTCCAAATATATGGAGCTCGGCTCCAAAACATTCACTTAACCTATTTGACAGCATACAGAGACGAGCAGGTCGACTTATTGGAGACCCTACATCGAATCTACAACCGTTGTGGTGCACAGAAGACAAGTCGCTGACCTTAACTTGTTCTATAGGTACTTCCAGGGTATATGTTGCGAGGAACTAAAAGATAATCCCTCAAAACAGAAGACAAGCAGCTAATGCCTATGACCATATCTACAGTAGGTACATTTGACAACCGCGAGCAAATTTATTTTCCAAAACTCCTTCTGTTACAGGATAAGCAAACTTTGGAACTCGCTTCCTGGGGATATATTTCCAGAAGACTACAATTTTCAGCAATTTAAGTGCCTTTCCTGAGAGAAGTATTTAAAAAAAAAAACACTTCAATAAATCATATCTCACTCAACACACTTACAGACCACAGTGGTGATTTGTATTGACTACGGTGTAAACTACTTAGAAAGTTTAACAGTTCAACAATCCATCAAGTTCATATTTTGCCCATGCAACCCATGTCCTCAGGAATATGTAGGTAGATATGGTGCCTATAAAATCAGCCAAATATAACTTCAAGACATGTTACAGTAGTTCTTTTACACCACAAAATAAGTCCCATTCATAGCACCCCTTTTAACCGACAATCTGTTTGCCACAAGTAAGTCATCCACGTTTCTGTATTCCTTTGACTCCTATAAGTCATCGTAATAGTCTTTGTGTCTATAAAATCCGCCATCGTAAAGTATAAACTGTTTCAAGATAAGCGCGCACAAAATAAGGCTCTTAACTCTTTAATGGTGACAAGTCTTCAAGATATTATACGAAAGGGATATAAGCAATAAATGAAATTTGTTGGTTTATAGTCAGCCGAATGCCATCAAAAAGGTTAAACAATAAACTCCGATGGACAAGTGTGATAATTTGACAATATAATCACAGTTATGTTGGTTTTTAATGACAAACAGAAGGGTTTAGGTTAAAGTGTGCTATTTTCAAGGATGGGAGTTTCTTGCGAGTATAGTTTGTGACAGTCTTATGAGTTTAAAAATACTTTGTTAGCCAAGTACCTACACCGAGAGAAAAATAGAGTAGTAGTAAGCAAAAACACGCTTAAATTAATCAATTTCAAACTCATATTCATCGCTATCCGATCTGTGCTTAAATCAAGAACGTCATTCTGAAACTAGTAATACGCCGTCCTTACATCTAGAAATCGCATGATCATTTTAAGAACATTTCTAGTAACTACACGTTCTTAAATTTATAATGAATTTTCTTATTCCTAAAACGTAGTTTTATTGAATTAAGAACGATTTGCTTATATTAAAACACCAGACATTCTTAAATTGATCATGATTTTGATTATTATTATGACATTTTGCTATTTATTTTAGAACGCTCTTTCTTAGTTTAAGTATAAACTATGTAAGATTAATTAGTCTGACGTTCTCAAGCTAATAATTATATTTCTCATTACTATTATGGAGCATTATTGTTTGAAGAGGCACGTTCTTAATACTGACCTTTGTTAACTAGACCTGCTATAGAAATGCTAAAATAAAAACACAATAATTTGTTAAACAATTTTATTTTTTTAAACATAACAATTAAAATTCATAAAAAAAACAACAAGTGGTACTTGACTGACACAGGCCGTCAGTGTTTTGTCCCTGCTCTTTATCTGCAGCCAGGCACTCATCTTAAATGTTGTCGTCGTTGTCGATATTGTGCTAAAAAGGTGCAATATAATAAAATTAGATACTTTTTTATTCAAAAAATGTAGGTATACTTTCTTCTGCCACAGAAGTCATTTTTTACGAAATTCATTTTAAGGGATACCGACGCGACGCGACCGAACACTATGTAAACAAAGACAGAATGAGCTGCAGAGATCGAATGCAATTAAAATTTAGCGCCCAACACGTTTCATCCTTAAATGTTAAAATTCCATACTTGGCTTAATTCAACGCACTCTTAACTTACTCATAAATGGGATAACTTTGATACACAAAATGTTACTTTTACTCTTAACATAGATACAATAAGAACGTGGGTGAAGTAGTAAGATCAAATCGAGTAGACAGAATTTTATTTACTCTGCGTCTCCTCATTATACAAAAATCATAAAGCAAAACTGGTTCGCAGTAACTGTGCAAGAAATTAATGTCTTACATTGAATACACTTTTTCTTAATGTGACTTCTTCAGAATTGTTTTTACTTTGCGCATTCTTAGATTGAGAATGTACGAAATGTAATTGCTAACCAAACTGAGTAAACATGAAAGTGTGCAAGAGTATTATTTACTCCAAAAGCGCTTAATTCAAGTATGCAATACATGTCGAAAACTTGAGCTGCCGGTAAAGCTTTTAATTCTTAATTTAAACCTATACGTTTTTAGAGTAAGAATCACTAGGTTACTTTAACTTCGCAAGTTTTTGAATTAAAATGTTTTTGATTGAAATAAGGGAAATCTATTTTAAAGTAAGCATTTTGTAAAAATAATGTGTGTGTTCTAGAGTTAATCTTAAAAGTACTTAAATTCGGGTCGTGGATTTTCTATCAGTGTATAGAGAATAGGATAAAGTAGTTTCTTTGTCCTGTATGTAACGTCGAGCGATTTAACTTTTTCTATTGTCGAAAATTTTAAATGCGAAACTGACTCACTGAAGGGATTTTGGTAAAATTTGAATGTCCAAGCTGCAGTTTTGATTTTTGTTTAGACAATTTCCAAGGGACTATCAAGGGTAGATAACTACTTTGTAGTTGCTCGTCCGTTTGCATTGTATTGAGTTAATCTTCCAGAAACTACCTGAAATGATATACAAATTGTTTCACTTTGCCATAAGTGGGACCGACACCTCTTCAATTAAATTAGTCGTAAGCCTCTAGAAGCAAGATAATTTCCTGTTTTAAATGGTACTGCCGGTAGTGGCTTTGACAGCAATAAGTCTCGTATGAGAATTTGTTTTAGCATAAGGGATAAAAGAGCATCCTGACAAATCTCCGCGAGACGTGCGTCGAGTCAGAGTATTGCCGATATGTGAAGCTTCTTGCTCAAAAATTGAAATTTAGATTTCGAACATGGAAGGAAGTTAACTGAAGACTTATATTAAAGGTTTTTTTTCTAGAAATGAAAAGTGAAGTTTGAAATAATGCAGTTGGGGAAAAAGTGATCAAAGAATTTAAATTTGAATTTGAGCTACAGTCCAACTCATCCATGGACATTTCATCCACCTTCAATTTTTTTTAAATAGGGCTATCATTCTAAGTAAAATACTGGGCCTAACCATGCTGGATAATGCGGAAAATACTACTCACGAAACAAAAGTGAAATGGCTGAAACATGAGTTGGCAGATGCGCTGTATGGATATAAGATGGCTAAGATTAACGGCCTTAGAGAACTAGCACTACATTGCCAGGTGTTTGTAGCCCCATATGACTCCTTTGAGTTCCTCTGTTGATAGGTGTAAACTTCTTCTTCGTTATAAATCAGGTAACATTGCTGAAGTGTCACAAGACATGTTCAAGCAATACAGTTGTTTCTTGTAGGGTTAAGAAACACTCCACTGAATCACTCAGACGCAGCTGGTCCATTGTTACTACCAGGAAGCAAATCCAGTACATATTGGATATAATACATTTTAAGAGAATGCACTTTAGCGATGAGGAGCTTACCAGTACTCAGCAAAGATCTGCCACCTGATCCGAGCAAAGGCAGAATAATAACAATGGAAATGATCCAAAGTATCGTCGCCCTCTACACAAGCGTCGCTAAGTAGAAGTAAAGCGTCCCGCAAGAACGCCAATAAGTTGTCTACAGTTTTTTCTACTGAAAAGCAGCAGAAATGTCGTAGACTTTTTATTGACTTACTGACTGCGTTTAGTCTGACCACATTCTGGAGAGCCTTGTAATACACAATTGTGTTCGTTAAAAATCCAGCCGTCAAAGAAGGCTCTGACGCGGGAAGACCCAGCGCAGGTTTTGGTCCCGAAAAATTATCCTCATCATGGCTCGTGGGATTGCATGCCACGCTGCCCTGCAATCCCAGCGTGGCATGGAACGCACACAAGAGTCAAAGAGATCAGACTTGCGATGCAACCGAGTTCAAAGAGTTTTTTCATTCAGGGTTGAGCAAGGCCTTAACTGTAGCTTGAACACAAATAAAAAATATTCGGCAGCCATTAGGATAGCACAGAGGCACCCTTGCCTAATGAGTAGTAAAGTCTAGTGTTGTCGATTTCCACGAAGACACCATCAGCACCAGGCCCTTGACTACTTTTGGAGCCATCTGTAAAAGTTCGACTACATCCCAAACCAGGATCAGAGTCTGGCTGAAGCAAGTCCTGAACCCAAGGAAAGTTGACTCTAAATTTGCACAACAAGGAATACAATACAAAGTGTCGCATATGAAACACAATTTGAAATTCGACAAGGTCAATGGAAAGGCTACATGAAATTTGGCCCCAATGAAAAATGGACCCAAACTGAAAATGAGAAATCACCCCACAAATTTACATTAAAGGCAACAAAAAATTGCGTAAAATTCTGCGAATTGAGGTGACAATTCATATTTTGGGGCTTTTTTTAATTTTTCATTTTCATTTTAGTTTTATACGAAACAACAACAATGCTGCCTTCTATCATTAAAGCGAAACATGAACCCTCACCCATTATCCATGAATAGGACTTGCATCGACGAAACCGAACGACTTTCCATACTTGGTATGTATGCACGAAGTCGCCAAAAACGCTGCGAAATGTCTAGGTTTCTTAAATCGGTGTAAGAAGTACTTTACACCCTCTGACTTAGTTTCAATATACAAGGCTTTTAGTCGGCCTAAGCTTGAGTACAACGCTCATATCTGGTCAGGTGCACCAAAAACTTCATTGCACCTACTAGACAGAATCCAAAAGCGCGCGATAAAACTTATAGGTGATAGAAATATAGCGGAGTCTATTGAACCGCTCGAACATCGCAGAAATGTTTCTTGCCTTTTCTTATTATATCGATATTTTTACCACTGATGCTCTGATGAAATAACTAACTGCATTCCGCCCCTTCAACAATTCTCTCGCAACACCCGTCACACATCGAATGCACATCAGTCCACCCTTAAGGCTACCATCGGACGTACTGTAAAATATAGAGATTATTTTAAAAGTCGAACAACACGCATGTTGAATGCATTGCCTCACACGGTTTTCCCCTGTCATTACAACCCACATTTGTTTAAGACCAATGTGCACCAGTACCTCTTCTCTATCCTCCCTATTAACCCTTCCATTCGTGCTGTGCATTACCATTATAAGGGAACAAAAAACCCTTGAGCACTAGGGGGGCAGCATGCCCCCCTGCAACCCCCTGCTTGGGTTTACTGTCAGATTTGGGGGCCTTATTTCCATTTTGAAATTGGGATCATTTTTAATTTTTGGGGTGATTTTTCATTCTTATTTTGGGGCATTTTTGATTGGGACCAAATTTCATGTAGCTTCAAAAAAGAAGCTTAGATAACCGGTTGCTATCCGTTAAATAATTTAACAAAACTCTCAAGATTTACATCCGCCACTAGATCAGCGAGAACTAAAATCTCTCCGTTTGTGATCGCAGAGGTTTTAAGGCGGAACTATAATAGGTTTGAATGGAAGTACCTAACATTGAAACATATAGGACACTAGCTTTTGCCTGCGGCTTCGCTCGCGCTGTCCTTAGGATTTGGTACACAGATATTCCTTCACAGTCAGTTAGTTCCCTCTTTTGTATTTATATATCGCGCAGAAAACCTACCTAAGAAGTTAGTATCTCTGAAAAATGTGTTTAATGCCATATTGGAGAAAACAGTTCAATGATTATATGATCAATATTTTTGTTAGTGAAGCGCTGGCATTTCAACACAGATCATACTATAGCTGATTGAGTCACAATCTATGGGACAAAACATATTTCTTTGCTGGCAAATAAAGCGATATGATAAGCACCATCGTTACAATAGGAGGAGCTTTTATCCCTTCATTATATTCCACACCTCCCAGATCTTATTACACTCTTGCAACCAGAAAGATGCACCACTTTCCAGCAGTATGATCCCATTCATACAGAATTCCGCTTGAATATCTTTGGAGTACGTACGCTGGAGTTAGATAAAGCGACAAGCATATTCAACGGCGAACGGTTCGTGATTTAAGAAAAGGGCCTCTTAAAAGAGATCATCGCCAATAACTTGGGCCCCAAGCAAAATTTTCAAAATCGAAAAAATTGATTAACTCTTTTGCTTTTACCCCTTTAGGGGTTGAATTTCCAAAATCTGAGAAATCATTTTCTTTATTTCTCATAGACTGTACAGTTTGAAGTCAATCGGATGAAAAATAAAAATCTTCCCATACAAACTTTGACCCCTCCCCCCTTTTACCCCTTTAGGGGTCGAATTTCAAAAAATCCTTCCAGTATTTGAATGTTTGTTTGTTTGCATATCTCATGGGGATCGCTAAATTAACACAAAGCTAAGAACCCTTCCATCGTAAGACCTACACAAAGACGGCCATCAATACCAAGAGGCTAATTTCCAAGTTTTTCCAAAGTCTTATAAATCACTATAAAGTATCCGACAGACACCCAAAATAGCCCAAATAGTTCAAGCCTACTACTCGATACTCGTATAAGGATAATAAACTTTAATACTTTAGGATATAATAAAAAAAAATGGGACTCTTCACACTTCAAAAGAAAATTGTAAAAAAAAAAATCCGTCTTCACTTACCTAAATGCTGATCGACTCTCTTCTTTGGTTTCTGCACCGATGCATACGGATCACTGCAATAGTCTTGTCTGGATGGATTCTGGCTATTTCTCAAATTATGATACTCGTCACCATGTTGGCTTGGAGTGGTCGTCAAATGTGGATACGGTGCATAATCGTCGACGGCGCCATAGCCGCCATGTGTCAAAGGATCATAACCATACGATGGTTGTCGTTCGACAAAATTATGTGATGGCACCATCTGTGTTTGATTGCCCGCGGCCGCTGACATTTTCACCTGCCACAGGGAGTCTTGTGAATTTACACTGCCACCGTTATTCGAATTCGAATAGCTATTCTCGATGTAGCCCATATTAACCCCTGTAAAAAGAAGGACACGCATCCAAACGAATTAGTAAAATTGTTCAAATAATGATATGTACACATTCATGTAGGTACATATCGAATAAACAGGAAATAAAATACACACACTTCCATAATCACATACAACCAGAAAACTTCAAAAGGACTCTAATATTAAAGAAATAAAAAATAACAGACAGCACATTGTAAGAAAAATAAAATTCAGTATTATGTTATATATTTTCATTCCATCATTCTTTGGAGAGGAGCTCAGTGTACCTAACCTATACGCAGTGCGAAAACATCCTTCATGCATACTTATGTGTGTCCTTTATTATTTAAAGGGAAAAAATAAAAAATAAATCGGAAAAGGAAATAATATTATAACCATCGCTCAATGAGTGCTCTTGCCCTCCTTAAACGTTCACTACCTACACTCACACACACATGCATAAGCTCTAAGCAGAGTGGGTGGGTGTGGGGATGCGATGATAACATCCTCGTCCTCATGCCGACTGGAGAATAAAGTGAAAATCATAGAGTGACGAATATATGAGCGCGTGTATACAATTAAGAAGACAGACAGAACGATAGAACGATAGAAAGAGTGTGTTAAATATTTATGTGTGATCATGAGGAAAATTTCACATCGAGAAAAGAATTGAAGAAAAATATCGTATAAGTGTTTTATAAAAAATCCACAGGGGATACAAGGACGACACATAGAGACGAATATGCACCAGAGCAAGGAGTGCGACTAAGAATAAACTCGACCAAGCTGAAGAGGAAATAAAAAAAAAGAAGCAAGGGTACCAAAGGATTTCGGTTTTTTTTTTTCGTTTGAAATAGCGAGCAGTTTAGAATTCTTTGAGCTGTGCATATTGTGAAAATAAGGATATTGAATCCCAAGAGTATATATGGTACATAAAAAAACTCTCGAGTGTTATTCAAGAGGTATTCATGGGGAATTAAATATTACACAATACTTAAGGAGAAAACAAGAAAATAAACCGAAAACGAAACAAAATCGTTTTATTTAAATTGTTTACGTTTCGGTAGAGGAGGATATCTTGCCTTCATACTTGGGTGGCCTTGATAATCATGTATACCCACTGCCACCCAACAAATGACATCCACACATTCTTCTAGTCAAGTTTAAGGATGCGAGGAAGTACTCGTAAAAAAATTTCCTATGAACAGAAGGTGTTTTCATATGGAAATTGATAAATAATAAATTGAACAGTGGAAAGGACAATGGAAAAGGAAGAGTTTCTCTTCTTTTTTTTTTGTAACAATTTCGAGCATTCAAAATTATAATGCAAGGACGCAATGGAAATGAAATACACACATAAGTATAGGTGCTCTCAAAGGAGCTTGCTAATTTTCGATTTTGTGTTTTATGAGCTGGGACGCGCGCAGGACGAAGAAGGGAATGTGTTTTCTTTTCATCTGCATACGAAATAAATTCGGTGGAATCGTTTAACTGAAGTTGAATATGAGGGAGGACGGAGGCTGTGGCCACCCATGTAATGGCATACAATTCGAATAATGGCGATGCAAGTAGCGGTACACGTTTTGTTTTGAAGGTTGGCATTCCAAATGAGCCGTCTGACACAGTAGGAGGCGGTGGAATGATGATTTTTTTTGTTCATACATACATGATACATACTTTCTTCAAAAATGGTTTCAAAAGTCATGACTTGCGACGAGAAGTTCTAAAAGGACAAAAAAAAAAAATAAGCAAATCTTTGCCCATACGCATTCAACATTCAAAGTCATTTCGAGGGAGGTACATACCATACCTACTTTTAGTATCAAAGTAATATTTATGTTTATAAACTCACAGAACAATTTTTCATTTAAAATGGGCTACATTTTCAGCCCTAACATGGTATTCATTCCGAAAGGAAAATTCCTGCTTAATGGTAGTAGGTCCGAACAGCTTTTCGGAACATTTCTCCGACAAAACGTAACGCACACCGAATGGGACGTAGCGAGGAAGGTTCGAGCCGTGGGGGGTGTCTTTCATTAAAATGCCGACTTATTTAGGAACTTGCCAACTGTATAGAAATCATTAAAATCGGCCTAGCGGTTATCGACTTAAGGACCATTCACATGGGAGCGAACGAACGAATTGATGAAATGCGAACAAACCACTTTTTATGCATTTTTAACAGAAAATTGCACATTTTACTACTCCAAGATGAGGATAATTAATTATTCCATCAAAATTTATTAAGAAAACAAGTTTATTAACAGTTTAAATAACGAAATTTCGAAATCCAAATTTTTTGCCGCGAACGAAAACACCCTGGCGCGAATTGTCATCGCGTTCCACAAAGTAGCGAATAAAAAATTCGTTCGAATTTAACCTTATTCCAAGAGGAAGATATCTTGGAATAATAAAATGTGGAATTTTCTGTTTATAAATGCATAAAAAGTGGTTTATTCGCATTTCATCAATTCGTTCGTTCGCTCCCATGTGAATGGTCCTTTAGGTATAACGTCATCGAATTTCAGCCCATAGAAGATGTTTTTTGTATGGGAGGTGCCACGCCCCTTTGTCCAATTTTGACCAATCTCAACAGAAGCTCAATTGAGTCGGGGTCTTCTGTTATTATCTAAATATGTCCACCATTTCTTCCTCTCGCACGCTGTGCCCACTGTCAACGGATGCGAAGGACAGAAAAGTAGAAAGTAAACCTACTTTATCCATCGCATCCGGCACGTGCGTTGCTTATGGGTCACCTTCTATAAGCTGACCTTACCCCCTTCTTGCTACGCCCCTGCACAGCGACAGTTTACGTTTTATTGCGATTGGTTGCGTTTTTTGCATCTGTTTTTGACAGCCACACGTCAATTTATCTTCGATCGATGGTCTGCGACAGCTGTTCGTCGCGGAAATATATTTAAGTGAAAACGGGTGCTATTTATTCTGGATACTGGCGCGTACAGTCCGGGGTGGACCATGGCCTCTGTCCCTTTTTGCCTTCAGTTTCAAACATCAAGGTAGTTGTGGTCGCTCTACAATCGTGCTAGCTACCAAAGCTAAGGTCTTCTTTTGTGTGGACTCAAGGACTTGTCGGTCTGGGTGCGTTATTGTATACGCGAGTCGCGTGATTCAGCTATCTATTTCCGGAAATGTATCCAGGTCCATGAATTAAATTATGTCGTTGAATCTTTTCATCAGCCACACCAATCAACTGAAAAATCCAATTCGCAAAATGCCTTTGGGGTTTCATCTGTTTCCGACAAAGTCCACGATTCTTCACCATACATGAGGCTCTAATGAGTCTTGTACAATTTTTTTTTTGGTTCTTTGAGAGAGGGCTTTTTAGATGTCATCTTAACCCGAAAGAAACTACTGGACAGTACTGGAGGCAGATAGGAAAAAAAGGGGATGATCATCGAGAAAGGACTTAGAACATATTGGCAACTCAAGCCAGAGAGGACACACAAATTGGGTCCAGTGCACACTATACTTTCAAAAGTTCTTAAATAGGGATCCTTGTGGTACTACAAGGTCAGATATCTAAAGCGCTGACTGTTTCAAAGGAAGGTTCATGGCTTTTGCGCTAAAAGAGTTATTTTTTCAACATAGAACTTGAATCTCACAGTGGGTGAAATTTGAAGCCCGTCTACGCCTTGATTCATGTGGCATCATGTGTTTGGGTACTGAACTCCGCCGAAGAGGTCTCACATTATTTTTAGGAATAGGTGCATAAGTTTATGCACCTCATAAACTTATGCAAAGCCTACGTATGCTATCGGCTATGGTCGAGTCACGTTAGTACGGTTATCGTTCGGGCAGAAGCACAGCAAGTATGGATTTGACGGTTCTTTTCTAAGAGCCATTCAATCTTTTTAGACGGCTTTAGATCGACTTGAGAAGCCTTGTGTGCTCCCAGACTAAAATTCAGCGCACACTCGATAGGTCTGTTTTGAAGTCCCATTGAAAGATGTGGGGAAGTTACAAGTTAGAGTGCCTCAGTCAGAATGGAATCATTCTGGTCAAAGATGAGATTACGGTGTCTGTTCCAACTTCTACCCATATGGTCTTGAGATTTGGATACTGACCGAAAGAAAACCATCGCGAGCAGAAGCTGCCGCTATGAGATTCCTTCGTAGCTCGGGTGACTTGCAAAGACTGAATAAGGAACACCTACACACGTGAGGTAATCAATGTCCAGTAACTTCTTCTTCATACTTCGGTGGTATAGTCATTTCACTGTTTTGGAATTTCAACAAATTTGCCATCCTTATGATAATAAGCTGTGTGCTCACGAGAACATTTAAAAATTTTGGTACATCCAAAATTAATTTGAGATCATTAAAAAATCAAGATATGAATCCATTTATGGAGCGCCTACTGATGGGTGAGATATGTTGGGTTAGTGTAAACAGGGTATGCGGATATACATGCAACACTAGGCATTATAAATGAACGCACCGTAATCTCTGACAGGTCACCACAAAATCTAAATCTACATAATATGTGTATGGACAACTGTGAGTAATATCAGTTTCAATCCCCCCAAAAAAAAAAAAAAAAAACAAATTGCATGCATCTTAAGGTTTTTCCCACTCCGCCACCTAGCGCCAAAGTCTGACAAAACATTCGAGAGTCCAGAAGTCGTAAATAGCCTTCACTATCAAAAGCTATACAAAACTTGGCACATTTATTGTTGGCTTAATTCGCCCGTGTTCATGAGGTTTTATATTGTCTGTCGAATGACATGAATTTGTGCAGGGACAATTTTTCTCTTTACACATTTTTTGCATGCTAGAATGTTAGAAAATATTTAAATTTTTTGGCTTTTAAACCAAAATTTAAGGGTAAAATTTTATCTAAATATAATGTCGCCTTTTTAGGCGTGGCAGTGCCTTGTGAGAATGATACAACAACATCATGGTTTCTCTCTGTGTCTATAAACTCAGACGTTCTTAAATCTCTTTACCCAATGTGCTTTGGTCATCTTACAAAATGATAGTGGGTCCGAAACAACTCATAATCCAATTGGTTTCTTGTCTCGCTTAGCTTGTTATTCCTTACTAAACAGAAGTTAACTAGAATCCTCCTCCTCGTATCTATGGCAGGCAACATATGGCTAACAATGGCTATTTGTCATCGTATCCTTTCTCAAGTTACCACATAAACAACTTCTCAGCCAATATTGTTCTGACATATCCACTCGCTCTTCACCTATGAACTGCTTCTCTATAAATTACAAAATGACATCCAAAAGAAGTTGTTTCCTCCAAACATAAAACAATTCGATTCACCTTAACCCATGACTTTAACCCCAAGGATCAAGACAAATTGCCTTATTTATTTGCTTAACTTTAGTTGTCTTTGTTGTCCTATTCCCTCTCTATTAAAAAATACAATAAATAAAATCCCGAAAAAAAAAAATAGCTATCCGCGTCAACACTTCTTTCTCTTTGAAACCCTAAAAAAAAAACACAACACACATTCAACTCTCATAGCAAAACAGGAAAATCGAATCGAAAAAGTCCTCCGTAAACGAAACAAACTATAACGCAAAACCTCGACAACTTTTCGAATCGTAAATGATGATGAGGAATACATAAATTCGTCGTCGCCTCGATTTAATGTCGAATAACAAAGTATCCAACTGAAAAGTTAATTTAAAACTTTTCAACTTTTGCCGGATCTTCCTCAAATATTTTGTCGTCTTTGTGAGTATGGAGCAAGAGTAAAGTGTCAATTCGTTGAAAGGACGAACATCATAAAAGCAAAAAAAAAATGCACACAGAAATACATAATTAAAACATTGTTTTGCTCTTGGTTGGTGCTTTTAATCAAACACATGGAATATTATGATGAACGCGCACATCCTTAAAATAAATCTTGAAAATCTTAATGAGCATCAGACAGCTGCCTCTGTCTCCATCTGCCTCCATCTATCTATCGCTCATGTGTTTGTCGCTTTCGAATAATTAGCAAGTCAGTTTTAATTGAGTTAAAAAGCAAAACTCTTGGCGAGAAAATAAGAATTATCTGGAGGCGTAAAAATGCACGCATACACAAGGATATGTTGGGGAAACAGAAATGGGATGTCAAATGTTTTTAGGATGAGTGAAACGGCAATGCCATGACGAAATTTCCAAATCTACTGTCGCGTTGAAAAATGAATTAGGGCAAAAAATAAAAGACAGCGTAATGGATTTTGAAAAAGGATATTATATATATATATAAATATATATGTGTGACGTGGGGGGCGTCCTTTTAACAGATTTCCTTTAAAGATTTCGGATTAAGCACAGCGTATTCATAGAATTCTCAGTCTAAAATAAATAACGGAATTGTATGATTATTTGAAGCAAATCAAACAAATAGAATTGGTCCAAGTTTCGACTCCTGTGGTACTTCAAAAGCGCCCGGTATGCCGGAGAAAGCATTTAAAAAAATTCTTAGTTTAAAAATAGGCAGCCGTATTTATAAACGTGGCGTAGAGCCTGCTTAACTTTACGCACCCTCTAAAATGCCCTTAAGCAGGAAAACGTTATTTATAAACATTTTTCGAATTTAAGCAACGTAGTTTTAAGGCCGCGTAACTTAAACACAAAAATTTGCGTTTAGAGGCTGCGTAGAGCTTGCGTAAATTGTTTTTTCTTTGGAAATGTCATTTTCGGGGTGGAATCGTGAATCGAGTGATCACAAAAATTTGCATTTACATATTTTGAGTATTCTTTTAAATAGACCTGCGTTTTAGTTTTTCGCGTTGTAGTCCGAAAAATCGATTTATATTTTCTATTTGAAAAGAATAAAAATGCTTAAATGCAAAACGTGTTGAATTATTGCAGCAATTTGTTTCATTCCAGCACGGTGATGTTATTCGTTTTGTTTTGATACGCATATCCTTTAGAAACTCTCATTCCAGCTCTAATTATTGGTGTTAATCGTCTGTGATTCAAAATTGGAATAAATAATCTGGTTTTGTGTGTGTGTGCCATGTAATAATTTTTACAAAATACCAAATAAATGGTCATCCGGTATATTGATACCTACATATTTGTTTTGTTTTTTTTTATCTTCATAAGGCCATCAGGATCAGCAACATAGAGCTCAGTTGCTTTCAGGCACGGATTTTTTGAGTGAAAGTTTGCATTAGGTGCCTACATATTTGATTTCTTCATTTCAAATATTTTTGTTTACCCAAAAAATATTTTTGTTTACACAAAAAATTTGTCAGAAAACAGCTGATGTCGGTTTCAGTGGAAGAAAGTACTAGTTTTCTGTATTTTTTGTAATAGTTTCTCATATATTTCCCCTTATTTGGACACCAACCCCGTTTAGTAAAGCAACAGTGGAAAAATGTTTATAAATAACAATTTCAGCAAAGTAGCGTAGAGGCTGCGTAAATTCTTACGCGATGTTTAACTAAACAAGCTCTCAGAGGCATTTTAAGGAAATCTAATAAATACGGCTGAGGGTATATAAATATAACTTTAAGGGAAGAAAAAGATCTTTGTATCCTCAAAGTTGGCAAGCAGGGATATCCAACAGGGTACGTGTTCAGACTAATTAGTCTATCAAAATTATGGAAGGATGAGTGAAGAAAGGCTGATTTATGGAACAAATACAACAACGACTCTTTTAGCAATGAAATTTCAATCCTCACAAATAGCTTCAAATTATAAGAATGACGATTCTTTTCATATTCTGCGCACATCCACAGCTCAAGACGTCTTAAATTGTTCCGGACAGTTGTAATACATATAAATACATAAATCCTACCGAAAATGGACCTTGTTAAAGTAGAATATGATGAAGCTTTTTATTGGCATAAAGTTAAGAAATAACATAAGTTCTAGAAAGAGCTTATGTAGAAAATTATGTATACCTTTCTGCAAAGATAGTCAGTATTTCCCTTCATCAAATAAAGCCTGAAATCTGGGGATCATGCTCAGTTATTTTCTATGCTAGAGAGCGGAATGGCTTTATGCAAGATGTGAGTGTGAATTAAGAGAACTCTTCCAATTCAAATTTTTCAAAGTGGATGATGTGTTGCCCAAACCTGAACAACATATTTATAAAAAGAAATTGTGGGTGCATCAACCGCTCCCCCTATCCGCAAGTCAGAGACCCAAAACTGACAAAATTACATACACACCCTTTAGTAGGAAAAAAATAATAGTCTAAGCAGTCTCGATCGTAGTCTCACATCACTTATGGCATCACTACCAGAAACGCACATGCATCGCGGCACCAAAAATTCAACACAAACTCTTCCTAACCTCCAAACTAAATGAGGAAGCCCAACCTCAAAAAAAAAATGTGTATCCCCCCGCAAAAGACCGACCAACTTTATAAAATACAAAAGTGTTTGACATGAAGTTTTTCGTTTCGTGTCGGGTATGCTTTTTGCTTCAGTTTGTTGTTTGTCCAGATTCAGAGTCTTTTATACAAAAATGTAAACAAACAAGTCATGAACAATTTGCATTTCATTTCAGCCTCTGACTTTTAAAACTTCAGCTCATCACTTTATATGAAGTTCGTTTTCGGTTATGCCGTCTTATGATGAAAATCAGAAATAAAAACTGAAAACCGCAAAACAAAACCCAAAAACATTAACATCAACATCAACATCAACACCAACACAAACAAACGCCATGCCATTCAATCCCTCAAAGTGTTTTTAATTCAATTTTTGTTTTTCATTAAATATTTAAAAAGCTGTTTGCAAATTTCGTTAGAAGTTGTACTGTGAGAGAGTGAGCGGTTTAAATGGAACAATTTGCAGTGACTATAGATTTGAGCATTTTTCACTGGGATCTGGGATGCCTAATTTAGGCGGCTAACTTTATTGAACCGAGACAAATGTGTGTTTTAAAGACGACGTTATTTTTGCTTGTTGAAACTTTATAAAGCGAACCATATTGTAACACTTCTGGTGTTAAATACTGAAACGTTGGACTGTCGAAGAAACGCATTAAAAATGACAGACATTTAAATTGTTTCCTGAACTAGGGACGTGGAAGAGTCGCAGAGTAAAAGCATTAGAAAAACAATAACTAGGTATGTGAACTCTGCTTTTGTGTTGAAGGCCTCCAAGTTCCAATCCCCGGAAAATTAACTGAACTGACTAAATCAGACTACGTGTTTCCAATGCGACACCTCTTAAGAGTCGAGAGCAGAACTGTCCTAAGATAGCTTCTAAATTCTGGAGCTTCGAGAATACAACAAAAAGGGCACTCACCTGGAAAATGTAATGATTTATAAGGTTATACAGAAGCCAGTGTACTAGATTTTGTTTGTTAAGTCAAACAATTGAAAAACATGAGCTTTTAATAAACTATTGTCGAGAGAACAACGAGAAAGAAATTTTAATTCTTCGAAAGCTCTTCACCAATTGCTTTAAAATGTTGACATTCGAACATGTTTGTTTTGTTTTGAGAAACAGCGCCATCTGTTGGAGTAGGGGCGTAACACCTCCGATACAACAAAGCTATTTAAAACATTATATCTTGATATTTATAGAAGCTTTAGCCTTTGGTAAATGGATTTGATCTGAAACACGCGCGTGTTTTTATAAATCATATGTTCTTTTTGAAAAACAGCGCCATCTGTTGGAGTAGGGGCGTAACACCTTCCATACAACAAAGTTATTTAAAACATTATACACATCTTGATATTTATAAAAGCTTTAGCCTTTGGTAAATGGAATTTGATCTGTTGGAAGCATTTAAAAAAAAAATGGGGACAAATGGGCGTGGCAAATCCCATACTAAAAATAAGCAAACATTGAAAACTATATTTCTCGATAATCAGGTGAAAAGTTGTACAATTTGGAACATTGATAAACAAGCACATTTCTAAGCAATACAATATAGTTCCTAGGCATGTATGCATAGTCCACTGTCCACGTGCCATGCATAGTGGGATTTATTTAGCTCGGGATGGTCACCACATAGACCAGTCCGGGATCAGATTTTGAGGGCATGAAGTCAGCCACTTGAGAAGGGTTTAAAGTGTTTGTCTACTAATAGTTGCAACACTCATAACTTTTGAGGGTTCATCTCTAGCAGATTACTGTCGCTCGATGAATAAAACAAACAGTTACTAAAGACTACTATTGACCGGAAGGCATTTCTGTTGCTAGAAAATGTGGAATGGTGAACATGAGTATGTAGTAGGTTGAGTAGTAATAGTGACTTTCACCAGATTGGCAAAAAAAAAAGATGTGATAACCCGTTGTTTCCAAAATACTTCTCAGAAGTTTCGCAGGAAAAATCTTCCTTTCATAATACAGACCAAGATAGTAATGCACAGCGTTAGTCTTGATGGGGACTGATGAAATACCTTTGCCTAAAGTTAGATTCAGCATTTTGTTTGTCCAATTATTGCAGTTTATCAACGACCTATGGTGCATTTAGACTCAAGCTATGTACAGAAAAGACAGACCGACAGATATTATAGACGTTTGTGCCAAGTTTGATTAATCTACATCTATCTGTCGAAAAACTGACCTGATGTATTTAAATGTTAATTTAAAAGATGAAGCTGCCTTAGAATCACACTTCTTAAGCCACTATTACACATGTCACAAGTGTCAATTGTTGACATGTTAACGTTACAAAAATTTTACTCATCTCGTTCTCATGCAATTCAGACAGTGTGCGGTCATGAGAGTGTCATTGTCATGACATGCTCGCTTTGGTATACTGTGACAGAGCTGAGTGACTGCCGCATGACAGGCGATTATACAGCGTGAGACGATAGTATTTTACAGATTCTGCTGGTATCGTGCAGTATAATTACACGGAAGTTGGTAGAATTCGGTATCGCTCGCTGGGTTATTTCCACATCTGTAATTCCGTGTCAGTCAAGCCATGCATGACACTGTAGATAATCGCGTAGTGTCACGAATGGGACCTTGTCAATCTGTGACATGGTTTTAAAAAAAACTTGGTCATTTTTTCCCAACAGAATTTACAAGGCGATCACACACTCATTTGATCGTGACATTCAAGTCGTGTCATTCGTGTCTATAAGACCGAGAAAAAACGCAGATGTACCTATGTATAACAAGCAAATTAAAGATATAGTGCGACTTGATTTCTTTGCTACGGATGGGTTTCTAACCGCAGTAACATATTCCAATATTTAAATATGTAATTCCCAGCGGTAGCGATCACAATTATTTCATGTCCTTGGTTATGACCCCTTTTAATTTTCTAAATCCCTGAACTGTTCCACTTTGAGCTTCTCCAAAACGTGTAGGGGTGGCAATCAAACTTCAAAAACTTCGCACAATATACAAATCACAACAAATAGCCCATACCGTTCACCTTTGTGGTAAATTTTACACTTTTTTTATAGGATCTTTTATGAAAGTGCTATTCCCCCCCTTAGCATTACAAATTCACCGAATCAACCGAATGGCTGTCCTGCAATCAACCCTAGATTACAACAACAAAAAAAAATATATCCACTTCTCTCATGAAATATCCAACAAGGATAAAACGAACTTCCACTAAGCTAGAAAAATAAATACGTAAAAAAAAGCTAATAAACAACATCTCCACGCAACATTGTGTTGCCACTTTTCAGCATCATATCGTATTCATTTAGCTTTACAAAGTAAAATCTACCAGTATTGTGTGCACATTTTCACTCTAAAGGACAGCAAAAGGGATAAACAAACAGCACACAAAAAACTGAGCAATAAATGCGGGTAGTAACATAGAAAAAGTATCTGTACATGTTTCGCTTTATTGCTGTGCACATAAGTTTTTGTTCTAAAAAAAAAATAGCACCTCCGTCGTTCTAGACCACCAGGAGAGATCATATATAGATATACGCGTAGGTACAGTATAAAAAGCAGTAATCCTGCCGCTCAGATACATATTTACGGGCGCTAAAAAAAAAGTAAGAAATTAAGAACACGGAAATGCAATCCGTACCGCACGCCACGTGCACCTAAAAAAAAAATATATATAAAGCATCCTTTGAACTAATTAAAACAATATGTCGGGAGTGTGTGTATGTGTTGTGTATGTGCAAGTGCGAACAGTGCATCACGTGCAAAATGCTAGTGCAAGGGTGTAGATTTCTCTTTTGTAAGCTACGGCAAAAAAAAAAACACACTTTACGTTCTTAATACACTTCCTTTCAGTTTTTGTGACGTTTTGTGCTCTCCCAGGAGATAACAAACGCAAAGAACTCTTTTAACGAAAAGGACATCGAAGAAAGAACCAAACAAATTGTATTCCAACAAAAAATAAGCTTAATTTCGTGGTCAGGAGGATAACACAATATTGCTATCACACTAAGCGCGCGCACACACACAAACACATATAACTTTAAAAAGAGGACACTGGAAGAATTTGCAAAATTCTTTTCCTTTCACACACATACATTCGCACATAGCCCAGCGCTCCAACTTTACCTGAAATGTTGTTAATTGTTGCGGTGGTAACAACGGGTGTCTTGTTGGTGGCTTCAACTTGATGGCTGCCAACGGCGATTATGTCAGTTAGTCCTGTGCAATATGTATTTTTTTTTTTTAATTATTGTATTTTCAATTCTATCTCAGAAAGAAAGGACGAGTGCAAAAATTGTATTACTAGTTCAGAGATAGACAGAAAAAAAGAAAAGAAAAAACGAAACAAAAACAAACTATACATTGTGGGAGCGCAAAAGGACGATGGCAACAAAATGTAATAATTGTTATAATCAAAAAGGACATTTTAATTCCTTTTTATGTACGTCTTTATGGTTGCTGTATAAAGTATCTAGGGTTGGCTTGCTTTCTCTTCTTTTTTTTTATCTGTCAGTTTGTATCCTGTGGCATATTCTTTGGTTTTCTGCATCACTAAGTGACATTAGTGGCGATTGGGTGGGAGCGAGTTGAGCTTGTTCTGCGCGTTCTGTGTGTCAAAAAGGATGCTGGTTTATTATTGCAGGGCATTTCATTTTTTTTTTTTTTTCGTGTACTTTCATCGTCCTCTCTGTGCTGGGGTTTGTTGTGTGTGCGTGTGAATTTCTGTTTTGAAATAATGTCAGATATTGCAATTTTGTAGCCATGTCACAACATGGTAGTTGATTCTTGTGGCAAACAGAATGACAGGGTTTTCTAGGGATTTATTTTCCTGTGTCCCTTACATGTTGAGAACTGGACAAAAAAAAAGGACATTTTTGGTACGGTCTTCGGTCTGATGATGCACCGACAGGTGGATGGAATAAAGAATTGGTATTGAGAGTTGTGAAACCGAGAGAAATGTGAAGCTTTGATTGGATAAGATCGTTTCGAAAAGGACGTACATAGTTTGAATTGTAAATTCTGTCGTCTCATTGGAATATCTAACGAAGTGTGCGTAACACATGTATATTTCAAAATATACGATCCAAATGGTAAACTTTTTGTTTGTTTCGAGGAAACATACTTGAGAAACATATGCGACGACATCTCTGGATGTGTTTTTAAGATGTCACAAGTTCTATGGAAATTTTCTTCTGACATTTTTTTCAATAATGATGTAGGGGAGAAAATCGACCAAAAGCTAGCTCGTCATTCCATCGAGGATATCACCTAGTAACTATATATATAGACATCCTACATCATGAAATTTTAGGGCAGTCCTAAACTTCTCGGCGAAGTCCGAAGTATGAGCGCCTATACCTACTTCCTGACGAAATGTGTTTTCGAAATTAAATAAAAAGTACCTACATACATATTGTGTTTTTTGTTTAAAAATATAACGAGATAGATATGTACCAGAGTTTTATTAAACCATCCTACACTATATAACCATAGGTAGCCATAGGTAAAGCTGTGACGTTTGAGGATTGTTTTCAGATCAGGAAAAATGCAAAGTACTTAAAAGGGCTTCGATGATTCCCAAAAAATCCAAATATGGTTCTCTCTCTTTAGCCCGCAATTGATTTTTGAACGATCTTATGGCCTCAGCATAAAAATAAGGTTGGTGCTTTTATGTACCAGTACCTATATATAAAAAATCAATTGCTGTGCTTTAGTTGCGCAAAAACTTGGAAACAACTAGACCGATTTTATGATTCTTCTTATGTTTTTGTGGTCTTGAATCAGGGATATTTTAGTACAAATTTCGAAAAGCCCAAACAAAAAGCCGGAAAGTTGAAAAAATCTAATTTTCAATTTTGTATGGGAATAGGTATCACAAATGGTAACGAAACTCGATAACAACCAAACTGATTGAGCTTAAAAAAATTAGA
The DNA here is from genome assembly GCA_949372485.1 of Cheilosia soror. Taxonomy (NCBI): domain Eukaryota; kingdom Metazoa; phylum Arthropoda; class Insecta; order Diptera; family Syrphidae; genus Cheilosia; species Cheilosia soror. The sequence continues at coordinate 131,744,742 of OX443561.1, read as the reverse complement.
CCAAGGTTCTAAAAAAAAAAAACAAAAAACTTAAAAATTTAATATCTCAAAACCCACCAAGCTGAAATTCTTAGCAAATGTTTGCCATGCCATTCGCGCAAAGTAGATTTTGTGAAGTATGGTCAAAATTAGATAAAATGGCGCTGCACAACCCTTACAAAAATAAGCTCCAAAATCTTGTAGGTTCATATCTCGAAAACCACGGAATAGATTGACCTCAAATTTTGAGAAAATCTTTATAGTTATTGGCCCAAAAGTTTTCTGTGAAATTTGGTAAACATTAGGCAAAGGGGCGTGGCATCTCCCTTACAAAAAAAATTGTTCAAACGCTTTTTTCTAAAGTCATGGGAGCTAAAGTTTATAAAATTTGAAACATTGCTGCATTGCCCTGATATACAAAAATATATCTAGGCAATACAGTTTTTGAGCGCAAGCAAAGCCGGCAAGAAATAATCGGATTTGGAAGATTCTTCTTTTGTTTTGTTCGTCTTAATACAAGAGTTGTTAAGCGAAGAGTCACCAAGCGAAACTGTAAATAGTGCTGCAAATATTGAGGATCTAATTAAACTGGAGTTAAAAGGTTGATTTTTTTTAAAACTTCTCCCGGGAAAGGCGAAACTATTACGCTTCAACAGCGCCTCGAGATGCTTGCAGATGTATGTTAGTTCTGCACTTAAATTGCCGCAAATTGTAGTCTTCTGGAAGTACATAATCCCCAAGAAGCGAGTTCCAAAGTTTGCTTGTCATGTAACAGAAGGAGTTTTGAAAAATTTATGTCCTCGCCGTTGTCAAGTGGACTGTATCGTCATGATCATTAGCTGCCTGTCTTGTAGGGCGCCCAAAAGTTGCATTTCGAGGGATAATGTCCTTGAGTTCTTCGGAACATCCCATGGAAGTACCTATAGAACAAGCAAAGGTCAGCGACTTGTCTTCTGTGCACCAACGGTTGTAGATTCGATGTGAGTGTAGGGTCTCCAATAAGTCGAACTGCTCGTCTCTGTGTGTATCTTTAGACATCGGCCAATTTATATACATAGTCGAAAGGGTTAAAAGTATCTTCATAGACATGATTGGCCGGTGAATTATGTGCGAGTTTTTCAAAAGTCTGATGTTGTCAAAAAAGGAGACTCCCAAAATCGATTGGTAAGAATGTCAAAATGTCTATTATTGCTCATTGCGCTGAGACTTAGAAGAGACTTTGTGTAAGACCTTGGCGGGTTTTGAAAATGACGATTCAACAATGAAAGGTACGAGTTGTACAGCGCCATTAACGTTTAAAAAACTTCACAAACTCCAAATGGAGATCAATTTTATCCCTGAGATTCTGGGGTCAGTAGTTTAAGAACTTACTTGAAGTGGCAGTGGTTTAGTGCAAAGTGTGTTGGTTGGTAAGCAAGACGTTTTAGGTTCAACGCCACAAAAAAAAAATGCAGCTTGATGATTTTAAAAAAAATTACAGGGCAAAAAAACCTTAAAAGTTTAAAAAAAGCCAAACAGAGCGCGTTTTAACGCCGCGTTTCAACGTCGAGATCCACTGTCGCGTTGTAATATACTGCAAATGCAATACATATCCCCTGTCACACAGAGCGCGTTGTCAGAGCCGCGCTGAGCTTACCGCGGCGGTCAAACGCTCTCTTGTGAAAAATTGCAGATTATTTCTCCGACGCGGAGTGGTGACTCCTTTTTCTTTTTCGAAAATTTCGTAGCACGGAAAATAAAATCTATAATTCGTCATCAGAGCTGCTTGACATGTTGAGAGAATTTGATGATAGCTGTCTGTTTGACGTCGTCTAACGCGGAGCTTGAGACCGTCGCGTCAAAATAATTTTAACGCCGCTTAAAATAATCTAACCGCGGCGTTAATAACGCGTTCTGTTTGACGAAGCCTTTATCTAAAATGATGAGATGGTTATGATTGACCTTCTTTATACAATGCGATTCTATGAGCAGACTTCTTGCCGAATCCGCTGAGAACGAATTTTCGACTACAATCAAAGGTTACATCAATCGACGGACTCACTTAACTTAGACTTATCTACATATGAAACATATTATGCGAGCAACTAGAACATAATACAAAAGAGACAGCTATTCGGATTTCAAGAACTTATATGAGATGGTTGAATTAAGGGCGACCTCTCTTCTCCCCCCGTATGAGGAATGTCCCTGATGAGTTGGAAACCTACACCTGCCACTGGCCACTGCCACTATGATGACGACCAGTATAGTGCCCACTTTGTTAAGGTATTCCAAAAAGTGACCATAGAGACACTTTTCAAAAGTCATCAATGTGAAAAACCGTGTGACTGACACCTGCAATATATTTTATTTCAATGCTGTGTATGATGGGAAATGCTCGCTTTTCTCGTGGATATAACCTACAATTCTAAAAACCTCAAATCAGTGTTTGTATGCACATACCTACTCGTATGTTTTTACTAAGCACTCTGTATATCATATTAAGGACACAGATACGTCTTAAAAGCTTTATTTCATCCATACTCACAATGATTAGGTGGCACCATCTTTGCCAATGAATCCAGTCACAATCCATCTTCTTTAAATAAACTCAAAAATAATAAATAAACACACAAGGACTCAGATCATGTGTCACTACCACTGAAACCTCATTCAACCGATTTCCTCAAGCTTAGCTAGCGTATCTAATAGAGTATCTCTTTGAATGGGAAAAAAAAATCCCCCATCCTAATCCATTTTTCCCCATCGATAAACTGTCATTCGAATGCATTTGCGAAATCTGCGATTATAAATCCATTTCACCTGCCTGTCCCCCTCCCAAAACCGCCAGTGACTAAGCAAACCATATTGCATCCCCTCTGCCATAGTGTTATCCTAAACAAATGTCGCAAGCTGTCCACATAAAGGTAAGTCTTCTTTACTGCTACTCAGGCAGAGATAAACGAGAGCCATTTGCATTCGATAAGATTGGCAGCTTATGTGCGGTTGTGTGTGTTTTATGTTTATCGTATGCAAATGGGACATTAAATCGATTCAATCTCATTGAGAGACCAATAGAATATAAAAGGAAAGAACATCCTTAATGCATGTTCAATCTCAATTCAAATTTCAAAATGAGACTTTAATTTTAAAATGCAAAAAAAAAAAAAAAAACTCAACTCATTGTTTATCTAGATTTAGCTAGATAGAGATAGCACATAATACTCACATTCATTTCCAGGTATTGTGTGTCCCGGTACTTGAAGACCACTGCTCGTATGGTAGCCATAACCATTTTGTGTCGCGTACACAGCACTCTTTTGGTCCTCCAGGCTGAGTGCCAAATCCATCGAATGCTCCAGGGCTTTGTTGTCCAATCCACTCGCCGGATAGTAGGGTGGTGGAGCTTGATTCTGTTGTGCAACGATTGATGGTCGCACTGAGTCCATTTCATAATCCTTAGCGGCTGCACTCTTTTTCGATTGATTGCGTTTGCAGCGGCAAAACATTAGTAGGAGACCAACAAACAATGCGAATACAATGCATGAGACGATAATTGCGATAAGGGTAGGCGTTGCAAGTGATGATGCTTCAGCAATGTACGCTTGACCAACTGCAATATAAACAAAAGTCAACAAAATTTCCATGAATATTGTTCTTCTTGTTGTCAAATTAGTATTCAAGTACAGTATGGTTGACAAGAAGGATTATATGTGACGTATTTATAAAAGACAAAAATATCGATGTGCGCATGAAAAAAAGGCTCTTATAGGAATTGATTTGATATGATATCGGCAATTTGAGCAAAAACTGATAAGCCGGAATGGATATAGTGCGATTACAGTGGCAGGTCAGTTAACGCACACAACTAGTGGCTTGTTATTTTGTGAGCGCACACATCCATACAAAGTACGATTTAAATATGAAATTCAATTTGTATTAGACAACAGTTTAGTCAATCATGGAAGGTACTCAAATCTAAATAGAAAACTATCAAGTGTGTGCGTAACCAGTTAATTGTGCGTAACTTTGTGATATTTATGTGCGCACATTTGTCTTTGCACACATGAGAGTTGTAAATTGTTAAAAATAGCGTTTCCACTTGATGTGGCCTGTATCCAACCAGCTTTCCGTTCGTTCCGCCTTGAAGTATAATATTCAACAGAAAAATCAAAAACTATAATTTTCGGGGGTGTGCGCAACATATGACAGGTAATCAGGTAGATGCCTAATAGAACATTGTGATAGATCTAAGGCTATGAAACGAATTGAGATTATGCATCAGCAATAAGTCTTAAAACTTGCGTTGTGCGTTATATTTTTTGATTTCACGATCAAAAACACTAAGCTACATCCATGCGCACATCATCAGATTACCAACTAAATTTGGGGTGAAGCAACGACCATATGGCCGATAACCTGGGCACGAGTATGAGGTATGCGCACACCACTCTAATGAGAGAACTGGAAGTCAAATCCAAATATGCGCTTTTTATTTTATTCTAATTGTGGGTATTTAATGAACGTGTTGCATTTGACCAACACTTTTGGATACATTTTTGTTTTGGGATAAGGGATAGCTATTTATAATCACTACCAATACGTGTCTTCAAGGAACCCTTCTTCTCACCCCAACTGCACATAAATAAAATAGATTGAATACTCACTTTCTGCAGCGGTATACTCCCCACAGTGCTCATGATTGGACCGCAAGCACAATTTCACCCTCACCGTCGGTCTGTTTTCATCTTCCAATGCCATGGTGATGTCCTCGTCGTGTCCCAACGACCGACCGCCACTGCTTCTACGTGGCGTAATCAAATGATCGATAACAGCCTCCTTGAAAGTCGGTCCATTCCCACTCAGCTGCAACGATACGGTATCGACAATCTCCCACGCAGCCATGGGGGTATCACTGTTCACCAGTGACTCTACAACAGCAATCAATGACAAACAGGTGGCGCCCACATTAATGCCCAACGTTCTTGAATTCGGATCGAACGTCACATGCAGGGGCGGTGGGATTTTGCTCACCTTTGTCGTGGTCATAATTTCGTTCGAGTACGCTGAACTACCCTTCGTGTTCAGTGCGTTCACTTTAAAAGCATAGCTTTGGTGCTGATCCATGGGTGTTACCTTGCATGGATTATCCCGATGACAATCGAACTCCATCCATTCGGTATTGCTGGTCGCCAGAGTGGCACAGTCGGGTATCATTTGTTCTTCACGTGGCATCGCCACCCGACGATAGCTGACGAAGAACTTTGTATTGCTTAGACCGCCATCGAATCCGGGATCCCAGGAGAGTGTCACGAAATTATGGCCAACATCGATGGCCTTCAAGTTGGTCGGTTTCTCAGGTGCACCCTTTTGCTGCAGACGTATTGGTGCACGAATGGTATCGAGGGAGTTCACCACCCGGCAGGTGTACTCACCGTAGTCCGTGTGCGATAGCTGGTTGATGCGCAGCACAGTTGTGTAGATGTCATTGTTGTCGGTGGTGGTGTTGATTTCGTAGTGACCATCGGAGGACATCGTCAGTGGCGAGGGATTGTTGCCGAATTGCCATTGGAATTCGGGCTTGGGATAAGCTTGGACTTTGCAGACCACTTCGGCGGTCTCGCGTATATCGTAAGCGACTTTATTGTACTGATGCAGGACAATCGGCTCGTGTTCGATTCGCAGGTGCATGCTGGAGTTGGCGCTATTCACTTCGTTCTCATAGAGACATGTGTAGAGACCGCGGTCACCGGGCACCAGTTGATTGCCTTGGGGGCGCGCTTTACCACGGAACTTGAGCATACTTTGGACGGTGACCATGCCATTTGGTCCCTCATCGGGGTTAGTTTTCACCTCGTAGAGGTTCAATTCGGGGATAATTTCCCCGCCATCCTTCAGCCAACGAATGGTGGGAGCGGGCTTACCCTTAGCGCTACATGTAACCGCGTAATCGGAATCACCCACCCGACGGGTCATATGCTGCTGCAGTTTAGCTAGGAACTGAGGGGGTTGATGGATTTCCAACACAATTGTGGCCATTTTACCGATACCCAGCTCGTTGACTGCGTGACAATGGTATTTACCCTCATTGCCAAGATGAGCCTTTGGGATAGAGTACTGTGGACCTTGAGCGAGGATCTTTTGGGTGTTTGTGAACTCACCATCAATATCACGGAACCAGCGATATTGTGGAACTGGCCATCCGGGTGGATTCGCTGAGCAACTGAGTGTCACACCGTTGCCAACATGCACAATCGGTTTATTCGGCGTGATGTAAGCCTGTCCAGGCTTATGGCGCACCAACAGAGCCACAGTTGAGTTGCCAATTCGTTCAATTCGCTTGCTATTGTACGGAGTCATAACATTGACAGCTCGACAAATATAATTTCCCGCATGTTCCGCTCGTACGCTACTCAGCGTAAGTACGTCGCCAGAGTATCGGAATTCCGGAGCACCCTCCTTAAGCCATTCGACAGTTATCGGCATTGGATTCGCTGTCACATTGCAACGAATATTCACAGTCTCGCCCTCCTCGGCTTCCCTCGTTTTCGATTCAATCACAACAGTCGGTGGATACAGGATTTCCAAGATGATCTCTTGTTCGCCGGCCTTACCAAGACCATTGTCTGCGGAGCAGGTATACTTTCCGCCATCCTGCAGCGACACTCGGTGGATGGTATGCACCATGGACGAGCTGATAAATCGACCATTACGTGTCCAACGGACATTAGGCACCTTTGGTTTAGCATCCACATTGCACTCCAACTTTGCGGTGCGGTCACGTTCGACCCGCAACGGATTCTCCGGACCAACTTCAACGCGAGGGTAATCTGAAACGAAATAAAAAAAAAATATTGTTTGGTTAGGTTTGTGTTGATTTTGTAAAATATTTCAAATTTAAGCCCCCAGTGCTTCCGCAAATTTGTGCAGCCGAATCGAATTAAATTGTGAAATATAAATCGAGCAGGATGTGGAATTAAAAAAAAACGGAAGCACATGAAACCATGTTACACAGCTTACAGTAGGATTGGGTGGCACTTCCAACGGGTGTCGGTATATTTGAACAAACATTTCGTTTGTGTGTAACTTGTATCACAATCAATACATTTTTTTTTTGCCAATAGATAGATGTAGATACACAATCAAAGCGGTGACCATTAGTCAATAGCGAAAACGGACTGAGGTTGCTGATGCTGAACCATCGATGCGGTTATGAAATATCAAAATCTATTTTTTTAAGCAAAAGCATGAAATACTTTTGCTGTAGCATCAGACTTTTGTGCTGCACAATAGGATTCACAGCGGTCGTTGAACGCTGATTACACCATTGTTGGGCGTTAAACAAATTTACAATATTATGATAGGTTAGCGCACATAAAGATACTATTCAAAATTCAAATAATTTGTGGTTAGTTCGCAACGCCTAAAAGTAGGCAATGAAAGAGGAGGACAAACAGTGGCTTGGAATCGGTAGTCTTGTGGAATATCTGTTACCGAGTTACTAATTTATGTTTATTGATTTGGCATACGGTTGCCTGTTAAATATAGAATAGACATCCCGGGTAAGTCAAAGTAAGAAGACACAAATCCGACTACGGCAACAATGAATACGAGTTTACCATAGTCAAGCCAATACTTATATACTCAATTGTATATGTGCCTCCGTAGCAATTCGAATTTGATTTCGCAATTTTCCCAAAGAAATTCACTCTCTCTCTCTCTGGGAAGGCGAATCAATCAACCCCGCGCAAGGCATACTAGCATAGATCAAACCCTAAAACAATTTGTCTACTTTGCATTGCAGCTTATCGTGTTCTTAACTCCTCTCTAGCCCACAAATACATCTGCAATTGTGGCTTTTGCCAAGTTTATTAGATTCTCCTGTCGCACTGACGTGCAAATAAAAATGCTGAAGGAGCTACAAAAAAAAAAGAAAACCTAAATCCAGAAGCAAACTACCATAGTCACCCATAAGGACTGTGAACCGCGTCTCGTCGATGTGGAATCGCATCAAAGAATCTGAAGGTATAGACAAATTTATTTAAACCACAAAATCCAAGCCACACATTTACACAGTTTTGCCTCTATACGATGCCATGGTAACAAATAGACCTCATTTGACTTTACGTACCTACTTCGGAGGTGCAGTGAACTGCAAAGACCCTTCCACAAACATGCAAAAGGAGTATACCTACCTAACTTCTTGTATTTCATTCCTCTTCCAATCGGAGATGCGAAAGTCGTAGAATGATTGTGTACACAACCTAGCAGTAAGTGACTGCGGAAACTTTGTTCCAACCGTCTAGTCTGTCTGTGGAATTTTTGGTATCTTGTCTCTGGGATGGAGCTGAATACACGCGTAGATAAAGATATATTAATGTCAAATGAAGTTCTTTTTTGTTTTATTGGCAAAAGAGTGAACTTCAATTTTGATTTGTCTACTTTGTACCTATGAGTATGTCATTCTGTCAACAATGACAGTCTGATCTGATGTGTGTCTTTATATTAATTTGAATTTAAGACGACATACGATGCTTAGACCCGATGTTAATAGTCGGGCTAACTCAAGTTACTTTGCAGCAAAAAAATGTCCTTCAGTAGTAGATATCGGATTTCTGCGAAAACCGCAACTCGTTTAAAAAAAGGGTCACCCAGTAACCAGCAGTCAGCCTCAACTATCGTCCTCATAGTCCCTGCGACCTTAATAACTACCGTTGGCCATTACATAAAAGTCTTGCATGCCGTCGTCAAGTATGGTTAATTGAGTACTTAAGCTCTGTAGTTTTTTTTTTTTTTTTTTCGCTACCATTATTCGAGATTGACCGAGAACAAGGAATCGAACATTATGCCAGGACATTAGAAAATAAAAAAAAAATGTTACGAAGGAAAGTAGTAGAGTAGAGCATTAAAGGAAAAAAAAAATAAAACCTATCCGGAGTAGCAATCAACAGGAAAGTATTAGTTTCACTTCATGCGAATACGAGAGAAGTTTTCGATTTTAACTTTTACAACAACGCTGTTCCATCGAGTACTTATGAACTCAGCCACCATCAGAAATACACAAGTCCTTGGTAGTCTATGCGGGCGGCCGGTATAGGGTAGGTAACATTTGCAACACGCAATTTCACGTTTTATAGGTTTCCCCTATACATACACATAAGTTTACGAGTCTGTATAGAAATTAGAAAATTTTGCAATTCCAAGAAGCAGTTCGGTTTAATGATTGAGTGGGTTAATGTGCTTTTGGAAAATTAAAGAAAATTAATTTTTATTGCGTACGAAAGGGGGTGTGTCTAGGTAGGCAGGACTTGAACGTATGTTTTGATATGAGAAGTAATGCTGCAGTTAATTGTGGCGGATTTAGTGCCTATTTGTATAGGAGGCTCAATCAGTAGCTTATAGAAGTTTTTTTTTTTTGCAGTTGCACCTGTTTAAAGTGGCTGTCAAAAAACGGAGATATTATCATAAAAACCGTTGTGCTCTTAGTCTTAGATAAGCTCGGCAAAATGGAACAATCATCACCATTTAGCGAACTTGAGAGTAATTGCAGCAGTTAACGTGAATTGACTGACAACTGACAAGCCAAGTTGCATGAACTTCGGACCTCATGTGACAAATCATCAGACAATGTTTTGGTATTCATTTGCCATCTGTAGATTCAGTCTTGAATGAACACATATACGGCATTGTCGAAAAAGGATACAAATTTCATTGACCTGTGGGTGAAACGCTATTTCACCCGCTATTTATAAACGAAATTTGTTTTCGATTAGTACCTAATCCGTGAACTTATAGCTCGTTAAAGAGTGACCAAATAAGACTTTTGATCAGCAGTATAAAGCTATAACAAATTCTGCAAATCGACGTCGCATTACCTCTTACAAGCCTCGGCGCAAGTCAAAATATTTTGCAAAAGACAACCTTTGAGACGACCCGTATTACAAAAAAGGACAGAGACGATTGAAAATGTGTTTGTGGAACGGGTGAACCCTTTAAGGGCTCCGAGCAACGATTATTTATGTAATTGGGAAATAGAACCGGAGACAAAAGGTAGCCTTGCGGTACACCAGCATTATTTTTTAGAGTTTCAGACTTGAAACCGTTGAAATTGACCTAACCGCCTGAATAATCAGAAAGAAAGTAGTCTGCAGAAGAGACTCGTCGGTCTCACAAAAACGCGTTTACGACAAAAGGCCTAGACAGCAGCGCAACTATTCAAATTAATATGACTATCGTGGGCCTGGGCGCAGTAGCGCAGTGGTTAGTGTGCAGGACTACCAAACTTCACGAGGGATCCCAGGTTCGATCCCCGGAAAAACACAAATTACATCTTAAGGTATTTTCTACTGCGCCACCTCTTGCGAACGTTTGACAAACATCCGAGAGTATGACTGTCATGAAAAAGCTTCTTAATTCAGCCGTTCGGAGTCGGCATAAAATTGTAGGTCCCTTCCATTCGTCCCAAAAATAGAAACTCACACAAAACGAATGGTTGCGAGAAGCTAGGCCTTGGGTGTCACCCGACTGTTGCGCCACCTATTTATTTTTTATCGCCCAGTTAAAACTGCTGTTCTTGAGTTGTCTTTTTCATCTTGCCATTGCCACCGTTCCTTTTGGTGTTTGTTCTTTAACGTTGTGGAAGGAGTACAATAAATTAACAGCGATATGGTCCAGTACAGTAGTATAATATTCTTCAAATGAGCCTTTATCAGGGGGATAAAGGAAAGAATCAAGCGCAGAATGTTGACATTATGAACGTCAATATCCGGTACACGTGTTGGTATACAGTAAGCAGGGCTTGTTGGTTCAAATCAGCAATGATGTGTATGTAAACTTAAAGCTGGCTGTAGCCATAGGGGCACCCAGAGCGATATTTCCTTCAGCGCCCTGCTTTATTTTCTATGCGGATTATATAGGTCTGTTAAAATCACAATTTTTCTCAGTACATAATGTAAAGAATAATTTTCATCACGACAGCTACACTTCACTGTACACTTCTGAAATTCGTAAAAGCTGTTTATCTCAAGTATACATGTGACATGGCAGCAACTAAATTTGTAGTACTAGGGGAAATTTATAGTTGATGTTGATACCATTGTGGTAAGTATGGCAGAGTTACATTAATACTTCCACTTCGACCCGGTTAACTATTTTCAGCGCTATTTATTTTCAGCGAGCAGGTACCTTCCATGAGAATCGTGAATATACGAGTATAGGTACCAGTTAAACCATTTTATCAGAACTACTTGCATACCTTGGGTCCTCTCAGACTGAACTTCAACGCCCACTCGATCGGTTTGTAGCCGTTTGTGGTGAAGCTGAGATGAACGTTAACGTGAACAAATCTGAAGTGATGGTCGTCTCCAGAACGCCTGTTCAATGCACTCTGCATGTTAGTCGAGTCCCATTGAAACAGGTGGAGAAGTTTAAGTATCTCGGGGTCTTATTCACGAGTGATGGAAGGAGCAATGCTGAGTTTTGCTGTAGGATTGGTTAGGCTGGATCAATTTTGAGACAGCTTGGTCATGCTGTTATTAGGAGGATAGAACTTGGTGTCAAAGCTAAGTTGTCAGCCTTTAATTCTGTGTTTCTTCCAACTTTTACTTATGGTCATGAGGTTTGGGTAATGACCGAAAGAATAAGATCGGGAATACAAGCTGCCGAAATTAGATTCCTTTGCCGTATTGCTGGTGTGACCCGTAGAGATCGCATTAGAAACACCAAAATACGTGCTCAATGTCGAGCAGCTACTCCTTCGGATGGAGCGATCCATGCTTCGGTGGTTTGGTCATGTTAAACGCATGTTCCCGACCAGGATTCCACGACGTGCTATGGAATCCGTACCATCGGGTACGGACTCCTCTAGGTAGACCAAGGATGAGATGGTTAGATCAAGTCCATAATCTCTCCTCTACACGTATGGGGATTGTGATGGCGGAGGATCGAGAGCTATGAGGGTCCACTTGAGCAACCAATACCCGCGACCAACTTAATGGACAAGCTGACCATTTGAAAATGAATGAATGGATTTGAAATTAATGAACTTGCATACCTTTAGGCTAATACGTACCAAGTTGCTTTAAATTGTTTTATTTAATATTTTTGTACTTTACTTTGCTTTGCTAATATAGACTTTTAATTATGTAATAAACTTAATATAAGTCTTCACAGAAAAAAAATATTAAGCTATAGTGGAATTCTTACATCCAAAAATTTGATGTTTCGAGTTTTTCCATGGAAACTGCTGATTCGATCTCGATAAAATCTTCAGTCCTTCTCAGTGTCACTAGCTAACCATGTGACTTATTTCACGACGATAGGTTAAGGCATTAATCTGTGCAAGAAAGATAAATAAACGAATTCGCTTGCACATTTATTAAATATGTACCGAGATGTGTGCAAAGCATAAATACTTTATCCCTCAGATCTTAGAGCCCCAGGCGATAGTGGGGGTTTTCCCATTCTTAAACCATCACTGGTATACTACGAGTACCTACTTTGATGTTTTGTTATGGCTCTGTCATTCGACAGAATTAAAAGCGAGGGCAACTAGCTCGGGAGCTAGCTGACTGGATTTGCATGTTGGTCGACTGTAAGCGCCATCTGAAGTAAAGTGAGAAAACCAAATCGCATTACAAAGGGTGAGACCACGATGAAGGATATATAATTGCACTTAACGACACTCTGGTATTCCCAATTAATTCGCATTTTCACCCTTTGCGAGTTTTTCGAAGAACAAAAACAGGAAGCACTGATTTTCCACTGAGTGAACTACTCGTATAAAAAATTTCAAAGAAGAAACAATAGCGAACACATCGACTATCTCAAACTGTAGGTCCGCTTTTCACTGAGGTGGAAAAGCAATCAACGAACAATAATGAAGTTCTAACAAATTCATTTCTATCTCGTTTGCAATGTATCTATGTATCCATACCGAGAGCGTAACGAACAATTAGTATTTTTTTCTCTTTCTATTCTCCCAAGTAAAATACCAAAGTGCATCGTGTAATAATCAAAATGGTAATGAAGCAAAGTTACATAGACTATGTATAGATAATATAAAAAAAAGAAAAAAAAACTCTAAAGAAATAAGGAAGACGAAACAAAAATTTATACATTTCCTAATGGGTTTCCATTTCATTTTGCAAGGAGCATTTCCTTTTCTCATTGGCTCATTTGTATCCTTTACGTTTCTGGGGATTTTTTTTTTCGCCTTTCTTGTAATTTTTAGGTTCACTGAACTGGTTCATAACCCTTAACACCTTTTCGCGCAAGGAATATAGAAAAGAATGGTATGAAAAAAAAAAAAAGAAAATTCTGACGAGCAGATGTAGAAATCCCAGGATCACATTTGTGAAATAGGATGAGTGAAATTAGACTTCCCTGCGGTATCGCCCTCTGGTGGTACGTAGGTACCTCCCCACCTCATAATTTATGAAGGGTGCGCGCATATTTCATATGCAAAGTAAAGGCATTGCTTTGGTTGTACAAATGTAACCTTGTTATACAACGTTTTGTAAACATTTTTTCTTTTTTTTTTTTTATAGAAGTATAAATGGTATGGTCGCATGGAACACTTGCGAGGGCTGTGATGCCAGAAGGATCCTAATTTAATTTTCATAGATATCAAACTGACAGATATTTTATATCACCATTTGGGAATTCGTCGCCGTCGTTGTTGTCATCGTTTTAAGAACGCAATTTTATGTATGTTTTCATATTCTGTTTGTGGACAAGAGATTTTTATGTTTTTATATTTGTGTTTATGTTGCTTTTACTTGAGATCCTTTTTTCTTTTTCTCTATAACGAAATGTTATATTTTCCAGCAGACATTATATCGCTTAAGAGGGAAATTTTGATTAGGGACATAAATTATGCTTACAAAATTGTTGCGAGAGACAGGAGAGTACGAGTACCTACTACTCATGGGGGGCTACACATACACATACATATCATCTGCATAGGAATTATGGGGAAAATGAAAGGAAATTAATTTGTATGAAAATTTCTTAAATATCCGTAACGACGAAGAAAAATGACTTGCATTATACAAACCATTGTGCTTTTGTTGATACAACAATGACAACAATGAATTGGATAATAATATTTTTATGGAAAATGGATGAATATTTTAAAAATAAGCAACCGATGTAAATGGTTGTTTTACAGTTGTGTTGGGGTGAGATGGGCGGTTCTGGTTGATTGATAATATTATTGAAACCGGCGGAATGATTTTAAATTTCTTGATGTTTAAATCAATTATGTTATGGATTGCCCTTGATGATTTGAAGTCGATGGCGAAGGATCGAGAGCTATGGAGGGTCTCACTTAATGGACAAGCGGACCATTTGAAAATGAATGTTATGGTAATGCGATGATAAGGTACTCAAAAAAATGGATCACTATAGAAAAGGCCAGTTTGTTGATTTAAAAAAATAATATAAACAGTTTTATTATATTTAATGGTATTTAATATTAACAGCATAACATTGATTAGTACAAATGATAAAATAACCAGACAAGACCATAGAGGTACTCGTGCTGGGAGTCGATTCATAAGTGAAAAAAGTATGCGATGGAGCACGCCTTTTATAGTCCTCGAATGGGTTGAGTTAAGTCACTTACTGCGACTTGCAATTACAATACCAGGGCAGTTACACATTGTGTCGTTGTGAGTCTGTGGTTGCTTTGTTGTCTGATTGATTCTGATACCTATTGCTAATACGACGCAATAGGTGCCAGATTGGCTGGTTGTTGAGATGATGTATTTGTTACATCACGCAATTATTCTCTGACTGTCTCCGTATATCTTACAACTTTCGGTTTTATACCAGAACATACATATTATACATATGACATAAATATCAAAAAAAATAAATATCAAATTGTATATTCATGAAACAATACCAACCAAGTAGGAACAAGAACAATTTGTTCAACTTGAATCTTTGACATGTCAAGGAGTTTTTTTTTGAAAATGTGTTAATAAGTAGGGTCTAAACATAGTACATACCTACACATATAATTTTTGGGTAGTCAATTTCAAATTTAAATGAAATATAATAAAAAAAAAGAACAATTTTGAAAATGCTCTTTAAATTAGGTCCCCTATGTTTCAGTCAAAAACTAAGACGATATGTAGTGCCCTTTTAGCTAACTTTAAACGTGGTTAGTTTTTTTAAAATTAAGCAACTTTTAAATACCATTATTTCGGTCTTAAAATTTGAGTTGAAACGTAATATTCGTCAACATTTTATTAAAATCACTAAAACCGTTTTCGAGATATGGATATAATACTATACTGAAGAAACAGATACTAATTCTTGCCAAAATCGCATTCTTTCGACTTCTAATCGAAATGAACAATGCTTAAGTTTTAATATTTCGACTTCCGAGTCCAGTATAGAGCATTATAGTATATTACAGGGTTCGGACTTGAGAAATTCATTTGTGCAGTAGATTTAAAAACAAACAGAAATAAACCAAATTTTTGCACAGTACATTTTTTGTTTGTATTGGAAACCTACATTTCATGTACATATTTAAAAACAAATTAATTAGTTTTTCAATACCGATCAATGTAGTCAAGAATGGCCGCGTTCAGAATACTTACAGCCTAGATTCGCAGATGACGGTTTCTCAGTGAACGACTGATTAAAATTTCAGACATTTCCAGATTATGCAAAATCGAAAGAAGGGACACAACTACTGAAAGAAATACTCGAGAGATCGGCAAACTTTTTAATCAACAATTCAATAATATTTATAATCGATTGATATAATCGATCAGTGCAGTTTCACTTTCCGGGAAAAAAATTAAAAGCCTTCCGAAAGAGGAATACCTATATACCGAGAATCGACTTTCGGAATAATTCAACTGTTCAAACAAATCACTAAGGAATCTAATGATGAATGAGTGATAACAGTTCGAAATAGGTAGCTGTAATTCCAAGTAAAGTCTTAGTTAAAGTGGCTCTCTATGAGAGAAACACTTAGGCCGTTATTCGGCCCATTGTGCATACCACTGGGATTTGGGGAGCTGTTTCTTTACTGGCTACTGATGTAAACCATTTGCTGCCTGTTACGAAGCTAAGAATGTTAGCGGCGCTGGTGTTACCTAGATCACTGAGATCATTGAGAAAATAGTTTCCTAAGTAGGCCTTTCTTAGATTGGCTAGGGCAGGCCAGCTGCGAAGGAAGTGAGTGACGCACTCGTCCTCCTCTTCGTCTCTACAGCTTCTGCAGAAGTCATTATATGGCAGACCAAACCTTTGCGCGTGTCTGCCTAATATGCAGTGCCCGGAGATCACGTTAACGACTTTCGAGATGGTGGATCTCTTAAGTCGAAGAAGCTCCTTGAATCGCTTTGCGTCCAGAACTGGTCACGTGAGCTTGGCAGTGTCGCAGTATCCCAAATGTTTCATCTGAAGCCTGCACTAATTACTGCGTCCGCATGAATTATTTGTTTAGAGGAGCCTCGCCTCGCTAGTTCGTCAGCTGCACAGTTCCCTGGGATGTCACAGTGACCAGAAACCCAGCAGAGGGTGAGGTTGTACTGTCCAGCTATCTCGTTTAGAGATACGCGGCAATCTTTCACCTCCTGGATCTTATTTCGCTGGATATTATAGGGATTTGATTGCAGCCTGGCTATCAATGTATATAACGATATCCCTTTGTGATACCGAATTGATCTACAGCCACGCTGTAGTTTGACGAATAGCTGTAACTTCGGCCTGAAAAACACTGCAGTGTTTCGGAAGACTGAAGGAGAGGCATAGCTTCAATTCCTCTGAAAAGACTCCGGCGCCCACTCCCTATATTATTTCATGAGTGAAGCCTCTTTCGAAATTGATTTTCGTAGGCAGATAGTCGGTAGTAGTGGGCAGGGGGATCGTCTGTAGAAGTATGCTGGCGTGTCCAGTTGGTTGCCCTCTCCAGTGTTTCCCTTCCCTTAATCTGATCGCCACATTGGTGGCATATTCTTTACTGGCGATGTCTAGTGAAAGTAAGTTAAGCATGGTCTGCAGAGCGGCGGTTGGGGATGTCCTCAGTGCGCCCGTGATGCACAGGCATGCCAAGCGCTGAATCTTCTCTAAGACCTTTATATTGGAACTTTTGTTCAAGGCCGGTCACCACACAACGATGCCATATAGAATTATCGGTCTTATGACCGCAGTATAAAGACAATGCATTATATTGGGTTGAAGACCCCGTCGAGAGCCTACAGCCCTTTTGCAGGAGTATAGAGCCACTAGGGATTTCCTAGCGCGTTCGGCAATATTCTCTCTCCATAAGAGCTTCCTGTCCATAAGAGCTTAACCTTTCTTGTAAATAAGACTAACTCCGTTTTCGTCGGGTTGACGCTAAGATCGCAACTGTCGATCCAGGAGACTAGTTTACGCAAAGCAAGTTGCAGGATGCCGGAAAGTGTTTGAGGCTCCGCGTAGGCCACAACTTTGCATCCTGAGCTCTCCAACGAGATCAGAAGTTCGTTAAGAACTATGTTCCATAACAATGGAGAAAGTACTTCACCTTGTGAGGTGCCTCTGTGCACACGTTTTTCGACAGCGCTGCTGCCAAAGGTGGCCCCTAACCATCCTTTTTGTTAGAATGTGGGTGATTACGCGGTAGATTGGTTCGCCAATATTTAGCTTGTCTAAGGCTTGGATAATCGAATGAGTTTTTATATTGTTAAAGGCCCCCTCTATATCAAGAAAGACAGCCATTGTATATACCTTGAGTGAGAGGGACCTCTCTATCAAAGTCAAAGTCTTTGTTAACAGTTGTTTTTCTTTGAAACAGCACATCACAATTACATAGTATAATACATTTACATACTTCCTATTTTTACATTATTTGCCTATGGTTAGGTTCTAACGCATTGAACGCGACTAATTCCTTGACTCACCCATTAATTTGACATTCCATTTCAAAAAAAAGTCGCATTCCTGGTAATCTAGTCCAGACAAAGCTTTTGAATAGTCTCAGTTTTCTACTGTCATCTTGGAAGAGAGAAACTCTCTCGTCTAAAAACTCCTGGGCATCAGATTATTCAACAAGGACGAGTGCTCTAAATGTATACATTATCCTATCTGATTCGGCGAATCTCAAGCAGGCAAAACCAACAGAGTATCAGTAAATTGGAATCATTATTACCCCTCTAATCCAGATCCTAATCTCACTCATAAGAATGAAGAATATTTATTAATAATTACGTCCCAAAATAATTACATTGATTATATTAGTAATCTTTCCCATCTCTTATCACCATTTTGTCGTCCTGCCAATTTACAAATATTATCTCTCATCCCGCATCGTAAAGCAACGTGAAGAACGAAAGCAACCAAATCGAAATTGATTTAATTTCAATGTCCTTTTTCCATTGATTCTTCCTCTTCTTATTTGCTCAAGTGTTCGACAAAAAGAAAAATGTCCATTTCCTAAGAACTTAAATTATTGCGAATCACTTAAAGGAAATCAATAGGTATTTCCAGCAGGACACGGCGACGCGACGCGACGGGAAGATTGTGAAGTTCATGAAGAGAGAAATATAGTATACACTACACTGAAGACTGAAGATTCTAATGAGTTTTTATTCACTGGCGAAGAAAATTCGAGGACGAACGAAAAAAAAAAAAAAGTGAAGCAAAATTGTTCTTCTTAGCTAGGTCGGTTTTTGTTTTTCTCGTCTTGGTCTTCTCCGAAACACAAGAAAGGCGAACTTTTGTCCTTCGACAAGTTGTATAGTTGTTTAAACGTGACACGCAATGATTAAAAGTAAATGAAGTTTGATTTTACCAGAATTGTGTCCTTGGAAAGTTTTTCTCGTTCGGTTACCGTGGATCCTTGACGGATAAAAATGGCGCTATAAAATAACTGTAATATAGAGTGGTCGCTTTTAATTACACCAAGAAAATCTCGTAAATTCCAAAACGGTAAACGGGATTTAAATGTGAAAAGTTTGCTAAATTTATACTTTGCAAATAGATTGAAAGTTTATAGTCCTTGGCCGTTAGCTGTGGGTAAGGATGGATTTTAATTGATTTTAATTTGTTTTAATTGTAAACTGTAAATTAAGTTTTATTGGGTACATTTGGCGAGGATGTTGATTTGATTACGAGTCATTGGGAATGAGGGGTTGGTTTTTTTTTTTTCTGATTTCTGATGTTATGTCATTTTCATGGTGTAATCGGAGCCGAGGTAGTTCATCTACTTCAAAGTTATAGCTGGTCTTTGGACACCCTGTATTGCAGTGTACTAAAAATAGTTGTATGTAGATAGTTTTCACTCAAGTTTGAAATTGCACAAATAAAGAGAGAATGAGAGAATGAAAAGAGATTATTGTCAACAGTTTTGAGTTGAATTTATTTCGTTGGACATTTTTTTTGTGTGTTAACGCTAATCTATACGTAAATCTATACGGAACAGCTGGCTATTGACGTTCCATCCGATTCGTCATGGTTGTTCCTTCTTTTGACAGCATATACAAACATGTTTTGCGCTCGTTCACAAATAGGCTCATTTTTCGCTTCTGCCTTAGTATTTGCAAACGCGCCAGTGACAGCTTGCTAGCCAGTTATGTCGAATGTCACCCGTGCATGCAAGGGAAAATTGTGCCTCTTGTGTTGGCTTGTGAATTTCGCACAATTTTGTTAAGAATGATATTGAAGAAGTTACATGACACCGTATCACCTTGTCTAAATCATTTTCTGACATCAATTGTTGATTGTTTCCGACCTTTCCGCCATTCTGCATATAGTCAGACGACTTTGAGAGGGCTACCAAATCTAGACTTGACTATAACTCTTCTATATAAATCTACAGTATTTATGCGGTCTTCAAATCGATAATTAGGTGATAGGTATCAATCTGCACTTCTCTGGTTTTCTCGAGGATCTGTCGTAGTGTCAATATTTGGTCGGTTGTGGGTGGACTTACCGGGCCTAAAACCTCACTGGCAGGGGCCAATCAGTTTGTTTAAACTTTCACAGAGCGCGGAAGTTAGAATCTTGTCAAGAAAGAAAAAGTGTGTTTAAAAAAAAAATGGAATAGTTTTTAAGGTAAAAAACTACAATTCCAGTGTAAACGAAGGATGCAGTTATTTTCAAAATATAAATTTTACTCCAAGTATGCATTCTGGTCAAAATCGCTGTACATACTCGTTTTCGTGTATCGAAGCATTGTTTTAAAAGAATTCCTAAAAATCTGTTATCCAATAAGGTAGAGTAAAACTGAGCTTGGTATCAAGTTAAAATCAAATTTTCAAAAGTACCTCTATTTACAGTTTTATCGTCATTCTGGGTATGCAGTCATGTTGACCATGTTTACATTACTTACTTACTTACTTAAGGTCTACTGTCCACGTAGCTGCACTTCATACGCACGCTTTCGTCATTTGCATCTTATTGTACGCTTGCTTGCAGCTTCCATATAAATAAACGAACCACTGTCCACGGAGCGGCAATGCAAGCTGCAAATGACGACAAGCGTATTTTGCCGCTCCGTGGACAGAGCTGCAAGGAAGCTGCAAGCAAGCGTACACCAAGATGCAAATGACGAAAGCGTGCGTATGAAGTGCAGCTACGTGGACAGTAGGCCTAAGGCAGCACTGCAGTCGGGGGTGGACCTGGGCCTCAAGAAACGTCTCCAGCCAGCACGATCTTTGGCAAGCTGTCTCCAGTTTCGCATGCTAAGTTGATTAAGGTCCCCTTCCACCTGTGTGCACCACTTGAGTCGCGGTCTTCCTCTATTGCGCCGTCCCTCGGGTGTGAAATCGAAGATCTTCCGGGCCGGAGCCATCGCGTCTATTCCGCTACATGATCCAGCCACCTCAGTCTTTGGACCTTCACTCTTTTGGCTAGGTCGATGTCGCTGTACAGTTCGTCGTTGTATCTCCTCCTCCATTCAACGTCTATGCAGATTTTGTTGTGAATTTGTTGCCAGTTAGCGCATATTGTGGATTTAGCCTTTTTTAATTCCATTTTCAGATGCTTCTCCATCTTCAAGTTGTAAGTAAACTCCATTCCTAGGTAAGAATACGCTTTCACTACTTCCAGCACCTTTCCTTCGTATTTCCAATTTTCGCCTCCAGTCGTTCTTCCAGTGCCATTCTTAAAAAACCATAACTTTCGATTTTTCTGCATTGACCTCTAGATTCCAGACTCTGCAATATTCTTCTAGCATATTTATCATCATTTGTATAATCGTATAATCTACTATACCATTTCATAGATGGACCACGACGAACTTAATCCAAATTTTTCACCCAATTTGCTTCTGAATATTCAAGTGCTTCTCTGGATGCAGGAGACTTGCGGTAGGGTGAAAGATGGCAGACATTATTGAAGCAGAGGTTCCAACAAGCAGCCCTAAAACTAGTCAAACTGGTATGCTTAAAGGAACTGACGCAGTGGTTAGTATGATAAACTACTGAGCGAGTATGGTCTCCGGTTCAACCCCCGAAAAGTACACCTTAAGGTTTTTTTTTCCACAGCGCCACCTCTCTTGAACAGCTATATCGATTCGACATGAAATTTTAGGTAATTTTTATTTGACTACAAAAAAAACAAGTAAAAGTGTTATCATAGGCCTGGCCGATGCTTTGATACCCTCCACTGCATAAAAGACATGCAAAATGTTTGCCATGCGAGTTAGTATGTGTCTAATATTAGTTTTGTATGGTAGGTAGCAGAATTACTTTACCGACATAGACAATTTTCAATACAAACCTGACCACGGTTAAAAAAAGTCCTCTCACAAAATTTCATTCACCTAAGTCGACTTGTTTGGACGCTATCGTGCTTTCAACAGACAGAGATATATGGGTCAAATATTGGCTTTGTATGGGAGGTAACAGAACTACTTGACCGACATGGACCATTTTTAATACAAATTTGAAAGCCATATATCATAAAATTTCAGTTGCCTAAGTCGATTCGTTCGGACGCTATCGTGATGTCAACAGACAGAGAGAGACGTGCGGGTCTAATAGTGGTTTTGTATGGGAGGTACCAGAACTACTTGACCGACATAGCCCATTTTCAATACCAACCTGGCGACGGTAAAAAGAAGTCGTCTCACAAAATTTCATTCATTTCATTCAGACAGACAGACAGACAGACGGACATGGCTAAATCGATTCAGAATGCGATCCTGATTCAGAATATATATACTTTATATGGTCTCCGGTGAATCCTTCTTGGCGTTACAAACGTAATCGCAAAGTGAATATACCTTCCTGTGGAGGGTATAAAAATGAATGCGGTCGTGATAAGTTAGGCCAAGGGTCCTATAAGGACCTATTACGCCAACTGTTTATTTATTTTGTATGCTAAAAGCAAAGGCACTGCATGATTAATTATAAGGTCAAGTATCTACAGCTAAGATTTCGCAAGATTACCTATGCAAAAAATGTACAGCCAGCCTACAAGGATGGCTGATATATCGAACAATCATAGGCCGTGAAAAGAAGACTGTCAGAAAGTTCGATGACGACGAGTTGCGATCATAAAATAAGACCATTGCTGACTGCATACTCACTAACCAGATATACCTGCTGAATACTGTCAGGAGTTCAACAAGAAAGTCATCACAAAACAGCTCCTTCAGCTAGGTTGCGCGATCCGAACACAAAAAAAAAACATTTGATTCAGACTCGTTCAACTGCAGGCCTTTTAATGAATTCCATAACCTTAGCCAACTAAAAATCTATATGCTTAATAGAAATAGGATTCGAAAAAAAAAACATTCTATATTTTGTCGTCCTAATAAACTTATGTTTTGTCTGCTCCCTTCTTATTAAGAGCCATACATTTGTGAAGACATCTCCTCCAAAATATTTTTTTTGCTTAGCCTTCTCAAAGTTGCGACTACTACCTCATATTGTATAGCAAGCCAACCCATCCGTTATATACGAAATTGATTGCGACTTTTATCATGACACTGCTTGTATTTGTTCGGCTTTATTAGATCGTTAACTACTTTAACATCCTATGTCCTGCTTAATTACCAAAACTAAGTTTCAACCAACTTTTCTACTGCTTATCTGCAACACTGACACAACAACGATTAAACTGAAAGAAACTAAAATAGAACATCTCGAGTTTTGACACATGTTGTCACCCAGCAAAAATTAGTCAAAACGAGAAAGCCATGGCTGTTTTTTCCCCCTACCTTTCCTACCCATCCTTACACTAAACATAGGAAAAAATAACAAAAACCAAGAACTTATCTAACGCCATCTGCACACAGTTTTCCTCACCCGGAAAAAAAACCAGAAAGAATAGAATGCACAATCGCAAGGAAAACTGGTCAAGACCAGGAGGTACTTGTTCAGGAGGAAACTAGTTTCATTGCACAACCACTTGGGATCAATGGCCCCAAGAGAGGCAGAAGAGAGGCCTAGAAATGGTGTTCATCTTGATGAGATAAAAATTGACCAGCAATGCGATTTTTTTTTTTTTCGATTTCATTAATCTTCGTGAAGACCCACCAAACACTTTTAGGGACAGAGAAAGAAATGAAATTAACTCAACAAAAAAAAAAGAAATACTTATCAAGCAGGACTTAACTAAATGAAAGACGGAAATCCATCCGGTGGAAGTAGCAATCCTGAAATGATTTTAACTCGAATTGTATCTCTTCCTCTTTTCCTGATCATTTATTTTCTTCTTCATTAGGGATTTGTTTTCCTTTCTTTTCTCGGCGGCGGCGATACGATGAAGATGACTGAACGATTTCGGGAGGGTGACTCTTTTCCCGGACTATATACTATTACATCTGTGTTCAGTGTAGATAGCATAGGGGTACCTATGTATATGGAATGAATCGAATTTTCTATTTAGCAACTTTCCCTTCTTCGACCAAAGACCAACAACAATGTGATGTGAGCGTTTAATTTCCTAAGCTTGATGAACTTAAATTCGTTTTTGTGCGGTCATATGATGAAAGGAAAGGACCACAGACACACACTGAGCTATACCCGTAATATTCAGCACTGAGGAAGGTCAATTAAAACTTGAGTGAATTTAATAAATTTCCAGCAAATAAGGACAAGAAAAAAAAAGAGAGCGGAGTCTTAATGGCTGATGTAGGTGCGGTCAGACTACCGTACATGGAACACAAGACTCCCCCACAGAACACACCCTAAAAAGCCAATCTAACAATTTTCTATTCTTATCCCCAATAGAGGAGTAAAGTGGGGGTTTTTTTTTTTACTAACGGACATTGGGAGAGGTGTGGTACTACTTCTATTGCTGGCTTTTGTTTGGGCTGCTAATGATTCAGTTGAAATTGCGGTTTGCCATTGAAAATTACGGATAGAGGTGGTAATGGCAAAAGAGAAATAGAAAAATTAAATGAAACAGGAGAAGTGTGGTGTCAGTGTGGTGGTCAGTAGCTATAGCTACTGTGATGTTTTTTTTTTTTTGTAATACAATCCAATTAGGGCAGCCAATCTAGGAAGATATAAGTATGGATAAAAGGATACTAAGCGAGTAGATTGATGGGCGTTTCTGGCGCCTTTAAAATAAAAGTGGATCATATTAGTTACGAATTGATATCCATTAAGAAAGGGTAGATGCAGCAATTTTGAATTATGTGCTACCTCTTCAAACTAGTGGGCTTATTCCCGCACGGCGGATTTATTGCCAGCAATCATCACAATAACTATCGCTTTTGAATGGATCGAATCCCTTTTGATAATAACTTTTGTGACATACTGCCACTTGTATTCAACAATGTTAACATTGATTGCGGTCACCAACATTTGTCACATTACAAATAAACTAATCAATGAACAATGTCTTCTCTGTTCCATCTATATCAACGGTTTTGATATAGCAGTCTATTTTTGTTTACCCCAACAGGCCTGAGCTGGGATTCAGTAAGATGAAAACGTTCAATCGTTTTCGCCTGCATGAACGAACCCTTTACTTTATGTGACTTCGAAAACACTCTCTTCGACGTCTGACAAATATCCGACAGTATAAATGTCATGGAAAAGCTTCTCAATGCAGCCGTTCGGCATAAAATTGTAGGTCCTTTCCATTCGTCCCAAAATATAAAAACTCATACAACCGAAATGGTTAGGCCTAGGGTGCATATACGGACCTGTTGTGCCAACTATTTAATTTTATTTATTTAATTTTACCTCTGAAAACTAAACGAAATTTTGATAAAAAAAAAAACGAAAGCTATTTCATTGACGTTTTCGTTTCTGTTTCTTTGCGAAAGAAATTACAGCTACAATTAAGGAGGTGCCTGTTGCTGTCAGAAACCAAATGACTATAAAAGCATGAAACTTCAACTATGTATCTGCTTTTTAAACGTTCACGAAGGGGAAGAAAAAAAAAAAAACGAAAGGAAACACATGAAGACAATTTTAGCTTTAGAATTATTTATCTTTTTTTTAAAATGCGAAAGTGGTTTTCGGTGTTTTTTGAAAAAATCCCGCTCTGAACTATCAGGCAAAAGAGCCGATGGAATATAAAGGTCTCGACATTCTATGGTTAATGTTTTTGAGCTTCCTATACAGCTCGCTGAGCAATAATATACAACCTAGATTATTTCGCCGTTCATCTAATAGCATCCACTGGAAAAATATTCGCTATTCGATCACAAATTGATGCTGACCAAAAGAAGAAGGTAAACAAACTGAAAGACTTCAACGGAACGATATTAGCTAAGTAATTTTCCACAAGCTCTGGTCTATCTAAAGCAAATTGTATCTGTCAAATCTTACTCTCAAATCTAAGGCAGCATAATTCTTGCCTTTCCTTCAAGAGGACTAAGTATTGCTCAGTTTTCTGGATTACCAATGTCATTATTATGTACATTATTAACTGGTGATCAAAAGAAAACGTTAATGCACATTAGCCCCCCATTTGCAATTACACATCTAGGACTTTCAATTGAATTTCGGCAGTCGGTCACCCCAAGAAGAAGCTTAACTTTTTAAATATCCTCCAAGGATAAATTCAACTCCAGCACCAAGTTAACGTTAACATTTACAAGAGCAAGTTCCTAAGCATGAACACCTGATGCACAAACGGAATAAACGAAACATTAACCAAATATCTTCCCCGTTTCCTTCCTTTCAGCGAAAGTCCAAAAGTATCTGTGAGGATAAGAAACTTTCTTGTTTTTTTTTTTTTTGTTCCTTTGCGTACAGCTCCAGTGAACAGTAATTGGCTTTTCTCTGCCGCCAAAAAGTTGTACGCCAACAGCTGACGGTGCGAGACTTGTGAAGACAAATACACACGTACCTATACCAAAATTCGCACAGCTGTATCAATACAATGGCCGAGACGAAGATGGGGCACCCTATACTATACGCTTATCATAATTCTCTTTGCACATCCTTCCATATTAATTTTATATCTCTTAGAACAAACCTTAGATACTCACATTAGCACTATTTGAGCTGAATAGTCTACATCGACATGAGTTTATCGGTGCATCTTGGGCGGCGTGTCCTTGCAGGGATTTCCATATTCAGGTCTGGGCTTCTATCTTTATGAACGCATACGAGGTTGAGGACATGTTGCCGATACTATACGAGTATGAAATTTTGAAAACTTCATTCAAGATTGAGTCTTATTTTTTTTTTGTTATCTAACTCCTTGCAGGGTCTGTTTAAGGGAACTCAAGATGTGCGGTCGATAGTTTAGCTTTACTTCACTTGACAGCAAAAAAAAATGAAACTCATGCATACTTCCCCTAGAGTCATGCATAACGAAAGGATGTGCGCTGCCTTAGAAATATGCACACACATCGTCAATGTATTGAATTGGAATATTTTCCAATGCATCCGCAACTTGAAGGATGCACACAACTTGTTTTGGAGACTTTTTCTGCTCCTAATTCACTTTACATGGACACCAAAACAAACTAAACCAAACCGATAAATAATTTTTTTGCTGCTGTTTTTCTTTGGGAATACCTCGATATAACAGAGGATTACTGGGGGACCTGTATCTTCTTGCATATTTGGGTCGACCAAAAGTTCTGCTCAGTTTTTAGAAACATTTTTTTTTTTAGTGTGGAAATAGAAACTAGAAATAGAAGGACACGAACATGGAATGTTCAATATGTATAAGAGAGAAGATAGAAATTTTAGAAGTTTTTGTTTATTGGTTCAGCTTTGGTCTGCACGCTTGCAGATAGTTTTGATAGTTTTTTTGTTTTTTTGTTTTTTTTTTCTGCTCGAAAGTTGGCCACTGAGTGGACAGGACATGTCGTCGTTATCTTGTGTACTTTATACCTACCTGAGCATTTGTTTTGGATTTCTTTTCGAGTTGTTTTGATGTTTATTTGCGGTAAAACATGGGCGGCGAACTTTATCTGCATTATTCAAGAGTAAAAGGACAGCATTGGAATTTTTTTTTTATTACAAAAGTTTTCTTCCTGCGTTTTAATGTTTACTAAGCAATCTTGAAATGTTTTTCTTGAAGTACGCGTTTAAGTATAAGACTGTTTGTGATTCTGATTACTTTTAATCCGTCAACTAAGCATAAAAAAGAAGGTTCTCTCTCTGAAGTGGTCAAGTGGTTCAAGTGGTCAATAAATCGAACAAGTGTGACTATAATGAACTCTGGACTTAGGTATTATTGCGAAATGTGTCCCTGCAATAAGTTGACACATCGAAACTGTTAACGGTAGAAAGAATTGTATAAAATTTGTCTGTGTTAGATGACACTGTGTTTTGGGCCGCACTGTTTTTTAGAACAAAATTAAATACGTTTTAAATACACTTGCCAACCGCTGTTACTTCGACTTAAGAAGGCAATTGATTAGTAAGGTAGGTAGGTGGGTAGATGTGGCGCTTTAATGGAAAACCCAAGTAGCATCAAGTGCCGTTTTGCTACCACAACTCATTTGACCTGGTTGTTAAAGTTTATCGAAGTGGAGAGTTTAGATCCAACCTGTGGAATTCAAAAAGGTTATAAGTTCTTTGCTGCTATTCTTCGAAACTTCCTCGAGGGATGTGAAAAAGAGTTTACCCAGAGCTCGCTATCTAGTCATGGCTAGTGCCGATTGATTAGTTAAGCCTTGAGGAGACTCTATATAAGGCCCTCATCATCAAAGTTCTGCTTTATGGCACAGAGTAATGGACGTTACCAAAGGCGTTATCATTGGTCATTCGAACCCAACATTTTTCGAATGATTTTCGGTCTCGTTTGCGTTGACGGGCGAAGGACGTAGGAGATTTAAGAGCGGATTCTACAAGCTGTAGGTACAGCTACATCGACCTGGTCAGAAAAGTACGTATCAGTCGACTAAGATGGCTATGGCATGTAGAGCGAATGAACACCAACGCTCCGGCCCGAAGAGTCTTCGATTCCATCTCGGAGACCTCGCCTTAGGTCGCGCGCACAAGTGGAAGGGGACCTCAATCAATTTGGAGTGCGTAACTGGTGGCGGTTAGCCAAAGATCGTGCTAACTGGAGAGAAGACGAGTTGGTCAGGTAAGCTTCAGTTTTCCACCGTTCACTTGCGGAATCAGTTCACATTTCGTTCGGAGCCGCAAAAGCAAATATCTCCTCAAATGTAGGAGACTAACGAACTGTAACATATCCAGAAGGATGTTGCCAACTTATAGCTCGGAAAAAACAACCTACCTTCTAAGTAAAACATAAAAAGATATCACCAGAATAACAGCAATTACCACAGACCACTGGCCAGCATAGGGGGCCATGCGGTCAGATTAGAAATTGCAACGACACAGCCGAAAAGAAACTCTTACTCACTGTCTATGCGCCTCATCCGGCACCAGCTAGGACCAGGCAGCGATCTCTCGGAAAACCATTCTTCGATTCCCTTTAAGAGGTCTTGAAGATGTCTCGAAGAGTAATTAAAGAACTTACAACCTTTCTGAGCAACGCCATGCCCACCGCCGTCTATATAATATACAAATTGGCAATATTTGGCCATCCATATTATAAATGCGAAAGTAATTTTGTCTGTTTGTCAACTTTTCACGACTAAACCTCTGAACGAGTCGTAATGTAATTTGACAAGGGAATAGTCTCGAACCTAAAGAGGGACATAGGCAACAAGGATAAACAAAGTTTTCGTCAATGAAGTAAAAAAACTAATTTTTCCTACAAAATAAATTTTCAAATGCTATTTCTCGGAACTTAAAAATGTGAAATTTGGATTGAAAAACAGGGTTCCACTCCCAAAATGACAAATATCATTTATAAATCTATATCTTGACAGTTTGCCTCGAAATTTTATAAATGAACTTATCAAGTACCTACCAATGAGAGCAATAAAGATATAATTCAAGTCTCGCCTCTTCTTACTCACTTTAAGCCCTAAAAGTAAGCAAACCTGTTCATTATCTATTTATTGTCATAATGCCACGGAACAATTTTCCTCATAACATAACCATCTAATCTACGATTGAAGGACTTTTGACATATACAAAAATAATATCCTGATGCTAACTTCCAAATCATCATGCCCTAATTCCGCTTAGTTTGCGATGAAGACTCACAAAAACTTTCGAAGCTCTTCAAAACGCATTAAAATATTTATATCCACTACAATCTGTTACGAAAAAAATAAGCCAATTTTACGATATAAAACCGCCTTTCCGACTGCCTCATTAATTAACTATACACACAAACTTCTGAAGATATCTTTTCATCAAATCAACAAAAAAAAAAAATACAGAAACAGAAACCTCCCCTTACCAGCACCGACAAAGTTTCAAACAATAAATTCATTTCGAAAAGTAAACAAAACAATAATACCCCGAGAACCACATAACCAAAGGAAGGGAATACCTTTTGGAACCACCTACCGAAGCCATTCGTCTGTCCCTACTGAAACTAATACCAAAACTTATGAAAAACTTTTCTTACACACACCACACACGCTGCATCTCAACAAACATTGAGAGACGTTCGCCTCGGTTGTGCGGAACTATAAATTGAAATCAGCTTCTTCGTCGGCACACATTGTTATCACGTGCGCGCATATATCTGGCATATGCTCTGGAATACGCCCGTGTCGAACAGCATCCCCCATCGGGCTCGGGTGGCAGGAGTAGTTCATAAATCACATATGCATAAATAAACAAAAATCGTATACACACATGACGCAACTGAGCGTTTATAGGGTACCGCAACCAAGAAACAACACCCCCACTGCAATACAGTATATCAATCAATTAGCGAAGACTTTACACAGTTTTCCAAAAATTGAAAATGTGCAGCGTTCGCTTCTCTGACGCAACTTCTCATGAAAACGCACCACCAGTCAGACGTGCCCGACAGCAAACCAGATGCCAGTACATAGTTGAGAATACATTTTCTGGAATTGTATTGACTTGTTCCCCGCACAATTCAAAACCAGGCCAACCCGGAAATAAGACAATTTTCAAAAACAAATGTTTACGACATACGGACATGTAAAAGACTAAGAATAACACAAGAGCGAACGATAACGATGCCTGTAGTTGGATTGGAGTCTTTCGATATACTGAAACCACCGTTACCGTCCGATGTAGGTATAGGTTTTCAATTTATTTACCTTTCCGAGTATAGGACGAACTTTATAAAAGTTGACTATACCTACCAAGAAAGGAAAACAAAACAAGAAAAATGCGTCCCTTTGAAAAACTACCATTGCCGACCTTGAATCAATAGTTTTGCACTCGCAATAGGCAACAAATCAATTACAATACCACAACGGCACGGAGACAGAAGGGAAGGCAAAGGAAAATATTATTGAAAAGCTCAAAAAGGTCACCTAGACCTGAGTGTTTGTGGAAAACTTGTTCGTTCCGGTTTTCAAGTGAGCAAAGTTCATATTAGTTGCTATATTGACTTGCAAAGGAAGTATGAACTTTTCTTATATACGTAAATTCGAATGCGAAGAGTTTCAAAATTGCAGACGCTTTTCGATATAATTTTTGAAAGTTTTTCAAAGATTTTATAAACGATGGCGTGTGCTGGTGCAGTGCATATGTTAGTTTTGAATTTTATTGACTTGTAATGGAGGTTACAAATTGACTAAGGCAAGTGCTTCGCATAGAAACCAGGTTAAACGGGTGTGGAGCGTTATAAGTGTTTGCTAGGATCAAAGTGAAAAAGTTTCTGAAACTATACGACTATAATATGAGTTGTTATTGGCTACCCGCAGGTTTGATATTTTAAATGATGGGTTAGGTCATTAAATTAGTAAAAATGTTTTGTGGGTGTGATAAGATGGAATAGGAGTACCAGAAAATTGAAACTCTGTTTTGATGTGTCTTTTGAAGTTTTTTTTAAAAAGGTATATACTTCATAGGCTGTGCTATTTGTGCTATCGACCACTCTTCACTACTGTCATTAAATATGAAAAAAAAAAAACCTTAAGCTTCACGTTTCTAAAAAAACACCTATCTGACTCGATCACGATGAGTGGAGAGCGAAACCTTTAATTCCGAGTCGTTTTTGACTACTTCTCGAAAATGGCCCTCGAGCTCGACGCTCATACAGACTCTAATATCAGATGTTTATAAGACTAACCATTCTCTCTCTTATCCCCCTCTTATTTCCCCATTTCGTGGGTGCCAAATGGGCTTTAAAAATAAAAACAAAAATAACTAACAAAAAAATTAAACCGGTTCCGGTTGTCCTTTAAAACCGGGCGGTAGTACGGTGGCGTTTTTAACTGGTTTAGAGGCGGTGAACAGTGGAAAGATTTTGAATATTCATTTTAGGTACATCCACTGTTAGCAGTTGCAGTGGACAAATTAAAGGTAAACCTTCTAGTAGTGGTAGGATTGTTAGCAAATGTGGCCCTTTCACTGCTATAATTACAAAGGAGCACAAAAGGAGCCGACAAAAAGCGTCGCTACGCCATCCACAGCCTAAAGGTCTTTGAAGACATTTTCAGACTGATAAGGCTAGTGAAACAATGTATCAAAATCGGGTGGGCAAAAAAGCTGTTAGAGAACGATCCAAAGACTGTACGTCTAAACGCCAGAGATCGTTGGAGCAAGCCGCGCCGGCTCCCAAAAGACCTAAGATGAACAACACCATCATCTTAAAAGTCTTTTAGTCTTTTGTTGTACGTCCATCAACCATACTCGAGAAATTTTGTGGATTTAAACTTCGTCAGTTTCGAGTTTTTTTGGCAAATTTTGCGTAGTTTTGAACTCTATTTACAAAACCATTACTCCAGAGGACCGGAGGCCGTTTTCGAGATGGAGAGGATAAAAAATAATCCACAATAATAGTATTATTACTGCGAAAGTGACTCTGTCTGTCCGTTTATTACCTCTTAACAACCAAACCTATCAACCAATTGTTATGAAATTTGGCAAATATATAGACTGAAGAAGGACATAGACGCCTTTTTATACTGAATACTCACGAGGAAAGAATTTTTAAATGATATTTCTAATTAATGCTTAATTATTGCAGCTAAAGATGTAAAATTTGAAATATTGTCCTACCAAAGCATAATCTGGGCGGGAATGTCGGGCGTGGTGTCTCCCACACAAGAAAGGACATTCAAAATCACTTTATCTCAACTATTATGAAAGCTTTAGGCGTAAAATTCAGTAAATGGACGTATATTGTGTGATCATTTCAAAGAATATGGGCGGGATGTACCTAGTTCTTTGCTACGATCGCGTAGACGACACAGCCTACCGTTATTTTAACGGTCCTTAATGAAAGATTGATATTTGGACTTAAAATTCGAAGTATACTCACAAACTTGATAAACCAACCCCAATAATAAGTTCAGTAATGCTTACCTGAAAAGAAAAAGAAATATTGTTATAAAATTGTTGCTTGATTGTTTACAAGGCTATAATTATTTCAAAATTAAATTTATATGTAAGTAAGAGGCGTACCCACAAATGCTACGACAAATATTACTGAAAATATTAAAATCGATTACAGACTCAGCGATGTCCGAATTGTCAACATTTTGTAGTACCTAAACACCGAACACACCCCTAAAGTATGCAAGTTCTGTTGTAGATGACGGTAGTTATAGATTCTTAGCTCATTAAGCCGTTTCTAGTTAAAAAAAAAAAGGATTGACATTCCCATCTGCATGTTGTGAATACAAAAAAGCAGTGCGTTTGCATACACCTGTCCTGGTCGGCCAGGACGTCGCAGTCGATGTCTTTCTCAAAGGTAACCAGGCATTGGACCCTGCATTTATTCGATGACACTTTCGAGAATACTATCGTACCTTGGCCTAAAATCAGACTGATATACAGTGATTTTTCTGTTTCTTAACCATCTAAAAATAGAGCTATACTAACGACTTTCTCGAGTACCATGGTAACATTAAGAAGCAGACTAATTGATATGGAATTTACCAGGGTTGGTAATACCTTAAGACTTTTTTCGGAATAGAAAGTACCACTGTGCAGGGTAGTATGCATTCTTTAGCTTTAATGTTAAATTGGAAAGTGTAGGTCTCAAGGGCTTCCACAGATAGAGGCTACCTCTAAGACCTTTGCTTTTCAGTATCTTACAGACATGAGTGCATAATTTCTCAAGAAAGGGTAAGTCTTCCATAGCGATGCAAGACTGTCGCCACTTTAAAAATGGTGAAACCATTTTTTTCGGAACTCCGGATGAATGGGATGCAGAAAGGATATCTCCTCAAGACTATAATTTCGGCGAATAGAGTTGCACTAGAAGAGATCTCCCGTCAAGTTCAATTTAAAGATTGAGTATGCCGATTCGGTGAGCTACCCTAATTGCGCTGTAACATACTCGTATGAAGAAGAAGACACAAACCCATAGGTCATTATAAAAAAATTGGCTTATACCTATATACAATAAGGTTCCGTTTTGTCTCTATGGGAACGGAACCTTAAAAATGAGCGTATAAGTAAGGTACATATTTTCAAATTTAGATCGACAAAAATAAATATGTTTGTGCTATTTGGGCAAAGAAGACATACTTCCTAACCTGTCTACGAGTCGTGGTCCTCCGGGTTATCCGTTCAAAGCAGTATGGTACGATTGGTTGCGAATGTAGAATTTATGGCCGCTGTCCCCGATATCGTTTGTATAGTTCAAAGTATCACTCGATTCAGGCTCGCCTTTAAGAAAGACTTGACCGATGCCTGAGGTCTCTCTCGGGCTTCAGCAGTATCAGAATTTCTCTCTTCACGAGAATACTATTTGTACCGATGTTCGAGTTATAGTACATACTTCGGAATTTGAAATCCCCTTTTAGCAGTTTAAAGAAATCCGTCTTCTGCAAAAGTATGTATAGCCCGATTTAGAAGCGTATTCCTGTTTTTCTTAGACAGTACTCGTGCCGTTGACATGACCCCTTCGAACATGTTAACAAAAACAACCATTTAAATAAAACATACGGTTTATCCCAAAATTTCTATTCCAAAAGCCACCGGCCTGTTTCTATATCGTTTAAAGTCAATTCGAACCTACCGTACTAAACTATACCTACTATAATTTATTCTATGGGTCATTTGCATTGGGAATTTGAAAAACTCCTCTCTTTCGCTGTGCTAATACAATATTCAATTTTATGGCCATTCTAGTTAACTTATTGAATCAATGCGTACTGTCACTTTATCAAAATCAGTCGCCTCGAAACCATAACTATCGATGTCATGCACACAAAACCCGTGTCGGTCGCAATCAACCATATATACGTGGCACAATCAAATACAACATTCGATGGTCGAAAAAAAAGGACTGTCACTAATATTTTATTGATATTCCTGGTGCACGTCCAATATTCATCAAACAAATCATCCGCACGCCGCAAAAATTTGGAAAACAAATACACAACGAAACACCCTGCAGGGGTGCAACTTTCAGCTTGAGAGTTGTGACAAATGTCACTTAAACAAATCGTAAATGCAAATAAATGTCCTCGAAAGAGAAAACCTCTAAAAAGCGATAAATAAACTAAATTCAATGGACGCGAAACGAACCCATTCATCATCATCGTCATGGCAATCATAACATAGCAGATTAGGAGCTGCTCGGGATGGAAAGGAGAGAGAGCTTTGACATTAATTTAGAAACACTGTGCGCCTGATGGTGTATAGTAGGGGTACACTATGCCCATCAATACACTTCAAATAGAATTCCCAAAACGAGAAACATTGTATCCGAGTCTGGGATCCTATTTCATCATAGTCCTCCCACGTTTTGATGCGCTGCTAAACAAAACCTCTCGATCGAAAATGGACTCGTATTTCATTTCAGTCATTTGTCCAATTCGCGCTCCACCAAATCCTTCATCGGAATTTTGTCAATTTTTTTTTTTGCTATTTCTTCATTCTCCTCGCCAGCCGGCCGGCCG
This sequence comes from Cheilosia soror, assembly GCA_949372485.1. Taxonomy (NCBI): domain Eukaryota; kingdom Metazoa; phylum Arthropoda; class Insecta; order Diptera; family Syrphidae; genus Cheilosia; species Cheilosia soror. The sequence continues at coordinate 131,709,476 of OX443561.1, read as the reverse complement.
CCCACTTATGAGTAAATAGATATGAATGGTGGCAATTTTTCATTTCTCTTCGGTCAATTGGGATATGTGAGTATCTACTATATGCGTCCTTCAGCTGGCCTAAATGATTGACTATAGTGATAGTCGTTTCGGGGTAGTGTTAGTTAGTTCTGCCGCTACTGTGCACTCAGACAAGAGGCGAACGGTGAAAATGTCCTAATGTACAGCGCTCGTGCAGATAAAACAGTGATGTATGGTCAAAAGGAGGGAGGGCTTGAAATACAATCTATATGGAACCGAACCGAACCGTTGCCTTGCTGGCTTATGATGACGGAATGAACAAATTGAAAAGTTTTGTTTTGCACCGAGTTGTGTTGTCCATGTCCACCCGTCTGACTGTTCGTCAGCATTGAGACTTCTTTCTATGGCAAATTAGGGATAGCCTGATGCCTGATGGCTGGGGTGCAGCTGCAGAGTTATTGATAGCCGGAGTCGGTTATAGAAACCAACGAAACGAGATATGGGAGTGCAATTTCTAAACGGATTTTTTGATTTGACGCTAAAAATATCTGGGCTGATCGAAAAAGCAGTAGACGTGGGTGTACAATGAAGAGATTATCATGTCATGTCAGTCTTGCCAGCTAAGGCACAAGTGAAGGTTTGAAATCCATCCAGAAGAGCAGTACATATTCTCATGATTTGACTTGTATGGCCTTCTTTGTCAGATGTGGTGGGCCGAAATATATCGGCGTTTGGACTAATGTTTAGAATGGCCACCCTAGCTTGACTTAAGGCTTATAATCATGATAAGATTATGTGCGTTTAAGCAAGTGTCAAAAATGGACGAAAATCCACGACGTGTAATATCAACGCTGATACATATTTGTGACATTTCTATGAATTTTTGACTGGAAGCCGAAATGGGACGGTTGCCAAATTTTAAATTCATTTGCAAATTAAAATTTTTTAACTTCCTCGTATACGTAGTAAGAGAGATACCTATTGTTTTCGTATAAAATTTCGAACTCGAGATTTTGATCAATTCTGATATTACGATGTTAAAGGAACTCAAAAAAGTGGGTCTCGCAATTCTGTCCGTCCGTATGTCTGTTTGTCCCACCCCTGGGGAATCTAAGCGCTTTGATTTCGGATTTGTTTCTAACTTCGTATTTAGAGTTTGTGGGCTTCCCGCTAGAAGGCTTTTTTTTTATGCTAGCCCTAATATTAACGGTACTTCCCTTAAAAATTTTACGAAATATTAAGCAATTTATATTTTTTTCAAAAACGGCTCTAACAATTTGAACCGAAATAATTGATAAAATGATAGTTGAGTTAATGTAGCCACGTTTAATATGACTGCATACTCAGTTTTTCGCTAAAAAGTCCAGCAACGGCACTTTTGAAAATTGGCTTTTTCTCGAAAACGGTAAAAACAATTTTAAAAACAACTTATTTTTAAGGTACTATTGTCATTCTTAGCTTGATAGCAAACTAAGTTTTCCTCTAAAAAGACTGCGTCCTCTCATATCCACCCAAATCCCTAATAATAGTACTTTAAAAAACTGCTCATATCTCAAAAACGCCATTTTCGATTATGATAAAAATGTAACTGGCAGGTAATGCTTAAATCCATAGTAATACCATTTGTTCAGTTTTGAGCTAAACAGTTGAAAAACAGTGTTTTTTAAACCATGAATGCGTCCGTCGATTTCCACCCCAATCGCTAAAAATGATATTTTAAAAACCATTGCTCATATCTCGAAAACGCCATTTTCGATTTGGATGAAAATGTAACTGCTATGTACCTACCTAATGTTTATGCTAAGTTCGAGCGGCTGAATTTAGAAGCTCTTTCAGGACAGTTATACTCTCAGATGTTTGTCAGACGTTTAGCATATTATAACCATAAATTTGATAAACTACATTATACAATTTTTAGACTTTTTTCATTCGTCCCATTTAGTCCTATAAGTCATAGGGCTTTATATGGACCTGTTGTACTTGCTTTTTAATAGCTGTATTCATCTAACTTTGCCGTGCCCAGAAATTGTATTGCTGAAATGTGTTCTTGTCCATCAGTAATGCAGTGTGCATTTCTACAATTCCAAATTTTAAAACTTTAGTTTTTATGAGTGTCGCAGGGTTTGTTTTTGTATGGGAAGTGCCAACCTTACCTATTTGTCCGATTTCGCCTACATTATACTAAATGCTCTCGGCAGGCAATGAACTTCCATTTACCAAATTCCAAGGCTAGAGCTGCCATAAATGTCAATATAAAATTAAATTTAGAGATTTGGGTATTCAGCGCCATCTATCGGAAAACTTTAAAACTTTTGACTTACGTGCACGTTCACTTTAAAATAAATATATTGTGTAAGTTTCAGCTCAATCGACCAACTACATACTTCCGAATTGTCGAAAAAATGCGTTTGCAACGTTTTGAAAATACCTTAGATTGTCTGAAAATGTAAGCTCAATCTTTTTGGTGATTTTCGAGATGTTGGATTTTGATTTTTTTTTATATGGGAGGTGCCACGGCCCTTTGTCCAATTAAAAAATAAAATAGCCTATCACAGTAGATACTCTAACGCGTAGCTTTCTACCAGCGAAATAATTTTCAAATCGGTTCAGTGGTTCCAAAACTTATCTAGAAACTTCCCTGTTTATAGTGGTCTGGATGTGATATTGTGAAAACGAAATGGCAACTGTACCAACATCTACACTGCCTTCTACCAGTTTTTTTTTTTTTGTAATTTGCGACTAAAAATACTGCATAAATAGAAAGGAATGACTCACGAGTGCAAATGATAAGCGGCCACTTTAAAGAGGTAATTATAAAGAACACAGGTTGTATAAAGGCACGGAGGAATATCTACTCAGCCGCGAAGTGAAAGTAAACGTGGGTATATTTCAAAGATAAATGCCAAACATTTCCTGGCAATGTTTTTTTTTTTAATACTGGGCTATGTTACCTATGGTTTTCTATTTGTCAGGAGATTGGCAACTGGAGGTCACACGTCATTCCTGAGAGCATGTCGCAACTATGAATGCACAACAAACCGGGAGCCCTTAACTGAGTATCACAATTTTTCATGATAGTATTGCACATGCGATACTTCATGCATTTTTTAAGTAGCATTCTGATAAAGCGAACTCAAAGTTGACAAGCATACGCAATCCATCTTTAACAAACTGTACGTAGGACTAAAAATCCGTAGTCCACGATGTACACATGTCTAGCGTTCGACTTAGGTTTCCTTTTTTTTTCAAAACTAACCCATTAGAGTCGGATGTAGAACAGAAATACAGAACGCAAATGCATCATTTCTGATTGATACAAAAAAAAAATGCATTTGCTGGAGTAATTTGTCAAAGAATTTACAAAGAAACCATTTTCTCCATTTAGAGTGGTTTGCTGGTTCATACATTTTTTTGCTGTTTCCTTCAATTTCTGTTGGAAACGACCACAAACACCATTTATACTATTGACACTTTACAGAGAAGCGCTGCATGTAAGAAAACCATACGACACCACCAGTATCTTTAGTCTATGTGTGATTGCATGCACTTCCGTCATGATTTTTGTACTCTGGAACTTGTCTCTGTAACACACACATAACAGTACCGAAGAAGATATAAGAATGCAGAAGCTTTTTTTTAACTTTCTTCACGTCGTTGTTGTTGTTTCTGATGCAGTATAGTATCCTCCGTTGACCCATTTTTCATTTGCCCCATCACATTGCATCGCTAATGCATTTTAAATGAACCAAAAATCAGGGACAGCAATAAAACATAACCTATACGTAGGTATACCGTACCAACATACCAGCAGGAGGGCGGACGATTCAAAGCGATTTGGGTAGCTGCGCTCTTTCGATTCAATTTTTCCTGGAGAAAAATATTATTTCCAGAATACTAATGGGGCGTGTCTCATACTCTCATATATAATCAGAAAAAAAATATAAGAAGAAAAAGAAAAATTCAAAATGACACTTTGATTGTGATAGTGCGGTTGTCCTGTCCCTATGGGTGCATAGTGAAAACAAAAATCACACAAAAATGATGCTTTATGCGCACATTTTTGTTCATCCTTTGTGGATTGTATCATTGCTAGCCTATCGGCCAAATTATTCCATTCTCTTTTTCTCTGTGCTTCACTTTTGTGTATGGAAAATACGAACGCAGTAATCTTGGACAAGAAATGAATATTTTTGTTTCGCTTTGCCGCCAGAAACAAACTCAAACCATTATAATCCTTTTGACTGGGCTAGTTGTTGTCGTTTCATACTGAAGGACGATCCCTTGTGTTTTTTTTTTTCTTGTTGAAATGTAAAAAAAAAAAAATACTCAACAGAAGAGAATGGTCGGTTGTTTTACCATTGTGAATTGAGGTGTCATCTTTGTCCACTGTGTTTTGCTAGAATATAAAATTCATTTTTTCTTTAAGGTGGTTTTTTTTGCTTGGATCCTTTGAGTCTGTGTATTTTTATATGAAGACACTGACACAAGAATAGAGTTTCCACTTGTCTACTGGGACATCAAGTGGATTCTTTTGAGATTTGAATTTTTTTTCCTGTAGTTGGTTTTTGAATTAATTCAAATTTTTAAGAGGTATGGAAAAAATACTATAGTAATGGAAAAAGGGAGTTTTTAGTATGGTAAAAAATTCGTCGAATTTTCATTAACATAGAAAGTGGTTATCAACGGTTTTTAAAAGGAATTTAATTCACAAGATACTCTTGCCGAATGTTAGGGCCTAAGGGTGTTGCGGGGGATCTTCCTTAATGAGGATTATGGTTCTATATAAACGCATTATTATAAAAGATAGATGAGTATGGATTGGAACACTCTTGTAACATAACCATGGATTCAGGCTCTTGATAGAATTCGGAGATTTTGAAGGCTAATTGGTTGCTAACAACTGCTATAAAAACATGAGAGAAGTTGACAGTCTAGAACTTGGCTGCAAAAGTCTTAATGTTGCTGCAATCAAATCTGTCCAGCATGAGGCCTGCTTAGTAAAAAATCTCAGGCAATCGCTCTACCTTGTAGTGGAATTATAGATCCGTCAAGTTCTAAGAAATTTTTTAGGCTTTGAAATACTGACTAAGTAGAAAAGAGAAATTATGTAGATCACCTATAGGAGAAACATGGTAATAGTTCTAAATCATCGTCCCGGCTGGGAAAAATTGCCCTTAGGGTGGTGTTCTATCCCTCCTGATGGTGTGGTCTATTGTGGTAAATGCTAAGTATACTGAGCAATGACGGTTACTAATGATTTTGCCATCATAATCAAAAGCAAATTCGAAGAAACAATCTCGGAATTCCCACAGAGGGCACTTAACCTCGTTGCTGACTGCTGAAAGTTGGCATACACGTCAAAGAATTCAAATACGTCATTTCTCTAATAGCTAACCCCGGGAGAAAACCATAGACAAACCCGGAATTTGTCTATGGACCAGCGGAAGTCTAATTGGTAGAAACTGGGGTATAAAGCCTAAAATTATGAAGTGACTTTACACAGCTCTAACCAGACCAATTGTGACATATTGATTGATGTGACCCTCACCTAATCTAAATCAATAAGTAAGAGGGATTAATCATTCTGCGTATAGTCGCCTAAGAAAATAACGCCCAAAACCGCCAAATCAACAATTTGCCTCAAAAATTGGAATTTCGATGGTTCACTCTATTAGCTTCGACTCTTTTGTAGATTATAAGCTTGGCAATAAATAAATTGGTCAAATTAATTAATATCGGAAATAACCAAAAATATTATTGGCATTTCACACGATACTATAAGTATCGCTAGAGGACTCGCAGAAGAACTCCCCGGCGAACGAAATCTGCTTCCGGGGAACTCAAATCGAACAAAATGCTAATGCCCAGTTGCACAGTGCAGAGTTCAGTTTCAGTGTAACTTAAGTTTGAGTAGAGAAAAACAGATAAGTGTCACTCATGTATATTTTGCGTTTCACAGTCGATTCACATACTCACCTCAAATGGTACAAAAAACTTGGCAGCACTTATAAAAATTGTTGTTTTAAAATATTTAATAATATATTCGATTTTCCAAATGGTTCGTTAATGACAAAAAACCCCTAACTTTAGCAAGAAAAATAATTATTTTGTTTAATTGAACTCGTAAAGCGAAAAAAAAACCAAACGAACTTGTCAACTTGACAGCTGAAAAGCTTGCCACCTGTCTCGTGTGACACTTAAGTGTCCGATATTGGGCACTTAGGTTTTATAATCAAATATGACGCTATGAAACAGAAATCGAATCTTGAGTGGAATTTGAGGGAGAATGGATACTTAAGTGGGCACTGTGCAACTGGGCATAATTGTCTGGTTTGATAATGTAATGTTGTGAGGCTGATGCATCAAAATGTCATTTATACACACATGATAAAAAAGCATCAATATTTAAAGTGCATCTGGCTTTAACTTTCTTATTAAGATATGAAATTACCTACAGAGACCATAGAGACACAAATAGCTGTTGAATTGTGAAATAACAAAAAGTGTAGCTCAGCGCAGTTTCGCTACAAGTTATGTAACTGCAAAAAACAAAAAAAAAAAACGAAACGAAAATATCAATTAACGAAAACCATTTTCGCATTTCAAAAAATGAAAGAAATTATACGAAAGCGAAAGATTGATTCCTGTATCTTCATTCGATGTTTCCTTCTTCATTGCAAACATTTAAGCAGTTTAATTGAAACTGCGTACTTTTAGGGGCTGTTTCACAGTTCGAGAAACTTTGTTTTTTGACTGTAGTACCTAAAAGTATGGTTTTGCGCCTTAAAATATAGAAAACAAAGTGGAAAAAAAACTGTTTCCCTCTGTCACCCGTAATTTTCAACCGATTTTGTTGATTTTTTTTTAAATGTCGGTAGCTACGGTGATTGGATGATAGGCTAAACAAATTCAAAATCGGACAAAGGGGCGTGACACCACCCATACAAAAAAAAAAAAAACATTCAAAATCGTATATTTCGAAAACCACAGAAGCGATTGAGATCAAACTTACAGATAATCTTAGGTATTGGCCGTAGAGTACTTCTGTGAAGATTTTTCAAAATTAGATAAAGGGGCACCTCCAAAACAAAAAAATTAAAACATTGTCGCCCGAAAATAAATGGAATAAAATAAAAAATAAAAAAAAAAAATTAAAAAAGAAGCAAAAAACGAAAACGTCATGGTAGATTTCGTTTTTATTTTTGGTTCGGGCAAGCAAAAAATTCCTTTCGTTTTCAAAGTTACATAAAGCAAAACGTTCGTTTTACAATAAAACGTTTCCATCTTACAGAATCCCACCTCAGGTTTTCAATAGGAAAAATGTCTGAAGCAAACAAGTAGCTTTCCCATTGATTGTTCCCATACAAATGTCCATTCCATTCGAATGAATTCGATCAATCAATGAAGTGGAAAAGAGAAACTCATCTGTTGTGCCTTCAAGGACTGAAAAACGATACATTTTAATATTGTGTTCCTCGTGGAATTTTCAATTAACCACCACTTATAATAAAGAATTAATAATCCTTATTACTCTACCCTTAATCAAGAGTCGCATGGCAGAAAAAGGACTTTATTTGTTGTTGTTTTTTTTTTATGATTTCATCTCATCAGTAGGTAGAACGTGGTACTGTATTTATTTTGTTTTTCTCTTACCTCCAGCGCGCATATATAGCTGATGAGGATACACATGAAATACAAAAACCGGGCGTAACGGAACGGAAAACTGCTTTATGAGAATAATTAAGCTTCATTCTGGTAGAGCGCTTTCATTTGCATCTATTTTTGTGGGCAGCAAAATTTCAATTAATTATAATCTCCACTTGGTTTTATTTTTGTTAATATCAGGGACGAGGGTGTATGAAGCTGAAGCCACGAAGAAAAGAAGAAAGAAAATTAGAAATCTGACACTAAAACCTAAGCTGGCACATGGAAGTATCCTTTGGCATAACCATTAGTCGGGCGAGTGGTCAGGAAGGATTTCAAAATAATTTTTCTTTTTTTTTACCACTCATGTAATAATCGACTTGCTCTATCTTTCTATATGGCTCGGACTGGACTGACCCTCATCGCGAACTAAATCCTGTTCACAGTTGAATTCATGTGTTGTTAAAAAGAAGCACCGTCTAACCAAAATCGGTGGACCAACACATAAAAAAAAAATGCCATGAAAGCGCATGAAGCGAGAAATTATCTTGGTAGAAAAAAATATCCACCACTACCACAAAAAAAGAGGAATTGAATGGTATGCGAAAGGGGCAACATAAAAAATAAAAACCATGTGACGTCCTTTTTATTATTTATGCCTTTTAATTACATTGAGATTAAATATATTGTGAGAGCCACATACAGCAGCCATTCAAAGGTTAACTGCAAGGCATCATGCGTTTGGTTGGTTTCGATATATTTTTTTTCCGGGATGCTGATTCGAGTTTTTTTTTTTTTGAATGTGTTCCCCAGCATTTATATAGAAGACAGTGTTATTCAGGTTTACATATGGTGGCGCGAGTTGTGGTGCTAGTGCTACTGATGGTGGCGGTGTACGTCCGTTTCATTATTAATTTAACGAATTTATAGTTTTGAGCAATTTGTAATAGGGTGTAACAGGGTTTATTTTTTTTTAAAGATAATTTTCCCCAATTTCCACGGAACGCGAACATACTAATCAGGATTTTGTATTTAAAATTTATTTTTAACGAGTTGAGATGACATTTTTTGTGAATTGATTAAAGCTGTAGCATTGATGAACATTTTGTATAGAGAATGTCCTTTCACAATTGGGGACCGCGAGTTTCATTAACAGAAATAGGGAAGGTTAACAAATATAGGTAAATGGCTCTGATTTTTGAGTTCTAGTTATACGATTATAAATGTCACGTATTGACATGCTGATGTCACAAAAATTTACTCAGCGGGTCGTCATGTACGTGACGAGCAAACGTGACGGAATTTGTTTTTGTTTAGAGTGTAAAATCTATTGATTCCGTGGACGTATAGCTCGTTCACGGATGCGGCGATTCGACCCCACTGATCACGCAGTATTAGGCCTTCCGCACACGGCTAGTATCGTCATCATATCGTCATCGTCATATTATGCATTTGCCGTGCAGCTACGATAACGATACTCGTATAAAACCGCACATGACGCCATTTCCAATCGTCAAAATACAAAGCGTAAAGATGTCGCCTGACATTTTTTTTAAATAAAATATGTAAAACTCCAAGTTTCGCCTTTCTGTGATCCGCCTTTCTGTGATCCGCATCAAAGCTACCTTCCAAAACATAAGCCTAATATGTGCACACGCCCATACCGACGAGGCAGAAGATCCCATCAAGGAGGAGTTTTATGACCTCCTGGATGGAGCCTACGGAGCCTGTCCGGAGTATGATGTAAAAGTTGTACTCGGGGATTTCAATGCCAAAGTCGGAAAGGAAAACATCTTTGGCGGATTAGTTGGTAAGCACAGAATCCACGAAACGACAACAGACAACGGCTACCGACTAATCGATTTTGCAGCAGCTCGTAATACGGTGATAAGTAGCACTAGGTTTCCAAGGCTAAGGATCCACACAGCAACCTGGCGCTCTCCAGACGGTCGAACCGCCAACCAAATCGACCATGTGCTAATCGATGCGAGGCACGCATCCAACATCCTCGACGTGCACACATTCCGAGGGGCAAACGTCGACTCTGACCATTTTCTTGTCGCGGCTAAATTCAGAGCTCGACTGTCCAACGAGAAGAAGCTGCGAACCGCCCAGAAGAAGAAATTCGACGTTGGACGCCTTAGCACACCTAGAGTAGCCAGAGCCTACAGCGAGCGCCTGAGTATGAAACTCTCCTCTGTGCACTCACCTACCACAAACGCCAACAATCAGTGGTGCCAGTATCGCGACATCATCAAAGAGGTAGCCGAAACCACCGTAGGGTACCAGCCACCCCAGAGAAAGAGCCCGTGGTATGATGATGAATGCGTGTACAGGAAAAAGGTGACAGAAGATGCACACAAGAAAGCGCTGCAACGCAAAACAAGGGCAGCGAGAGAAGAGTATCGAGCCAGGAGAAGGGAGGAAAAGAAGATCCTGCGTAGAAAGAAGAGGGCTTACGCAGCTTCCCAACTCAAGGAGATCGAAGAGTCGCGCGATCGTAATAACATCCGGAGGTTTTATAAAAAAGCTAAGCAACTGGCTGCTGGCTACAAAACCGGAACGCAGGCTCTTCGAGATACCGAAGGAAACCTAGTCACCGAAGCGCAGGGAATAGTAGATGTGTTTAAGCAGCATTTCCAACAGCTGCTTAATGGGCATCATATAGAGAGAGTGATAGGGCAAGAAGAGAACCCACGTCCAGTCAATGAGGAACTAGTCCCACCACCAAGTATAGAAGAAGTTGGCTTAGCTATAAAAAAGCTTAAGAACAACAAGGCCGCAGGCTCTGATGGTCTACCAGCGGAGCTCTTTAAATACGGTGGTGATGTTTTGGTAGGGAGCATGCACCGAATCATCAACCAAGTATGGGTGGAAGAAAACATGCCCGATGACTGGACTATCAGCTCCATATGCCCCATCTTCAAAAAAGGCGATCCTATGTCTTGCAAGAACTATCGAGGCATATCCCTGCTAAATGTCGCATACAAGATCCTATCCAACGTACTGTGTGAACGTCTAAAACCGTTCTGCAACACACTAATCGGCACGTACCAGTGTGGCTTCCGGCCCGGCAGATCGACTATAGACCAAATTTTCACACTGAGGCAAATCTTGGAAAAGACCAACGAATTTCAAGTCGAAACTCACCACCTATTCATCGACTTCAAAGCCGCGTATGATAGCATACATCGTCAGGAGCTCTATATGGCGATGGCCGAATTCGGAATCCCGGCAAAACTGATTCAGCTGTGTCGCGCGACGCTGGAAAACACACGCTGCAACGTGCAGTTTGGAAGCAGCTCTTCCGAACTATTTCAAACATGCACCGGATTTCGGCAAGGAGACGCCCTATCATGCGACTTCTTCAATCTCGTACTGGAGCAGATAGTGCGCAGGGCAGGTGTCAACACGGAAGGCACTATCTTCAACAGGTCCGTCCAGCTGCTTGGCTATGCGGACGATATTGACATCATCGGTCGCTCCCAGCGTGCCGTGATAGAAGCGTTCACGGCGATTGAAGAACAGGCGAAATCCGTTGGACTTGTAGTAAATGAGGACAAGACTAAGTAGGTACATGCTATCAACAAACAAACAAGCATCTGTCCACCGCCTAGGACAAAACGTCACTATTGATAGCAATAATTTCGAGGTAGTTAAGGAGTTCACCTACCTCGGAGTAAACGTAAACTCCACGAATGACACCCTAGTGGAGATCCGACGAAGAATTACCCTAGGAAACCGTTGCTACTTCGGTTTGGCAAAACAACTGGGTTCAAAACTCTTAACTCGAAGGACGAAATGTGTGCTCTACAAAACCCTTATCCTGCCAGTTCTGCTTTATGGCGCCGAGTGCTGGACGATAAGCAAGAAGGGAGAGCTGATACTGGGCTCCTTCGAAAGAAAAATACTTCGGCGGATTTTTGGTCCTGTGTGCGAGGAGGGCGAATGGAGGAGAAGATACAACCGCGAACTCTATGAGCTGTACCAAGATGTGGATGTAGTCCAAAAAGCCAAAACACGTCGACTACATTGGCTCGGCCACATCGAGCGAATGGACAATAATGCTCCAGCCAAGAGGATCTTCGAATCCCAGCCCCCAGGTTCGAGAAGACAAGGAAGACCGAACCTCCGTTTCAAAGACCAAGCCATCGCGGATGCCAGAGCGCTTGGTCTAGACAATTGGAAGCAGCGTGCCCGGGATCGTAGAGGATGGAAGGCTGCAGTGTCTCAGGCAGAGACTCTTCACGGGTCGGGAGCCCGATAAATAAAATATAATAAAAAAAATAAATAAAACTCCAAGTGTACTCGTACAAAGACGATAAGCGGCCGACACTGCTTGACGATAGTCGTCACGGTACGCATACGCATACGCTACGATGACGGTACGAGCCATGTGCGGAAGGCCTTAATTGTGCGACATGCATTCATTCATTCATTCATTTTCAATGGTCCGCTTGTCCATTAAGTGGGTCGCGGGTGTAGGTTGCTCAAGTGGACCCTCCATAGCTCTCGATCCTCCGCCATCGACTCTAAATCATCAAGGGCAATCCCCATACGGTTATAGGAGAGATTATGGACTTGATCTAACCATCTCATCCTTGGTCTACCTAGAGGACGCCTACCCGATGGTACGGATTCCATAGCACGTCGTGGAATCCTGGTCGGGGACATGCGTTTAACATGACCAAACCACCGAAGCATGGATCGCTCCGTCCGGAGAAGTAGCTGCTCGACATTGAGTTCCTCACGTATTCTGGTATTTCTGATGCGATCTCGACGGGTCACACCAGCAATACTACGGAGAAATCTCATTTCGGCAGCTTGTATCCGCGATCTTATTCTTTCGGTCATTACGACATGCATTTGTATCCTAAAATCTATGACATCCCCGCTTTGTCTTGTTGTGACTGCAGAGCTGAATGACAGAAGTGAGTGACCGGCGCAGGGCAGAAGATTTCACTGAGTGACAAGGTGACACGATTGACACAACCTACTGACGGGCAGTAGCGTCATCATAGGTACTGCTCGTGATGTGCACCAAATTTGCACGAATATACCACAAGGCGATTACAAAGTCATTCAACTCAGTCATTTGGTTGTGACATTTAATTTGTGTCAATCGTGTCACTCGGCGTGACAAGTCGCTTGACTGTCAGCATGAAAAGAGATTCGATTTTGCGGAAAAATGCCCCACTAATACGTCATGAGTTTGATTTGGTTTTTAGGCATTATTTGTAGTCTGATAAGGATATAACTCCTCAGCATGTGTGAACATTGAATAAGATAATGTCATGATACGAGTAAATTTGACAACATCGCTTATATTTAAATACGGCATCAATGATTTCAATTTGGCCATCTATATCCGGCGGTCAATAAGTATGCGCCAGGAAATATATTTCAAATTTAAGCGTCCAGGGAGATGGTATTCTTGATATTCGGAGTCCCAAATACCAGCAAATTCTGTCTAAATTTGTATTATCCTGAGACAGCCGAGAGTGTCATTTATATGTTGGAAAATGCTCCCAAAAGCAGGAATACACGAGGATCCTTCAATAGGGGTAATAGTTTTTCAATCAAGATTCACTTGGTTCTGATTAAATTTTTTGACATTAAATTTTTTTTTAACAGCTGGTTGTCGACAATTTGCCAGAGTTTGCAGTTTCATTATGCAACGTCTGACGCTTCCAGACCATTTATAAATTATTAAAAAATATTCCTACAACTCGAGCTCAGTTTTAGGTTCACCATAGACTTGAGTGACCAAAAATTTAAGCCACAGTGTGCGTTAGTTAGATGCATTGCTCAAGGATCAAAATAAAGCAAATATTAAATTGAATATTAAATACTTCTCTTAGATGTTTAGTTTTATGTAGAATACAAAACCGCCGCCAACTATTTTACTTCCAAAGAACTTTAACATTAACCTTTAAGAAGGTAATTGTTTCTATTTTTTTTAGGCCAAACTTCCACCTCTCCCCGTTTCAATTCTATTGACACAAGAATATTCTCAGCTGTCATTTCCCATCGAGTGGCAGTCACTACATATACACCAATAGAAAGAAGTCTTATCCAATATAATCCGTAGCCAAATTCATTATTATTGACATCGAATGAACGTTAATCCTCGAGCACATTTTCCCTGCAGCTATTCACTGTTATCATTCAACTTATAATTCAGTCACTCACTTATTCACTCGCCGTCGCTACCGCATCATTAACGCACAAAGCCAAATGATTCAAACGGCTGTCAGAGCAAGTGAAAATCCTGTCATTCAAGTGGTTATTTATCGATACTTTTGGTCTGTGTATATGTCCTTCGCAGGGGTTTTTCTCTCTTTCTATGGCATTTGGAGGATAATCGCTATTGTTGCGTCGGACCTTTTGTAACTCATACTCTACCATCGCACTATTGCGATATATAATAAACCAACAAAAGCTTAATCCTTAGGCCATTACGAGGTGGATTCCGGTCCGTTTTGCGAGTGGGGTGAGCTATGCAACACTATATACCTTATATTTTATATACCTACTGCAGAGCATGATATTCTTTATGGACACTTCATATATAGAGGAGGGACGATCACCTTGTATCCTTTTCGCAAATTAACTATGGCGCTGTTTTTTTTTCGTCTTCTCATTCTACCACTCGATGGCTATCCTCTTAAGGATTCTCTAGTTTCATTCGGCACAAATTGATTGTGCTGTACGATGGTGGCAACATCAGCAGTGAGATGATCTACCAATTTAGGGGCGCAGGGGCATCTAAAGGTTGTATACAATATTATAACACCGCACAAAGGAGGAAATCAACGGCAGAATATAAAGTGCTATTTGTGTGCGTATACCTAACACTGGATAGTAGCTGTTGGGGAGATAACAAGAAAATATGGTGGCACATCGAGTTTGGCATTTTTTTTTTTTGTTGGTCCTTTTTTAGATGATATAGGGGATGATGATGGGTTTGGTCATGCGGTATTATTATAAACCTAGTTTGTCGTGTTTCATATTTCATTTATAATCAGGCAATTGATGAGCAGCACAATGAATTGATTAATGGATTTGCAGACCTAGACTCAGCGAAGGAAAGTGTTCTCATCTACCTGTTGGGGAGGAGCTGCATAATTTGCTTTATACTTGGAGACATTGGGCGATGTGTACCTCACTTTATAATAATCTAATTAAAGAGAAGAGAGGTGAGGGAATCGAGACAAGACAAACAAAATATGGAAAATAATGGAATTGGCGCCCAACGATAGACCGAATAGGGCTCGATGTTCCAGTCGCAAGTGCAACAAATTTTCAAATTTGCAATAGCCTTATTCGCAGCCAACCTGTGAGCTTTGAAGTTTTCCTACGCAGTTTTTGTGGCTGTTAGGGAAAAAGAGTAAAGCCCCATTGAAAGATTTTAAAAACACCACGCCTTGTTAATAGTTAGTTAATGGTAACTAAAAGAGCTTACAAACTTGAAGAAAGTTAAATTTTTTAAAACACTGCATAATCGAATCAATTTGTCATAAACCCCAAATGTCGGTCGACACTTTCTTGAGTTGCCATGATTTACGCACTATTAACGATTAAACCGTCGAACAATATTTTTGTTTCAATACGGTGGTATGTTATTCTAATAAACGATTGGCGCCCAACGAGAGGTATTCAAGTTTACACTCCATTTGCTTCTTTGTACAACTTTATGGTTTTGTCAACGACTAAAAAACTGCAGCTGAACCTGACATTGGACATTTTTATGAATGGGTTTACTATTTTCCTGAGGTCGCGTCGTTTCGAATTATGGTGATTCAATACAATTTCCGCGATCTAATATAGTTCATGCCTTTAAACAACCAAGTATAACATTTACCCATAAAGGACTGCAAATTATTTAGAATTTAACTCAGCTGAGTATACCCTGATCCTTACTTAAGTCAATTCATTGTGGAAGTATACGTTGTACTGGCAAATAACCATTTTCAGTGTCGAAAACTGTACGCTTACTGATCTTGATCAGAATAAGCCCGACATAGCTTTGGATAAGTTTACCTCGATACTGTCGATGGCTAAAATTTGTTACACATGGTCACATTTTCGGTGTGTTCTGTATTCGTGAACGAAGTTGTGCCTTCTTTGCTGTAAGAGATAAATTGCCACAGGGATCAATACTTTGACCTGTCTTTTTTATCTAAGTTCACTATCAAAAGCAGACATTTATGTATCTTCCAAGAATTTCAAAAAGGGTTTTTAAAGAATGAAAAACTTTCCCATGTCGCACAGCATGCGGAGGACAGTGAAATAAATCCCAGGGACTTTCATCACATACCGTGCGATGTAACGACTTTGATGTAGCACGTTTTTTTTTTTTGTATTGGTCCAGGTTTTTTGTTTATGACGGCTTTTGAAGTTATAAAATGTTGATACATCCCACATTGACTTATTGAAATAAATCTTCAACTATTCTATCTGAACTGGAATTCTTTGCCTTATAAATCTTTTAAAAACTATGTAGATATTTTTTTAAGCGCAAAACAGCTGTTAGCGTCAGCGCTAGTCCCCGACTTAACTTGTTTGGTTTCTATGTAAGCTCAGAGCAGCTCCGATTCGACACACAAGACAAGAGAGATCTGTGGTCTATATTTCACCAACTTGACAAATTTGTATTTACGATACTTTTTCTAAAAAAAAAATTGTAAAAAAAAATCCTGAAATCCACAAACTTTTTAAAATGTTGCTCATACAGCATCATGCTGCACTATGGCCAACTTATATCATAAAGTGAAAGAATGGAGTCTAAAAATTCGATCAAGAGTGAAGCGATAGATTTTAAGTCGGGAGAGCCTTCATGGGGCTCTGCGTCTGGCACTACGGTATTTTTTTTATAAGAGCCTTGCCTAATTGAGAAGCGAAATGTTCATTGATAAGATGTCTAATGGATGAGTTGGTCTCTAGTTCAGTTGACTAGTCTAGCACTATTCGAATAGTTATGCGAAAGATTGCACGGTGGTGAATTGCAAATTACTTAGCAGATCATTTTATGAACGACACAACTCCCGGAAAGCGCAAATTTAAATTCATCCAGTTACTCCTGGGAGCTGAAAAAATACAAAGCAATCCCCTTTCACTTAGAAAAAAGTTGTTCAATGTGCAAATATTACTCGACTCAAGTTGGCATTTCAGAACTGTGCCTCTTTCTCGTCCATTTTGACAACACCAAAGGGCCTAACAAATGTCCTTCTATTCAATTTACACATCATTCTCTGTAAAAAAAAAACACACCAGCTTCTGTCAAATGTGTCTATTTAAGTTGAGCTTTTATTTTTGTTAAATATTAAACCCAAACTGCCACCAACAGGATATTCATTTTCATTAAGCAAAAAACACCCACCGCAGGGATACTCAGACTCACTGATGTATACACGTGTATCTACATTTCAAGTTAACTTTTCGGTGAAATTCATTTGGTTTTCCTTATACAGGAGAAATGCAAATACAGCATTCCTTAACGTTTTGGCTTAAACTCACAAATACTCGTACAAACATCGTGTCCGTATATACACCAGCCTACGGTAGAGAATTGTATTTTGTTTTTCCTTCTAATTATCCATTTATTTACACCTGAGCAAAAATTAAGCTTGCAAGTGCCAACTCAGATATTTCGCTTGAATGGTGCCGGTCGTCAGAGCACCACCGAACCAACTATATTCAGACCGACCGAAGGAAGAAAACGCGTCAAATAATTCAACTTAATGACCAAATTACGTCCGAGCATTCTGTCCCATGTGGCAACTTGCTGTTGCTTATTGGGAACGTTATTTCTCTGTTGTCCTTAAGAGTTGTGCGGCTTGTCGCTCAGTGGGGTGGACTGCGAACGGAATGGGGCGGGTTTGATAAGTTATTTGTGCGTGTCGCGGTCAATTTTCTTGTTTTTAGGTTGGCATCATGGGAAATGTTTTAGTTGATTACTGGTTCGGGGTTTCACTTATGTCCTGCCAACCAAATAGATGGAATAATACACGCATTTTGTGGGTGGGTCGATGGAGGGCACATTTTTGATGATGACAGTGTATATAGGAGTTTTGATGGCTCGTGCGTTTTGATTTTAGGATTGTCGTTAATTCTTGTGCTGCTTTCATTCGGGTTTGCTCATTTAGGCCTAATATTTGCGGTGTGGTTTTTTTTATAATGACACTGTTAAGTGGGCCGTAGAAGCTTGTTGATTTGTAACTTATGGTTTTGTGCGTGGTTAGGATAAATTGGTTCGTTGCGCCCACTTAAATGTATAATTTTCATGATGGCGTTGAAAGGGGTGGCAACAGATAATTAAATGTTTAAAGCAATTTTATGGAGATCGACTACATCGCGGTAGTCATTATCATAAATATCATACTGCTGAAATATGATACGGGGATGGAGAGCAGTATCTGTATATCTGGACGGAATCAAAAGTATCTCAGATGTCAGATTATATGACAGTGGGTTTTAAGTAACACGATACATTGCCATGTTCAGTTGTCCATCTGAAAGCAGCCGCCATTGGCCGTTGGGTGTATCGAAGCTGTATGTGATTTTGAAAGGAGAAACTGATGGGGGTATGCCTCTCTGTAATGTAACCATTGATAATGCCATTGGCGGTTAAATAATGCACGCAATGGCTACCGGCAATCAGTGGGTAATGAACGAACTATACTAATACAATGTACGTCGCCTTTGTTCAGAGCTTCATCTATCCATTTGTAAACGTATGGGTTTTAGATTGGAGGTCAAAGTCGCTTTTAGGACTTTGGAAGATTCACTGCATGGTGAATATTTGGCACGGGGAATCGTTCTGTACGTGAGTCTATGGAAATAAGTTCCAATTAGCTGTTCTTTGCCGCTGTAAGGGGTTTGGTGAAATATGCGAAAATCGGCAACGATATGGATATAGGCAGGGAGGAAGTAAATGGGGTCCGTCTATAAAGCCGTCACATGGGTTTCGAATCGATCATGGTTTTTCAAATCAATGGGCAGGATTACTGTGATGGGTAATATTATGGTACATGATGTAAGTAGATTACAACTTGAACTTGCTGTATAATTATCATTGGGAAGGGTTCAAAACTTCTGTAGGCAAAGTTTGAATAATATTGTTCACAATCACAATCAGAGTGATGAGTCTTCTGTTGGATAACATATAGGCCATCACATGTTAATCCTCGTACTATATTTTAAGGCCTTCTTGGGAGTTGGCGTCTTTTTAGGAAACTTTATAACAATGTTACAAACATGACAGCAGCAGATGCAGCAACATTTCTCCCGATAAGTTGACGAATATCATGCAACTAAAGGCAGCTAGCTTTGATAAGAAATGGCTTTTTAAGAGTATCGGTTGAGGTACAAAATCTTTTTGAATCTGATTCACAAGATCTGTCAGCGTGCCCATATCGGTCGGTATAAATGCTAGCTCATGAGTCGTAACCGCAGATATATGGATCAAAACGTATACCCTGAAGACGGTATGAAGCACAGAACAGTCTGTATACGTTGGGTGCATATAGCCAAAATAAACCGACTTTTTTCCAACATTTAGCGGCTGCGTTAGCCATCTTCAAGGAGCACTATTACTAGTAGTCAAGTAGGACCGAAATAAATCAATCGCATAATGTAAATCACTTAAGATAACACCATTCGACGACAGCCAATACTCATTATGAAAATTATAGAGAGCGTTCAGTGTACTCTGTTGGAGGGTCTTTGTTCTGTCTTAGCCTTGGCGAGAATATCAGCTTCATCCAGTCCACTTTCTTTTACGAATCTGAGAATGAGTAGCGGGTCCATGGTTATCTGGTAGCTGCCCAGATGTCTAATCGTCTTATGGGTCAGTGCTCAAAAATGGTCTACTGTTTCGGCGCTCTCATCATCGAAGAATCTGTAGAGACCTTTGCCCGGGTATAAACATTTTCCTCACTTTTTTCTTTAGTTCAGAGTGTCCTGTTAGGAACTATGTCATAATTTGTAGGTACCTTGTTCTTTCCTAGACTTGATATATGTTTGGAATCTTCTTAGGTTATATGTAGAGTTCTAAGAGTTTCTAAGCTTGGTTTCAGACCTTGGAGCTTTTGCCATTTTTTTTCTTGGTCCATTATCCCGGAGAATGGTTCAGGCCATATTTATTGCTCTGTTGTACCTTACCATTGACTTGATGCCTACGTAGCCCTGTATCCTATTGAAGGCATTTCCTTCCCTTAACAATATAGCCGTGAAGTTCCCTGATGATAGCCAAGCCTACCTGACGTCACTGCTACATTGCAGTTTTCGTAGTTTCTTTCGAGATTCATCCGAAAGCACCTAGGAATCTAAAGCTCATATTTCCGCTTGAAAGAAATTGGTACAGAACACCTGGCTTAAACACTTCTGCACTAGTTCCTCTGCCCCTGTCCGAATGACCAATTTGGATTCTTAGCAACCACCTATCTTAGTTACAAAAAAAAAAAAAACGCGGTGAATTTTGACTGAATTTGTATTGCCTATAAAGGATGTACTGTTCATAAAACTGAACATATAACAAAAATATCTTGTATTTCGATTGAGACTATAGGTACTGACAATTTTAGAATTTTTCGGCTCTCATGATAAAGATTTCTCAATTCTTAGCCGCCAGAATCTTGTAGTAGATATTTAAGAATTCGTCACGCAATTGTATCTCAGTGCCCCGAGTTCATTCTAAATGTCATCGTTCAATACGTCAAAGCAAAGCGCCTTTCCACAATCGTCATTTCAATAACCCTAATCGATACTAAGACGACCGACCACAGGTCATCATACAAAAAGCTCGCTTACAATTCCTGTCAGTCTCGTATCCACAGATTGATTTTCAATTCATTAGAATCCCATCTCCCAAATGCCTTTTCTTGTTCAGATTTCTAAAGAAAACTATTTCCATTCACATTGCGTGTCGTATATGGACTCGTTTGCGTCCATAAAAACCACATTAACTCTTCCAAACATGTGTGTCTACAACTTCCCAATAAAAAAGGAAGAAAAACGAACCAAATTGCCTCCATTTTCAATTAGATAACATACAACGCATCATCGTCATCAGCAGCAGTCTTTGGCTCTGCCGGCCGGCGCGTCCGAATGAAAAGAGGAAAAACTTTCAAATATCCATTAGTGTAGTAATGAATTGGCCTTCTCCTCGCCAGTGTACATTATATCTGTCAGATAGACGACCGTTGCTGTTGCTGTTGCCGCAACTGCAGCATCACAATTTTGGCGTCTGCTGTATTGGTAATTATTAGTTCACCGAAAGATCCCTCCAACACTTCACCATCACTCGCAGACTTTCTGTTTATTATCTCTTGTTTGTTGGCATATGTGTTCATCTTTTTCAACCCAAATTGAATGTGTCTGTATATATATATGTGAGCCGGAATGTTCGTCTTTTAATTGAATCCAAACACCATTCAACATTCCATTCGATTCTTTGATTTCTGTATATAGTTGGAGATAAGATTAGTTTGGTTGGTATAGAATCACTTTTAACCACCCCCCAACTCCATGTTTCTGTGAAGATCCTGCAAAAGGGTGTTTGAAAGATATTATTTTGATTGGGATCCTCTTCGAAATTTATGGTTAGACAAGCCATCAAAACGATACGAGATACGATATTGCTTCTCATATATCCCCAACCGTAGCAAATTATGACAAAGTATGATGAATGTGTATCTTCTACACGCAGAATGATGTAAAATCCAAACATAACAAGGATTCTGCGATGAGATATCCTTTTATTTTGTAAAGAGAAGAAATTTATTAAGCCCCATATACATTTATACGTATAGGCGCACAGACACACATATTGAAAGTGAAAACCCCCCCCCCCCCCCCCAGTCGGTCTTTAAAATAATAATCCTGAGCAGGCAGTAACAAAATATGATTTCACGTCCATTCAATTCCGTTGAGACACAATGACAGGATGAAGCCCATATAGACACTAGACACAAGGGATAAAGGCAACAGAATTCATGAAAGAATTCCATTTTCATATCTATACATTATGTTTCTGAGAATGTTGAGCTTATGTCTTAGGATTCTGTCGGATTTTTACGGCAACTAATTTATCTTTTGTTCCATTCCGATCTAGATCCAAGGCAGTGGTATCACTTGCATATCCTCCTATAATACCTATATAGACAAGAAAGAGGAGTGTTGCTTTGTTGTGTGAATATCATATTTTTCTTATCATTCCTTTTATCGTGAATAATGGACCGTATACTGGAGTTATTAAATTAATAATTTGAAAAGAAAAAAAAATCTTCTTCAGACTTTTTATTTACTCTCACGTTCGTTGGGAAATGAATAACATTTCAGGGACATTTGGTGGGTTTTAGAAATGAAAAATTCTATGATCAGGTAGAGATTCTTATCCGAGAATGATTTAAGATGAAACATGCTTTTCCCATTATATTTGATGGGATTCTTTTGATTTCGCTCTGTGGAGAATATAGGCTTTTGGCAATTGTGTTTAGTGTTAATTTACACACTTTGGAATATTTTTCATAAATTGATTGCCATTGGAAAATTATTTTTAAAATTATTATTATTTTCAATACAAGGCCATGCCACATAAAAATTTCCTTTTCCATAGGCAGTTGTACTTCATCAACGTGGTCTAACCTAGATTCCTATTCAAACGGTCAGACATTAATAAGTCACTGTAGGGCCATCAAAATTAAAGTAAGGAAGTGCTACAAAATTTACCTGTAGGGCTATTTCTAAATGCGCGGTGGATCGTATTGAAAGCGATACTTCCATGCGATACTGTGCTTTCCAATTTTTTCCAATTAAGGCACAATCACATTCAGACAAATGCTAAAAAAGTTAGAAAAGTGGAAAAAATTAAAAAAACACACGCATATTTGTGCGACATCTATCGCGAAGAGTTTTCCTTAAAAGCTCTTCCTTGACACTTAGAAGATGTCAAGAAATAAGGCAGGCTTAATTTTTTTATTTTTCATAAGTGTCAAATGTATGTCAAAAGTGGAAAAAGACACTGAATGACCCTATTCCCGAGTTGGATGACGCAACTGCTGGAGCAACTCAATTGGGTGACGTGACGGTGCAACCAGCCATTTAGTTTCAAAGGCCAAGCAGTTACGCGGCGAAAAGAAGGCACGCAAAATCATGCTGAAATTGTATTTGAAGCAAATCCAAGGCGTCAACCGTGTTCTTCGCAAGTCGAAGAACATTTTGTTCGTCATAAACAACCCCGATGTGTACCTACAAGAATCCCCACAATGACACAAACATCATCTTTGATGAGGCCAAGATCGAGGGTCTTTTACAACAAGCTCAAGTGCCAAGTGGTCACCGCTGAGAAGTTCAAGGCTCCAGAATCGGCTACCGGTACACGTACACCGTTGATACCGTTGACACCGTTGGCATAACCACCTCAGTGGCACCAATCGCCGAGAAAGATGTAGATGAGACTGTAGTTGACGAAAAGGACATTGAGCAAGCGAACACAACAGCCAAGGCCAATTCACTTTGTTTCACTATAATTTGTATTTTACCCGCCTTTTGAGATCATTCATATTTAATTCACAACAAAAATTCGAACAATAAAAAGAAAAACAAAAAGAAAAAAAAACTATTTTATTGAAATATGTATAGTACGTGCAAATTTATTTTTTTGACGTTCGATATAAAGCTTTTGTAATAAAAAATGACAAAACATCAAAGGAAAGGTATGTTTCCTCAAAATAGTTGACTTGCAGAGCTATCTGCTGAGGAGATTGTGAAAACTATTTTTAGTGTGTGTTGGTTTTTGGAGCTTGCAAAATGTGAAAGCTCAGAGCGCCTTGAGCTTTAAAAATTTTTATTTTGACAAAAATGAAACGGAATTA
The DNA here is from genome assembly GCA_949372485.1 of Cheilosia soror. Taxonomy (NCBI): domain Eukaryota; kingdom Metazoa; phylum Arthropoda; class Insecta; order Diptera; family Syrphidae; genus Cheilosia; species Cheilosia soror. The sequence goes on along the minus strand of OX443561.1, from coordinate 131,685,954 downwards.
TAGAAAGTAGTTTATGTGATAAAGGGAGAAATAGTATTTTTTTGTAACTTTGTTTACTTTTTTAATATTTTCCTGAATGTGATTGTGGCTTTAGACTTCCAATTTTCCATTTATATTTGCCCAAAAGTTTGACAGCTTTTTCCCGCCACAAGAATTCAGTTTATTTTTTATCTGCAATTAATCCGCCAGCAATCTGTCACCTAAATAGCTATCGCTTTTGGAAATACAAAAATATATAAATCCGCCATGAAGAGCGATCCGCCGCGCATTTAGTAATAAGCCCCCTGGGTTTCAAAAGCGTAACTCTTAAAAAAAGCTTCCTTCGAAGACATTCACATGAATTCTAAAACGTTTTTAAAGAAGTCTACCCTACAAATAACAAATCAAGTATAAGTACTTCACTCTCTGCCTGGTCTTGGCTAAGAGTCGTCAACCAAAAACAGCAATCACTTAACCCAGGGGTTCCCAAACTTTTCTATACTGCGACTCCCTATACAGGTTATAATATTTTTGCGACGCCGTTATAAAAGCACACAACGGAACAAAGCACATCAGATATGTGAATATAAGCTGAGCTTACTGAAGATTCACTAAAGGGGTTTTCAATGAGGATTGGTCGACATTGAAATGGAATAAAACAAGCTGTGTGCAAGGTATTAACGAGTCCCATGTATGCCATTATTGTATGGAATATAACACCATGTCCAAATGTTCGCCATTATCAGTCTGACGTATCCGAGTGGTCAAATCTGCCGCATAGATCCGGCTTAATTTTAGCAATGGCATTGGTTATGTTGGGTTTATGGACATCGGTCGATTGCGGTTTATTCGCACTGAGCTGCGACTTTAGGCAACGCCACAAGAAAAATTTTCCGAGGTTAAATCGCACGATCTTGGTGGCCAATTCACGTCACCTCTGATGGAGATCAGATAACCATACCCTGCAGGTCAGTGACACATAGCCACCTCGTGCTGGAACCACATGTTATCAGCATTGTTCTCTAGTACTCGCCGTTGATGGTATTGGCCTTACCACCGCCGTCATGCATAAGTTGCATTAGACTCTTTCTCCCAAATCTGGCAAGAACGACTTATTTTTAAACAAAATATTTGCTTTGTTTTATGTAAACAGTTTCATTTGCTTTTCAACGACTTCCCAAGGATCACACAAGCCGCTTATTAGTGGACCGTAGTAAATAAATAAATAAATAAATAGGTGGCGCAACAGGCGGGTGACACCCAAGGCCTAGCTTCTCGCAACCATTTCTATTTTACTTTAGGCCTACTGTGCACGTAGCTGCGCTTTATTCGCACGCTTTCCAGTTTGTTTTACGCTTACTTGCAGTTTCCTCGCAGCTTGAATATAACCAAACGAAGCTCTGTCCACGAAGCAGCAAAGTCGCATTTGCGACTACAAAAATATGCCTCATATGCAAGCTGCAAGCAAGCGTACAAAAGGCTGCAAATGATGAAAGCGTGCGCATGAAGCACAGCTACATAGACAATAGGCCTTACATCGCTGAGATATACGTTCAATAAAACACGCCTATTGTAAGACAAGTGGGATTAGAACAGAATAACGACAGCAATTATGAAAATAATCGTGAAAGTCTGTTTTACAGACTTAATGATGAGTTTTTTGTAGTGAAGTGAATACAATCCTACACGGTTTTCTTAATTCTTTTATAAAATAAATTGAATTCCGAACATTATTTATTTAATTTTACCATTTTTTTTTAATTTAGCAGGCATTATAGCAGAATCCAAAAGCCAAAAAATGTTTAGCACTTTTTCTAGCAGAAAAAAAATCTGCTAAATGCTAGATTCTAGCAGATTTAAGAAAATAATTATGGTCACTCTGCCCATGGTAGATGTTCCGAGTAACTCAAAGACATTCTCCCTCGAATTTTTGGGCGCCCCACAAGACAGTCTACTAATGATCATGTCATGACCATACAGTACATTTGACAACCGCGAGGACATCAACTTTCCTTCTGTTACAGGACAAGCAAACTTTGGAACTCGCTTCCTGGGGATATATTTCCAGAAGACTACAATTTTCAGCAATTTAAGTGCAGAACTAACATACATCTGCGAGCATCTCGGAGCGCTGTTGACGCATTATGGGTTCGCCTTTCCCGGGAGAAGTAGCTATTTAAAAATAAAATAAAAATCGGGAACAATCTTTGCTGATATTTTCCGATGGGATGAAATCAATTTAATTTGACCATGCCAGATTTTGAGCAGAACGCTTTGATAGTTAAGGCAATTTAGGCTTACTTAAGTATAAGGCTAGGCGCACATTGGATACTATTTCGTACGAATTTCTCTCATGCGGAAATGTACGCATACGCACGAAAAATCCCGACCTTCATGGGAGCGCGCACACTGGATGCGAGTCCGTCGTACATATACGAACGTATAGTTCCGACGACACGTCCGAATACAATTGGGTGTTTCTGGACACAGAAGGGGGTATGGGGCACGGCGCACTGTCTATTTAACGGAGAAAATCGTATTCAGTGTGCGCATTCTATTCCTACTACCATATTCATGCGTTTGCATACGATGTAAATTCGTATCCAATGTGCGGCTAGCCTTATTCTCTTGTCGTGATTTGGAAACATTTTAATTAATCGATCAAATGCAAGTTAAAGTCAGGAGAAAAAAAACATATACAATGTAGTTCCAAAAAGTGGGCGTGTCAAATCATAACCTTAAAGCCTTCTGGCAGTTTTAAGAAATATTTCAAAAAAGTTTCATTGAAATCTCTCCAGTAGTTTTTACGTTATTAGGTAACACATAAAACCCCCTACCATTACATGTATAGACAGTGGGAAGCCGTTGACAATTTAATCAATTTCTTAGGGAATTCGATGAATAAAGCTGAAAGCCTTGTAAGCGATCCCCAAGAGTTTTGCAAACAAAATACATAAACTCTTGTTCTGCATCTGAAAGGATTATAATGTACTTTTAAACAAAACGAAAAGGACTTCAGAGTTCCGAGCGAATTTGCATGCGACTATCATCTCACAGTGGGATTCAACTTTTCCACTAACAATATTAAATCAACCTCTCGAACATTGTTTGTATTCCAAAAATCCAATCATAAGCCATTTCCAAACAGCCAATAGTATACTTTCGAATAACTACTGCTAATGAAATTAATTCTCAGTTCTAAGAGCTTCTGTCGCCACGCTCGTGTATATCTATCTATACGAAAAGCCACAAATGCCTTTAAAGGCAGAAAGAAAGCAATCATTGTACAGAGTCATAGATAGCGATTCGACTGAATGTGAAATCCCCATTTGATTAGACTAATAGAATTCAAATAACTCATACATAATTCAAAAGGATATACCACCATCTATCCGGATACTTCACTGTCTTTCCCTGGTAGATATATAAAACGTAGTTATGCATCTCTGCAGAGATTTTTTTTCCATCCTTTTGATTCTGAAATATTTCCAGTCGTTGCTTTCTTTCGAACAGAAATGCAGATAATGAAATACGCTCGAGGTAATTAATTAGATCTCCTTTCTAAATACAGCAATAGATACAAATACACGTTTGTCGGTTTGCAATAACAAACATCCATTCAAAGTCATGGTGATGCTGCTCCGTAATATCCAATTTAAATTGTTTCAAAGAATTTTCATCTAGTTAATGAAATTAAAATCAAAATCAAAATCAAAACCAATTTCCATATTGCGAATTGGCATAGTCCATGATAGTCCTGATGGTTAGCTATCTCGTCTCGACAAGAAATCAACTTCAAGTGCCTGATGGTATAGAGTAGATGTAATAAACTAAAACTATACATACAGACAGTAAAGAGCCAAACAGAAGGATAAACTCTGTACTCAAAAACTTATGAAATTCCAAAGGAGAAATATTAATGAAATACTTCCTTCTTCGGGATACTTAGTACAAACTACTAAAAGATGAGCAAGAGGAGTTTGCCTCTGTGTATGCCACCAGACAAGAAAGAAAGCAAGAAAGACGAAAAGAGATTCCTCAATTGAAATTGAGTGCGAGAGTTGTGAAGGCGAACGGAATGATGGGTATGGGGGCTAAAGAAATATCCCACAAGGACTCGATCGACTCGATGCGAATGAAGAAACATCTGAAAGTGCCACTAAAAATATACAAACGCACACATCCACCATAGTTATAGAGCATTGCGTTATCTTTAGAGATGCAAAAAAAAAAAAAAACCTCCATGATAGAGATGAGTGGTCCAACTATATTGATGGAGTCTCGGTTTTTATGGAGGAGTATACGAATTACGGGTAGGTAGTAAAACTCTTGGAGAATCGGCTACTAAATTATGAATTACCATCTTAAATGGCAATAAACTAAACAGGCTGAAGCTGCTCGAAAGGATACTTATCCCAATAGGAGAGGACTGCTGAGGAATGTTTCTTAGACATTTATTCCCTTTTTAAGGGATGATTTCCCAAAATGCAAATATACAATCAAATTAATATCAGCAAGGATAACAAAGACACTGTATATGGGATAATATAACGATGATGATCGTTCAAACAGACTCACTTTTGGAAATATATTGTGAAACAAGTGGCAGAGATTTTTCGCTTTGTTGTATATAAAGAGTGCTAAGTTGTGGTGGTGGTTTCGTTATTGTTATTGCTATCAATGGGTTTGGAAATTATGTGGGTGTGGAGGGAAAATTGTTTTCCCCATGTAGAAGTTATGCAGTGTCTGCCAAATAAGTTCGAATCTATAATGACTTTTTTTGCAAACATTTTCTTGATGAAAAAGTCCTTTGTTTAACTAGGTTGTTTCCAGGTTAGTGCTACGATATTTACTTATTCATTTCTCATTGCGGGATGGTAGATTCGAGTATCATGATTTTCAGGCCCTCGTTTTCTAAGATTATGATAAAAAAAAAAAATAGTTGGCGTGTAGACTGTAGACACCCTAGGCCTAGCTTTTCACAACAATTCGTTTGTGTGATATTTTTTTTTTCATTTTTGGGACGAATGGAAGGGACGTACAATTTCATGCCCAGTCCGAACGGCTGAATTGAGAAGCTTTTTCAGGACAGTTATACTCTCGGATGTTTGTCAGACGTTCGCGAGAGGTGGCGCTGTGGAAAAAACCTAAAGATTTAATTGGTGTGTTTTTCAGGGATGGAACCTGGGACCTCGCACAATAGTCCAGCACAATGACCACTGAGCTATTGCGCCCACTCTAAGATTATGATAGACCTTGAAAAATGTATATTTTTGACCGATCGATGAGGGAAAACAGACACGAATGGCTGTACGATTTTATTTTATACAGAACGCGAATAAGAATAAAGAGGGGAAAGTCCACCTTCAGGTCTGTAGAAAGGCATAATCTGATCTTCGAAAAGTAAACGAAACTCTTTGAGAATGGAGGTTAAACACCGACCAACGGACTAAGGGATTTTAAAGCCCCAGCTAAAATTTTCGGGACAACTAGTGTACGGATAACGAACATCTAGAGATGATTGATGTACAAAATTGATTACCTTAGTTGTGAACATTATTGTTGCAAGAAACGTAAAGATGACCAGAGTACGCCTAGGCCAGACAGAAGTCCTAATGATTGAAGGGGGAAAATACCTTAAAGTTTCCACAGCTTTCTAACTATTCATTCATTCATTAATTTTCAATATCCTGCTTATCCATTAAGTGGATCGCGGGTAGCTTTCTAACTAATTGAAGTTAAAATTGCAGTAACTATGTATAGAGTTTTTGTTAAGGAGAATTTAAGTACGAAATCTCTAGGGAGAAAGCAGATTTGGTCAAAGCTAGATCTGAAACGTTTTAAGGATATTTGATTTTTTTACGACAAACTGCATATCAGCGCTTCTATAAGCGTCATCACAGGATGCTGTCCTAAAGCAAGAAGCTCAAACTGGTTCAATGAGTACCTAGAAGGAGGAAGAATGAGTCCCATGTAATATCACATCACAAGAGACCTTATAATGGTCTAAATGTGTCCACATCTGTCGAATGGCATACTTCAACCTAGGATCGGCCTATTATATTGCTCAATAGGAGTTCTTTTATTAGTCTTAAAAGTCTTTAACAAGGCAAAAAGAACAAGATCATCCACAGATTGGGACTGTTATAAGAAAAGCCTTAAAGACTACAAAAAAGGAATAAAAATCGCACAAAGAAACTCCTGGCAGAGTTTTTGTTCCAAAATTGAAGAAAACAATGAGGCTAGTAGAGTTAGGAAGATCCTGTCAAAGTCTCCCTCTATACCTAGCTATATAAAGAAATCCGATGGAACGGAGACGCAGTCTAGTCAAGAATCACTTCAGTTGCTTCTAGACACTCACTTCCCAGGAAGTGTCCAAGGGGATGATACCCAGACTCAGGAACGGTCCCATCCCAGAACTCATTTCATTTCAAAGGAAGTGATAAGCGAACGCAAACTTTCATGGGCGATTAATAGCTTCCTCCCTTTTAAATCGGCAGGACCAGATGGAATCATCCCGGCAGAAATGCAACATGCCTATGGCATTCTTAAACCTTGGATGATTCTACTGTTCTCCTTAAGTTTAGACCATGGTTACATACCAAAATTATGGAGAGAGGTGAAAGTGGTTTTTATACCCAAGACGGGAAAAGCCTCTCACACCACTCCAAAGGACTTCAGGCCTATTAGTCTGTCATCCTTTCTACTGAAAACACTAGAGAGACTGATAGATCTACATATTCGCCACAACATCAAAGCAGGGACTCTCTCAAAATCCCAACACGCCTACTGTAAGGGCAGATCGGTAGAGACAGCTCTGCACTCCATTGTCGGCACCGTGGAAAAATCACTAGCCGTCAAGGAATTTACAATGGTGGCCTTCCTAGACATTGAAGGGGCTTTCAACAATATAGAGCCGAGAGCGATAATTAACGCACTTGAAAACCTGCAGATTGACGCAAGTCTAAGTCACTGGATCAACCAAATGCTGCTAAGCAGGGTTATCAATTCGGAACTTGGCTGCTGCAAACTGAGAAGGTCTGTGCAACGCGGCACTCCGCAGGGTGGAGTACTTTCACCGCAGCTATGGCTTCTAACAGTAAACGAAATACTTATAACCCTGGAGAAGAACGGTGGTAAAGTCATAGCCTACGCAGACGATATCGCCATTTTATTTACTGGGAAATACCTCCCGACTTTACGGGACTTGATGGAATCGGCCCTCGCAACGCTGGTCAAATGGGTTAGCAAATGCGGCCTAGATATAAACCCGGGTAAAACAGAGCTAGTGCTATTCACAAAGAAGCACCGAATTCCTCAAATCGATCCACCGAAACTAAAGGGAATCCGCCTCAGCTTCTCTGACAGCGCCAAATACTTAGGTGTGGTTCTGGATAGGAAACTGAGCTAGAAACTAAACCTGCAGGAACGCGTTAAGAAGGCCGCTACTGCACTTTACTCCTGCAAAAGGATCCTGGGCCTCAGATGGGGCATCAGCCCAAAAATAATGCACTGGCTGTATACAGCAGTAGTCAGACCGATACTCATGTACGGAATCATCGTCTGGTGGCCAGCACTAGATAAAATAAGCTACCTCTCTCTACTAAATAGAATCCAAAGAGTGGCATGTGTCTGTGTGACCAGTGCCCTACGGACAACACCAACCGCGGCACTGGAAACCATGCTTCACATTCTGCCCTTGGACATACACGGTAAGGAGATGGCGGCAAAATCGGCATTGCGTCTGAGAGAATCACTGCAGTGGAGAAGCAGTGACATAGGGCATGCCAATATTATAAAAACTAATAATGTTAAAAGGGAAGTCACAGACTACGTAACCACGGTCCTAGACTTCAATATTAAATACAAGACCAGTATTCCCGACCGACAGCAATGGGAAGAATACGGTTATAGACAAAAATACGCTAGAAGTATACACAGATGGGTCGAAGACAGAGGACGGAGTAGGAGCCGGGATTTTCTCGGCTTCATTCTCCCTAAACCAGTCTTTCAGACTACCAAATAACTGTAGTGTCTTCCAAGCAGAAGTTATGGCTATTCGCGAAGCCGCTGAACTACTGAAGGTGAGATCGATATCGAACTCGGATATCGTCATCTATACCGACAGTCAAGCAGTACTCTTGTCGGAGTACTAACAGGCCACTGTATACTAGGAAGACATGCCGCAAGGCTCGGAGTTATCGCTAATGACTTCTGTCGCAGTTGCATGGATGAGGAGGAGGAGGAAACTCCGTTCCACCTACTATGTGACTGCCCGGCGCTATCCTCGATTAGAAAGCAGACTCTAGGAGAGTACTTCTTCGGGGAGCTTGCTGATATTGCCGAAACGGATATCAACAAAATACGGAAATTTCTCCAAAATTCGAAATGGTTCCAAGAGTAACGGAAATAACTGACTCTGCACGTGGTATCACAATGGACCTTACTTGGTCTAAGTGAATTACTCCGTATTAACGGATAATTGCCACCTAACCTAACCTAACCTAAAAGTCTTGTATATTTTTGGAAGAATAAGAAATAACCCAATTCTTTGATAAGTTTTTATTAAAAAACATGCGTAGAGTATCGTGGATTAAAAAGAGGGTTCATATTTTTATTATGCACTGACTTAGTTAAGAGCTAGACAGGCTGTCAGTGGTGCTTTTGTGAGTATTGAGGCAAATATGGGACTAGAGGTGACGCAGCATGCCATACCACTGGCTACGAAACTAGGTTTTTGCAGAGGTACGACAATATACCCACTATCTCACGAATGGACCAGTCAATCAGCGACCAAGCTTAAAATATTTAGCGAAACTGGTTTAGTTATTGTGGGGATACCTATACATGTTAAGTCACTGGCCGATGTCAAAGGACCAATGACAATTGACTTTTAAGAATATGAATATGGAGATATAGGTTTCTGAATTTTTTCAATTCATTCTAATTTTAAAAATAGCTTCCAACGATTCTCCCTGAATTTCTGAAATAATTTACTTTACAGTAAATAATCTACTCTGCCAATTTAAAAAAAACTATAGTTGAACAAAAAAGGTATCGCAGAATGGATTAAAACTAGGGAAAGTAGTTTCTGTTATCGAATTTCACTAACAGATGGCGGAAGTTTTTCAATCAAACTTAGAAGATATACAGTACATAGTGGGAATTGCAATGCCAAGTGGTGCAGAGGTGTTTCAATTTCGAGTATTAAATTGGAGTAGCTAACAAAACCAAAGCGTGGTTATCTAAGTAGTGTAGATAGTAATTTGTAGGATGGTTATTACTGTGACCGATATCTTCACAACTAAAGAATTTCGAACGACAGCGAATGAAATTTATATAAGTGCACCAAAATACCTATTAGCCGAATCGTCAGTCTGTGAGTACTATAGACTAACCTAAAGATAAAGTTGGCAAATGTGAATCCTGTTTATACGTTTATCGCGACTATTTAAGACTGGGGATACGCTATAGCGGCACGAGAGAGTACGATTTAGTACCTCCGCGTATACCTCGCCTTTCACGAACCTAGTGGAACATGTTTGTCAAAAATTATGACAAAATATAGAATGCACTTTTCACACATTCTCCCATATAGGTATAGGTATACACAAATCAACTTGGATACACAACAAATACTTTTCACAGCTTCCTGCTTCACATTTGTGCTTGCCTTCTTGACTTTCATCCACTTGCTATACCAAACACGCCTACCAACAAAACGCAACATTTTCATTAAGCCTTAGGATAACCTATAGATTGCCACAACAATAGCGTAGGTATATTTAAAAATGTACCGCACATCCAACAACATCTCAATCCACCTAGATTTAATATCCGGTTGCCATGATACCATCTGGATTCCCTAACCGCCATATAGTAATACATACTATCAAATACAACGATAAAACAAATTAATTCTCCATCTAAAGTGCAACGTCTCGTTTTACTATAATACACATACTGACATACAGCGATATCGCAATCAACCAAGTTCCCCCCCCAAACTCAACATAGCTATACATATAGATTCGCATAGAATGTCACAAAACCAGGTCCTGGGATTGTTAAGAAATCTACTGCACACGTTCTTCCATCAATCTCTGTGAGAGCATCCTGTGACGTTCTACTTTTCCGGAGGTAGTTCGTATATGATGTTTAGTCCTGTTCCTAGATGTGTCTATGTCCATGTTTGGGAAGCATATTAGAAAAAGTCGTTTGCACAAAATGCAGCGCATTATCTTCGAAATAACTTCCCTCCATATATAGAGACGGAGAAGGAGTCAGTCTACAACCACTATATATGTATGGACTAGAATATTGCATTTGGATGCTGTGTGTATCTTTGTATTTTTCATGCTCTGCCGAGTTGTGCAATTTTCAAATGCGTGCTTGATTTTCATAAGTACATCGTATAAAGATATTCGTGTTGACGCAGAGTATAGATACACGAAGTGCTTTGCTTACATTGTTGTGCACAATTCCATCCGGTTGTCCTTCCGGTAAGAAGGATTAAGTCGACTTACCTGTATCTTTTTACTTTTAATGAGTATCACCGGTGGAACGGTAAGAGCTAGTGGTGCGTGCAATGTAATGGATAGCTTAATGTTTAATATGCATCGAAGGATTGCAGCGAAATTGAATTGTTTACTAATTGGAGTGAGTTGCGGCTTTGCTTTGTTAATTAAAAACTTCCTACGATTTGTACGAGTATTATAATGTTTTAACATTTGTTTTAAATAGTACAATTCTATATTGAGACTGAAGCGAAAAAGTTATAACCTGGGGGCTTATTCCCAAATGCGCGGCGGATCGCTTTTCATGGCGGATTGGTAATTTTGTATTTCCAAAAGCTGTCAAAAGCGATAGCTATTCAGGGGACGGATTGCATATTACAATAGCTATCGCTTTTGAATGGATCGAATCGCTTTTGGAAATATAAAAATACCAATCCGCCATGAAAAGCGATCCGCCGCGCATTTGGGAATAAGCCCACTGGCGTTCTACGCAAAAAAATAAAATAAAATCGGAGTCGTATTTATAGGAATTCAGTTTAAAATTGGTGGTCAATTAAAACTGCCATATAATAAATTGGTAACACACGAATCAAGCTAATAAAATCCGCATAAAATGCACATTAAAACTGACTTTTACCTATAGGAGCGCTATAGAGTCTCAAATGAGAGCAGCACATTTGCGGGTAGCATAATGAACCTTCACTGAATTGATTTGTTGACACCGACGGAAATAAGCAATTGTGGCGTTTTTCAAAGTAGCTGCAATAGATACGCATACAAAACAACAACCCATAGTCTGGTAAAATTTTATAAACCGATGTACCCAATACACGCATGAACTGTAAACTTTTCCAGATGAACGTTAGTCCCAGTGAGTAACGATTTGTTTCTTTCAAAAACGAATGGAGACGAGTGAAAATTCTTCTTAAGATTTATGGCCCCGTTTGCGTTGACGGTTCTTGGAGGAAAAGATTCAAGCAAAAATTACGCATTGGGTTGGGGGTTTTGAGACGGCTAAAATAGAAACCAACGACCTTTTCAACCTATTGCGGCAAGCTACAACTACTTAGATAGCCCAGGCGAAGGCATGTATAACGAATGAAGATTAATAATCTGATGAAAGTTGTGAACAGTCCCGCATAGATGATGCACAAAACTGAAGGTACGAATACCTTTAGATACAACACCAAACAACAAGTAAGACGGCAGACAACCATTAATATAAAGCATAGAGAAAATGAGACACAAACTAGCCGACCTCTGCAACTCCAACATTCAGGGGCTAGGGTCCGATTATGTGAACTGCATATCGAACAGAAAGAAATGCACGAATCAACTCCAACGAGAACATTTTGTCGATCTTTTGAGCATGTGCCAACACCGGGGTCCATCCGAGACACAAATAAATTCATCAGACTGAATTCACATATCTTGGCTGTCCCGTATACGAACTGCGACCTCGTTTTGGATTCAATGCTGGACTTTTCCTATTTGCCCGAGAAGATCTGGCGTGTGAGAGAAAAAGGCAGAGGAAACCTCCAGATCTCGACATTATGTCTTAAGGTTGTCCTTCAATGTTCTATTAAGTTTATGTGCGGTCTATACCACTGACCATAATGATTCAAACAGATCTAGATACAGATTACCCATTCGACTGTCTTAGATATTATTAGCAGCGCCTTCAAAGTGTACAACACGATTTGGCTGCGATATTGTCATATAAGAGACGAGACAGGGAAAAAAGCTAAAGACTTGCAGTTTGCTGCAGTCTTACTCAGCTTGTAGAGGAAACCAGGCAACGAGAGAATGACGACGGACAAACTTATTTCATGTCCCGCGTTTTCTGGTCTATGGCAAAGGCAATAAGCAGTCACTTTAGTGAAGGAAGATGGATCGCTAACGTCAACACCTAAAGAAAAGGCGGATATTTTTGTTTTTCGGATAGATGTACCCTGCACAACTGAAGCCGCCAACATCATCGATGACAGATCAAAAATTTCGACGAGGTGGGTGGGTGCTTCATTTCGACCAAAACGCACTGTTTGGGCTACACAGCTGACAGCACTCACTTTGGAAATACGCTTTCAATATTTCCCAACGTCATTCAATCGTAAAGCGACTCATTTCGTTCCGCGGAGATATGATACTGACTTTCTGTCAAGATTTCGAGCGGAAAACAGCTGTCAGTGTCAAAATAACCTATGATTTAAAAATAAACCACTATTGCCCACCCTGTATTTAGAAAAAAATTTTAAAAAAACATAAAAGAAACAAATATTGAGTGATTGGATACAAATTTGCTTTCTTAATGTGACTACCGGAAAGGGCACCAGATCAGCCTTATACAGTGAGCGACAAAAGTGAGTGAACACCAATGTTGTTTTTATTTGACTTTGCAACTTGAAAATAATTGTTTTTTAAATATCTTTATGAATTTTACGCTGTCGAAATGAAAATTGTCAAACTTTTTGCAGATTATTGTTTTTTTTTTTTGAGACACATGTCAAGACCTAAAGAAAATAAAAGGAACATTGGTATTCACTCACTTTTGACGCTCACTGTATATAAAAAAGTTTGCCCGGACTGATTGGTGATCAATCGCTCGATCAACCCCTAAACTAAACGGTAAGAGCTAGGAAGGTAACATTTTGGAACAAATTTCCTTTTATGGCCAAAATGAGCACAATGAAGCGATTTGGGGAATTTCCAACTCCAAAATTGGGAAAAGGGGGATCAAAGTTTGTACGGGAAAAGTTTTAATTTTCATCCAATCGTCTTCAAACTCGGTTTGTATAGCTTGGGGCCCGAGTAGTTAGGCACGGTAAAAGAGGGATTCAGTTTGTATGGGTAGCATTTTCTTTTTCCATAGGTACTTCTATAACAGGAGGGAATCTGCTGATAAATGCTGCTATTGAATATAAATTTTAAACACTGAAATCTCTGCTGGAATATCAGCACCATTCTCACATTCTGACTCATAAATTCCAGAAATTCAAATACAAAGTAGAAGATAATTTACAAAAAGAAAATCACGTATCGTGATTATAAGGTGAGCAACTGCCGTGGCGTTTGCGTCCTCGTATCTTAGTACCAGAAATCGATACAATGTACATTTTAATGGATATATGTCTTGTCTATTCATTCCATGAATAATACTTTCATAACAATTTTCTATGACTCAAAGTGACTAACCCTTATGTCTTCCCGAAAGAACTCTCCACCCACGAAAAAAACCGATAAAACTCATTCAGCCTCAATGCTTCATTAAAGCCTAAAAGTCCTTTTCATCTATATGTTGAATTTTATTTGCCGTCGTGTTTCATACATTAGTTCACGCCACGCCAGCCATAAAGGAAAAAAAAAACAAACAAACACATCATATAATTTGTCAAACGTGTCAATATAAGAGTTTGTCTCATTTTAAAATTTTAATGTCACCACTTCAACCGCGGCGTCACATTTGTTTTCTTTGCGTTACTAATTACCTCTGATGAAAATCGCTTCAAATTAATTTTCTCATTACACCCATTCCCCATGAGCATCATATCTCCCACCTATACGAATATATGCATCCATCTACTATACCAACTAATTCATTCTCCATCACCGTGACACATCATGATTTATTCGAATCAATCAACATAGTTGCCACAGATGTACATAAATTATGTCCCGCACATATGTATCTACATAGACCCACTCTTGCCTAGCCCCATCCACCTCCACCACCACCACCCACGGGGGAGCACTTAACTCTCAGGTCGTTTGGGTTCCATCTTGTATACACACATGATGACACTAATTAATTAAATCATATCCAGTTACTTATTTTCATCCCCCCAACACGTTCTACACTATAAACTTAAAAAGAAAACTGTATACGTAATCACTTAAAAGTGTTCCTCAAAGCCACTATATGGAATAGATTTACAGATTCCACAGAATCATAAATAGATAGATTTCATCGAAGATACATCGTAGAGCATGGACCAATATTGAAAGCCCCGATTACCCAGTGCGCTTTGTGGCGGCCCTTTGTTATCCAGGGTTTCTTCAATCTTTTTGTTTTTTTTTTTCTGTGACGTTAATTGGATCCAAATTTTATGACCTCGTGCATAATTCAGTGGCGAGGAGCTGCCTCACTCCATAGCCATAGTCAAAGGGCGGAATCCATAAATAATACCAGCAGTAGCAGCAACCAGCAACCATAACCAAAACCACATCAGTGTATATCTGCATGAAATACTCGTACTCGTATCTCGAGCGCTGAGTTATTCCATCTCCAGATGCTGTGGCATTATATGCACAGTGCGTGGCGGCTAAAATTGAAATGGACCTGGTGATGTATCACTAAGTTGCGGGCGGTTGTTTTGTATCTAAATTCTGACATCTTTCGGTTAATTGTTGTCTTTGGGTGAGGATCAGGCGGACTTTATGTTACATTTTGATTTGTTGGCACTAATAAATTTTCTGATCGAGTTGCTGCCACTATGGCATATTAAAATGACTCAAACTCTTGGACAGGGTTGTAAAATTTATTTTATTCTCAATGATTAGATACTGTGTGTGCACGTTTTGCTGATTTTTTTTCTTTTTCTAAATACAATAAAAACGAAAGAGAGAAAAGAATTTCGCGGAAATAAATGATGAAAGGACGTTCCGTCAATTGGACAGTTTGATTTATGCGGTTGTTGGAAATGAGGTTTATAGCTCGATTTCAATTTAATTGCAGGATGGTCGATGCGGATGCGGATATAAATGTATATATTTTGTTTAGAAGTCCTTCCATCAGGCAGGCTAGGCTGCGGCTGCCTGCTGGGAATATAAATTGTTGCGATGGATTTTTTTTTTATTGATAGACAGATGGCTTTTGTGGGGTGCTAATTCGATTTTTGTATGGTATAGGTATAGCCGCGGTGATGATGATGATAAATAAATATTATATCGTTTAAGATTAATAGCTTTTGGGGTTTTATCTTTTCATCGATAGATTTGCACAGTTTAAGCACATTTCTTTTCAAATGTATGTCTATTTGGGTTTTGTTTTAATTATAGACCAGAACGTGTTAGAGTTGCAGAAAATTGGCGAAATTTGCAAGAAGGGTAGGTCCAATGTTGGGCGCCATTCATACTTTAAGAAGGCATATTTTGGTTTTGAAGTAATCGCGCGTCATTACAATCAGCAGGGCACAAGAGTTTCGTCAGTAGATTTACGAGTTTATGTTCATTTAATGGATAATTTCTTTGCCTTTTTTTGAGAGCCATTTGGGTGAGGTCTACATTTTTTTGGGTTAAAGGTAAAGAATTTGAAGAAGAGACAGAAAATAGTCCTTAATCAAAGACACCTAGTTTTGATAACAATGCTTTTATTGTTAAGAAAACTGGCAGTAGGTACTCTAAACAACAAGGTAGTGTCATATAAGAAGCATATAGGAGATTTCAGAATACAGCCATGTTTAGTTCTTAAATAGTATTTGGCAAAAAAAAAAAATTTTGGTACAACAGATCTACATAGGAATATCTTTTTACAGACTCTACTTTGTGGGAATATTTTTATTTTTTTTTAAAAGAAGATTACAATTTTATTCCGAATCCGAACGGCTGAATAGAGAAGCCTTTCCATGGCAGTTATACTCTCAGATATTTTTGTCACATGAGAGGTGGCGCAGTGGCCTTAAAATGTAATTTATGTTTTTCTGGTGATTGAATCAGGGACCCCTCGCTCAGTACTCCAGATCTACCAGGCTACCTTGTAAAAAAAAAGTACCAAACTGCGGGAAATAACAAAACCTGCTGCAGCTTTAAGATGATGCAACCAGTGTCCACAGTTTTCCATTAAGAGGTGATTTTAACCTTACATATAATAGGTAGGCAAGTAAAGGTTACTGCGATGTTAGGTTACTGCTATGTTCGACTCAAAGAGCACCTGCGAGGCATTTTGACACCATATACGATTCTGTATCAGTAGCAGGAGTGCGCAGAGCCAGCCTATGAAGTTGTTATATTTTACCAAGTCGTAGAATTTTATGACAAAACTTTCGGAAAGGTCGTTTTCTTCGTGTGCGTAGGCCGTTCTTGGCTAGTACCGATATACAGAGAAAGGAAAACTAAGTACAGATGATTATTTATGTATAGGTTTGGTTTCAATTGAAGCTGCGAACAGGCAACAAACCTACTCAACTATAGCTAAATCATACCGACCCATAAGCTTGACAACGTTTTTCCTAGAAACGATGGAAAGAAGAGGTTCATATCCAGAGAATGCTTAACTAGAACCATACCTCTACAACCTCTTTCAATATGCACATCAGAAAGGCAAATCAACGAATGGTGTACTGTTTGGAGATAGCACTGTGGGCCTTTCTGGATGTAGAGGGGTGTATAGACCATCACACAATAGAATGGAACAGAGCAATTCTGGAAAGTCGCAGTTTCCTCAGGGCAAACTTCAGTACATATCATTATCTGCCATAGGAGGCTGCCCACAAGGAAGATTAGGTATACTCTCACATCTCTTGTGGTCGTTGGTCTAACATCCATATATTCACGGAAAGTCAGCTATAAAAGCCCTTAGCTTACCTATTATTGATTCCAAATCAGTAGGTGCAGTCACTGCTTCAATACCCTAAAAAGACTTAGTACCGGAAACAAAATCAGATTATAGTGTAGATACAAGGATACCAGAAACAAATCCAGTTTATGGTGGTTTCCCGGCCATGAGGGAATTAAAGGATGTGAAAATGCTGAGGAACGAGCCAAAAAAGGCTCGGAAAATCTTTTTAGGACCGGGACCTTCCTGTGCGCAATCCCCAAATCAGCTATAAATTCGTCGTAGAAAGCTGGACACACAAGAAGTGTACCTCACATGGGAAGAACATCCCTGGTCTTAGACAGGTTAAAAAAGCTATTCAGCCATTCAAAAACGATGCCAAAAAGATACTTAATCTAATCAGGCACAGTATCAAAAACGTAATAGGCTACCTGGTCAACGCGTAATGAAAGTGCAAGTAGTCGACTCACCGGCACCGGAGTGCCGACTATGCCTTGAGGAAGCCGAAACAGTTAAGCATATGTCAATGCTCGGCCTTTGTGGTATCAGAAATCAGAAGGAAGTCATTTTAAGTGAAATAATAAGTAGCGAACAATTAACAAAATTCTCTGCTGACGAATATGGCGAAATGGCAAGTGAGGAGTTAAAAAAAATGTTTCGGATCTTATTAAAATCCAGGAAGGTGGCAAAATATGTATTCGGAATATGTCATCGGGCTGAAATTCATCAAGTATGATGATCGTCTGACTGAACCATATGATTTAGTTGCAGGTATAATACCTAGGTATAAGTCAAATAAAGATATCGAAGTATTGATCCTTATTGGCTGGCAAAATTGCCATATAGCTATTCATATTAAAAACCTTGTCCGTTCCCGAAGACGTGGTGCAAATTTCAGATGATTGATTAAATACTAAGAATCTTGAGTCTTATTAATACAAAAATACCTATTGTAGTCTCGGCTATAAATTTACTGATGCTGACAATTGCGAAATTTGCATATACAAATGCACCCCTTTAAAACATTAAATAGAACTTACAAACGGTTAATAAAAAGACATTTATAAAAGTCCTTTACAAGCTGACCGTAATCTACGGTGCCCAATGAAAAAATTTGGTAAAACTTTCGAATGGCCTCGACTACAAAGGGGAGTAGTACAGACCAACTTAACCACTACAACTACACCACGTAAAAGGTATCCACGAGCAATCCTGTTTATACAGCACCAGACTAACTGATGGGTTACAATTTCCATTTAGACATTAGTACGCCTCTCGAAAAGTAGGAAAACGATATTTATAACCGCCCCTTCAAAAGCCATAAACTGAATACTTAAAATGTAAGAAATAACAGAAAAATCTCCACTTACAGTTTACATTCAAGACGACATTTGTCTCCAGACGCTGTCCCTCTGGCATGGCACGATTCCAAACAACGCATTTGTACTTGGCACCATCATCATCACGACGCGGCACAATCGATAGTGTTGCGTTTGTTGGGTAATCTTTAGAGCCACCCTTCTGCAGGGGTGCCTGCAATGGAACTGTGCTACCATCTCGATACCATCTATATAGAAAAAAAAAAAACATAAAAAAACATGTAAAAAGAACAAGAGTAAAATGATTGTTAGTCGGTCCGGTCTACTTCTCGTACCTCTGCGCCTTTTGATTACTCTAACCATAGTAACCACCTTGTCTCTGTCAAAAGGACGATTATATTTATGCCCTACCAACCGCATTCGAATGGAGAAAATGAAAGGAATTTCTGCAGAGTCCTGCCAAATGGCAAAAAGGCGAGACATTTGTTCCTCGTCCGATTGCGGACATGATAAAACCCTTAAAACAGCGTCTGTCGTGAACAGAACTTCTGACACAAAGTCATGCCAGGGATGGCGGCGGTGGTAATATAAAATGAATGACACAAAACGAATGAAAACGCGTGAAAATTCTTCCATTGTCATCGAACAGAGGATGCTTGTCAATTGACGCCAATATAATTCATCCAATCATGAGTATATGGATGTATCCTATTACAATTGCTGGCGAAATGGTTTAGAGAAGAAGGCGAAAGGACGAGAAACATCAAATTGGATAGAATAAAAAACAAAAGTCAACTTACGTTATCGTTGGATCTGGTGATCCTCCAATGCTGCTGCACGTCAATTCCACCGGCTTCTCTTCGGTGGATGCTGCATTGTTACCTGGCGATACCATCGGCGGATGTGGCGGTGTCAGGACAGTTAAATTGTAAAAATCCCGATGTACATCGGCGCCCGTACCCTTAGCCTTAATGCGGCACTCAAATCGTCCATTGTCTTGATTATAAGAAGCATTTTTAATTTGCAAATCGTATATCCCTCTGTCAGGACGAAAATCCAGTCTGAAATTGAAATAACAACATTTCATTTATCTACACATTCTTAGAGGCAATATAAGACATATCAAAAAAAATTTTGAAGTTTTCAAGGACACTTTAAGTCGGTAGGGAAACAAAAAAAAATTTAAGACCCACCACAGAACGCCCGGTCTAAGTTGCCGGTAAATATCCTTCGAAGTGAAATGAAAAACGACAGAGCGTTAGTCTACATTTTATGTTATCAATTTTATTTTCTGTCTCAGTGCTTGCACATAGCTCCGCACTTGGTTCTTGGTACCTTTCAAGTGAAATACAACACGAGAAAAAAAAATACCTACAAGCAATACAAATCGATTCGAAGGATAACAAAAGCGAGCGTGTCAATTCTACGAAAGCCAATGTCCGAAAATTTGATACGAAAGTGATTTATTACGCTGTCAATTAATTGAAATGAAAAAGAAAAATATTTCAAGGATAACGAAGAAATACGAGTGTGGGTGGACTCTGGACTGTGTTGGTAAGAGAAAAATTAAAACAAAAAAAAATAAAATTAATTAATTCCTTTGAATGTCACACTGATTAAGGAGGAGGTTGAGTGCAGACATTATACTGCCCTTTCTACATTTTATTGAAAAAGGATTTGAATTTCTGTCCCTTTTTTCTTTTTTTCTTTTTTTTTTTTGGCTGAGTCTTTATGTAAATTTAATTAGTTGGGCGGAATAATTACGTTAATTGAAGAAAAACAAAATAATTAGACGGCAGAGGCTAGCTATAGCTACTTGGGGACAAAGTTCTAGAAACATTTTCCGTAGTGCAGTCAAAGTTTTGAAAATTCAAAGGGATTTAATTTTTACATCAAAATTAAAATTTGTATTTTTAATTAGCCTAGCCCCTGCACACGTTGTAGTGCAAAATAGTTAAATAGACTGTGGTACACAGCATTTTTTTGTTTTTTCCAGAAATGTTATATTGTTGTCTTTCAGGGCAATGCATTATTCACATCAATGTTAAAAATTTTAAAAACTTTGGTGGTGGTGCCACGCCCCTTTGTCCAATTTAAACCAATCTTCACAGGAAAACTCAGGGGCTAATACATTAGATTGTCTGTAAATTTTAACTCAATCGGTTCTGTGGTTTTTGAGATATAAGATTATAAATGTATGGGCGGTGCCACGCCCCATTTGCCAAATTTCGAACCTATGATTATTTGTAAATTTGAGCTTAATCCTTAATGAATTTGGTGGTCCTCGAGATATATCTAACATTTTGAATTTTTATTTTTTTGTATGGGCGGTGCCGCGCACCTTTGTCCGATTTTGAATTTGTTTGGCCTATCGCCCGATCACCGTAATTACCAACATTAAAAAAAAAAAGAAAACCGCCAAATCGATTGAGCTCAAACTTACACTTAGGGGTTGCCCCTGAAGTACTCCGGTGAAGATTGGTCAACATCGGACAAAAGGGGCGTGGCATGGCCCATAAAAAAAAACACATTCAAAATCGTATATCTCGAAAACCACCACATCGAATGACCTCAAACCGCTCATCCTAAAAAGATCAAAATCGTAGGTATATCTCGAAAACCATCGAATCGATTGAGTTCAAACGTACAGATAATCTTAGGTATTGGCCCCGAAGTGCTCCTGTGAAATTTGGTCAAAATCGAACAAAGGGGCGTGGCACCGCCCATACAAAAAAAACATTCAAATTCGTATATTTCGAAAGCCACCAAATCGATTGAGCTCAAACTTACAGGTAATCTTACGTATTGCCCGTGGAGTGCTCCTGTAAAGATTGGTCAAAATCGGACAAAGGGGCGTGGCCCACTCCATACAAAAAACATTCAAAATCGTATATCTCGAAAACCAATTTTTTTTATTGTCTGTAATTACGGTAATTGATAGGCCAAAAAAAAAAAAAAAAAGAATTTAAAAAAGCAAGAAAAGGCCGGGCGAAGCCGCCGCGGCGGGTAGTATTTATATAAAGGACTAGCTGGACCCGTGCTCGCCTTGCCCGCTCGCACAAAATTATATTTGGTTCATTTAAAATTACACTTTTGAGTGTTTCATTGAAATCTGTCCAGTAGTTTTCGCGCTTTTATGAGAAAAAGAAAATTCCTCCCTCTCCTAGATCTTGCTACTTATTTGTAATACTGAATTTCCTTTCGTTTGTTTCCCTCTTCCTATATGGAATCCAAGGAACTACCTACCCCAAACCTACCCTGTTACCATACCACATATTGAATGAAATTCTGAAATAAAACCTGTTACATACAATCATAATATACATACCTACATAATATACAACTGACCATAGCACTCACTGCGAAAACAAATCAACCCTTATCGAATGTGTAGTATACGTATGCTAGTCTTGTTTTGTTTTTGTTTGACGATCGCAAAAGTACAAACATCCATTCGTAGCAAGGTATATGTGTATGTATATATTTTCACTTCAAAAAATGCATACGTCATATCAGAATGAAATTCCTACTGCGTTGTGTGGCGATATCGATAATGGATGTAATGTATTGGGTATATGCACCCTCTGCATCGCCCTCCCTCGCCGTACTCTTGCTACTTGTTTGTAATACTGCATTTTCTTTCCTATGGAATTCAAACAACTACCCTAACCCTACCCTGTTACGGCAAAACAACCAAAATAAATTCAGTCACCTAAACTAATAACAATATACATATTTGAATAGTACATTTATGTGTCTCACTTGTTTTGTTTTGTTCACACACAAACAATATAATCAAAATCAGTCCAAACGTTTAGATGAAAAAAAATAGTAAACTTCCTGGAACCCAATTGCAGCGCCACCTATCGGGTCCAATTGTGAATCTAAACCATCCAGGGACCCACTCAAACACAACAAAATTTCAGCAAAATCGATTTTTTATCTCGCGAAGGAATAGTCTGAACTATTTTTTTTTTAAATCAGAGCTTAATTTTTTCGGACTTACCTTGCTGATGAAGTTTAAATTCAGAAATCAATAGGTATCTATGTATTCAATTTCACTTCTAAAATCAATAACAATTCAAGTATGTATCTAACAATCGGCTTTCGTCTTTACTATGATAATATATGTATGTATATTTCACAAACTGGCTGGACAGAAGTAAGTCACTCATACACAGTACCTATCTGTTCAAGAAAAATTGCTTTCGATGTGCGACAACAACCCCAAAGTAGAACTATGGAATCCAAACAACTACCCCAACCCTACCCTGTTACGTCATATCAGAATAAAATTCCTACTGCGTTGCGTGGCGATATGCGATAATGGATGCAATGCATTGGATATATAATGTGCACCCTCTGCATCGCCCTCCCTCTCATTGATCTTGCTACTTGTTTAATATACTGCATTTCCTTTCCTTTCCTTTGCTTCCCTCTTCCTATTGAATCCAAACAACTAACTACCCCAACCCAACACAATTACCATACCACATATCGAATGAAATTCTGAAATGAAACCTGTTTTGTATTATACGTCTCTTCTCTTATGAAGATTATTAATATACCCCATGCCATTCTGCAGCACGCACGACTCACCCCATCCCCATCCTTAATCGGACATACAATCATAATATACATACCTACATAATATACAACTGACCATAGCACTCACTGCGAAAACAAATCAACCCTTATCGAATGTGTTTGTTTGACGATCGCAAAAGTATAAACATCCATTCGTAGCAAGGTATATGTGTATGTATATATTTTCACTTCAAAAAATACATTTTGGCTAAAAACTGTTCCTAAGGACGTGGCTATAAACGACATAGCCTATAGCAGTCTCACAGTCTTAAGGAACATTTAAAAAAAGTTTCATCGAAATCTGTCCAGTAGTTTTCGAGTTTTTAGCTGACAAAGAAAATGCCTACAGTTTTATTATATGTAAGGATTTATTTAAATGCTGGCTGCAGCCAACAGACCCCGAAAGGGATTAAGTAAGCCATTTTAGAGTAAGTAAACATTCCAAAAAATTCACTTTGAGAAAAAATGTGTAACCTTAAAAAGATTTGAGTTACAAAAAAAAGTTGCCTGTTTGCATTTTTACAATGGTGGGGTGTAAAGTGAATGTTTTTGCAGTTCGCTTTCAAATTTGAAGTTTTGAGGAAAGCTTTTATAAATAAGAACGTTCATCGAAACTACAAAAATATTTTCGAAAAACTACATCTACCTAGTTTTTAGGGTTGAAAACCGTAAAAATGCTGAGAGCACAAAAAAAATTTTTCGAGAGAAATTCCAAAAGCTAATTTAAAAAAAGTCGGTTTAAGCGTTGAGTGAATGTTTTTGAAGTTCGTTTTGAGAAAACTTTTAACGGGCACGTTAATATTACAGATATGATCTTTCATCGAAATTCCTCAAGTATTTTTGAAAAATTCCAGTTTACTCCTTTCCAAGGTTGGAATGAAGTCGAACTGGGGTTTAAAGAAAAACCTTCTTGACTTCTTGATACTTTTCAAGTTCAACAAATTAGCATAGCACGCCAATTGATTTGTCCGCAAAAATTGATTTTTGCAAAAATCCATTAAGCTGCCTTTAAGTGTAGCACTATTTTTAAATTAATTTTGAAATGAGAACATTCGTCCTACCTACAACCTGCAACCACAGCACTTATTTCCAGAGATATTAATTTAAGTTAGGATCGATTAAAATGCCTATTAGGAAAAAAAGCTTATGTGGTTTTGGTATGGTCGTTGGTCCAAAATATAAACTTTGTAACCAACTATGTTAGTTGAGGTTGTTTTAAACCATTCCCGTAACTATATTCGGTTTTTTTTTCCAGATGGCTGAATAATTCAGAATAATAATTTGGTCAGCAGATACATTTCTGAAAGACTGCCAGATACTAAAAATTATTCCAAACACCTGACTTGTAGCCAAAGGTAGTACCTAAGGTACCTAAGTCCAGAGACTTTAACACAAATGTCCCATCTTCATCTATGAAAAAAGTCGTGTGTGATAAAATGTTGATTAGATATCTAATTTAACGAACATTTTTTGGGACAAATGTAAGATGCCAAAACTTTTATGACGAGTTTGAATGACTAAATTGAGAGAAGCTTTTCATTAACATTTTATACTCTCGGATATATGTCAGACTTCCGCGAGCAGAAAAACTTTAAAAACCTTAAAATTTAATTCGTGTTTTTTCGGGGATCGAAGCTGAGACCTCTCTGACAGTCAGTATAGTCCAGCACACAAACCACTGATCCACTTTGCGCCTACATTAATTTACCTCAGCCAACTAATCAAGTTTCAAGCGAATTCGTCACTTGTGATTTGATAAAAATACATAATGACTAAATTGCATCATCCCCGCGTTCGTCATTAAGGCCAAAGACAACTTACTAGAAAAACCTACGTTAAAACAGAAATGCATAAAATACTTTAGCCGGCAACCTTGGCCTTTGGAGATGAGAAGGACCCTTTCAAAAACTGAATAAGGCCAATTAACGTCGGATTATATACAGACGGTTTTAATGAGTGAGAATAATGTTTCCTTTTCAAGAAGAGATGAATATTTGATTAGTGAAAAGGACGCATTTTAAAAATTGTGTACTTTTCAAGGACCGAAGGACACGGATGGAAGAATAAATTTAAATAGTCTCATCATTGAAATAAAGTGCACGTTGAAATGAGCGTATATCGGTTAACGTATGATGAACTAGTTATGTAGTGTAGACGGTATGGGATGAGTTATATAGTAGTAGTAGTAGTATATAGACGAAGTAAGGTATTTTAAGTCAACTGTCAAGGCGGATTCATTTAAAGTAGTTGGAGATACATTTCCTCGTTTTTTCGAAACTTGTCGTTTGATTTGGCAATTCATTTGTTTTACCGTATGATATGTGATAGTCTGGTGTTAGAAGCGATTGGACACCATGTCTTCAATGAAAATACATCACTTCAACTCTACTGAAACACAGAATGTACGGTGACGTTTTCTGGCAATACATCTAATAGTCGTCCAAGGGTGACCTTTTTACGCTATGGCAAGTAGTATATGCAGCATAAATATTGTTTTTAAATAGGCTGCACAAGCAATCTGAAGTTGAAGACTCATTTTCATGGCCCCCCTTTTGACCCCTTATAAGAGGGGCACACATTTTCTTTCTTATACTTATTTGCTAATACGAAATAAAATTGTATGAATGTTTTAATTGTATAGAGAGAAATTAAAAGATAGGTACATTAAATTAGAGAAAAAAAGAATTAAAAATAGCAAATAAAATATATTAAGTTAAAACTTAAAAATAAAAATAATTTTCGGTTATGGAAATCTAGTGGTAAACAAAAGTAAACTTGGGTAAAAACCTGGTATGTTCGATTTTGTTCATTTAAGTGAGGGGAGATGACCGGATATCAGGCTAAGGGGTAGCTTTAGGCTCTTCGGAAATAGCACTATCGTCATCTTGGCCTGTTTCCATAAAGTCGGGATAGACAGAGACAATATATAAAATAACACTCTTGGAGCTTTATGTGTTACCTTATAACGTTAAAACTGCTGAAGAGATTTTAATTAAACTTTTTTTTACATATTTCTTAAGACTGCGAGGAGGTTATAGGCTATCGGTCGTTGACTACCACGCCTACATTTTTAGACTGTTGTTTGACCAAAATAATTTTTTTTTCGAACTTCACTACAGACTTCTATTCAAACTAAAGAGAATATCTCTGGGAGTCAAAATTGCCTAAGCTATTTACCAGCTTTATGCTTCATTGAAAAGCGGAACTACAGAACTGTAATCTGTAAATTTTATCCCATTGAAATGTATTAGCGTTAATTTTTTGGCGCTGGACGCGCACATCGAAAACAAATTATGCGGAACGAACACAATCACAATGTGAACTTTAGTTGTCTCTGATTATGCGCAGCTATCCAGTCTCTTCATATAATAAACAAGCTGAGCCCCGCCAGCTTCGCCAGGCCTTTTTTTGCTTTTTAATTTTTTTTTTATTTTATTTTATTTATTTACGCGCGAGCATGTTTTAATTTTTTTTTTGTATTGGAGGTGCCACGCCCCTTTGTCCAATTTTGACCAATCTTAACAGGAGCACTTCAGGGCCAATACCTAAGATTATCTGTAAGTTTGAGCTAAATCGATTCGGTGGTTTTCGAAATATACGATTTTATATATTATTTTTGTATGGGAGGTGCCACGCCCCTTTGTCCGATTTTGAATTTGATTACCCTATCACCCTATCACCGTAATTACCGCCATTATCAAAAAAAATCAACAAAATTGGTTGAAAATTAGGGGCGACAGAGGGAAACAGTTTTTTCCACTTTGTTTTATATATGTATACAGAGATAGAGATATAGAGATTTGTTTGTCTGTTTGCATGTGGCATTAACGCCTTATCGTATCGTGTTAAAACTGGTCACTCAATACGTATGGATTTCCCGGAGTTAACATGGAGCACAATAGCGCAGTGGTTAGTGTGCTGGACTACTGTGCGAGGGATCCCAGGTTCGATCCACGGAAAAACACAAATTATTATCTACATCTTAAGGTTTTTTCTACTGCACTACCTCTCGCGAGTCCTGAAAAAGCTTCTCGATTCAGCCGTTCGGACTCGGTATAAAATCGTAGGTCTCTTCCATTCGTCCCAAAAATAGAAACTCACACAAACGAATGGTTACGAGAAGCTAGGCCTAGGGTGCCTACCCGCCTGTTGCGCCAACTATTTATTTATTTTTAGCACAGGGATTTATGAAGCAACAAAAGAAAAACGATTTTAAAATTGTCTGAAAGAAAATGCAAAGAAATTTAAAACCAAATATTTTCAATCATTGCTGGTCTGGTTGTCTGCCCTTCAAAGCCCCAT
Source organism: Cheilosia soror (assembly GCA_949372485.1). Lineage (NCBI taxonomy): Eukaryota > Metazoa > Arthropoda > Insecta > Diptera > Syrphidae > Cheilosia > Cheilosia soror. Next base: position 131,658,700 of record OX443561.1, on the reverse strand, counting down.
CAATTTGATCAGGCTTATGTTTTTATACACAACTCACTGCCTTTGAAAGATAAAGCCGGTTAAAATATTTTAAAACATTACTGCCGCTGCAAAACGACCACCTGCCTGAAAGATTATACAGACTTGGAGACCACTTTATAAAAAAAAAAACTTTTGTTTGTAATTTTATTTTAAGTACCTACAACTTTTTAAACTCCAATTCTTTACCATCGCGTTGAACTCTGTTCTTCTCATGCCAATAATCTCCCCAAGCATGGTTACCGCACCAACTTCCAAACGAGACGAATCAAATTTATAAACAGCAATGACACTGGACTGTAGGACAGTACAGTCTCTTCCCACATTTTCTTTCCCAAACTTTTACCAGCTAAGTCGACATAAGTCCCGGAAATTAAAAAAAACGCAAAATAAAACTTCGAGTAAATAGTTCCCTCTTTTGTAAGCTATGATGATCGAAAAATTACCTCAGCAGTCATAAGGAGTTTATTTAACGTTTAGTACAATTTTTGTATGTTTTCCGGTTGTCCTTTGATACGATTAAAGTGTTTTTTTTTTTCTGTTTTTAAGGAGTCACCTTTAATGTTCGGGGATGACTTTGAATTTAGCTGTTTATGCTGTTATTACAGTCGTTATGGAAATGATTTTATAAACGATACGAGTTCGTGTCACGCTAAATTAGCTATTCACTATTTTTTGATTGTTTATGATGACGAGAATTAAGAACTAGAGGGAAACTATTTTCACAGAGGATTCAATTGAAAGTTACTATGGTGTGGTGCAAAAGACGAAACGACACGTAAAGCCCAAATCAGACGACACCGGAATGAAGTCTCAGCAATTTCACTGATTAGTTTGCTCCGTAGAAGAACTGTGAACCAAATGGAAGTTAATTAGGTTCTCTTATGCGAGATGGGAGAAAGTTTTATTATATAGACTTGGAGTATGAGTTTGTATCATGAGAGTACGGTAGTTTCACAATTTGATTTGGGTGAGAAAAGTTTGCCTAAAGGAAAGAAGTTGAGCCAAGAGAAAATTAAGAGGGGAAGAAGAAAACGTCCTTCTTACCAGTTCTAGCTGTAGAACAAATTGTTGCAATAGTCATGTTATGAAGGATTATTTTAGTTTTTTTTTTTCCAAAGTAGCCGAGCTCCTCATACATCCAGACAGTAGCAACTTACGATTTTTGTATAGGTGGCCGTGTTAAAAATGACCCCAAACTTATAACCCGTTTCTCTATTTTGTCAAATTTCCATAGGCGAGGATACAAAGTGAGGTATTATGCGCAGTTTGCTTCAACCTACTGAATCTCGACAAAAATACTTAAAATCTACAAGAATCGTTAGAAACTAATTATTATGCCCAATTTGAAGGTTCAGTTCGTTTGAGAGCCCTTTGCTCCAAGAAGTACCTTAATATGAGGTTTTGTTCATGTCTTATAGAATGGCCTTTGGCTAACCGCCTTCAGTTGTGCACTCCAAGTTGGTTGAGGTTGAGGTCACCTTCCACTTTTGCGCGCCACCTAAGGCGAGATATTCATCTACTGCGTTATAACTTCGGGACAGAGCATTGGTGTCCCTGTCCATCCATACTTTTCTGACCAAGTCGATGTCGCTGAACAGCCCGTAGAGTTCGCAATCTCCTTCTTCAAAGCCCGTCAACGAAAACGTTGCTTTCGAAACGACCAAGAAGATCTTTATAGGCCTTTTACAACGCCCCATGCTTCTACGCCATAGAGCAGAACTGGAATTGAGAGTCTTGTATAGAGTCTCGTTAGTATTTCTTGAAAAGACCTTACTAGTCAGTTACCTTCCTAAGCCAAAGAAACAGCGGTTAGCGTGTAACTCTTCGTTTGATCAGAGTTTATAGCATAGCCGAGATACACGAAGTACCTAACCATCTCAGAGTTATAGCTGTCTGTCGTAACGTTGTGTGTCCCTTCTTGTTGACAGCATGTACTTGATTTTGCCCTCATTCACCACTTAACCCATTTTTAGCCGCCTCTGTACTGATACTTGCAAACGCACCAGTGCCAGCTCTCTGCGTTCTGCCAATTGCCCAGACTTTTGGAAATTCTGCCGCTGGTTTTGGTTTGCGAGTGTCGCACAATTTTTTCAAGTATGATGTTGAAAGGCTCATCACATGACAGCACATCTTGTCAAATTTTTTTTTTGACATCAAAGGTCTCGGTGGAATAGTTTCCGACCTTTATGGAGCAGTGAGCGTTCTCCATCGTCATTCTGCACAATATGATAGGTTTGGCAAGGAAGTGAATATTTGGTCGGTTGTGGACTTACCGAGCCTAAACCACACTGATGGGAACCTATCAGCTCGTTGACGATTGGTTTCAGGCGTTCACACAATTATGCACATAGGATCTCTATAAGGGATGTTGAGAGTTGAGGAGGCTGATGTCTCAGTCTCTACAGTTGGCGCAGTTTAGAGGGTCTCCTTTCTGAGGCTCCATTCATCAGGCATACTTTCCTTTCCTCTGACCAAATCTTGAAGACGAGTTGGTGTATACTCTTAACAAAATCATCTTCCGCTGGCTTAAAAAGCTCGGCCGTTAAGCCGTCCGGTCCAATAGCTCTGTTGGACTTCAGCTTGAATATTGCTATCCTCACTTCATTTTGGTCAGGCCTTGGTTTTCATATCGGTTAGGGTTTATTCTGCCTGACAGCGAAATTTACGCGGTCTTCGCCGTTTAATAGTCTGCAGATTGGGAACCTTTAAAATCATCGCACCTTATCCATCAACCAATTGCGTTTACTCATAGTAGAATAGTCTGCTTGGTGAGCAAATACATGAACCTAATATAGGTATTTAAAGCATATTCCTCCATTCTTCCACATGGACCTGTCGACTGTCCTTCCCATTGTTCATGCATTTTTTTGAGTACATATCGGCACACATTTGTGCTTCGCAAAATCCAACGGAACTGAGAGGATTAATAGGACCCCATGCTAAACATAAAATCTTCTGTAAAGAGGCTTATGAGTTTCAAAAACGGATAATATTGTTGGCTCCAAACAAAAGGCACCCAACAAACTCTGAAACCCTACTAATTGCTTATCCTTCCTAGTACACCGATAAGGAAATTAATTGTCTGCCACTTCAACTGTATATACCACAGGGTATATACACAATTCAAGAGATTTGTTCCTCTTGGTAACCTCAACAGCCTTAAGCACTCAATTCTTTACCCAACTCCTGTTGCCGATTCTTTATTTTTCCTGTCGGCCATAACTCATAGAGCCGCATGTACTCTCATATTTCAGGCCCCCAAAAAGTAAATGCAAATTTCCTCTTGTACTGTTGTCTGTATTGTGTACGTATATCCTGGCGAAATTCCCATAAATCTTACTTATACCGAATGAATTTTCTTTAAATTGCCGCACTCACACACCGATTTAATGAGATGGAAAATAAAATGAAAAGAAAAAAACGGCACCCCTCCATATACACACACTTTCTTACAGGACACAGAAATGAAGTGAAACACTAACTAATTTACAATTCCGTCACTTATTCCAATGCGGCAAATGGAGAGGATAAAACAAAACGAAAAAATATAAAAAAAATCTATAGCAATCTATGCTGAAAGGCATTAACTAACTACACACATCTTGTGTGCAATATGTGTTAGCTATACCACCCCACAATTCCCATCCACCTCTTGCTGGATAGAACAGCAGCAGACAGCACCGGAAGGAAACAGAAAGGAGATGAATACAAGTGAACGGAACATGTCCGCGTGTGTAAACATATTTTCGCAGAAATAAAACTGATTTTCTGATTTTGCTCCCGCACTCTCGGCTCTTCATTGTCATCTGATGTCCTTTATTGCAGTTAGTGTGAGAAGAAAAGCAGCTCCTCCATACAACCATAACCCACTGGGTGAGAGGGTGGAAAACATTTATTTTTTATTAATGACACTGGTACATTGCACAAAACTGAAAGGATACCTAGTTTAGTTGTTACAAATTATATGTTTAAGTAATGTATGAAAGGATGTATTAGCCCCACGGGAAAATAACTGAGTGTGTATAACTTTGCGTCTATTTGTAGACGGAGGGGATTTGTTTTGTATACGCTTGAAAGGATTACAGGATGTTGTATGTCTTGTGAATGCTTGTGGTGAGTGAAATGTTTGTTCCATTGGTCATCAGGAAAACACGACACAATATGCGGACAGGCTACCTAACAAAAGAAACATACATGTACTGTACATATATCTGTCGAAAGGGGTTCGTCGCCTTGTAATCAGATTACAAAAAGTCGTCAACAACACTATCAACAACACAAATAAGGAAAAGGATTCACATTTCGGTAAGGGTTTTTTGTTGTAACCATTGGCAACCGACAGTATAAATACCTACATACTTCTCAGATATACAGCAAGTTGTTGGGGTCCTTCAATAGGTCCCTAGAGCACTGTTTAAGGATTTAGAAATAGAAACATTTGAAATATAGCCTATGTAATTAGTGTAATAGACCAAATTGACCATTAAAAGGAAATGGCGACTGACCTTACGGGAATTTATGTCGGGTTGTTATGGAGAAATTTAAGATTCTGAATCAAAAAGGTCTGAGCAGTTGAATTAAAGTTAATTTACTGAGTTAAGTGCGAATTTTTTTTTAAGGAAACCGATAACTATAAAAGGAGGTAGGGGATATTGTATCTGTATTGCTACTTTAGATGAATCCAAAATACTCCATTTTAATAGTTCGCAAAATATAGTGAATGCCCATGCCTTGAACAGTAAGCGCACACCGAATACATGTTTCGCACATTAGCGTGCGAATAGTGTGCGTTGCGAACAGCAATCAAAAACTGGTAATATTAATATACATAGAGATTAGAAATCGTCTTTACATGTGCTAATACGACACTGACCGAAATCGGGTAGGCAGTATATGTATACGTTTGAATATAACTTTCAACAAAATCATATATGTAGTCAACAAGACTGCGGGCAACTAGGCACTCATAAAACTGATTTATAGGTACGAGGAAATGCTTGCAGTTCCCTTGGTATTATTATAAAATGCATGCGCACAGTTTACTTCTTTATCATAACGCCCTGGTGCGCCATGACACACATTTTTGTGTTAAAGGCTCTCGGGCGCTATGACACTTTTAAAAGTCTCATATCGGCCACTCTCAATGTGTCATAGCGCCCGAGGGCCTTATGACACAAAAAAGGAAATAACACCCCAAACCTTCATCTGTCATTAAAGCCAGGAGGGGGGTTGCAGGGGGCAGCATGCCCCCCATACGTTTCGGGTATTATTTCATTTATGGTCGTTAATGCACTTCCTATAGTGTCATATAGCCCACAAACAAGTGACTTAAAGCCCGGCGGGCGATATGACACTTTTAAAAAAATTTGTGTCATAGCGCCCCAGGGCGTTTTGACATGTACCCCATAGATTATACTATAGTAGAGAGCCAGTATCTACGGGGAAAAATATATTTCTTAGCTTGCCAATTTTCCAAAATCGGAGGAATTAGTTCTCTTCTTTTCTCATAGAGAGTAAACAAATTCTGACCCCCCTTTTTACCCCTTTAGGGGTTGAATTTCGAAATATCCGTCCTTATTCCCTGTATACATCATAAAGGACCCCTCTGTGCAAAATTACAGGTTTCAAGAGCAACGGGTTTGGGCTGGGCGTTTATGAGCAGTCAGTGGTAAACTTCATTTTTATATATAGATATAATTTATTCTCTTTGTACAACGATAATTTAAATAAATAAATTCAAAAAACAATAACAAGTATTTCAGATATTCGCGATGTAATTTAATTTGTTTTCGAGGGTTGAACCTGAAACCCTTACTCACACGGACCACTGAAGAACTTTGCAAAGCAATTTTCAGAATACTGTATACAAAACTGTTTATTTTGCAAATGGCTTATGGAAACTATGTAAGAAAAATAACGTAAGAAAAAAAAATAAACTTCTGAACAAATAGTTGTTGCCAACAACAAAAACTCTGTTCATTACGTGTCCTATGTCCTACTAATTGATTTATAACACAAATTCATGCCGAAAGCATTGTGAAATGAAAAATCACTTTCTTATTCTTTGTTGGTCATCGTCCTGGTCCTAGGTTCTAGACTCTTTCCTCCTTAGACAGCCATTTTACTAATTGAATTTTCCTTTGCCATAATGTGCACAGTGTATCTTAGTTCGGATGTGATCTATAGTAGTTGTAGTGTCTCTCACCAGTGTATCCTTTCAACAGCAATTAAGTGCAATTGCTTTGATGTCATTTTTACATTTTGCGTTCTTTTGGCTGCCAAAGGCTACACTCAAGGACGAATAATTTTCAAATGCAAATGAACGCTAATGGAAAATTATATTTACTAGTTAATTGATTGATGTTTAGTTATGAGCTTTTCGTTTTGCTTTAGAGACTGATAGGGAGAAAGGATATTACTGTTGGTACATGTTAGAGAGTTCTCGAAGGTGATACTAATTGGGTGTGTACTATACTAATCGATTTATTGGCTCCCATTTGCAGAAAAGTATCATATTTGTAGGACGATCTATTACATATTGATGTGCACTTGAAAGAGCTTTAGTGTGCGGCCCTTAGAAAATAATTTTCTTCTTAATCCGAAGAGCAAAAAACGTGTTTTTGTTTTGAAAATACAATTAGCGCAAATCAGGTTTTAAAAAGACATTATTAAAATACAACAAAGCCACTGCACCAACACTTTGTTTATACTTTCTAGCTTGTACCTAAACCAATCAGAAAAGTGAGCCTATTTTTAGGCGATATATTCAATATTGCTTACGCATTTGTGTACGTATAAATTTCGTAGAACTTTAACGAAAAAAAAACACAATTAAAATCTGTATGATCCCATCAAACCGCAACCAACCGCAAAAAAAGCAAGATTTCTAAAGGATCAACATCTTAATCCCTTTCCCATGCCGGCAATTGTTCCTTCTGCGTTGTGATCCAAAGATTTATTTACAATGGCTTGAACGCCAAACAAATTCTGATTCACAACTAATCCAAAACTAATCACCAAAATGACTTCCAGTATTTTACTTACCAAGGCGTGCAAGGGGGAAGAAGCAGGAAATAAAAAATTAAAAACAACAATAAATTCTCAAAGTGATATCGCAGATTGTTGAACATGCCACAAAAATTAGTTTTTCTCCTCGAGGCTAACAGAAAATAAAAATCAACTTAAATCCCCTTCCCGTCTGTTGTTCTCTTAATATCAAGGCGAGTATCCTGCTGAAACAAAAAAAAAAAAAAAAAAAAAAAACCTCCTTCCTACACTTGTGTTATATATGTATACGTCATACAAGAGGACTAAGCCGCGCCATACACCATCGTTCTATAGTTCTTAGCGTGAATAGTGTATACAAAGGAGAGAGAAAAAAAAAGAAAGAAAGAAATTGAAAAACAGGATGTCATCCTGTAAGAAATAAAAGAAAAGGCTCTAATGCCACAGCTCTCAACTTGAAAACCAAAATGAATAAATTGAATGAGCTTAAGAAGATTCTATGACGTACAACAATGTGTTGTGTTGTGTTGCCCTCCAAAAAAGAAAAAGAAAAGCAACTCTTGTTCCACTGCAGGACCCATGACAACAATAGACAATGACACCGTCACTGTGTGTCACATGCGAAGTTCTACATTTCTCCCAAAACAGAAAAAAAAAAAAATTATGAACAAACAGCAACAACATCAAAAAGAAAAGCAACAAAAATTATACATATCCCCCATCGGATTCTAAAGATCCACACCAAGGATATGCGTTTGGTGTGGACCCCCTTCTTGTCAGCGGTTGGGTATATGAATAATTCATTTCCTGAAATTCATCTTCATATAGCTTTGTAGATACATTCCGTTTCGTTAGTGAGGACGCAAAAAGCCTTTTCTTGTTGCCACTTTTGAATATCCTTAAAGAAAGACCCAGGTTGAGTGAAGGATATATATACGAAAAAAAGCATAGGAGAAGCACCTGCTAACCGGAAAGGTTTATTGGATTTATTCCTGCCTTCCACGTCAGGAAAGCACAAAAAAAAGCCCAAAGTACTAGAAAGGAGTTGGTACCTATACCTATACCTATGACAAGAGGAGGACGTTGTCGGGCAAAAAGGAGCAACTAATAAAAACAAGGGAGGTATAACAAGACATAATAAAATACTATAAAGCAGCCTTCTCTTTTTGCTTCCCAATTTTTCTGTTGCTGCCTTCCATTTTTATTGGCGGGGGTAACCCGGTCGCGGAGATATATGATATGGTAAAGTAAAAGCTACTTATTGGAATGCCTTTGCATGTAGGCACGATAACATCAGAGTCGTCGTCTCTGTGAGTTGAGAGGATACATCTATTAGCTTTGCGGATTTAAAAATTAGAAAGGATGAAAACAGAGTCAAAGTTATAAATGGGCTCGATGGGTTTCCCGCTGAGTTTTTATGAACAATTTAATGTGATTTGTTGCTACATACAGACCCACTCCTGTAGGAGGGGGTAAATGGTATAATGGAGATGTTTTTCCTTGTGTGACTGTGGGGGATTTAAATTAGTTTTTTTTTTTAAGGATTTAAAACTTTTGAGTTCAGTCTTTAAGGCAAATGATACATTAATTGGGTATTTATTGTGTGGGGAGGAGACGGTTTATACGCTTTACAGCGACTTTGACCTAGTCTGGTTTGATGTTGCATGTGGACTGTCAAAGCGGCTCCAATCCCCAACTATGCTACGTAGTCTAGTAGTAGTAGTAGTAGTAGTAGTTCTTCCGTAGTCGTATGCTTCTTAGCAAGGAATTGAGACAAGGAGACACATCGTGGTGGGTAGTTCTTGTCTTTTCCTGTAAAGCTCTGGCGCAGCCGCATCTACAAGTTGTAACTTCTTTCCAACTACAGAATAAAATACACAAATAGTGGGCGCAACAGCCGTGCAGATGAAGACCCTCTGCTTCTAGGCCTAGCTTCTTACAACCATTAGTTTTATTATTATTAGAGGTGGCACAGTGGAAAAAACCTGAGACCCCTCGCACAGTAGTCCAGCACACTAACCACTGAGCCCATTCCAACTTCAGGATACACTGTATTAAAGCCGGTTCGATCCCAGAGAACTACAACTTTCAACAATTTAAGTGCATAACTAACATATATCTTCAAGCATCTCGCGCCTATCCTAACAGTGATTAGTTACCCCTTTTTGCCCGACAACGTCCTCCTCTTGTCATAGGTATAGGTATAGATAGGTAGCTGAAGTTGTCAATCAATGTCAATAAAATATTCAAGTTCAAATCGAAGAATCTTAGGTCAAGTGACTTTTGTCGTTTCATTAGACTTGCTTTATGCCATAGGCCAGCTGGCTGCCATTTAGATAGGTTAGGTTAGGTTAGGTTGAATAGGGTGTGAGTTCATCACATAGGACTAGGCACCATATTGGACCCATCGCCATCCCTGGGGAACCATAACGGTCAAATAACCTAAACCACTTCGCCCAAACAATTAATTTCCCTACAGAACCTGAAAATTGCCTCAATTTTGTTCGCGAGACCGACCTCTTCCAAATTGTCGAAGAAGTACCTACCAAGGTATTTCCTCCTGTACCGAGCAATAGCTTGACATTCACAGAGGAGATGGGTAATATCCTCTGTGGCCTGTAAGTCTTCGCAATACCTGCACATGTTATCAGATATGCGGGATACATTTCCTGAGCGCATAATTTTCCGTAATGGAGCAGTGAACTGGCCTCCACGATCCTGTAATCTCACACCTTTAGATTAGATACTTGGGGGTATATCAAGTCGCTAGTCTATGCCGATAAACCAGAGACGTTGGACGATTTGAAAGTCAACATTCGCCACGTTATTGCTGATATATGGCCCCAGTTGTTTGATTCACGATTGCGCTTCATTCGAACTAGCCTTGACACGCATATGCCTGATCTCGGTAATGGCATAAAATTATCTATAAAATAAAGCTAATATCATAGACATTAACATTAGCTTCAAGTCTTTTATTTCATATTGAATTTGTATACTTCTAAAAAAAACACCCTTTTCGAATTCGTCGAAGAGTAACACCAGCTCCTTAAATCATAGTAAGCAGCGTTATGTGTCACAGGAGCACAAAATTAAAGTCCAGTAGATTTGTATGGATATATTGACAAGATTATTGCTCTCAAACTTTCCTTTGTAACAACTCTGGTTGAAGCAGGACATTTTTCACTTGTAGCCAGACTACTGCCTTTACTACCGCATATTTACAAAAAATGTGTGCCCATATTAACAGCCTAATACTTCCTCTTTGAAGTTGGTCAGTGTACAATGAGTATATCCAGTCCAGCATCTGGATATATTATGGTGCTCAAAAAGCAATCCACTGGCCTAATCCGTTTCTATTCCATTATGTAGCATATTTTCGGAATAATGAGGACAAGAGGGACAACTAATGCTCATCACCTTAAAATGCACTCGACAACTGAATGAGTAAAACTTTTACAAAATTCGGAATATGCGATCGTCTACGAAGATGCACATACGAGTGCTTATGATGCCATGTCCTGCAAAAAATGAATCCCCGTTTGTATTTTCTACACATCTCAGACCATTCCAAATAAAATTAAGAGGCTTGTAAGCCAAAAATGTCAAAGACCAAAATATCCGCGACCATCCCCTTTCCAACCGTATAAAAGTTTTCTCTTTGCCATAAATATTCCGCATCCCATAACAATATGAATACTAATAAAACGGATAATAAATATCGATCCACAAAGAACACATTATTTATTCCCTCCTCCAAAGTATAGCTATCCCTTTTTTTTTGGTATTAACGTCTCCACTAAGCTTTATTACCTCGATATAATTAATGAACCAAATCAACGTCCACTGCAATATCATGACATCCTTATCCGCTCACACAGTTTGTCAACCCACCCACAAACCGAAGCGATTATAAAAAGGGGAAAAATGTGAAACTCACATAAATTACACTCACAACGACTATTACATTACAAAAAAAAAAAAAAGAAAGAAAATATAAAAAAAAAAAATATTAATATTAAAAAACCAAAATATCTAAGCCAATAATCATTCCTTATCCGCCATCTGGAAATTATGATTATTATTAGCATCGTCCTTTGCCATGAAGCAATAAATAAAGTATTTTCCAATAAAGGACTTGGTTTTTGTAAAATTTCCTGTGTATTTCATGTATGTGTGTGTGTATGTAAAAGAACGAGTTCATAAATATGATCAATCATTCTTCGCTTTGCAATAATTCCACTCCCTCCTCCACACAAAGCAGCGCAAAAAAAATGCTCTGTCAAGGAGCAAAATTCTTCCACACAAATCACATAAATTATTCCCATGTTTTTGTGTGTGGATTGTTTTTGATGTTCAGTACAGAATGTACATTGACAAAATTGATATCCTTACGATATAATGACGTACACAATAATGACATTATCTGTCGATGATGTAAGTGAACGGATCTTACACATCTAATTGCGGTAATTTTATCTGTATCTGATTAAGGACAAAGTGTTACATAAATTTTCTCTGCTCTGATTAGGATTTTATTTGCCCGATGATGGTGGCACAAGCAAAAGGACTATGAATAGATACGAGTGTTGCCGAAGAAAAAAAAATATATATACCAGGACATGGTGACCTTAATTGAATGGCGAAAGATAGAAATTGTTATTTATAGACTACGCACCAGGGGATAATTTTGTTACCGGAAGGTATATGCAACGAAATAGGCAGTCATAATATTTTCCAGGACTAAATAGATTTGATGGAACATGATAGGTTTGATTGAATTTTAGTTAGGGGGCATTTTCATAGATTCCTGTAATGTGATATATTTAACAACAAAAGGAGGTATATCTGTTACATCAACATAAACTCAAACCTGTTGGAATGTTTTGTCCTAAATTGTTATTGCCTTGTTTTATGTCAATTGGCGTCAAATTTTCTTCCATTTAGACTCTAAAAACTTTAAGGCCAATTACCATATGAGTAGAGGAAAGATTTCGGACTTGATTGAAATATCCTGGTCCTACATAGACGGCGAATGACTGATGGAACCATAGGACATATAACGAAACCAACGCAGAATGGCCTTATACGACTTCTTTGAGGAAGTCCAGCAATAGAACGAAGGAATCTCATTTCGGCAGCTTATATTCGCAATCTTATTCATTCAAGTCAGTACCCAAATCTGATGGAAAAGAAAAAAATATAAGATGGACAACTTAGATTTGACCCCAAGTTCACCGAACTTCTAATAGCCTAATGTTTCTGGGCGTCTCAAAATTGACTCATACTGACCAGACCATCATACTGGAAAATTCAGCAATGTTCGTAAATAAGATTCACCTAATTCAATGGAACCCCAGTCACATGTAGAGTGCATTCAGGAGGGGTGCTCGAGATGATTATCACTTCCAAATTTTCAAAGATTCTTTTTATAAAATTGGTAGTAACTATGGATCTTGCAAAATAAAGTAAAAAAATAAATAGGCGGCGCAACAGGCGGTAGATATCCAAGGCCTAGCTTTTCGCAACCATTCGTTGAGTTTCTATTTTTGGGACGAATGGAAGGGACCTAAAATTGTATGCCGAGTCCGAACAGCTGAATTGAGAAGCTTGTTTTGGACAGTCGTACTCTCGGATGTTTGTCAGACGTTTGCGAGAGGTGGCGCAGTAGAAAAAACCTTAAGATGTAATTTGTGTTTTTCCGGGGTTCGAACCTGGGATCCCTCGCACAGTAGTCCAGTACACTAACCACTGCGCTACTGCGCCCACTGCAAAATAAGGTACAGCATTTAAAAATGGACTTGCAAGTGGCTAAAGAAAGGTTATCAGGTTAGTGGGTTGGCAAGACAGAAGATCCAATTTAGATCCATTTGTTGCCCTAGGGGTTGATGACTGCCACACTCGGGAAATCTCTGAAAAACCTACGGATTTGTAAGCGATCCCGGAGATTTACATATTTTAATAGGTTAGTTGTGGACCTGTCGGAAAGTTCTTGTAAGTCCTCAATTTCTTATGTGGCATAGCACCGGGCAGTGGCAAAGAAAAATATGGGGTGTCCTTATCCACCTTCTTATCACACCGGATCCTCTGCACATGTTATCTGTACTGATTCCCATTTTGTTGGTATGCTATTTCAACTTAATTTTTCACAATCAAGGACTATGATTTCTTGGTTAATTCTGTTTGTTATAGATTGGCCACATTTTCCTAGTTATGCCACAGGAATCGAGCTTGCTCTTTCTTTTATTTGTCGCCATTAGTGTTTTGCTTCCAATCATCTATCTGGGATTATAGGCGGGAATCACTACTGTGGTGTCGGCCTGGTTAAATAATTAGCTTTTTCATTTCCAGACAGACCTCTAGAAGAAGAAGACACAGTAGCTCTCCGCAAAAGTGACTTAAAGGCTTCGATTATTGACTCTACCTCAGAGATCGCTTTTATTACCGATTGACTGTCAATGAAAAAAATGGAATATCTTCATAAGGTATTGCCATCATTGCAACCTGCTTAGCAGCTGTTTTCACCGCCATTACCTTAGTCTGAATTACGCTGCTGTAGTCAGAAAGTTTTATTGAACTGGATAGCCCGAGACTTTTGGAATAAAAACCTAAACCAACGCCGACCTCCATCTTTGATCCACACGATGGATATGGGTTGATCTTACCATGCTGGGGAAACATGTTGTAAATGGTTCTGAGGAACTAGTCCCACCACCAAGTATAGAAGAAGTTGGCTTAGCTATAAAAAAGCTTAAGAACAACAAGGCCGCAGGCTCTGATGGTCTACCAGCGGAGCTCTTTAAATACGGTGGTGATGTTTTGGTAGGGAGCATGCACCGAATCATCAACCAAGTATGGGTGGAAGAAAACATGCCCGATGACTGGACTATCAGCTCCATATGCCCCATCTTCAAAAAAGGCGATCCTATGTCTTGCAAGAACTATCGAGGCATATCCCTGCTAAATGTCGCATACAAGATCCTATCCAACGTACTGTGTGAACGTCTAAAACCGTTCTGCAACACACTAATCGGCACGTACCAGTGTGGCTTCCGGCCCGGCAGATCGACTATAGACCAAATTTTCACACTGAGGCAAATCTTGGAAAAGACCAACGAATTTCAAGTCGAAACTCACCACCTATTCATCGACTTCAAAGCCGCGTATGATAGCATACATCGTCAGGAACTCTATATGGCGATGGCCGAATTCGGAATCCCGGCAAAACTGATTCAGCTGTGTCGCGCGACGCTGGAAAACACACGCTGCAACGTGCAGTTTGGAAGCAGCTCTTCCGAACTTTTTCAAACATGCACCGGATTTCGGCAAGGAGACGCCCTATCATGCGACTTCTTCAATCTCGTACTGGAGCAGATAGTGCGCAGGGCAGGTGTCAACACGGAAGGCACTATCTTCAACAGGTCCGTCCAGCTGCTTGGCTATGCGGACGATATTGACATCATCGGTCGCTCCCAGCGTGCCGTGATAGAAGCGTTCACGGCGATTGAAGAACAGGCGAAATCCGTTGGACTTGTAGTAAATGAGGACAAGACTAAGTACATGCTATCAACAAACAAACAAGCATCTGTCCACCGCCTAGGACAAAACGTCACTATTGATAGCAATAATTTCGAGGTAGTTAAGGAGTTCACCTACCTCGGAGTAAACGTAAACTCCACGAATGACACCCTAGTGGAGATCCGACGAAGAATTACCCTAGGAAACCGTTGCTACTTCGGTTTGGCAAAACAACTGGGTTCAAAACTCCTAACTCGAAGGACGAAATGTGTGCTCTACAAAACCCTTATCCTGCCAGTTCTGCTTTATGGCGCCGAGTGCTGGACGATAAGCAAGAAGGGAGAGCTGATACTGGGCTCCTTCGAAAGAAAAATACTTCGGCGGATTTTTGGTCCTGTGTGCGAGGAGGGCGAATGGAGGAGAAGATACAACCGCGAACTCGATGAGCTGTACCAAGATGTGGATGTAGTCCAAAAAGCCAAAATACGTCGACTACATTGGCTCGGCCACATCGAGCGAATGGACAATAATGCTCCAGCCAAGAGGATCTTCGAATCCCAGCCCCCAGGTTCGAGAAGACAAGGAAGACCGAACCTCCGTTTCAAAGACCAAGCCACCGCGGATGCCAGAGCTCTTGGTCTGGACAATTGGAAGCAGCGTGCCCGGGATCGTAGAGGATGGAAGGCTGCAGTGTCTCAGGCAGAGACTCTTCACGGGTCGGGAGCCCGATAAGTAAGTAAGTAAGTTATATTTTGTACGCTTGTGGCGATTGCCTCTGATGATGTCAATGATGGACGACCGATAATTTATTTTTCATAAACTGCTCTATATTGATACGGTCCCTATACGCAGACCGCATGAAATAAAAAAAATCAGCTAAATTAAAAACCTTCTTCCGTAAGACTTAAGCCATTAAAGGCAACCCTAAAGGTACTCTAGATAAACTAAAGCCGTAAGCGTAACCAACCTAAATCCGGACTAATCTGAAATAGTTCGGAATAAGGAGTGTCTGGAAAAACAGAGGTTTACCCAACAAGTTTTTGTTATCGGTTAGTCATAAAGCTACGATTACACGGCCATTTTTTGAGTCATTAAAATGGCGCTGTGACGTCAGGAAAAAATGTCGCAGTAGAGCGACATTTAAGCTCAGATTCGTCATTGGGAAAATGGCGATCACACGACATGATTATCATCGTCATTTGTGTCCCAAAATCAAATGACGGACACTATGAGTCATTTAGAATTTTCCGTTGGGATGCCATTTAAATGACGCTACAGCCAAAAATTTAGTCATTTCTCCTAGGCGTCATTGAAGAGCGATCACACGGCCATTTAAATGACACTAAATACATGTCATTTGGTCCGACATTTTCCTAGTCATTTAAATAACGCTGAAAATGTTATCCCACGGAACGACATTTAAATGACTGCTTTGTGACGCGATTTCTACGTCAGAGCGCCATTTAAATGACTCGAAAAATGGCCGTGTAATCGTAGCTTTAGACCTTACATTATATTTAAGCGAACTAAATAAGTAGAAAATTATTTAAATTTACCTAAACAGGAAAAGAATAAAATTAAATCAAAGAAAACAAAAAAATTGAATTTTAGTACGTATACGCCAGAGTAGATTCATTTTGTGTGCGGAAATATTTAATTTGGATATCTGTGGACTGATGACGCAAAACTTTGCTTAGTAGATATTTGGTTTTTAAGGTTCCGTTTCCATATGGAGGAACATCGTTACGATGTCTGTCCGAATAACTATGGTTTGGGGCTAATACAGTAGACGCTCGATATAGTGAACTAATTAAAACTAGGCCTGTTCATTAATCGAAATTGTTCACTATTTAAAGGCGGGGTTTTTAAATGTTTCCAAAAGCTTAATTTGCGATAAATATAATTTTTTTTTAACAGTTAAAACTAAAAAAAAACAGCAAAAGTAATTTGTCACCTTCATTCGTGTCTTCTTTAAATTTAATTGTACAGCTTTTTCCTGTAAGCGTTTCATAACTAAAATATCATAAAAAAACACAAATGAAGGTTAAATTGTTCTGAAAAATAGTCGGCATGCAGGCGCATTGCAAAACTGGAACATTTTCGTCCGAGTTCACTATATCGAGATCTCTATAGTTCGCTATTTAGAGTAGTATGTGTAAAATGTTGGTGGTTCACTATATTGGATACCTAGTTCACTATACAGAGTTCACTATATCGAGCGTCTACTGTATTCATATTAGCTGGGTTACACTTTTTTTTAGTTGAACCGATTATTGCGCTAATTCAAAACAATATTTTTTGACATCTGAACTTCCGCAGATACTTTTCCGAATGTTTATAATTATTTAGTTTTTTTTTTGTCACAAACAAGTAAAATTAACAAAAGAATTGTTGAATTACCATAATACAAATTGTCCTACAAACTACATACTCAATAGAATAAAAAAAATTTAAAAAATCGTTGCATATTAATAGGATAAACACGCATTAAATTGGAATAAAACCAATAAAAGCGAAGCATATTTATAGGCTAACTTAAAAAAAAAAATTTTTTTTGCTAGCAATTGTGTGATTGAAAGTAAACCCTTTGAAATTATGAAAACGGTTCTCATTTCAGTGATAATAATTCAATAAAATTGAATTTAAATTAAGCAAAGGGACACACTATGCACAGTAGGGAAAATGCATGATCGTACATTTTAGAACAACGTAATTTCAGACCAATTGGTGTGATGAGTGGGTACACCAAGGGGCAAATACAAATTCAATCTCCCTCCTTCTTTTCAGCATTGTCATATTCGGCTTCTACGGGATATAAAGACGATATTTTGCTACGAATAGTACCGTCCTAAGGGCATAAAACGCTGTATGACCTTCAACCTCATAGGGGCAAAAACCCCAAATCCGACGAACTGGAAAGTGTTTAAGCATGTTTAAGGTAGATATACCTTTCCATCTCAGTTGCCCGGGCTACTTGAGGCAGAGCCTTGGGGCCTTGGGTCATCAAGGTGGGAGATTTTAGAATATTACCAAAAACTTTATATTTATGGAAGTCGAACGGACCTGAAACCCCCCTTCGGTTGTAGTCCAGAACACTAATCCCTGAGCTTATAGAAGTGTAGTAGGAACGATGAATCATCCGTCTCATCCGCCTCATGCTTCCTCAATTCTTCACAACTTCGGTTGAATTCAACAACTTTACACATTTTTCAAATGCTTACAACCTTTAAATGCTGATACTGATATGAATTCGTGTCATACTTGTAAATACCCTCCACTTCATTCATTCATTTATTCTCATTTGGGTTTCCGCTTTTTTTTTTCCTTTGAGTAATTTTCTTACAAGATACACAATATTCTTCAATGATATTTACCTTAAAGCTGTCCCAGATGACACTTAATTTGTTCAATCGACGTCGCCTACATCCGGTCCCATTACGAATTTAGAAACACCCCTCCCCCTCATTCGACTGCCAAAAATAAAATTAATTCCATTTGGCTACACCCCATACTACAGTCAACCACTCATGGCAAGCGCATGATGAAAGATTCGTATATAGCTATAGCAATTCAAGAAATGGAAGAAAAATATTTCTTCGGGTATAATGTATCCTCGGCGCTCATTAGATCTCCGCATCTGAGATACAGAGATAACTCCTTATCCCCAGGAGAGTAACCGACCTCTTCTTCTACTCGTGTTTCACTTTGGCAATTCTATTAGAAGTTTGAACATAAATTTGACGATTGGTCCAAGAGTTTTGGCCAATATTTTTTGGTGGGCGACTTGGATCATTGCAATATTTTATCGCCGTGTGAGAGGTTCTCAGTATACGTGAAGCAAACTGGACCATAATGCCAATAACAAGAGGACACGTATTTATGGGAATTTATCTGTGTCGTGCACTTTGAATGTTAAGTGTGCGTGTATGTGTCCTCGATTGGCAATCATTTTAAGCGGAAAGTTCTTAAATATGACAATATCCTTCAATGCATACACAACGAACGTATACAGTAGATTTCCTATTATGGAAGGACGATTAAAATGCGCAAAAAAAAAAAAACCAAGGATGATGCGCTACAAAGCACTGCTGCTACATGCAGAGGATGCGAATAAATGAGCTGTTGACTGGCGTGTGCGGAGTAGACATTTTATGTCCTTTCTATTGGGCCGCATCGGTGGAGCTACAGCCGCGTGTCGTTTATGGTCATGTAAATCGTGTGTAAAATTTCAAAATTATGTAGTGGAAAATATTACCGTTTAAATTTTATTCTTTAACATGGCGTTTTTATGATGGTATGGGGCAGGACATTTTTATAACTACATCTATGTAGATAGGTAGAGAAGTTTGCAGGGAAATGCTCAATTGAATGTGAACAGGAAAGTGAAGGGAAATCATTCAATTAGCCGGAGTAGATTTGTTTCCATGTTTTGATATATAAGGCTAGAAAGGGTCGAATAAAGTTGACTAAGCACTGAGTCACGAAGGACCCTGGGGATGTAATAAAATGGTTGTGCAAATTTGTTGGTTCTCTTGCGATGGCCATTTAATTGTCTACTAGATACAAATTAACTTGTGTTGATGCGAATATGCCCAGAGGGATGGTAAGTCATTTTATCTTCAAAGTATTTTCAGCTACCCTGAGCTATATTGCAGTGTGTTTCGATTTCTAGAAGAGTAGAGTAAAGGTGCTAGTACACGCCATGTACCAAGCTATACATACGTATGCAGCACTGATGTCATTTTTACGTCAGCCGAATGATCCCAATGGGTATATACCGTGTACAAGCTCCCTTGTGCAGTTTCTGTTGACGTTAGAGCCACATACGTATGTGGCATGCTACATCCCGTGTAATAGCACCTTAATGGTGATTGTATCGTTGGTTGCTGCGTTTTTATATCAGCTATGGATAGATTATAACAAACGGTTAAACTATGTAGGGTAACTCATTTCTGAAGAACGGACATCTCTCTTGTACGGACATCAACTCCATGATCGAAGATTTAAGTATCTATTACATAATTTGAACGAAATCGTTAATTTTTTGAAAGGAAAACTGTCTTAAACGGATGCGGACTATGGTCGGATACAAGCTAAGACTTAAACAAGTTCTCCCTTTAACGTACGCAGCATTATATTTTAAACATAAAATCTAGAAGCAAGGGAGTTCAGAAAAAAATTTCAAATAATTTGCAACATTCCCGTTTCTATGGCATAAAGTTCCCAATTAGTTTGTCTGCATATAGTTTATGTTACCAACTGTATATAGACCGAAAAAATGTGTGCAAACAAAATATACTCGGGTACTCTTGCAAACGAGTTCGCGATAAGCAATAAGTGGCAATGAAGTGTCGTCGGATACCCCCATTCAATGGACGAATTTTCCACTTCCCTTGGTTTCCGTTTAAGGAGGGTTTCACTAGTATTGCGCGCCGCCAAGCCACTACCATATATTCACCCTCATTATGTCTTTTCTCCTCAACATAACCTAACTTATCAATTTGAATGGTAATCGTTTTGTCCAAGTCAATGATCTGCATCCGCACCATGATTCACTTGATGCTACGTGACAATTGGAAAGTGGAAACTTCTCTGTGTCAAGACAGCATAGGTGATTTAAACTCATGCGAACATTATATAAATAATGCTCGACGTTCTCTCCTTAATCGTCAACAAAATTTCAATTTAAAATGTATATATACACCGGCATCAAGAAGCACTCACCTGTATTGTGAATTTAATGGCACATCGCCAATGGCCACATTATCGAATTGTACAGGATTCGCTGTCCATCGTGCCCAATAAAATGAGAAATTATTCGATTCATAGTGTTCAGTGAAGCGACACTTGAGCGTTAAATCAGCACCTTCTCGTGTGTCCAAGGATTCGTCCGCTTGTGTTAGTGAAGTGATGATCGTTAGACCTGAAAAGAAACACACACAATTATAACTAAACTAATTAGCAAATGAAGAGGAGAACATAATAAAGAAGAAAACAAAATTAAATATTTACATAATCCAAAAGGTTAAAGGACTATTCAGCCCCCACCCCCGGCCCATTCGTCCATGGAATATATACAGTCAATTATATCCTTTCTGTTCATTTCTCAGCCAATTAGGTGCTACAGGGTAAAAATCATCAGAATAAAATGATTCCTTCGACGAGTGTTTTGTTTCGTTGTTGAATTTTTTTTTTTTTCTTACCTATAACTTTTTGCACCTTAATCCTGGGTTGTTTGCTTTAACGTTGACTCGTCCGAAGGCATTAGGAATAAATTCGGACATGATGTCAAAGTACAACAGTTAGCTGATGTACCTCGGGAAAGGATAATGACAATAAAAACGGCAAAAAATAAAACAAACGCGTTTCAAGGATCTCTATTGTCTACTTGTTATGTTGAGAAAATTAAAATGAGTTTTTCTCTAGAACGAACTGGGTATTATTTCATGGAATTTATTCTCTGCTTTCTGTTTCTGAATTTGGTCCGCACTTTGCTTGAGATAGTAGAACAAACGTTCTGCTTTCGTAATGGAATGAAGGTGGAGCGCAAAGGTAAAAGATAAAGAGGTATAGATACAACTGAGATACAATTATCTATTTGCAGGTCAATTCGTAATTCGAGTACTTTTCGCTTGTCTGTGTATTTTTTTTTTTTGTGCTTTATCATGTCAAGGATAATAGACTGAACGTTCTTTGGGCAGTAGTGAGAAACGAGCAAAAACATAAAGCCAAACAGCAATCAAGGATGTTCTGTGAAATTTTCTTGTCTAACAATCTTTTTTCTTCAGCTTAACGTTGATTAAAAAGAAATAGCAAACTTTCAAAGTTCGCCGAAGTTTAAGCACGAATTATAACAAAATGATAGATAAAAAAAAACTTAAATACCTAGCTGTACATCACGTACGTAATAGTAAATTTATGACTGAAGTCAAAGATGTACGGCTACTCCCAGCGGGTAGTAGGTATAGGTTAGGTCTGACCGAAAATTTGTTTTTACTACAGCTTCTAGTAATCGTAGATGAAAAAGTTGTTTCGACATAGTTTTAGAAAACTTGTCAAAGAAAGAATTTTAACTTAAGGCTAAACCCTAGAAGGCAAGGAGAACATGTTTGGTAGGACAGTTGGTTTGGTAAGCACTTCCTGCAAGATACCACTTCTTGCAACGGACCAAAGCGAATTGATTTTGCTGTGGGGCAAAATGAAACTAAGTAAAATGTATCTAAGCAAAAGGGTTCCATATCTGAATATTTTTAAGCGAACATGGCATTTCCGGATCAACAAAGCGTAAGCCAATTGACCACACTGCGATCGACACAAGGTACGCGTCTGGTATTTTGAATGTATGAACATTCTGAGCGGTAAACATCGACTTGCATCACTGTCTAGCTGCAGCCCATATCCAGTTAGACTATCCAGTCATCTTTATTTCTCGACTGGCGTGCTGCGTTTCACAAGACCGCTCGCCGTAATTAAAATCCTGGTTTGATGTACAATGTTTTTTGTCATAAGAATTCCCTCAACAGCGCCAAAAAAAAAAAAACCTTTTTGCCCTCGACTGGGTTGAAAAAGTGCCTTTTTCCACACATATTTAAAAAACGGCTACAATTTTTTCGTCTACAAGTAAATAGTATTTAAAAAAAAAAATTGGAAACGTCGGCAAAAATCGAAAAAACGTCTGAAATTTAATAGAAATCGTTAGAAAATCAGATATGTATTGGAAACGTCTGAAAACAAAATACTAATCGTCTGAAAATTTTAAAATATAGATACCTAATGAAAACATTATCATAAGTTTGAGTAAAAGGGAATATTTATATTTTTTTTCTGACAAAAATAATGCTGACGATTTATTCAGATTTTCAGACAAAATTTCAAGTTTTTCAGACGAATATTTAAAAAAAGCTGACAAAAACTAGCAGATGAATATGAACAAATTAGAAGATGAAAATAATTTCTTTTCAGACGAAAATGTTTTAACCTTTTAAAAAATTTTAAGTGAAAACCCCCAGTGTATTCCAGGCTAAGCTCCACGCCATTCAAGAATGCGTCCATCACATCCGAAAAATTAGTGTCAAAGGCGTTGACATCTTTATATTCTCGGGCAGCTATAAAGACACTTAGCTCACCTATGACTGACTAAAGTCTTAGCTTTGGGAACAGAACCAAATTTAAGCTAGGTTCCTGGCCATGAGGGGTTTGAAGGAAACAAAAAAGCCAATGAATTGATCAGATTAGGTTTAAACACCTTTATCTGCTATAAACTTAGCCATAAAAGGCTGAGGAACTAAAGGTGTCTCAATGTAAACGAGCTATCCAACAATTCATTCAGGCACGACATCAGAAACTTAGTGTAGGTTTCTTACGGGACAAAACACCATTATATGCGAATGTAGAATTAGGAGGAAGATCTTCTCAAGGGACCAACTGCACCGCGAAGAGATGAAAAAATTCTCTGTAGCACTATCATAATTCATTAACATTATAAAAAGTGGAGAGCCTCCTAGCCCAAACCCTCTTTCTAACGTATTTTACAATAGATCTTAATCAAGTCGAGGTTCCGCGCTCGATCAATAAAATTATAGCTTAGCTAAAAAATATTTGTCTGAAGTTAAATAAGAAAATTAAAGTAAACTTTTAAATAACCAAAATTCCCTTTTTTTGAAAACAGTAAGTCTTACTTTTTTCCTTTTAGCTCATTTCGAGTACAAAAATATTCCCTCTAAAAGGAAAATTGCCTATACAATCTGGCGGCCGCATTGGCACATCGGCTCCAAAGGAACCAAAAAGAAAGAGCACGAGTAGCACGATATCGAAGAAATGAATGGATGATAAAGTAGGTAAGTTTTACTAAAAGGTAAAAAAAAAGTGCCAAGGTAGCAATTTCGGTACAAAAACCTGTAGAGAATGAAATTTTGTATCCAAGTCAGTTCTGAGAATGTGGACAAGTTATTCCTGCAGACTCTATAATGATGACGAAAGACAGAATCCCACTGTTAGACAAAATACGTTACACAAAAATACTACCAAAACGAGGTACGGATGGCAATATCAGCAAATTGAAGACTAACAAAGCAGTTGGTGAATGGAGTCTAAGCAACGTTTTCCCGACTACAAGCACAAGGAGACTTCTTTAGCTTCTAAAGACGTACCAGTCTAGTTTAGTGTGGTTTTAAAAAGGTCCACCATCGATCTACTTTGAAGTAGTAATGTACCTAGTCTACATCGGGGCTTTTATAAACCGCCAAAATAACATTTCAGCGAAAATTAAACGAAGTATAACTTTCGCCAGTCGCTGTTTCTTTGGACTGAAAATGCAATTTAGTAGTATAGAGCTCTATTCCAAATTAATAAGTAGATTCTGCATAAAGCCCTGATTATCCCATTCGTGCTTTATGGCGCTGAAACTTGCACTGTACATAAGGCGGATGAAGGTATTACCGGTCGCTTTAAGAGACGGATTCTTCGTAAGATGTTCAACGAAAAACCATTATTACCTACGATCTGTACAGCGACATCGAACTGCTCCAGAAATGGCGCAAACTTCATCTAAGATGGATAGGACTAAATTGCATAGAGCGAACTAACACGAATGCTTGGGCCCGCTGAGTCCACGAATCTAACCCGGAGGTACAACGATGTAAATAGAATAAGACCCCACCTTATGTAGGTCCCCTTCGGATCTTAACCGACTTGAATTGCGCAACTAAAGGCAGTTAGATAATGGCCGGGCTAACTTGTAAGTTTATGTAAGTAAGTACCTATGATTATGGCAGTTTTGTTTATGTTTTTATTATGTATGTTTTTTTGCTTAATTTTATCACCAAAACTACACCGTCCTCGTCGTGGTTCTGGAAATCTAAAAATACCTTTAAAATACCTTTTCCCAACACGAAAGCATTATAACAGAAGGGATTTAGAAAAAAGGTATTTTGTCCCATAGGTGTTTTCACCAAAAAAATGTGCATAGATCAGCCCATAAAAAAAGGTATTTTGTCCGAAAGATATTTTGAAATGAGGTATTTGGTAGGGTTTCCACTTGAGATACATTTCGCATTGTTCAGCTCTTCTAGAACATGCTTGATTGTCATGGCAAAGTTCCGCATTTCACTTTCACTCGAAATGAATTTTTGTGTTCAACATTTCACTGTAGCTATTCGATTTCGATTTAAAAATTTTCGGAATTGAGACAAAGTGAAATTGTGATTTCGAAAAGATTTCGGAGTTTCCGAATCGCTCGAAATGCAGAACACTGAAAACGAATTCACTCGATTTGCAATTTCGATTTCATTCGATTTCTGGAACCTAGCTGGTAAATATCTTTGGTTTTGTGGGGTTTTAGGGTTTATTGGTTTTAAACTAAAGTACATAATTACAAGACTGTTATATTATGCAATAACAGGTAGCCTTTATTGGTATTGAATTTCAAAATTTTAATTAATACCAACTACTCTGTTTCTGATTACAAGCAGTGATGGGATATCATCGCTTAAAATCTGATTTTTTTTAATCGTAGATATCCTATTTACGTTTTTCTGTTTGCATTCCCAGTTCGAGTTGTGTTATGCGTATTTCCATGGCAGAGTCCCTTACAGCAATTACTATGTAATTGAGTACAGACACTCATATTTCTGTTGCATTTTCTTTTTTGTTGAAATAAATTTTAAAATTTATTCACTGCATACTATGGGTAGGTATATGGATGAAAAGGATTAAAAGCTCTTCGCATCACTTTTAATTAAAATGAAAATAAAAATCCGTTAAACTAACCAGCTACGTTATATTTTTATTTATTTTTTTTTTGTTTGCCATTATTATTTTTTGTGAGCCAGGGATATGTGCTTGAAACGATTGGAATTATGTACGCAATAGGATGTTATTCTGGGTCATGGGTGAGAGTGTTGTTTGTTCTGTTATATGAATACATTCACGGGATATAAGCCCGAGAAAGAGGTATAGCTATGCAAAAGGACTATTAAGTGCAATGGACGTTGAGAGGGTTTATGACTGAGTGAATGACAATTTCGGTCGATGATTGCAATTCAATTAAATGAGGACATTTTAATTAGGTAAATGCAATCCAAACGCAATCATAAGTCATGACGTTTAATATTAGTCTAGGTACTAGCATGAATGTGCGTTAAATTAATGAAAATGTTTTCCATTAATATAATTATTGCAAACAATAGATGTATGTATGTACGTACGAGGCATAAATGTTCAAGGATGCTTGAGAATGTCATAAATGCTTGCCGCTCTCGGTACGCAATATTAAAATTATATTTGCAGGAAAATTTTAATCCAGATTTCTTAATGGAATCGTAGGAACTGGAAGGTGGATGTACTGGCTAAGTGGGTTAGCGTGTCTGATTAGAGCGAAAATATTATTGAAAATTATTTCTCACTGCCATGCGAAGATCCGACAAACTTCCAATATGTCTTTAAAAAGCTTTTCAAGAGAAAAACTCATATACGTACCTGAAGAATTAAGAAGCCGTTCAAGATCTGGCCTAAACATATTACCACAAAGTGTAGCCATAATAGCGCCAGACACAACCGACGCACATGTGGAAAAAGACTGGGGCCTTTGCAACCGACATACAGTTCAGTTTCCTTCCAAGCGTGAAATTATGGCGATTAAGGAAGCCCCGTCGTGGCTACGCTATAATGTAATATCCGCAAGCGATATCAGCCTTTTACCGACAGTCAAGCCGCGATTAAATGCCTGGACTCCGTGACCTTCAAGTCCAAAACTCTTGACGAGATGGAAGAACAATTTTAAATTCACCTCATATGGGTACACCGGGCCCAAGCCATAGGTACATCACGAACTATGTTGATTCTTCCGGAAAAGGAGAATCTTTATATTCCTTTTACTACGTGTAAACTTCTAATGAAACAAAATGTTAGTTTGGCGATGCCAATTGCAGGTGGTCAAACTGCACAACGTGCTGCATCACGAAACCGAT